>JAGTTD010000017.1:24617601-25817601 GCA_018398585.1 Simmondsia chinensis | reverse complement strand
CAAAGAAAGTAATCTACTTTCTAGGAAGTCGACACATGTGAATTAAATTCTTAAAAAATATAACTTTGCATAAGAATTCAATTCAAATGACAACCAAATGAGGCCTTTGATTTCGAATCAATTTTCCTAATTTTGGTGACCCATTTGATTTGGCATTATGGGTGACAACTATAGCCGCGCAGTTGTGGGAACACAACTCGTACAAGATTGTTTCTTGGAGCACTTCAATGCGAAACTGTCTCGAGAGTGACACTGTTATTGTATGTATCTTACATTCATTTTCGTCCACAATTTCTCTATCCATGTAATAATTCACTCCTCTTTCTCTCTCTACAATTCGCATGACTTCGCCAATTTCTCACTAAACCCTCAACCCCCATCTATTTCTACTTCAGCTCTTAAAACTTCTGTAGATTCAGACCCTTATGCAATGGCGTCCATGTCTAGATTTGTGGGGAAAGAGTTCAGATTGCAGTCTTATATTGATGTTGTTCAAAGACCCAGTTCTTGTTCTTCATCAACGAAGCTTCAATCTCATCTGGGTATGCTTTAATTTTTTGGGCCTTTTCTTATAATTTGCTATTTGGGCAGTTTTTGTTCGGTGTTCTGGGACATTGGTTGCGTTTGATTTGCGCTGAAATGGGCTACGTGAGATGAAATTGGTATCCTATGATTTGCTTGACCCATTAGAGTTGTTTACTGATCTTTTTTAATTAATGGTATTAGACTTACTCCTAAAAAATCGGCTAATTAGGAGAGATATCCTCGTTATATAAGATTGACTGTGCCAATATTTTTGGGTAATGTGAGACTGTTATATATTCCCTTATGTGCAAAGTGAGCCATGCCAATACTGTAGAACACCGATGTTGGGGGCCAAACATTGGGCATTGGGCTAGGCTCGGATACAATATTTTAAGGCTGATATTTTTTTTCAGTGGGGAGAATGGTAGTCTATCTTAATAACCATATATTAAGGCTGGAGTTATTGGGTGCTTCAAATGGCCACATTTAGTGGCTCTTTCATGGTAGTAAATTAAGTGATGGTTGAGCGTCTAGGTTGTTTCATTAGTGAGGGTTTATAAATAGGGCCTTCTTGTGTCTAGTGTGGTAGAGTAAGCAAGAAGAAAAAGATAACAGTTAGTGTGAGAAAAATACCGTCGTAATCCTCTGTTTATATAGTGATTTTCATTGCTTGTCCGTGGACGTATACTTCGGTCGAACTATGTAAATTTCATGTTTCATTTTTCTTCTCTTATCCCACTTTACTGATTTGGGAACCTGATATAGGGTTTTGGTGTGTGTGGATTTAATGAGACATATTAGAGGATTTTGGACCTGACTTTTGCCTCAGAACCAGGGTATTAGGGAGGGGAATGTCATCATATAAGATGAACTATGTCACCACTCCTTAGCAATGTAGGATTCCTGTATCTTCTTTTTTGCCACTCAAATGTAAGATTTGTTACAAGAGTCACTGCAGAATCCTTAAAAAATTTCAGTATGTGATTTGCGTTTTGAGGGTGGGAGTTATCCTAGCCGTATTCAGTTTTTAAAATTATGAATTTGTAGGTCTAAGGCGTGGATTATCCTTGTCTGAGAGTCATATTTGTATGACAATTCAGAAGCCATTGAGTCCAGTTGTTGCCTTCTCTAATCTTTCCTCCCCAATTCAACCTTCAAGGTATGATTTTGTAATTGGCAGTTTGATTGTTAGGATTCATTGTTTATTTGTGGCTTGTAAAAAATTAGTGCTCAGAAAATGTTCAAAAACACCATGCACTTGACATAAATTTGTTTATCTTGCACATGTGTGATTTGAGTGGTGTGTTGTGACTTGTATTTGAGCATTTTGTCTCCATGGCTTTTGCTTATGCGTTAAGGAACTTAGACTTGACACCTAATAGAGCGGTCTGAACACCTTGGTTCCTAAAGAAGGGCCCACCGGTCAAAACTTGCTTTGAGCTCTTAAAATCTTGAGAGTAGCCTTGACATGGATATATTCTTGTACTTGTTTGAGGTGCTTTAATGATCTATTATTGGCTAGATGTAGGAGAAGCCCATTTCAATGCAAGGCAGCCACAGATTTCTCCGGTGATGTCCCAAGCAGCTCCCCGACGGAAATGAACCAGTACGAGAAAATAATTGAGACCTTGACAACACTTTTTCCTGTTTGGGTACATTTTGCACTTCTCGAAATGTTGAGATCCTTCTTTGCATTTTTAGAACATATTCTTCTTGTAGAGTGATCTTGTGCAATTTAATAGTGTTAGGCAAATACCCAAGAACAAGGTTCGAATTAAGATGCAAACAAACATATCTAAAAGAAATTTAGAAGAGAAGAGAGAAAGAAATAATAACATATAGATTTATGAGGGAAAACCCTGAATTTGAGGGAAAAACCACAACTGTATAAAGGAGAGCATTCACTATGAAGTCTGAAAGGAGGATACAAAACGAGGGCAGAAACCCACCAAACCTTATATGAGATGGGTCTACTGGGCCTAATCTAAAAGCATAAGGTCCTTATTCACTACCATCACATGCCCCCCGTTTCTGAATTGTGTTGTAAATTTGAGACATAAGAGAACAATTGATACCCACAAGTGTTTTTTCTAATGTAAATTTGTATACAGGTCATATTAGGCACCATTGTCGGTATCTACAAGCCTGCTGCGGTAATTTGCTCGTCTGCGTTTCTACTTCAGTTCATGACAGTTATAATTCTTCATTCGGTAACTATGTGCTGGATTTTGTGCAGGTAACTTGGTTAGAAACAGATCTATTTACGCTCGGTTTGGGATTCCTAATGCTTTCAATGGGATTGACATTGACATTTGAGGATTTCAGACGGTGTCTGCGAAACCCATGGACAGTAAGAATCAACTTCCACTCCATGGGATTCTGATATTGATTGATGACTTCTTTTCATATATATCTAATGCTTTCTTATTTTTCGTCCTATTATAACTTTGTGCAGGTGGGTGTCGGTTTTCTTGCTCAGTATTTGATCAAACCCATGTTAGGTTTCATTATCGCAATGGTAAGTCCTTGTGTACCAAATAATCATGACTTATTTGGTTCGTGGCTTTAGCTTTCCATGTCTTGATCTTCAGTTGATTGGCTGTTATGTGACTTTCGCATTCTGGACTTAATTTGATCTGGAGGAAGTCATTTTCCATCTCATTTCTATTATTTTTTACATGAATGATAACAACCTTTAAGGGGTAAAAGTTTTTTCCCTCCATAGAGACGAAATTGACCTTGTTTCAAGAAGGGTGGAATACGTTTTCCTCCATAAAAAATTTTTTTCTATTATGATCTTACTTCATCAATCTAACCACAGCATCAAAATGGACCAAATGCGAACCCCGTAGAAATTCATGTAATGAAATTGATTAACTAAACTTGACATAAAAAATTTGAAGAACAAAAGTTTCCAGTTAAAAATCCATTAAGGAGAAATACTGTCAGAAGCTTATAGCCGATACCGCACCTAATAGAGGTCACTGTTGTGTGATAACATCTTCTGATAATGATGATTGATCGTTATGATAATTCACAGGCATTGAAGTTATCTGCACCTCTCGCAACTGGCCTGATCCTAGTCTCCTGTTGTCCCGGTGGTCAAGCATCAAATGTTGCAACCTATATATCTAAGGGAAACGTTGCGCTCTCAGTTCTCATGACAACGTAAGTTCGGTTTAGTTTTGTTCAAGCTGTCATTTAACATAATGACTACTGCATTATCTGATTTCCATCCCGGCCTTGGCAGGAGGCATTGAGTTGTTGTATGTGATTTCCATGCATGTTTTTGTAACGTCTATAACATCATGCTTCTGCTAACTACTATTTGATTCCATGTTCCTCAGTACTCAGCTAGTTTCATCACTTGGTACAATAGCGGCATTGTTTTATATATGAAGGGCACTGTATATGGCCCAAGGCTCAATTCTTTCGCATTTAGCTCAGCTTGGACTTGGCTCAAAACTCGCCGAGCTTCGAAACTTCAAACCTGAGCTTTGCTTGGGCTCATCTTGGCTTGACTGAGCCCAAACCCAACTCCATAAGTTTCAAACTAAGCTTGGCTTATTTAGACTCATTTAAGCTCAATGTAGGCTAGTTCTAAGACTCGATTGGGCATATTTAAGCTAATAAATTGTATTAAGATAGGCTCGTTTACACTTACGAGCCTACAAGCTCGAGCCTTATTAGGCCTGGGCTTGACTGGAACAAAGTGAACTGACTTGATTAACATCCTTGGACATCACATTAGCTGATGATTATAGTGATCTTTAGGTTTTGTCTTACGAGGGTTGCCACTGAGTACCAGTTAAAATAATAACTGATTTATTGCTGGATATACGAAACTTCAATTGATTTATATGGTTATAATGGGATAAATGCAGGTGCTCTACAATAGGAGCAATTGTTATGACGCCGCTTCTCACTAAGCTTCTTGCAGGGCAACTTGTTCCTGTTGATGCTGCTGTAAGTCCTCGCGAACTTAACCGCTAGCGGATTATGCACTCAATGGCCCATCGCGTTATCTAAAAGCCGTTTCACTCGTATTAAAATGTGCATTTTTTGGGAGCTGTCAAGACCCCAAGCAACGAAAGCGGTTGCTTGTAGCCCCTTTTGAAAATTAGTTACCAGTTTGGTTTTACCATATTTTAACATTCATAATTAGAGAAAGAATGACATATTTATAATGCATTATCCACATATGTACATATATGATATAAATGACCCACATATTAGCAGGAATTATAATATAAAATGGATTATTTGAGGTGTGCTTAAACAGGCTTGAACACCTTAATTATAAAAAAAGGCCCCCCTATCAAACTTGTTTTAGGCCCTTGAAATCTTGAGATCTTCCCTGGTCCCTTCATACTATAGAGTACTACAACAAAATTCCGCAATTATATGGTTATTCTGCTAACTATGAAGGCGTTATACCGAAAACATTTATGAGATAAGCTTTACTGCATAAACCATGCTAGTCAATGGACGAATAGACAGGTCAATAATCACGATTTTACATTGCATTAGTATATAAAATATGTTACTATCGATTAATATTTCCGCTATCTTTTCAGGGTCTCGCTCTCAGCACCTTTCAAGTCGTGTTAGTGCCAACTGTCATTGGAGGTAAGCCGAAGGTGTTTGACATTCATTATGATAAATGGGTGTCCCAAAAAAAATCTTCCAATCATGATTTGATTCAAAACATACTCAACTGCAATTCAGAGTTTTCGTTTTTATGGCAGTACTATCAAATGAATTCTTCCCCAAGTTCACGTCAAAAATAGTGACGATCACACCTTTGATTGGAGTCATCTTGACAACTCTGCTTTGTGCAAGTCCTGTAGGTTTTCGTTCCCTAAAAATACTTGCGATTAGTTATTAGTTTGAACACCAACAATAACTGAAGTTAGTAACGGTTTTTTTTCCTTGTCTTTTTAAGATTGGACAAGTTTCGGAAGTGCTGAAAACACAAGGAGCACAACTGATACTACCTGTTGCTCTCTTACATGCTGCTGCATTTGCGCTCGGTTACTGGATCTCTAAGTTATCGTTTGGCGAATCCACTTCTCGTACTATTTCCATCGAATGCGGAATGCAGGTAAATTTTTCGAGAAAATCTGGTTAATGAGTCAAGTCAAGTTGAATATTGAACATTCTAATATCTTATTGAACCAAGTTCAAACGAGATTCGAAATCCAGATAACGGTGTAGCTCAAACCCTAGCTTGATAAGCCTTCTCGAGCTTCAGTTTGAACGGGGGTGCTCCACTTGTTAATTTTTGCGAACGCTTTGATAAGAGCTTGTGAAGAGCTCATTAACCATTTGTATTTTCTCAAAAATGGTTCGATAATGGCTAGATAGTAATTCAAATAGCTCAACTCGATAACAAACTCAGCTCTATAGCAACCTCAGCTTGATTATGAGCTCAAATCGGCTCAATAGCAAGCTCAGCTCGATTAAGCTAATGAGCTTATTCGAGTTGAATATCGAACATGCTAATATCTTATCGAACCCAAGTTCAAACGAATGACCCAGACTTCAATAAAAGCTTGGCTCAAACTTGAGGTTGAGTTTGAACAAGGGGGTGATCGGCTCGAATCAGCTCGTTTACAACTAGGTCCAAGTGCCTTACCACCAGTATTTTTCATCTATATACGACATCAACTAATCCTACTAAATTTTATGTACGCTTCCGCAGAGCTCTGCACTGGGATTCTTATTAGCACAGAAGCATTTTACGAATCCACTTGTAGCTGTCCCTTCTGCTGTCAGCGTCGTTTGCATGGCGGTACGCTTCGTGCCTCGAATTTCCTGCTTCGTATTTTCGAATTTCGCATTGCAAGCACAGTTTTATTTGGTTTCGTATTGATCTTATCATATTTCTAGGAAAATAGTTTCTTATTCTAGTCAGCATATGCCTTATCTTACGAATTAGTTTTGATTTACCTATAAGTATAGCTTTGCATTTTATTATTCTTCAGTTTTTTTTTTTTTTTTTTTTTTTTTTTTAAAGAAATATCATTGAGTTTTGTTTTTTTGGGTATCAGCTTGGCGGAAGTGCTCTAGCTGTAATCTGGAGGAACAGACCGATTTCCGTTGACGACAAGGATGATTTCAAGGCGTAAGAAACCCATCAAACATCGAACCCCAACATCCGTGGTATTATGTCATATCAGATTTTTAAGTTATGAGTAATAGTAAGTGAAAAAGTTTTGAGTCTTTTCCTTAAAAAAATGCTTAAAAATACAAAATTTCTCATTGTATCTACAAAATAATTACTAAAATGGTGTCCACGTAGTAAATTAAGCCCATATCACGTGGCAAAGTCACTACTGTACACAGGGAAAATATGCTTACGTGGACACCATCTTGAGAAATATCATTTTTAAAGATTACGATGATTTTTTGTTTTAAATTTTAAGCAATTTTTTTGGGAAAAGGCTCAAAAGTTTTGGTGGCAAGATATTTTATGTGAGATTTTGGTGATAGTTGCATTTTGATTGATGTTTGTAGATTTTATATTAGAGTTCTATTAGCAAATTTGAAATGGATTTGTAATTTTGGTGCTAGTGATTCAGAGGAATTGTGTTTTTGATGAAGCTTTGGTCAATAATTTAATCGTGTTGGATTCATATTTGCAGTAAAATATAAAAAAAGGGGGTTATTTACACTGATGGTCCCTATACTTTAGTATTGTATTAATTTGGTCTTTGTACTTTTAATTGTATCAATTTAGCCCCTTACAATTCATATTGTGTCAATTTAATCCTTTAGTCAAATTCAAGTTAAATTGTTGACGTAATTTTAAACTGGACAATTACGTTAGATGCAAGGAACTCAGTACAAATTCATCCGTCGACTCAATTTAACATAACTCATGGTTAAACCATTAAAAATTTCATTAATAACTTAACATAAATTTTACCTTAAAGATCAAATTGACACAATATCGATTGTATATGGATAGAATTAATATATGGATTGAATTAACACAATTAAAAGTATAAGGATTAAATTAGCACAATAAGTAAAATACAGAGATCTTTGACATAAATAACTGATAAAAATGTAGCCAATTGTTTCTAAGTTATAGTGTACGAGGTGTTTCTCTAGAGGAAAAAGGTTTTATTTGAGTTTTCTATGGCAGTGGCCAAAATATATAGCATTTTTAATGTAAGTAGAATTGTTGTAAATATTAGTTATTGTTCGGGTATAATTTTCAGGTTCGAGTTTGGATATTATTAAATATTCTAAAAATTTAAAAATTATATAAAATACTTATTTACATATATATACATATACATATATATAAATAAATATTTAAACATAAATTAAATTGTGACAAATCTCACAACATAGTCATCCAATTGATGACTCAACCCCCCACCTCCTTGTATATACAGTGTACACACACATAAATTAGCCAACAACAAAAAGGAAGAAAAGAAAAAAGAAAAAGGAAGAAAAACAAAAGGAAAGAAAAAAATGAGAGAAAGAAAGCAGGAAATTAATAAAAATAATCTCGTTCTAAGATAAAATACTTGTTACTTTTCTTCAATTATATTTGAGTTTGTTTTATTATCTTTCTATAGAATATAATATCTTTATAGTTGTTGAGTTTCAGGTCGTATTCCTAGGGTTTAATCTTATTAACTTTAGTTCTTGAGAAAACGTCAATAACAACAAACATTCACCACTTCAGATCTAGTTCAAGAAACCTGTAACTGTAGTTTAGCAAGATTCATCCAACATCGAACACATGCACAAAGAACACAGCGATAACAACGAGATTTTACGTGGTTCAGCCTTTAAAGAAGGACCGAACTCCGATCCGTGGCAAAGCTCCAAGGTTCAATCTCGGCCGTTCGTACGAACCAGATCAACGGTCCATAAAAGCCCACAAGAAACACAAACAGTTGACCCGGATGGCTGACGCGTGGCAGCCACTTAAAACTGAAACAGGGAAGCTTCCTGGAGAAGCTTCGGGCAGCGGGTAGTGGCACGGGCAAGTAAATATCGCACACGGGCAGGGGCAGCAATGACATTTTACCTCTTTGATTTATTTAAATGTATTTTAACAGCTGGGTACAAAAATAACATTTACCAAAAATTTACAACTTATGCCACTTGACATTTACACCCTTTAATCTATAATATTTGAACATTTCTTGACTTAAATTTTTTTGACATAGTTAAGTCATATAGGGACCAATTTTACAACAATTCTCCACCTTGGTACCTATATGGGTTAACTACTGGACATTCCCTAGTAATAGGAGCAAAACACATTGGGTTCGTCATCCATGGTCCCAATTACTTTGAACCAAGTTAATACACTTAAGTAACTTGTCCAAAGTCAAAATTTTTGTGCCCATATCCACTGTATTTTCAGCAGTACAGATTTTTCGCATTTCAACAGTGTTCCTTTCAAGCATGTCGTTTACAAAATTCCTCTTGATAGCTAAGTGCTTAGTCCTATCATGAAACACGGGGTTTTTACACAATGCAAGGGCTGATTGACTGTCCGAAAACAGTACGGGAGGCCCGTTATCGAGGTTTATTTCTGACAGTAAGCCTCTCAGCCAGGTAGCCTCTTTTATGGCTTCTGTGAGGGCCTCAAATTCAGCCTCAGTGGTTGACAGCGCAGTCACAGGCTGCAACTTAGACTTCCAACAAATGGCTCCACCATTTAAAGTGTAAATGTAAGCACTAGTGGACCTCCTTTTATCTACGTCTCCCCCAAAGTCAGAATCGGTGTAACCTATCAATCTAAGGTAGGTTTTTGTCCGTCCAAAAGTAAGTCCCAGTTTATAGGTTTGTTTAATGTACCTTAACAACCACTTAACTCCATCCCAATGTTCCTTTCCGGGGTTACTCATAAACCTAGACAAAACACTTAAAGGGAAAGCTAAGTCCGGACGTGTACAAGTCATAGCATACATTAAGGAACCTATAACATTCGCATATGGGACTCTTTCCATTTGTTTCTTTTCTATCTCATTCGTGGGACACTGTTGAACTGTATACTTATACTGACTTGCTAAGGGCAATTTTACAGGTTTACATTCAGACATGTTGAATCTAACCAATACCTTTTCCAAATACCTTTGTTGAGATAAGTGCACTGTTTCAGCTGCTGGATCCCTGGTAATTTCCATACCAAGTATCTTCTTGGCCTTTTCTAGATCTTTCATATCGAACTCAGCACAAAGCGTTAGTTTCAAATCATTAATATGATTCATGGATTTACTGCCCAGCAGCATATCATCCACATAAATCAGCAAATACAGTGCATCAACAGTATCAGCATGTTTAAAATAAAAACAAGTGTCATATATTGATCTACTAAAGCCCCTACTTCTTATAAATTGGTCAAAGCGTTTGTACCATTGTCTAGGGGATTGTTTTAGGCCATATAAAGACCTCTTAAGTAGACAAACATGGTTTTCATGGTTTGGTTCAATAAAGCCCTCAGGTTGGGCCATAAAGATTTCCTTATCCAGCTCACCATGAAGGAAAGCTGTTGTAACATCCATTTGTTCCAGAAATAGGCTAAACTTAGCCGTTAGTGCCATAAGTATTCTTATAGTTGTGTGCTTTACAACGGGAGAAAAAATCTCATTATAGTCTACCCCTTCTTTTTGTGAAAAACCTTTTGCAACTAGTCGAGCCTTGAACCTTGGCTGTCCAGATGATGTATCGGGTTCTTTTACCTTATAAATCCACTTAGAACCTACCAACTTCCTATCCATTGGTTTAGGAACCAAAACCCAAGTTTTGTTCTTTTTGAGGCTCTCCATTTCCTCTGTCATGGCTTTGAGCCACTGTTCAGAGGCAGCCCCACTAATAGCCTGAGTATAAGTGAGAGGTTCTGATTCTACATACTCTAGGGCAGTATTTAGGGCAAATGCAATACAATCCGCACTGCCAAACCTAACTGGTGCCCTAATTTCTCTCCTCTCCCTATCTCTAGCTAGTTGGTAGTTTGATAGGTCTGTTTGTTCAATTGTTTCTTGAGGTTCAGTGCTCCCTTCAGCACTGTCAGTCATCTCTTCCTCAGGATTTAAGGTTTGGTTTTCCTGGTATATAGGCTCTGGTGGGCTGATCTCGAACTCGTAGAGTTCAGGATCATACTTCCTAGGGTTGGAGGAAGTGGCTGCTGTATCGGCAGCCATTATTTTCTCCAAGTAAGGGAATTCCTCTTCATTAAAGGTTACATCCCTACTAATTATGATTTTGGTTCTGTTTCCATCCCTAACACCCACCCTATACCCCTTTACACCATCCGGATAGCCTAGAAAAACACCTTTTATAGCCCTGGGTTCAAGTTTTCCTTCAGATTGATGTGCATACGCAGCACATCCAAAAACCTTTAAAATAGAATAGTCGCTTATTTTTCCAGTCCATTTTTCCTCAGGGGTTTTAAAGTCAATTGCAGAGGAGGGAGTACGATTAATTAGATAACATGCAGTAGCTACAGCCTCCCCCCAAAAGTTTTTACCAAGACCTGATGCAAATAACATGCATCTTACCCTGTCTAGGAGCGTACGGTTCATTCTTTCAACTAGTTCATTTTGTTGAGGAGTTTTCCTAACAGTGTTGTGTCTTTTAATACCATTTTGAGCATATAAACTATCAAATTCAGTGTTTATATATTCAAGTCCATTATCAGTTCTAAGTACCTTAATCTTCCTACCTGTTTGATTTTCTATAAGGTTCTTCCACCTAACAAAGGCACTAAAACATTCATCCTTTGTTTTAAGTAGGTAAACCCAAACCTTCCTAGAGAAATCATCTACCATAGATAGGAAGTAGTATGCTCCACCTAAAGTGGGTACCCTTGCTGGTCCCCACAGGTCAGAGTGGATATAGTCTACCGGTGACTTAGTTATATGGATTCCAGATTTAAAAGATAGTTTATGATATTTTCCAAATATGCATGACTCACAGAAATCAGGTTTAGACACATAACCACCCCCTAACAGCCCTCTCTTGTTCAGCTCATTCAGGCCCCTCTCTGATACATGTCCTAATCTTTTGTGCCAAAGGTTGGTTAGGTCAGTTTTCTCTACAATAGAGCAGCCAGCAGGAACTACGTCACCTCTAAGCACATATAGACCGTTCTTGACCTCTCCTCTTAGCATTACAAGGGAACCCTTAAGGACCTTCATTACCCCCTGTTGTGCCTTTAAGGTCATACCAGCCTGGTCTAATTGTCCTAGAGAAATTAGGTTCCTTCTAAGTTCAGGCACATGCCTAACTCCCTTTAGGGTAAAGTCAATCCCATTTGACCCCTTAACCCTAACTGACCCTATCCCAACTACTTGGCATCCGTGGTTATTTCCCAACAGCACCTTTCCCCCAGCTACAGTCCGGTATTCAGTAAAGAAGGATCTATCTGAAGTCATATGGAAGCTACACCCTGAGTCTAGAACCCACTCATGTGTAGTTTGGTCTGTGGATACTACTAATACTTCAGCGGAGTCATATCCGTCATTAAATTCAGTGTTGTCAGTTGTGCCGTTAAATTTTCTTTGGTAATCTGGACAGTATCTTTTAATGTGGCCTAGTTTACCACACTCATAACACTTTACTTTACTACAATCTCTTCTAGGTCTTGAACTAGATCTGTTTCGACTCTTACTTCTTCTCCTTTCTTTATTGTTGTAGTTATTATGGTTGTTATGATTGTTATGGTTGTTATGGTTGTTATGGTTGTCTCGAGTCTTTGTCCTACCCCTGACTGACAGCCCTTCCCCACTGTTACTGGTTGGTGGGTACTTCCCTTCCTTCCTAAGTTCTAGGATCTTGGATCTTAGGGCCTTTGTTACGTCTTTCAATGCTACAGTGTCACGTCCATATCTTAGTGTGTCTTTAAAGGACCTAAGATATTTAGGTAAGGCACATAGTAACAATACAGCCAACAATTCATCAGCAACAGTAACTTTAACGTTTTCTAGATCTTGACAGATTTTATGGAACTCATCTATAGAGTCCTCTAGGGGTTTAGTCTCACTCACCTTAAAGGTGAAAAGGGATTCCATGCACAATATCCTATTGGACAATGACTCAGACTTGTAGATTTCCTCTAACTTAGCCCATATATCTGCTACGGTCTTTTCAGAGCGAATCTGATTAAGTACCGAGTTATCAAGACTAAGTAATAAAGAAGCATAAGCTTTATGTTCGACTTCTACTTTCTCCTTTTCAGTTAGATAAGTTGGTTGATCCTTTTCGGGCAAAAGTGCAGTTCCAGCACCTTGTGCCATAAGGATTGCTTTCATTTTTAGTTTCCATAGGTTGAAATCATTCCTACCGTCAAACCTTTCAATATCAACCCTAGCAGACGCCATACTGTTTCTTTAAGGTAAAGAACCTGATGCTCTGATGCCACTTGTTGAGTTTCAGGTCGTATTCCTAGGGTTTAATCTTATTAACTTTAGTTCTTGAGAAAACGTCAATAACAACAAACATTCACCACTTCAGATCTAGTTCAAGAAACCTGTAACTGTAGTTTAGCAAGATTCATCCAACATCGAACACATGCACAAAGAACACAGCGATAACAACGAGATTTTACGTGGTTCAGCCTTTAAAGAAGGACCTACTCCACGGCTCCCTATTTCTAGGGAAGTCTATCCACTATAAGTCGAGTTCAAATATTACAGACCAGACTTCAACGATATACAACTTTATACAAAACCGATCCTTAAGGCTTCTAAGTCAGAAACCTAAAGAAGAACGAAAATAAAGAGTAAGGGAAGAGAAAGCTCACAACCGAAGCCTACAAGGCTTCATACATGCTCCAAACTACCAAGATTTGAACGATCAAGCCTTAACACCCACGGATATACTCAATCGCCTTCGATCGCCTCAAGATCGCCAGAGCAAATGAAAAAGAGACGGTGGCTGAAGAGAAAAACGGAGAGAAAATGAAGAGCGTACGGCAAACCCTAAAAAGGGTCGGTATATATAGGCAACCGAACTCCGATCCGTGGCAAAGCTCCAAGGTTCAATCTCGGCCGTTCGTACGAACCAGATCAACGGTCCATAAAAGCCCACAAGAAACACAAACAGTTGACCCGGATGGCTGACGCGTGGCAGCCACTTAAAACTGAAACAGGGAAGCTTCCTGGAGAAGCTTCGGGCAGCGGGTAGTGGCACGGGCAAGTAAATATCGCACACGGGCAGGGGCAGCAATGACATTTTACCTCTTTGATTTATTTAAATGTATTTTAACAGCTGGGTACAAAAATAACATTTACCAAAAATTTACAACTTATGCCACTTGACATTTACACCCTTTAATCTATAATATTTGAACATTTCTTGACTTAAATTTTCTTGACATAGTTAAGTCATATAGGGACCAATTTTACAACAATAGTTTTATAACAAGAATTTTTTTTTATTAGTTGAAGTAGGAAATTGTGTTTCTTTTCAAGTAGAAGCAAAAGTATAATTTAAAATTTTTTAACATAAATATAGATTCATTCGTGATTTTAAAAAAGTAATCCTGAAAAAAAAGAAAATTGTTCTCGCAACATAATTATATGGGCCTTTATTTTATTTACATATGATTTTGGTCTTACAATTAGATGACAAAAATACTATCATAATATTTAAATGATAATATAAGTTATAAAGTATTTAAGTGATGAATTTATGTGGCTTCACTCATTCATTGGCATGTGCCTTCAAACCCCAAAAGTTATTTGATAGCAATTTTGTGTATGATCCATTATATATTTATATCAAGTAAGGAAAAAAAAATATTAATATTTTAAAATAAATACAGTTGTAAAAATATTTTCTCTATAATAATGGATATTCAATAAAATGCTTAAATCATATATATATATAATATTGGATAAACACTATAAAAAAATTTCTAAATTGTTGCTCAAAATCGGATATGTGATCGACTTTTGATTTTTAAAATAGATCCCTAAGTATTATCTTGTATTGATTAGATCTACTTTTAAAATTTTGGATAATCAATTCCATTAGAAATCTAAAGTTAAAATGCAACTAATCTTCCCGTTTAGTATCAATAAAAAACGTTGTCGTTTATTGAAAGAAGATGATGTCGATAGTGCCGTAGTGCAAGAGGGCACTGGTTGTGTCTTATGATATCAGCTCAGTTGCATCAGCCAAACATGACAAGACCGTTAAGCCCTGTAAGTGAAACGATCCTCTGATCTCTTTGCAGACAAGTGACATTGGAGATTTGAACTTCGACTCTTTATATTGCACTCTTAAACTTAGGGAGACTTATTTTTTATCTGACTGCTTTGATATTATTGCATTCGTAACTCTTTATATCCTCACTTCATTTTATTTTTATTTTTTTGGCAATGAGAAACCTGGTTACTCGGTAAACTCCGGCTCATGCAGTGACCCACACACCACAGGAGCCAGTTAAGTCAAGGATTCCTCAAGGAGAGGTTCAAGAGGGGAATCGAACACCAGACCTTTTGGCCTGAAGCAACAATTTATCCCCCTTACTTATCTCCTACCACTGAGACAAGGCCCTAGTGATAATATTCTTGCTTCATTAATCTCTAATAGAATCCGATGAATTTTTATTGCTAGTACACATTGAAGTAAAATGTGTATACATATGCCTGATTCTAGTGGAAGATACTTACATGAATCATGTGCCACATCGGCCTTTTATGACAAAGAAGACACTTATATTGCCAGAAACATATCTATAATAGGATTTTCTGACGAAAACTCAATGGATTCCGATAAAGGATATCTATGTAATAATTTTTAAACTTCAGGATACCTTATTATATACAATGAAATGTCTGTTGGAAAAATGATACAAGCTAAACATAAGTGTTATGGGAAAATAGTTTTACCGTGCCTATTTACTGACTGTTTACCGTTACTAGTTGTTTAGGGTCATTAAAATAGTGACCGTTGGAATTAATTAATTATATGGCTGTTGGAACATTATTATGACCGTTTCTTACCATTAGAACTATAACCGTTACACAACCGTTTAATTAACGTTTTGACCGTTGGATTTATGAATATGACTAGTATAAATGTGATGCTTAGCATGGTACAGAAAAAAATATACAGCAACAATATTCTCACATTTCTGCTCATCATCTCTCCCTGTCTCTCTCGCCCCTATTTCTCTCTCAATTTTCTCTCTCTTCTCTGTTGATCATGACTAGTGAGAAGGCCCTGTTTAGATGTCGGTTATAAGAGTGAGAGAGAGAGTTAATTCTTGCTAAAATTTTCTGATAAAGGGTGTATGAAATCCATGGCTATGGCACTTTCTCTCTGACAAACCCATCTCATTCCAGATTTTGGGCAAAGTTCTTAGGCACTCCTACCCAACAATTAACGAGTGCACGTTAGGAGTCGGATTGCGTTAATCCTGGAGGATGGCCACCAGTTATACTGTGTGCACTGGAGCAGCAGTGAAATCGTCTTTTAGGACAGTGGCATTTACCACGGCGCGATATCATCGTTTTGTAAGATCTTTCTAATTTCCCTCTCATTCGTTGTTAAGATTGAATATATGTTAATTTTTAACATCTCAAAACTCTCATCTCAAATTGCTTAATTGAATTTTATGCCAATTGCTATGACCCCAAATCGGCCTGTTACGTGTTCGATAAAATGTCGATGAGATATGTCTATTTCTTGGAAAGCAATTTTAAATTGTTGTTGTAATCTGAATAGTTTAAAAATTGCATACAGGTGTTTGACGGAATCTCTGAGATAAATGTTGTGTCTTGGAACAATATAATTTGTGTGTTTGTTAGGAGTTTGATGTATTATGAAGCTTTGGGATTTCGCTATAACATTTTCTAACAATGTCAAGGTGCCTAAGTGATAAGTCTCAATCACCATAAGGTCGATCCTCTAACTCTAAGCCCATACATTTATTTCTTAGTTTACATATCACCATTTTGCACTAGGTCTATTAGTTTTTGGCGAAACACTATTGCGAGGAAATAAGGTCAATATTAAACACAACATTTAGATACACCGTGATTATGGAATTGGAGACTTATTTTAGTGCCTCCGAGAGAGTGCCAAAATACTCTGCCTTCTACTTCAAACCACCAAAACCTAGAGTCTAATATGGTAATTTTAGAGAGTTCAAATTTTCGAAGACGTCGGAATTAATAATTACGAGAGAACTTTATTTATAGGCATAAAGGCATAATTCTTTTCTGAATCAACTTACCCATTCTAATAGAATTCTCCTCATATTATCTTAACAGATAAGATAAATAGCTGACTACTTCTACAATAATACTGGCTTGTGCCGGACAAAGACACCTAAAGATTGAGCCAAAACCCGACATTTCCTTACATCTGCAATGACCATACATCTTTTTTTCACATTCGTAAAAGCTTGGGGGAGGGGGATCCCGGATTTAGACCTGCGTCCTGGATTTGTCCAAGTGTCAGCCCAATCATTGAGACAAATCGTGGGCTAGCTTGCAATGATCGTACATGCCTTACAACAATTGCAAGAAATTATAGAACAAAGATGCACCAAGAATCAGGCGAAATTAAATGAGAACTGTTGCATATATCATCACAAAGCTGTGACTTTCTTATTTAACATAATCTACATGAATATATAACGTATATAATCATGAGTTCTGCTCAACTATACAAATACAAATAAAAATAAATTTCTCTTAACGTATCTCTGATATACTTAGTCCAGAGAAAAGAAATTCTCAGAAAAGCTCACCAGTTAATTTCAAGTCACCTTTTTTGGAAATTAAAGGATTTAATAGCGTAAGCAAAAATAAGAGCAAAGAGCAAGCAGAAACTAACCACGGCAATGCCAGCAATACCTACGAAGTCGTGTCTGAACCCGAAACCATCTCTCAGTAGTTGTGACAATGGGATGACGCGTGTCCCATCGGAGAGCTTAACAGGCGTGTGTACGTCGCCATACTGTGAAGTGAGAAGGCCGTATAGAGTCCAGGATACTGGATTTGCCCAGTAGTACCATCTCCACCATATCGGAATCCTCTGACAAATTCAAGGATTTTACTTGGCTTTGTTAGTTTAGTGAGGAAAAGTTTGTCTATGTGCTTGTTCGGTGCTTATGATTGCTAGTCACTTTGTTCTGAAAGAGATGCTGGATTTTGTGCAGTGGACTATCCACTCTCGAAGCATGAGGTTTTTGACTTGAGGCTCGTTTCCCACTTGCCCCAGTTGTCGGTGAGGTCTTTGAGTGATGTTGTACTTCTTACCATCTTATGAAATATGAAACAAACTTACTCTATTCTGAAATACTTATATCACCCTTCTATAAAATGCAGGGCCAGTCCTAACATTCTCGAGGTTCTAAGAAAATTTTCAAATGGGGCCTTTCATATATAATGACATTTCTCTTAAAACCTATAAATATTAACTATTGTTAGTTCAAAAACCACAACTTTTAAAATTTGGGGGTTCCAAGCAATTGCTTGGTATTATATCCAGACCTAATAAAGTGTAGAATGAATGCTTAATTACCTTGTGAGGTATCATGAAGCCGCTGAAAAGGTTCCACAGCATGTAAAAGGGAGCAGCTATTACGGCAGCCACATTATGATTGGGAGTGATGGCAGTGGTCATCATGCCGTAAAATGTGAAGTACAGTACGGTAAAGTACATGAAAAATATGTACCATAAGAACTTCAACAATGTCCACTCAAATGACGCCATGGCGTAAAAGATTGTGCAGTAAATTAGAGTCTGTCCCAAAACGTAAGGGAGCTCTATAGCAACCTGCACAGCAGAGAAATATCAGGGCACATTTATAACAAATACAATAGCATCATGCTGTTGCTTGTTGCTTGTATGTTTTATTGTTGCTTTATTATTGCTTTGTTACTTTATTTTTTCGTTCTTACTTTTTAGGGTTGGGGGCTCTTCGGACACAGCCTTCCTTTAAGAAAGCACCCTAAAGGAGTAAAGTTGCATACATCTCAACCAATTGTTGTTGTGCAATAGCATTGTGCTAGGAAGTGGCACAATTGTTCAAGAGATTTTAGGAGTTTAAAACAAGTTTTAACCTGTGGAAACATTTTGGAAATGGAGGAGTTCGGGTAAGCTGAAGCACATTTTGAATAATCCATTTTATGTTGTAATAGCAGCTAATATCTGAAGCATATATATTATGCATGTACGTATACATTTATAATGTATGATTATAAGTGTTATTTCTCCCATTAGGATGATATACTGTAAAAGCAACAAAAATAGTTGCTTGAGGCCCCCAATTTGTTAAGTGCCTATTTTAAAATTAGTTATAATATTAGTTTGACTCTATTGTATATTACCCTTCATAATTGGAGAGTTAACGACCTGCGTGTGATACATTATATAAACATACATGTTATGCTCAATATAAATGACTCAGTATTAGCTGGTATTATAATATAAACTATATATTATTTGACGTGTGCCTGTCCCAAACACTTTGGTTCCCAAAAAAAAGGTCCAACAATCAAACTTGCTTTGGGACCTAAAATCTCAAGAGCAACCCTAATACTGGTATGTTATTCAAATACCTTAAACTAGACAAAATATAGAAAAATCTTAGAACACAAATGGCTTTGCCTCGGGACACATACTCATATCCAGCTCTTTTACCAAAGTCCAAGTAACATAGGCCAAGAGTTGGATATTCTCAATTATGGAATCAAAGAGTATGGTGTTATTGTTAGGGCATTTTTTTTTATTTAAAATAACAGTGCTATTTTAACATACCAAAACTCCAAAAAATTGTTTGTTTGCCTTGGCAATAACAATAGCCATCAAATAATAGTTGTTATGCAATAATTATGAGTCCGGAGATGAAAATTGCAAAGGCAGAAGGTAGACCTGTGCAAGTGCAAATGGGAGAGCAGAATACAATCCTGCTGCTCTCTCCCTGTACGACACAAATCTTTCAACAGAGACTACGGGTTGAACAGCAGTGCCATTGGTAACCCCAATAAACAGCACAGCTGCATACATGGATCCCATGGCATTAAATATATCTTGCTGATTTTCCCTGCAGAATTGCAGAAAGCTACTCTATTAGAGTATACAATGACATAGTTACATAGATTCTCTATCTCGCCTTTAAGTACATGCGTCGAGTAAGAATACTTTTATATTGGTATGATACTTAGACAATTCAAATTAGATGAAAAGCATAAAAAATTCTTAGAAAATAGAGGAATCTAAGCACAATTGTGTCCAACTCTCATGCATTAGTATATGTGACATAGTATAATGATATGAGTTGTATGGAAATCTGACATGGTTATACAGATATAGGGTGGAAAGTAAAATTACCTTTTAGAACCAAATCCCCAACATATTGTTCCAAGCATTAATGAGATAATGACAGTGTAGAAGAAACGCACTGCTGTGTACTGGGGATTTCTCCAGTAAGCGAGATTTTGTTTCCAAAGACATGTCAGGAACTGACTAAACAGCGACCGCGAATACTTGGTTGGAAAATTGAGTTGCTTTGAGGTCGTGGTTGGTTTGCTTAGACGATCAACCAACTCTACGTTACGCCTGACACAAGCAAAGAACAGCAAGTTAAGCAGGAGAGATGTAAACCAGAGATATCAACATGCAGGCCCCGTTTGGTTCAACAGAAATATATTTTGTACATAAAATTTTTCACAATAAAAAATATGTTTTTCTCAAAATTTTTTCTTTTTAACTAAAGAAAATGGTTTTATTCTATAAATTTGTACAACATTTACGCTCAGCCAAATTGAGGATAAGCATATAACATGGTTAATATTAGAACGGAAATTGAATTCCCTTCTCGCTGAAGGGAATTCAATTTTCCCTCAAAGGAAGAAAATATTTCTCGTATTTGTAGTTATCGCTATGAAGTTATATAAAGAAACAATAGAATTTAGACGGAAAATATTTTCTATCAGAATAAACAGAGTCTAAGCGTTTGATATGAGGTTCAAATCCTACCATTAGGTGCAAACAATTTCTTGGGCCCACCCAATGGGTATTGCATGCCATCGCAAAGCCTCATGAACATAGGAAAACTTTTAATTGAACAAGGCGAATGATCTGAGATTAGTCGAGGTGCGAATAAGATAGCATGAACATTCTTTGCCAAAAAGAAAAAGAATGAGGCATGTACACATACTGAAATAAATTTGATCTTCTATAAATTTCTGCAAAATCCACACCAAGACGACTTTCTTCTGTTGAAGAAGTAACTTCAAGCATCCATGCAGCAGGATTATAGCCCGGTTTAATTTTTGTCACCCCTTCAACTGCCTACACATACCGGTGTTCCTTAATTTTAGAACTTTTCCAAAAATAAGCAGTAAATGAAGGGTAATGTTATTGTCAGGGCAAAATTGTTAATGCGAGAACGCAGTTGTATTTTTCAAGATAATTTTGTGGCTTTCATTATTTGTAAGTCACATTATTGCTCTGACAATAACACCTTTTGCTATGGCAATAACAGTTTTTGTCATAGCAATAACAACTCCCTAAATGAAATTCCCAATAATAGTGAGAAATGAGAATAGAGAGCAGTAGTAGGACAGACATCACAGACCTGAAAATAATCAACAAGCTTGCAGGACTTTGGGCCTAGCGGACCAGCGTAAATGACCTGACCTCCCCGTTTCATAAATAAAAGCTGCAAAAACATAGCAAATAAGACATGACTATCTTAATATGGCATGTATATCGAAGATCTGATCTATCAGCAATTGACATCTCTAACTCTAGAACTCTGTGGTTTTATTGAACTGTTATCAAACAGATAATAAGGTAAATATAGAAAGAAGGTTTTACAAATATCAAAGCCATTGAAAAAATCTGCAGCATTCATTTGCGTCCATCAAGTTTCTGAAAGATGATATTCTCACATAGGGCTGTAAATGATCCCTGCTATTCGTGAGTAGTGGGAAACATAACTCAAGTCCGAATATGAGTTTGAGTATTGAAGATTAAACGAGTAATAAACGAGCACAAGTCAAGTAGCAAACTACCCAACACCTCATACTCGATTTAGCCCGCTATTGTAGCTTTTGAAGCATGTTGAACCTTAGCATACTTGTGATATGGTTATTCTTGTAAAACTTGTATTCTCATGTACAAGTAATAACCGAGCAATGGAGTCTAGTTAAATACTCACTTGTTAAACGGAACACGAGTTTGATCAAGGTTAAACACTTGAATCGAGTTCGAGTACAAGTTCAAATATAAGTACTAGATTACTCGATTCAACTCAGTTACACCCCTATTCTCATCTCATATGCAGGTTATTTTCAGCCTTCATGTCGATAGATTAATGTGGCTTTAACGATTTGAGCACTACAATTTTGTCAAAAGACTCAAAATACTCTGTGGTACAGACAGTCATATAAAAATTATGCTTATAAGTGGGAGAGCAGCGCCCTAGTAAGCATCGATTTCTAACAGCTTCATGATGTCTAAAGTCACTTCCCATGAATATCAAGTATATTTTTCCTCCACGAGTCAAATGAATCAGAAATCACTGTCTATATCCAATATTTTCTCTTGTGATTCTTTTGAAATGGAAAATTGTAAGGGGGATTGAAAACATTAGCAAAGAGACAAGGACCTCGTCGAATGATTCAAAAATGTCAATGCTTGGCTGATGAATTGTGCAGACAATTGTTCGCCCAGTGTTTACAATGTTCCTCACGGTTCTCATCACAATGGCCGCAGACCTTGCATCTAAACCAGTGGTCGGTTCATCCATGAAAACAATAGATGGGTTTGCAACTAATTCAACTGCAATAGTCAACCGTTTACGTTGCTCTGTTGACAAACCATCAATTCCTGGTAGACCAATCAGTGCCCCACTCAGAGAGCTGAGCTCCACCAGTTCCATAACTTCCTCTACAAATGCCTGAGAAGGATGACGGCGACAAAGAAGAGATGAATTACTTTCAATTTACTAGAGATAACAGAACTAAAGCTCTGTTTGGCTGGATAGAAGTGCTCTTTTTACGCGAATTGGGGGTGAAAATTTTTCAAGGGAAATCTTATTGCCCTATATATGCTAAACATGAAGTTCATGCAGAAGAAAAATATATTTTTTAGTTAAAAATGTTTTGAAACTAAATGTTTTTGGGAGGAAAATGTTTTCTATCCAACTGACTAGAGCATAGAAGAGGGAAGAGATCACCATATTACCCTCTGTGTCTTCAAGTCGACATCTGATGGCAATCGTAACCAAGCAGAAAACAGAAGAGATTCAAGGACAGTCAAGCAGGGGGAGTGAATATCAGTTTGTTCGCAATAACCAGATATTCTTGCAAATGTATCTTGATTTTTAGGATAACCAGATATGTAAATATTTCCTTCTATGACCCCACCAGTTTTTCTTCCAGCTAGAACATCCATGAGCGTGGTTTTGCCTGCACCACTAACACCCACCAACGCAGTTAGCACTCCAGGCCTAAAAGCTCCAGTCACGTCGACCAACAACTGTAATTTGTCCTCCAATATGCCTTCTTGTTTCAGTTCCTGAGTCATAAGTATCGAGGGAAATGAACCAATCAAAACATGGATCTCATGATACAAAAAGTGTGAGTTTGGGGGAGTATTTTCTTTATAAAATATATTCAACTAAAAATATTTTTTTTTCTGACAATTTTTTGTGCTTCTAGCTAAAGGAAATGATTTCATTCTGTAAATTTGTATGAGCTTTACGCTTGTCTGCGTTGAGGGTAAGACAAAGCATATGATGTAAAATTACTGTGGGAATCGGTTTCCCCTCAAAAAGGAAAATGTTTTCTCCTTTGAAGACAATTCCTCCTTAATGAAGAAAAACATTCTCCGTATTTGTAGTTGTAATTATGTAAAAAAATATTAGAATTGAAACGGAAAAAGTTTTTGTCAAAACAAAGGGAGCCTGAATTTCGAATTGCTATCTACTCACCAAGGGAACGTCCACGTAGTAGTTGATTTTACTGAAAGCCATTGAAAGTGGTTGAAATGGCAGAACCAGGCCCCTTTGTTCAAATCCCTTTCCTGCCCGAAGAACACAAAATCAGTTGCTTACTTTTAGCAATGGGAAAGAAGAAATCCAAACAAGAATGCCCTTTTTTTCCATTCTTTTCTAATAATGCATCACGAGTTTATCACCAACCATTTACTGAGTGTGAATGTTGCAAGAACTCTCTCAGCTGTATGACCACAGTTTCGCCCTTCCTCCTCCTTTCTCTCTCTTGGAGCTCGGATTTAGAAATGACGGCTTGACGCTTCCCCAAAGCTGTTTGATATAAATAGGCATCAAACCATTGGAACATTACCCTAGATAAACTTTTTTAGGCTTTCAAAACCACGCCAACATTTCAATCACAAAAGGAGTCCAAAAGGAATGTAAAGAATAGATTTCTTACGACGAAGGTAAGTCAGGAAGAGTGTGAATAGAAAGTTGAACAAGATAGTATATCCTAGCAAAGCCCCAACTCCAACCCAATACCAGTAACTTTCCATAAACAAGCTCCGTGATTTCAACACTGCTTCACCTATCCTTGAGTGCCCAAACATCTAATAAAACACAAAAAGTAGCAATTAGCCCCATAAAAAATAAGAAAATCAGAAAACTACGAGTTTCATGACAATAGAGAACTATTAAAAGAAAAAAAATGAGGGATTGAGGATATTTAATTGCTCATAACCAAAGTTAGCTAAGTAACAAAAAGGTTGACATACTGTATTCCTTAAAAAAGTCAAATTTGTTTTGGTCAATGTTATTTCTGTGCTCTGGAGTGGAAATAATAGACAAATTTATATCGAGTTGGAGCTCAAAAACTATTAGTAGACAAGAGCTACTCACTTGACTTTTGAGTACTAAACAATATCAGCAACTAGCCATAAGATTACTGGTTAGTATGCAGCATGTCAATTTTATGCTGAATAGTTGAATCCTATTATTTCACCATCCATCCCAGTTTACAAACAGTACTCCAAGAGGCATGATAGACCCGGTAATGTCTACAACATTGTGTGCATACCCCACAATACGCCTTTTCTGAGGTTATCATAGTGCACTTGACATGAGAATGTTAAGTCTCACCATTACACCTCGATAAGATTCTGGCATCACCCATTGTATACCAGGTGAAGGTTGGTGTGTCATCATGAACTGAACTAGCTACACTTTATAATGCATTCAAACTTTTTGTCAAACCTCAATCATTTATGTTGTGGAAACTACAGAGTATAATTTGAAGACATACCTTGTCCCAGGAATGCCCAAGAAATTCATTGACAGAAGCAGCATTTTGGCCATACATCAAAGGGGAAAGCCAGAAACCCCAGACCCACCACTTGGGAATGCTATCTGAAATGATAAGAGGAACACTGTTACCACTGAAATCTATGAGCTTATTTGGAGATGTGAGATCACCAGACTTGACCTCTTGAAATAATAAATCCTCCAAGACCCATCACGACCAACATGGCAAATGATCCAAATGTATTGGCCACTATCATAGTGCGACCCAAGGATCCCATCACACGGAAAAGAGCTAATGACATCTGGTGTAGGAGGAAGTACAGCAGAAACTGCCGAAAGAATCTGAAAATACAAGAAACAGATAGCAATGTTCATCCATATCTGCCTATCAGAAAAGAAATGTTCATCCAAATCTATTACTCGCAAGTGAATAGTACCTTGTGATATTGGGATCATATCCGATTACATAATACGTGACAGCCACCCATACACCAGACTCTATGAGAGAAGTTGGAATGCTCAAGAGCCAGGAAGGAAGTGTATAAACCCAGCAAGGGTAGAAGTGCAACTCCCGATGCTTGTAAAGAACTGGAAGTTTAGCCACTAACATAGAGACCTCTGTGAATCCATTGAAAAGAATTATAACCATAGAGAAGTACAGAGCTCCAAGGAACAAGCCTCCATCATAAATTGTATCATGGTGCATTGTTGTCCGGAAAAAAACTGTCATTGTGATCACGGCAACAAAAAGCAGCTGGAGAAAACAGTAAGTAGATGAGATCAATCAAACCAACCTTGATACTAGTAATGCTTTTTTTTTTTTTTTTTTTTTTTCCAGATATTAGTAACCAATTGCCGGTTTGGGATCTAGAAAAATAATAAAAGCTATCTGCTAATTTGGCCAATATGTGCAACCTAATGGAGTAAATATGCAAGTTTTACCTGAATGAATTTAAACACATAAATGAATGAGTTCCGTTTCATCAAAAGCCTCTGCCATGAAAAGCCAATCTTGAGAAGTTCCCACTTGTTCACACCGTAGGGAGAAGTTGATAAAGCCGCTGGATGACTGTATCGTCTATCAAAAGGAAAGTTGAGTTCTCGGGACATATTCTTCCCCACACGATACGAACGAAAGGCTTCCGCGAATTTTGCAACAGGAACATGTAGGTGAGGCTTGTCAGGATCAGACCAATACTGCTCTTGGTCTTTCTTTGATGTAACCTGCAAAAAAAAAAAAGGGGGGGGGGGGGGGGGGGGGGGGGGGGGGGGAAACGGGAAATTAAAATACTACGGAACAATGCACTGATCTTGTGTTAAAAAAGACCATCTGAAGCTCGAAACCACTTGCCTCCTGCAAGAAATCAGCAACGTTCTTCCTTTCAGGGCAAGCAAATCCCAAGGATGCGAAAAAATCAAGAACACAATCGCGCGGCCCTTGATATACAATTTGGCCTTCAGATAACAGTATAATGTCATCAAACAACTCATAAGTTTCTGGAGCAGGCTGAAGCAGAGAAATTACTGTAGTCCCATCAAGTGCACGAGTTGAATGTCTAAGGTACTTGATAATTTGATAGGTAGTCGAACTGTCAAGCCCATTGGATATTTCATCCATATACAATACTCTAGCTGGTCCTGTTAATAGTTCTCCTGTCCATCATATCTCCTTTCTGTCAGTACATACATAGGCTATTTACAAATATATTTATTTAGACAAGTAAAAGAGTTGGCAGATACCTGTTGTCAACCGCTTTTTTTGTCCACCGGAGATCCCTTTTAGCATCTCATCTCCCACTAGTGTGTCCGCACATACGTCTAAACCTAAAATCTTTGTCAAAATAGTCTTAGCACTTCAAGAGAGAAACAAAAAACAACTGGGTTTTCTACACTACTGGCTCTTTTTTTTCCCCACCACCATTTTCCTTCTTAAAGAATTTCTCAGGCTCACAATAGGAGTTTTACCTGATCTCACTCATAGAAGACATGAATTCAAATCACTAACTTATGCCCCATGCTGTATCCCATATGTCCGTCATTAGAGGGCATATCATTCTCGATGAAACTCATACTCTTCATTATTTTCAGAATATAGCTAGTCGCAATGATTTCAACCACTCAAGATAATCACTGCTTCCAATTCAACATTTATATAACCGTGATGTCTGAATAGAGCAAAAAACTAGATTTTTTTTTTTTTTTTTTTTTTTTTTAATCATGAGCAAAAAACTAGATTGAATATGCAAAACTAGTGAAACCAGAATGTATCATACCTTCAAAATGTAATCCACCACAAGGTTTGCATTTTTGCCATCCAAAGCTAATGCCTGGCGAAAGTAGATTGCAACTATGTCAATACAGGGAGATAAGTTAAATATCAATGAACTGTTAAGCAAAAAACTGAAGGAAAAAAGAACGTGCTGACCTTCATAAATATATCAAGGTCTTCCTCGGGTTTTAGTCCAGCTATCTTTTCTCTTCTTGCAAGTTCCAATAGCATGTCTGTTACAATAATTCGGGTAACACCGTTCAGACATGATAGTCTCTGTACAGACGCAACATTATGCAGGCATAACCTCACAGATTACCATATTTGCTTCCAATGCCTTGACAGCGTCCAGCAAATTGCAGAGTTTCTCTAACAGTCATCTCTGCAACATGGCAATCGTACTGACTTACATAGGCGGACGTCCTTTGAGGAACAAAATCGCGTAGACCATGTCCATTATAAGTGATTTTCCCTGACATCTTTGTATCACTAAAGAGATATTAGGAGCCCACAAAAGAAACAACTCTCAATCTACCATAGTGCTCTGGAGTTTATTGCTTACTTAGCAGAAATAAATAGCAGTGCTTTGAAAATGACATGTACATACAGAACAAGTTTAATGATCCTTGCAGAAGAAAAAAGACACCGGGAATAGCCAAACTGAATATTCTGTTTAAAGTAAAAAATCATTCGTGGGTCTTTACTTATAACCTAATCTATTAGAATAGTTGGTATCACGACATAGGATTAGAGTCTGTTTGACCGAGATGCGTTACTGCTTAAGTTCTCATAGGTCTACTCTATTAATATAATTCTAGTAAGCGATAGAACATATACATGTGCGTCATCCTTACTTCAAGCCTCGGATGAGAGACATCTTAGTGTATAAAATCGTTACTGGGCATTTACTTAATAGCTTCAGCTACTAGGATAGCTGGTTCCGAACACTTTCTGATTTAAGATGAATAATAATCAAACAAGGAGATTGGATCCCGAAATATACGAAACTGCAGTACCTGTAATCCTGGTGGAAGGCGCCCAGCAAGAGCTAGCAGTAATGTCGTCTTTCCACTGCTGGGAGGACCTAGAAGCAATGTCAACCTGCATGACAGTTCCATATGTAAGCATAACTAGCTAACTGGAGCTCATTTCAGAGGAAATGACCGAATATTAATTTACCTCGAAGGTCTGATAATTCCACTTATATTATCAAGAATTGTCAGCTTTTTTCTTTTGCCAGGAAAGACGTGCAGCTTCCTCAGGAAAGCCTTCATAATCGCCCAAAAAGAAATCCAATTATGAATTGTAAATAAACCAAACTGCAAATGATCAGTTTTATTATATGAGTTTGTTCATTTGATGTTTGGAACTTTACCTCAGTCATGTTGAAGATAAAATTAGGAATAGTTGGCAGAGCTCTACTCCCAGTATGGACAAAGGATTCTACCGTTAGGTGTTGAAACCGAACTTCTATCTTAGGGAACTCCAAATTTACTCTGTCATAATGCAAAATCAAAATAAAATCTTTCATAAGACAATTTGACTGAACAAAAGGGCTAAAAGACTAATGTTGCGACAGAGAGGGCAGAAAGACAGCTTGACTGAACAAATAAAATCATCCTCTGCCAGATCAAAGAAGACTCATGCAAACACAACCAGAAAATGCAACCCAATAGCAAACCTAAGAAAAATTTATCCACACTTTAGTTAAATTGCAGGGAGCAGTAATTCAGCAATCAAATACGTTGTGTTATGTCTGAAATTTATGTCTTGATTCAGAAATAGGAAGTCTATATGATAGTGGAGGCCCTGGGACTATAGCCCACCACTAAACGAGTCAACTTAGTAGACTCATTTAGAAAGATTTAGGGTATTCAACTTCTGCCTATATATATGTTGTTCTATGCAATATACGATTGTATCCTCTCTTTAGATTGTTAGGGAACTGTTTTCTCCTCCGCCCGTGGTTTCTCCTTTAATTTGAGGGCTTTCATAATATTTGTTATTGTTTTTCCTTTCTCTCTTCACTTCATATATATTTTGCCTAAAGGGGTAAGGTTGCATACATCCCACCCCCTAGACCTTGCATATGCGAGAGCTCTTGAGGCTCTGGATTTATTGTCGTTGCTGCCTAACAAAATCACTACAGTAATCACAGTTGCAAAGCATCGATATGAATGAGCCCAATGCGTAACATTGATGCCGGAACACTTCGATAACCCCGGCTCCTCTTCATTTCAATTCCTTCATTTTCCTACTTTATCAACAAAAAACACGAATTATTTACACCATTGGTCCTTATGTTTTTAAATTTGTTCAAATTGATCTTTCTTTTTTTTTTTCTTTGTTCATAATGGTCCCTAATATTTATAACTTTATCTAATTTAGTCCCTTGATTTTTATTTTGTTCAAAAAAGTCCATGACATTAAATCTTATAACAAAATTAGTCCCCATCCTGGTGATCAAAATTAGGTAAAATTTAAAAAGACAACGGATTTTATTGTAGATAAAACATTGCAAATAATTTTGAACAAAAGAAAAGATGAGACATAATTTAAACAGAGTTACAAACATTAGAAACTATTTTGACAAAAAATAAATCAAGGACCAAAAGAGCATAATGCTTCACATTAATGCCAAATCAATCACAAAGCTTCATTTTTTCTCAATTCATTCTTTGTACTTAATTAATGGTTATAACATCCGTAGCTTTAACCCGCATCAGTTTTCTCTCCAAATACACAATGACTAACACATATTAACGCTTTGTTGTTCACAGTTAAACTCCACTAAATTCAACTGAAAAAATCAATGCAACTTGAAATTCAAGCATATTCCAAATAAATTCACCAGCATGTCAATCAATCACTCGGTTGGACTCCTCGGGCACAACCTCCCTTTAGGCTAACACCCTGAAGGGGTAAGGCTGCGTACATCCCACTCCCCGACCCTGCATATGCAGGAGCCCTTGAGGCACTGGGTTTGTTGTTGTTGTATGTCAACCAATCACTCAATCAATTCACGAGTTATTTACACCATTAGTCCTTTATGTTTTTAAATTTATTGAAATTAGTCCCTCGTCTTTTCTTTTGTCCAAAATGTTCCCTATTTTAAGTTTGTTAAAATCAGTCTCTCATCTTTTTTATTTAAAATGATCCTAGTGTTTTATTTTATAACAAAATTAGTCTCTCATCTTTTTAATTTTTACCTAATTTTACCAGGTGAAAGACTAATTTTGTGATAAACTAAAACATTATGGAACATTTAAAAAAAAAAAAGGCAAGATCTAATTTGAACGAATTTAATAACATTGAGGACCATTTTCAACAACAAAAAAGGAGATAGCAATTTAAACAAACACTTAATAACATTAGTGACCGATGGTGTATAAAACACTCAATCAATTCACTAAGAGCACGAAAGAGAACCAGAACAACAACAAGAAGCAAAAATTACGCATCAAAACGACGTCGCATGCGATCAAAGAACTTCTCCGCATCATGCTCAACAGAATCCATCAACCGCTCCAACACAAGCCTGCGCTCCTCCATTTCAAGCTCACCGACATGAACCTCTTTACAATCTCCAACAACATTACGAAAAATCCCCCGCCGAACACGATTATAAGTCGGTAACCGCTCCAGCGCCGCCCACCGGAGCGCCTCCTCCTCCGCTCCGGCCTCTGACGCCTCCGCAAACACGTTTTCCGACGAGTTCCACATGGTAACCGCCGGAGATACCTGAAAAAAGCGAAAAAAGAGAAGGAAAAACGGAAATGAAAACCTAGATTGAAGAAAATGCAATGTATAAAGAGAGTAGAGTGAGATTAATGCATTGGAAATGAGTGTAAAGATTGGTGGTTGAGACCTTCCAGCATTAAATTCTCTCTCTCTCTCTGTACGAAGAAGTTGCAAATGTCGTGTTTATTTTTTTTCCCCCCTGTAAAATAAACTAATTTTGCCGCGCTTTCTTTGCTCAGTTGGGAAGGCATTAAATAACGATGGATTTACCGATGGAGCCAAAGTCTAAAATAACACTACAATAAAAAGTAATTTTAAAGTTAGCTTTTAAAAAAAAATATTTTATTAAATGATATCCATGTTATTATTTAACTTTTTTTTATTTAATTTTAATTTTTTACTTTCTTATTTTATTTTTAATATATTTATAAGTTTTTAAATGTATGATACTTTCTTAATCATAACAAATAAATTAAATTAAATTTTAAATAAAAATATTTATATATAAATTTAATTTAAATATTTAATAAATAATTTAATTTGATATATTTATTATAATACACAAAATGTTATAAATTTAAAAAATTATAAATATATTAAAAAACTAAAAAAATAAATGATAACTTAGATGTCATTTAGGAAAATACTTTTTTAAAAAAGCTAATTTTAAAAATATTTTTTATTTTTGTGTTATTTTTGATAATAGCTCTTTAGCGAAGGCAGAATCACACGCTTTGTGTAGTGTAAAAACTCTATGGTTATGAACTTTATTTACTATATTAATTTAATCTTTATATTTTTTAAATTAATAATATAATTTATAATGGCACAATCATATTATATAGAAATAACCCAGTGCAATACCACTTGTTGACCTAGTATAAACCATTCAGTTACCAAACTAATAATATTTGGATCATCAACTTAATATAAATTTTACTTATGGACTAAATTAATATAATATAACTTATTTATAATTAAATCTATACAATTAGAAATACAATAAATAATCTAACATAATTGATAAAATACATGAATCTTTAGCATAAATAATCTAGATATTTTTTATTACTAAATAAAAGAAGCTTTTGAAAAGCGCTAAGAGTCATTATTTCTCAAATAATGTGTAATGTACCGTTAAAAATTTGAATATAAACAACATTAAAAATTAGGACTGAGCTTTGATGAAAACAACTCTATCATGGTGAATCAGTTCGCAAAGATAAACATGAAGAATCGAAAGAACTTTTCGTATCAAAAAAAGTAAGCCATCGAATAAGAGGAGTTAAAGATATTTTATTAAAGTGTTTTAAGCGTCTATATCGAGTGTAATGGCACTTCTTGGCTTTAATGAAAACGACTCTATCATGGTGAATTAGTTCGCAAAAATAGTATATTATAACAAAATGGGAACCAAAAACAGACAGCACAAAATAAAACGAACCATTGTCAAATACATGAAATAATAAAAAACAAATAACATAGTATATTAGTATATAGTAAAATGATACGACATGTGAAAGTGGGGCCATAAATGAAAACGACCGCATAAGAAGCATCGATCTCCTATTCATCCCTAGCCAACCAAGGCCTCTCCATACGTGACCCCCTTTACTTACTTCTCTACATAGGACCTTGAGCCAAAGTACGTCGCACTATAAAACAAATTACACAACAGTAACAAAAAATTTAGTATCCGTTTATTTAGGAGAAAAATCATATTTTAAAAAGTAGTTTTCCCATTTTTCGTTGTTTGACAAGTTTGATGATGGAAAGGAAAACATTTTCCTTCAAATGGTAGAAAATGACTTTCCTTTTAAAAAAGGGGAAGTCATCATTTCGAGTGATCTAAAATATAATTTCGATATTATATAAGTATTCTTATTAAAATTTTTGCTAAAAAATGCTAACACGGCATATGATTCGGCCATGTTTAGGTGGTTTACATCAATATCTGATGAACTTTTTATCGTAATTTGCTAAAAATATTGATATGACTTGTAAATATTACGTAACTATGTATTATATTAGTATTTTTATGTTTGGTCAGAATCTTACAAAAATTTATCAAATTTTGATGCATGATCCCTGAGTGATAAAATATTTAACTTCATTGTACATCATTATATACGTTCAAATGTCAGGGTATGTAATAAATGCTCAAACCTTATAGTATCTTAGTAATAATTTCACAACCTCACAAAGTCTAGATAATTTTGATTATATTGTATTGCTACTTATGTTGTCCTATAATTGGATATAAGCTGATTGTTAGCAGATTATTCCTTTAAAATAAACAAGAAATATCAAAATGTCAAAACAAGTTTTCGGTTGAAACAAACAACGAAAAACCACAATTGGAATAGCATTTTTCATGGAAAATGTTTTCCAGGGGAAAAGTACTTCTCTTGAAACAAACGGAGCCTTAATACGCCTCACACATGTAGAAATTGGGCAAACTCTATAAACTGTAAAATCTAACAAACTGTACACGCTTAGAGTTTCAATGAGTGTTTGAGTATGATTTGGTGTTGGCAAGTTAGGACATCGGTCTTTTGTCATAGAGTTATACCGATGTTATTCTTTTAGGAAAGCATTAAGGTGTTTGTTAGTCGATACTGAACACGGGCATTTTCAGATTCTTTGACCCGTAATATTTCACATGGACCAATCATTCAATCATTGATAGACTAGCTTCTCTCTTCATCTTATATTATAAACTATATAGAAAAAAAAAAAAAAAAAAAACCCTTCCCTTTTCTTTGTAATTTCTGTTTTAATATATATCTTTTGTACCGGATCCCATGAGAACTCCGAAGTTAAGCATGCTTGGGCGAGAGTAGTACCAGGATGGGTGACGTCCTGGGAAGTCCTCACCCTCAGGTTGGGGGCATTGGGAAACAGCCTTTTTTCAGGTTAACACCCTCAAGGGGAAAGGCTGCGTACATCTGCCCCCCCAGACCCTGCGTAGGTGGGAGCCCTTGAGGCACTGGGTATATTCTTTTTTTTTATCTTTTGTACGCTTAATTTAATTTACAGGTATATTATTGTGATTTTAAATGTTTTCCTATTTAGCTAAATTTTATTAATAAAGAACATAAACCAAAGTATAAAACAAAGATGAGGACTTTAGCATCATGTGAGATGTGGGGTCAGGTCACTGCTTTATCTTCGTTGGTTGTGGAATTTCATTTTTGCCATCTGCCTTCATTTATTAACCCCCTTTCTCCGTATAGTTAAACCTCTATAAATTAATACTCTTACAATTATAAAAATTTATTAATTAATCGAGATATTATTTACCATATTGGTCCTAAGTTGGGACCGACCAAAAATATTATTTAATTGAGGTTATAATTTATTGAGTAGTAATTTATCGATGTTATATTGTATTTCTCTTTTTTTTAATGCTCTTCTTGATTTTTAATTTCTATTTGCTTTGGCAAAACTATAAAAGTCTCCTCTGTCTTATTTTCATTATTTTATCATATGAAGAACCAATTTTTCCGAAAAAAATTAAACTGATGGAGGAAGGCATAAGAATAGTTTTATACTCTAACATGTCCCCTCGCACGAATGTCCATTGGGTTTCAAATGTAGATAATGCACAAGCTCGTCTTATACTTTGTTCTTAAATTATTTTAATATTAAAAGTGGGGACTGTAGGGATTCGAACCCGTAACCTCTTGGTCAACAAGACTTTGATATAATATAAAGTAACTAACTTTCTCAAAAGCTTAAGCTGATAAGGAAAGACACATAAGGGGTTTTATACTCTAAGATCTTATATAGTAGAGGTGACAGTATAGGTGAAAGAATTATAACACAAGCACCTTACCAAGTATGAGTCTCAGCTATCTATACGAGTACTGTAATAGTTAATTGAGCACGAGTTCGAGCAAAATTTAATACTTGACTCAGGTTCAAGTTCAAATACCTATACAATTAATCGAGTTGGAGTCAAGTACTGAGACGCCCGACTCGACTCGATTACATCCTTAAATGGAAAATAAACTCTTCCTCCTATTTGTTTTTTTTTTTTTTTTTTTGAAATGTAATGGTCCTAATAAGGATAAATTTTACCTCGACACTTCTTTAGCCCCAGTTTGATGTGTAAAGGAGGACAGGATAAAGTTTTAAAATTTTTTATACAATTTTATTCGTACTTTACTACGACTCTGTTTACGCTTACTTTTTTACTCAATTGTCAAACAAAGGTAAATCATTTATCTCTGTTTGTTTTTACTTTTATTTATTAAATATATTCAAATATATATATATTTTTTTGGTAAGTCAGCGAAAATATATTCAAATAAGAATAAGATCATCCTCTATCTCTCATTTTTATCCCTCTTTACCCTTCCTTGTCCGGTTATCAAATGGAGCCCAAAACTTAGAGAGATTAATAAGTAATCGGGTTTCATATAATAAAACTTTTGTAATAAATATTTACATTAAATAAGGATATACCATCATGAGCATACATACTTATAGGATCGGTCCTAACAATTTCGAGGCCTCAAGTGAACATTATAGATGAGGCCCTTCATATATATTAACATTTCTCCTAATAATACAATATTAAAACAATAAATTATGAAAATTTTAATTCTAGAACCTGTTACTATTAACAATTGAGACTTTAGAAACTACAACTCCTAAAATATGGGGCCCCTAAAATTTGGATGCCCCAAACGATTGCTTGGTTTCCTTGGGTTATATCTAGGGGTGTATTTGAGTCGAGTGTGTATTCGAGCCGAGCCGACCCCGATCATGCTAGGCTTGAGACTCGGTTCGGGCTCAACGTAAGCTCGGAAAGCTTCAAATTAAACTTGCAATATTTTGACTCATTTAAGCTCGATATAGGCTCATTTGGGGTTGTTTAATATCGGCTCGACTGATTTACGCTCCAATTTAGCTTCATTGGGCAATATTTAAGCAAATATATTATACTAAAAAAAGCTCTTTTAGGCTCGTTTAGGCTCGCGAGCCTGCGAGCTCGAGTTTCACTGGGCTTGGGCTCAGCTTGATAAGCTAAACGAGCTAGCTCGAACTCACAGCGAGCCGAACTTTTCGAGCTTTATAACGAGCCGACTCTGCCCTGCATACTTAAAATATTACTCTATAAATGATTACCAAATCAACACTGAAATTATGTCAATGTGGGTTAGTGACCAACTTGCTTAATTTTGACAAGAACACATAATTCAACATTGAAAATCACTCTATGTTTTATATATTTTCAATAAAGAATTTAATGTTGTATAAATTAGATTCAAAACTCACCAGAAAATGAAGGAAAAAAAAAAAAGATTATATTTTCAAAAAAGGGAAAAGAAATAAAATATGAACACTTAGTATTTGATCTACCTAATGAAGCGGCTGCAATGTGTATTACTTGACTGTAGGGGCCTATCCCCCATTATTTTTTGCACCTAACTCCCTCTTCTTCCGGTTTAAAGACCTGTTTAATCAAGCTTTTACTTGTTTCAGGATTTCTGGATAAAAAGCAAAAAGCAACATTTTTAGTGCCGCAAGGGCTCCCGCCTAAGGAGGGTCTGAGGGATGGATATACGCAGAAGGGAGGTTGTTTCCGAGAACCTCCAACCTGAGGAGTGCAACCCGAGGACTTCTTAGAAGATCACCCATCTTGGTACTATTCTCGCCCAAGCGCGTTTGTCTTCAGAGTTCTAATGGAATAAAAAGCAACATTTATGGATGTGACTTAAAGATGACAGTGCTTTTAAATAAACGTATAAGTTACATTTCTGCTTGAGTTGGAGCTAAAGATTTTGGTGTAGTAAGTGTTGGTTTCCCAATTTAGAAGATGAGCTTCAAATCAACACCTGATATTTGACAGTAGATAACGTAATTAGTATACAAACTCGATATTTTGAACCTTTTAACTATGTGCATTTCAAACGTTCCACGCTTTTTATTCCTTTAATACTTTCTTTTTCTTATATGTATAAAATAAATACTACAGTATTAATTTTTAAATACAATACCTCATTAAAGCATCACCGACGATGCTTTTTTGGGGATAAAAATTACCTAAAAGCGGCTTTAACATTTGAGAAAATAATCAAGAAGGATATATAAAAGAAACACAATATAATCCGAAAATCGAGAAAAAAGAATGAGTAACATCTTTGAAAAACGATCAAAATCTACATCGACCATATCATAACTAATTAGAAAGATAACGTGGCAGGTAATATGACTAAGGATGGCAATGGGGTAGGGCGGATACAGGGGGTGCCTCCCCCATACCCGTACCTACAACCCAAATCCATACTCATACCTACCCCATTAGCCGCCATGTGTACAAAGTGGGTACCCATTCCCGTTCCATTACCCACAGGCATCCAACGGTAACCATTACCCACCTCATACCCACCCTAACATGGCTACAAAACGATTATCCACCCGCTTATATTAATTATTTAATACTATATTTAAAATTTTAATTGTATTTTTCTATAACATTGATAAACAATTTAAGCAATTAAATTTCAGCACATATTTTTTTAATATAATTAGATACAAAATGAAGCGTATGGCTGGATGGGTATCAAGAGAGGCGGGGCGGGTACAACATTATACCCATACCCGTGACGGATACAGGTGGGTCTCCCTCACTTATACTCATACCCACCTCAAACAAGACGTGTATCAGCATGTAACAAGTTTTACCCGTCCATTGTCATCCCTAAATATGACAACTATTAACAGAGTTAATATATATATATATTTATTTTAAATTTTTTTTTTTTTGTGTGGACGGTATGAAAGTTCAGCAGTGAAATTAAAGAAATGAACTTTTAAATAAGGTGGATGTGTTCCCACATGGGAATTAAATGACCTGCAGTTTCTTTTAGGTCCATCCCACCTGCTATTTCCTAGTACACTACTTTAAAAATATTAATTATGATATATCTCCAAAAAAAATATATATATATATAGTCATATACTCTATAAGAAAATTATCACTTGGATATCATAAAATTTAGTTATTTATCACCTAGATATCTTGACATTTCAATATATACAATGAGGTACTATAAGGTTTCAAAATTTTATCACTTAAATATCCCTATGCAAGAATTTGGCAACTTTTTTGTGAAAATTAGAACATGTCCCACCATAAAACGTCGATACAATACATAATTATTGATTACAATAACATGTACGAGCTATATCAATGAAAATCAAACAGAATATGAAAAAACGTTACTGAATTATAACAGAATATATCGACATATTAATAAAATAATATGGTATGTCAGCATTTTACGATAAAAAATTGCAATATTATGATAGAAAATACCTATGTATTGCTATAACTATGTCCTATGTTAGCAACTTTTAATAAAAATCTACATAATTTTGAAAAATAGAACCTAATTAACAAAATTTTAAACTTCGGGGTACCTAAGTAACAAACTTTTAAATCTTAGGATACCTCATGGTATATATTAAAACGCTAGGAAACCTAAACGACAAATTCCTTAAACTTCAAGGTACCTAAGTGATAAATTCCCTACTCTATAATATACCATGCCTATCGGTTAGAATACCGGGCTAATTCATCGTTTTGATTTATACGGTCTCCTAGGTCGACCAACTTGGCAGTCCACGAGGTGGCCAAAATTCATCGGTCTTGGGAAGTGTAATCATGATTGGGTGAGGAACCCTTCCCAATCTGTTTAATCGGCTTATATGCTTGATCGTAATGGCTAATTATGCCTTCGGGCTTTGGTGAACCAAAAAAAAGCAAGAAGACCGGGCTAATTCCGGCCTAGGTCCAACCCGATTTTCTCTGGGTCTTTAAGTGGCTCGCGTGTTTTAGTGAAAATCTCGACAATACCACAGACATAACACAATAGCGAAACCACGTGAATCTCGTGTAATGTTTTTCCTTTCCCCATTGATATTTTAACTTTTGGTTGTTCTTTTGTTTCATTTCCCAAACCGTGGCATCTAGATTCCCCTATCAGCTAGGAAAACCCACAGATGCCATAGAGATCTCCTTTCATTTACATCCAATGAAATGTAAGATAAAGGAACATACCCAGTGCCTCACGGGCTCCAGCCTAAGCAGGGTCTCGGGGGGTGAATGTACGCAGCCTTCCCTCTTTAGGGTATTAGCCTGAAGAGAGGCTGTTTCCTAGTGCCCCCAGCCTGAGGGTAGGGACTTCCCAGGAGGTCACCTATCCTGGTACTAATCTCACTCAAACACGCTTAACTTCGGAGTTCTAATGGGATTCGGTGACGGCGTGTTGGTGCCCATCCAATGAAATGTAAGATACACCTCGAAAAGGGAGTCAACGTAGCACTATATAGGAGTCAGGTTGCATACGTCTTACCCTCTTCGACCCTGTCTTGTCAAAGCCTCTTTAAGACACTGTATCGTTGTCGAAATGTAAGATATATCCCAGCATTACGTCAAAAATGTTTCTTTTCTTATTGGGTAAGTGAAAATTTATTGATGCATCTTTCAAAATTTAGCATTCAACAAACACAAAGGAATATGCTTCTACAAGAAAGAAAAATACACCTTTTGTTGGTGAAATTCAGCAATCTAATGAATACTCTTTGGTCAAACCTAATTAAATGGCGTTACCTATTTTTTTGATTCGAAATTCGGGTTTAATCATGTATGATTTTTTTTTTTTTTTCACTCTTCGGAGACCTTGAAAAACGTGTACGATAATATCAAGTTGTTGATCCCATCCATCTTTGGATCTGTTTCGAACTCGGGATCAATGTAAAAGAACACCTGCCATATGCCAAAGAATACAATTTTGTTAAGCAAATAGAACGAGATATTTGACATAATATCAACTAATTCTCTATCAAATAGAGATCATGAATTCAAATCTTAATAGCCTTTCACTGTACTGATGGATTTCAGGGTTCATTTACCAGGCACTGATGCACCGAATCCCATTAGAACTCCGAAGTTAAGCGTGTTTGGGCGAGAATAGTACCAAGATGGGTAACCTCCTGGGAAGTCCTTGTGTTGCCAACCCTATAAGGTTAGGGATCCTTGGAAACAGCCTCTCGGCACGGTTACATCCTGAAGGGGTAAGGCCGCATACATCCACCCCTGACCCTGCTTAGGCGGGAGCCCTTAAGGTACTGGATCTATTGCTGTTGTTGTTATTGTTGTAGTGATGCATTTCAACTTATTGTATGAAGTAGTCGTGTACTTTATCCACACTCAAGATATGATGGGAATTTGAAAGAAAGCGAGCATTTTAGAGTATAAAATCATTTTTGAGCATTTTTCTCAACAGCCTTTACCAACCTATAATGATTTTCAAGCGCACCGTTGACGATGAGATATTAAAGGCATTCATTTTATTAAATAGTTACCCTAGGTTAGAATATGATTAATTTTTGTCAAAGTCTAAACAATTTTCACCCAAAAAAGATGTCATTTTCCAGCAAAAAAATATTATTAAATTCAGATAGTGAAAAGCTAGAATCACATTCTACTTCAACATTTTTCAATGAAAGATCAAAAAAAGTTTCAACAAAGGGTACCTAACTAATAAAACTATTAAACTTCAAATACATATGTGATAAAATATTCAAATTTTAAAGTACCCAGGTATAAAAAAAAAGACACTTACAGGCATGTCAACCTGTTCCCCAGGAAGAAGTCGCTGCTCCTCGAAACAAAAGCACTGTATTTTATTGAAGTACACTGCAGCCTGCAACAACCACACCCATTCACTTCAATACTTATGGAAGAAAGAAGTTTTATGATCATTAAGCAAGTATAGAATCAAATACAGGCCATTATATAACATCTTCATTATCACATAACAGGGTGAACAACTGTTATACATGACCCATTGCATGACGGTACTTCTGCAATTGTATATACATATATAGGAGATGACTCTTACGAGAGGGTGAGAGATGAGAGGGTGAATTATGAACTACACATTTGGTTAAATTGAGGGAAGGGGGTGATGTCAGGAGGGAGATAGATGTTTTCAGCAGCTAAATAAGTGGTTCAAAATGTTCCTCTTACTCTTACCCTCTCATAGGATTCAATGCCCTATATATATATATATTAGTAATGTGTTTCCACAGGTTGAAGACTAGTCACCCAAAAAACTGTGAATAATGAATCTAAAGATTATATGACTTTACATTCTATTTTTCACTAAATTAAAGCTTAAAAGCAGCTTAAGTTTCTAAAAAAACCGAATGCAAATATCATAACCAGTTACATAACACTCGCAGCCATGATTTGATTCCAAAGGAGTATGTAAATTCAAAGAATATGAACAGTTTATTTGGCAATAATGGGATGTAGCATTTCAGGATCCTAAGCCTTCCAACATGTTACCAGCCCTTACAAATGTGCTCGGTTTAATAAAGCGGAAAACTTCTTTCCTATGAAAAATCTTCAAAGGAAAATTAGATTGCAGTTTTTATTTTCCTTTATTTGATTTTAAAAAAGTGATTCTCTTTGGCTCTATTTCATTTCAGAGTAATGAACATCTTTAACGTATTAATATTCAGGTAATAAACTAAAACCAGGAATTGGCCAATTAATTTGTTACATGACCATACCAGACTGGTTTATTCGGTCCAACAACAATCTTCAGTCCAACATTTTAAATATTTACTAGTCTTTTGTTGTATCATGTTCTGGCTTGAATTGATGAACACCCTGACTTCAAGGTGTTGATTCCAAAGTTACATAAAACAATTGGAGTTTCGCAAACAGAAACGGTGTAGAGGCACATAGATTTGTTAACTTCCTCCCTTTCACAAAAGAAGTCTTATTCCTCCCCCCCCCCCCCCCCGGCCAAAAAAAAAAAAACAATGGGGGAAACATATTCCTCTGCAGTTATTCTCCGCTCACTAGTTTGCGCCAAACAAAGGAAACAGGGAAAATAAATTCCTAAAAAACATATTTTTCCCATCACCAAACGAAGCCTTAGAAAGCGAAGCCCTCTAGAGAATAATTGAAGGTTCAAGAAAAACAACAGATATTTTGCTCTAACCCTCCATCAACCCTTCCAGGCTCATACGCTGGAGCTCTGTGCAGGTCAAACAAGGTAGCCCCAGCTTGGGGCTACCCCCATCAATCCTAAAGACTCTCACAAGAATTGTGAAGGAGCTCGCAGAAACCCAAGTTCAAAATGAAGCCATACGAGACTCTCTTTCATTCACCTCTAAAAATTTTAGTTTCAATCATTTCGTAGCATGATTACAGAAGAAGTTACCCTCAAGCAAACAAATACACACAAGCAGGCATTAGCAACTCACTGACTGACTGGAGCCAGAGTTAGGCAGTATCATGAAGAACAGTTCAAGATAAGGAAGGAATAAATAAATAAGCATAGCCCCAGAACTTGCTTCAGCCTGATACCTAGGGTTTTTTTTTTTTGTGACCAAGATACTTGGATTTTTAAGTCTTCCAGTTGCTAAAGGTTGAATAAATAGCCGTAGAAATCAATAATATTTACAGCCATTTGATATTTTTATCATAAAAATACATTATAAAGATTGTTATAGAAGTACAATTACGTAACGGTAAATCAAGTGAGTGCCAGCTACAAAACCCGTTATTTAACAACGTTTATTTAATTTCATGTTTAAGGTAGCCCCCATTCAAAAGAGATACAACTGCTCACTACAGAGACCTGGCCATCAGGGGATCTAAGACATTTTGTATTATGATCAATTAGCCAAGATTTTGACCAGATACAAAATCATTGAGGTTAGGTCTATTGTTTTAATGTTTCAAAGAGTTCCCAGCAGATGCGTCTCTACTGCAACTGTTGATTATTTAAAAACCTACTAAAACAGGAACATCATGATCTATATCCCTCCCATAAGTTCATGGTTTATATCGCAGTTATCTCATCCAAGCTCGTTGAGGCTCATAGCATTATTAGTCTTAGGCTTAGCTTAGTTAACCAAATAATCCGGGTCAGCTCAGCTTGAGCTCCAAACAAGCCAAGCTTTTCAGGCTTTTCAGCAAGCCAGCTTGTAAGCCCTCACTAACGACTCTAGTTTTACCACTTGAGCCAACACCCCTAAAATACCCTTTTATACAAATAGGTAACATTATATGCGCTGTCGAAATTTGGGAAAGAATAAAAAATACCAGGAAATGTATCTCAAACAAACTAACATAAAAGAACTCTTACCTTCATGGGAGTAACATTATAGGTTGATACACCAATAATAGGAGCAGAACTCCGATTTTCAGCAGTGTAAAACGCAAGAGCGCTTTCTCCTGGTTTGACCCTCACCTAAATTAAGAGATATAACAATAAGTAGCGTCCATGCAGCAAAAAAGGAATACTTTTTCTAATTTAAGCCTCCATTCAGTTTTGGGGAAGGCACCTTCCATCTCATTACTATCACTTGCGTTTTGGGTCGGGGGTCCTCAGAAACAACCTCCCTTCAAGGTAACACACTGTAGGGGTAAGGCCACGTACATTACATCCCCCGGACCCCGCCTCGGAGTGAGCCTTTTACGCACTAGGTTTGTTGTCGTTGTTGTTTTTATCTATATAAAAATGTTTCTTTTCCTTTATGAAGGTGAAATTGACCTTTCTCCACATCCTATATCTCACTTCAACCTCAATTGGGTCAAACACGAGTCTCATACAATTTTTTCTACTGAAATTATCTTTAAGTTGGATAAATGAAAATATTAAGAAAATAATACTATTCAGAAATATTTTGAAGAATATTTTCTAGAAGGAATATGTTTTCTCTCAAACAAAATAGCGTCTGAGATTTTTGAATTTTCAGATGAAGGAGAAGCACCTCTCTTTGTGTAGGAACAAACTTCCAAGGCATTCCATCAGCCACATCAGCATTGAATTGTACCACAACTTCCCTATGACAAGTTAAAGAGGACTCAGCTGACCAAAGAAGAACAATGAAAGAAGCATGGAAAATGAAAAAAGAAGTTTTTTTGGGGAAGCAAGCAGGGGTGGGAGAAGGTAAAGAGGTGGAGGGTAAAAAGAAGTAAAGAGGGAAAGAGCAAGAGGAACCTACCCTTGTTTAGGTATTGTTTAATAAAGACGGTAGATGTTTTATCCTTGTTTAGCAATTGGGTAAAAGGGTGAGAATAAGGCGAGACATAGTTAATCGGATCAAAATTGTACAGTAACTTTTTTATGACTTTACCCTACCATATGCCCCAGACTGGGGGCAAAGAAAATAGGGGTAATGTGGGCGGGAGTAAAACTTACCCCCTAGACCTAAAAATATCGCCAAACCTAAAAATATCGCCAAACAATCCTCCCCCCTCTCTACCCCTAATCGCAAGAATGTTTAAGTTCATTGAGTAAGAGGTAGGCCCTACTGAACCTCAAGGGGTAGCTCAAGTTGTAAGGTACTTAAACTGAACACCTTACGAACTGTCCAGGTTTGGGGTTGAATCCAACCATTGGGCAAAATAATTAACTGGGTTCACCCATTGAATCTGTCAGCCACAACTCACCCTATTGCAAGTAAGGGAACTTCCAAGTGGGCAGTGCGTGCAAACCCAAGGATTAGCCGTACGTAAATTTTGTCTGGTCAGAGGAAAGACTCCTTTTTGTCCATGAAATATTTGTCCTCAATTTTTTAACGAAAAATATTTTTTTATCAAAATTTTCTTTTGTTTACTTAGGAAATTAATGATGGGAAGTGTGTGAGGTTCAGGGTAGGGGTCAGGAGGAGTAAAGCAAAATGATGTCTTCTACTCTTGAAAGGGCGACAAGTTTAATTTTGCTATTTATCTATATAAGCAAACAATGAAAATGGGGTAAAAGAGAGACGAAAATGTTATGATAGCGGAACACAAAGAGCTTCACTTAGTTGACAAATAACGCCATACCTTGTTGTGACTGTGCCATCTCTAGAATGTCGAGCAATCTTCTCTTCTACACTCTACAAGCACAACAATTTCTAATCATGGTTAACTAAAGCATAAGACTAAGTCCCTCCAACCCAAAGAAAAGAAAATGTTCTGAAAGTGAAATATAAATGAATACTACCTTGTACTCTCGTGTGTGTTAATTTAACCCCTATACTTTTAATTGTGTCAGTGTAGTCCCTATACTATACTAACTGTACCAATGCTGTCCAGAAGGTGGATGCTGATAATTTAATGCCTTATCAGTGTGGACGTGCTTTTTGGGCAAAGGATGGAGAGAGGTCACGTGCAATGCATACGAGAAAAAGTTGTCGGTCTTTACATCGACCTCATTGATGTCAACCTACCCTCTCTACGACATTAAACTCTCGTAATAGTGTAGGAACAAAGTTGACACAACTAAAAGCATAGGAACCAAATTGATACATTGATAAAGCATAGGGCAATAGCGTAGGTAACCTTAAGAGAAGAGAACTAGTTTCACCTCACGGCGTTGGACAGTGCCACCATAACCAGTAGCTTGGCAAAATCTCCTATATAAGGGCACAGCAGCATAAGAACATCCCACCATACCAAAAACCAATACAGTCAAGTACATAAGCATCTTGCGAGATTTCTTCTCTTGCACAATATTGGAAGCATAATGACGTCGGATATCAAATGAATAACAATATCTCCCAACATGAGAAAAGGCACACGGAGGAAGTAGATGGCGCTTGGTGACTGAACACGAAGAATCGCCACGCGTCCAAATATCGGTACTGTTGTGCCCAAAGGCTTTATGTAATTGCCTATATCAAAATTGTGAAATAAATATATCAAATTAGAAAAGAAAAGGAATTATCAAGGAACTAACAATTCCGGAAACTTAATCTATTAGTTGAAAATCTAAAAATGGTTTTATACTTATTATTACCCCTCACACAAATATGAATTGGGGTAAAAGCGTGGATAATGCACTGGTCGACCTCATAAATTGTAGTTGATTATATCAGAATAGAGAGTAGGAGCTATTAGGATTCCAACTCACAGCCTCTCGATCAACAAGACTCTGGTAACATGTCAAAGAACCAGCTATCCAAAATTTAAAATACTAAGTCAAGACTCATAAATAGCTTTAAAATCCAGTATGAGATAAAGAACAGAAATAAGTTAGTTATACTTACCTGGTTTGAGGAGCAGCAGCTTGTGATATCTTGGCTAGATATGGAACAAGACGCATTCTTTTGGATAAAATGCACCATGACATGGTTGAAGAGATTGGGAGAAAATACTTGGTTGGTCACACACCATGAATAGGCGTCTGCAGCATGGGTCCAAAAAAGAAACTAGAAATGTATAAAGGTACGATCACTAGCAAACAAAGAGTAACTTAGTTGCCCATTCTTTTGCACAGTTGCCATGTTAGAAACCTTCATGAGATACATTCCCCTTTATATATTCAGTTTTCCTCTCTATTTCTGAGTTCCACTCTCATGAAACTAGAGGTGACATTTATTTTGACTTGTGCTGACTTTCACAAAAGAGAAACATAGCCCAAATTATGTGGAAAACCATGAGAAAAATTACGGGGTTCATCTGTCCATACCAAAACCAGACTCGTCCATGGGACCAAACAGAGTCTGAATGTAGCTCGGTTCTTGCGTCTGTCCGGGCTCACTTACCCAACGAGTTTTTCAAGTAAAATATCCTACTAAATTAAGTTGGGATCAATAGTTGTTCCCAATTTGTTCACGGAATTTCCTTGTCACATTTGCCCAACCTGATGTATTAAAGTGGTTCCAGGATGGTTTCCAGCCAATACTTTCTCCACACAGATTAAGGAACACCTCCGTGGTATGTACTGCACGGGTGGAATGAAAAAACTTGGCGATTTACATACTTAATACTTTTAACAACAAAGACATTTCACCAACATCGAGAATTACAAACATGAAATAGTCTAACTGAAACCGCGTCCCATGAATTCTAAACCATGCCCTAGTGAAATCTCACCTAAAGTATGTGTATAATAATGTTATGAACTATAGGCCAAGCAATTTTGAGGAAATGAACCAACCTATTAAAACAACAAGGAAATATACGTAATATTGCAATCCCCATTTCATAACAAGAACAACAATGTCAAGGAATCAATTATCCCGAAAACTTAAGCTGATGAGTAAAGGTTTGGATCAATTTTATACTATAATATGCCCCCTTATACAAATGCCCATTAGGCTTCAACTGTCAATATTACTCGGGCCTACCTATCTCATACCTCGTGCTTAAGTTATATGTTAATATTGAAAGTGGGGGGCTTTTGGAATTCAAATTCGTGACCTCTTAGTTATCAAGGCTTTGATAAGGAACCAACTATTGTAACAGCCCAGAATTTGGGTTTATACTCTAACAAAGAGAGGTAGTTAATAGTTTAAATCAGACCAAAAGCATACTCACATACGAAAATCATACCAGAATGAGAAAATTGCACACTTAAAACTAGATTAAAAATAAAAAAAACCAGACCAACATCACACCAAGACCAGATGAAAATCATACAAACAAACCGCAATTTCAAAGAGACTAGAAAATTAAAGCAGATTCACAGGGAAAGGATAGCAAAATCAGAAAAAGGCAAACAAAAATCAAGCACCAGGGCGCCGGCGACGAGGAATAAAGGGGTTGAAACGCCTCACCTGGACACGCTCGGCTCGGCGATGTGGTCGACGACGCTCGACGGTGTGTACAAGATGCTGTCAGATATGGTGTGATTTTAGTTTATTTAGAATTAGACCTCGCAATCGGTTCGGGTCAGGTCGAGTCGAGTTGGGTTGGGTTGGGTTGGGTTAACGTCTCATCGGATCTATCTCGGGTTCGGTTCAACCTGGGTCAGGTCTGTCTCGGGTTGGGTCAACCTCGGACCAGGTTGATCTCGAGTCTAGAATCTTTGGGTCATATCAAATTTCATGTTAATTCATCCGATTATTTTGATAATATATTTATTCGACCTTGAAAAATTATAAGTAGAACTATAAAATGAAATGACAATAATTAGGATCTTATTTAGATTTACGGTAAATTGGATTTCTATTTGGGTTACTTTAGGATACAGGGCGGGTCTGGTTCTTGTCTTGGGTCATCACGGGTTGGTTGTTTCGGGTCAGCTTAGAGTCGGGTCAAGTTAGGGTTTCGATTCATTTTCGGGTTTGGATCCCAATAAACTTAAAAAGGCTAGGATCGAGTCGAGTAATGAGTAAAATGGGTAGAGTCATTAGATCAGATCTTATTTTGGCAACACTACTTATAATGAAAAGGGTAAACTATACACTTAATCACACGTTTTATTAAAATTTTAATGAAATAATATTTTAATTTAAAAATTATATATATTTAATAAAATAATTTCATTACAGTAAGAACATAAAATAACCATTTTATTTAACTTCTTTTGAGTCACATCTAGAGATGTATTTAAGCCAAGTTGAGGCGAAGCCTACCAGGCTTGAAGCTCGGCATGTTCGCATTAAGCTCTGCTCTGACTCGACAAGCTTTGAATTAAGCCTGGAATATTTGAGCTTATTTAAGCTCAATCTAAGCTCGTTTGGGCTCGTTAAAACTTGTGCTCAGCTCATTTAGGCTCAAATTTGCCTGGATTACGCATATTTAGGCAAATATATTATATTAAGAAAGGCTTGTTTAAACTCGCGAGCCTACGAGTTCGAGCTTCACTAGGCTCGGGCTCAAGCTCAAAGTCTTTCGAACTTTATAAAGAGTCACCTCACGAGCCTACAAGTTCAAGCTTCACTAGGCTCGAACTCGGCTCAGCCAGGCTTAAGCTCAAAGCCTTTCGAACTTTATAATGAGCTGGCTCACAAGGGCTCATGAGCCGGCTCGGCCCATTTACACCCTCAGGTCACACTGTTGCCGTTTGCATGTGTAATAAGAGAAATTACGAAGGGATAGTAGGTTTAGTAATAAGTAATGACAAATTTTACACTCTTTTTTATAACTTTTTGGTTAAAAATTATTTTACAAAAATTTTCGAATTACAAAATTATTGCAATAAACTCGAGCAAATTTTGTAATTTATCAAAAAAGGTAAATTATGCATGAATACTATACGATTTGATGTATTAATTTTTTACTCCAAAAATTACGTCTATTCTAATGAAATAATCCAAATGACAATGTGAAACCGTGACAAACTTGCCGATATTTATTGATAAACACACTATCCTCTTATCATTTCCCTCATCTTATATATAATGTACAAAATATTATGAGAATAATAAGAAAAAAATTGGCTTACTTTAACATTCTTTCACATTATTATTTGAACTATTTTATTAAATATAAGTAAGTTTAGTCTTAAGAACATAATTATTAAAATCCCAATTCGAATTTTAGAATCTTACGATTCTACGATTCTACACTTGTTGACCGATTGAATCATAAGTAGAATCTTAATTTTATAAAATCTTACGATTCATTGATATTACATGAAATCAACGGATAGAATCTTAATACGATTTTATGATTCTACCGATCCGACCTCGATTCTACTAACGTATATAAATAAAAAGTTAAAATGTGAAAAAAAAAATCAATCATATATTATAAACAAACTTACTTTATTAGTTTGAAATAAAATAAAGTTAATTAAACATTATATACATTTAAGAAACTTAAATTAAGTTTAGTTTTATGTTTTAACTTTAATATAAAGTTCGATTAGCGGCATCTATCTTAAAAGCTCATATGATTATTGTAGCATAATGTGACATATCTATGTTGCATGATAATATTTTTATTATATTTGATTATATTTCTCATATATGCCCATATAAGTAAAAATTTTATTAATAATTTTTTAAATTATGTAACTGATATTAATAAAAAATAATTATAATATATATTTAGTAGAATTATATAATTATCAATTCGATTTTACGACTTCGATTCTAAAAGCCAAGTAGAATCCGATTTTAACAACATTGCTTAAGAAAATCCTGGTAAATAAACTTACAAAAAGAAGATCCTAGTAATGGTGATGGAGTAAATAACTCTCTGAAACCCTAAACCCCAGCATTTCTATTCTCCTTCTTTCACCGATCAGCAGCCGGCGTTGACAAGCCACGCCGGTCATCGCCGCGCGTCGCCACTGCCGGATCTTCCACCGGTCAGGTACGTTCAAGCCTTCACCTCCACGCTTCTTGTTAAGTACTTCACATTTGAGTCTACTAAAGTCTCGTATAGTTGTTGCGAGGGAGAAGAGATAAGCATATAAAGTTAGTGGATTACTCCTTCTAATGTCAACTAATTTTAGGAAGGAACATTAGTTGAATTTATATGTGAACTAATCAGGGCCCATCTTATCATTTTTGGGGTCTGGAGCAAAAATTTTAATTGAGGTCCTTCTTGTACAATAAATTATAAAAATTTGCTCACAAATTTTGTTAATATTAACGACTGATACTTTAAAGAAATCACAAACCCAAAAATTTGAAACCCCTAAAATCCTGGGCCTCAAGCGATTGCTTGGGGTTATGTCCGGCCTTAATGCCAACTCCACAGGTCGGGTTTAAAAGCCCAGTAAAATTTAACCCATCTTGCTCTTAAAAGCACTTTTCTTGCAATCCTGAGAAAAGTGCTTTTTCTTAAAACAAGCACTTATTTTATGTGATATTTCATCCCAAAACCATTTAGCAGTTAGATGATTTACGCGCTATATTTTGGCTATATATTTTCGATGTTGAATTTCAGTTGGTTTGTATGATTTTTGTGTAATTTGTCCTGCCAATCTCTATTGTACTGAATGAATCTGGTCATCCTTTTTCTTTAGCTGTTGTCTGTGTTGTGATTATGAACAGATGGCTTCAAATTTTAGCTGATGAGACCCAGGTCCCAAGTTTTCACATGGGTTCTTCAAATTATGTATGGAATGTCACAAAGAAGTTGTTCACTGTTGGTCTCATATCCCTGACTGTCTCGGATCGATATGTTAGTATTGTGCCGGTTCGAGGTACCTCCATGTCACCAACATTGAATCCTCCTATGAATACCTTCATGGGTTTGCGTAGTGGTAAGTTGGTATGTCGTGTATGAATGTCTTTGGCAAAGTTTTTTTTCTGTTTTTGTGATAACCAGAGTGTTCTATTAGGTTATGTACTGCTCTGTCAAGGTACCCGTTATCTTAAAAGTTTAAATTGATGAGTGAATGGCCAACGACAGTTCCATACTCTAACATGTCCCTTCACCCGAATGCTCATTGGCTTGAAGTTTGTTGATATTGCACAAGCACATTGCATACGTTGTGTTGAAATTGTATTAATATTAAAAGTGGTGTTATTTTAACTTGAACTTATGGCCTCTCAGTCAACAAGGCTTTGCTACCATGCCAAGGAACCAACAACAACAAACCCAGTGCCTCAAGGGTTCCCGCATAAGCAGGGTCTGGGAGGGGTGGGATGTACGCAACCTTACCCGTTCAGGGTGGTACCCTAACGAGAGGTTGTTTCCGAGGACCCCCAACCTGAGAAGCATGAAAAGCATGAAAGCATAAAGCATATAAGCATCTAAGTGTAAGAACATACACAACGACATATAGCAAGTATATAGAGAGTATAAAGCAGCGAATAGGCAATACAACAAGGCGACATATAATAAGAACACTAAGCAGCTAACATACCGGCAAAAGAATAGTTTTATACCTTAACAAGCTCAACTAATTCTTTTGTTGCATATATGTATATGATCGCCCTAAATGTCACAGGATAAATTGGGCCTGTATATTCATTAGGTAGCCCAAAGAACCCATTGTTTGGATTCCAACCTAAATGTGATACTTTATGAGATCATCGGTTCAAGCGCCTTATTACTTGGGCCTGCCATTGGGGTTTTTGGCAAAGAGCTTTGCCCCAAAGACATGACTAATTTGTACTACGATGTTGTTGCAGATGACTATGTTTTGGTGGAGAAACTATGCCTTCAGAAGTACAAATTCTCGCATGGTGATGTGATAATTTTCTCGTAAGTGTGTACATAGAAATAGTAAGCGACTCTAGTCATATGTGGTGGCAGTATTGTAGCTAGTTCAAGTCGCTTGGTAATGCGTAAAGGACACTTTCTATGTAGAGTCAGGCTATGGCTATTATAATAAACTTCATATTATAATACCAATTGATATGTGGACCATTGTACTATATTATGTATAATGCGTATGTATGTACAGGTGTCACTGTTTCTCGAATTATGAACATTGACATGTTGAGAAGCAAGCTTGTACTATAATTAATTTACAAATTGGAGCTCCAACTGACTATTTGGGTTGCTTGAAGTCTTGACTGGCCCTGTCATTCTGATAAGCCTATTATCTTCCTCTATTGTAGTTCGCCGAGCAATCACAAGGAGAAGCATGTAAAGAGAATAATCGCATTGCCTGGCGATTGGCTCGGTTTATCTCACGATATGATGAAGATTCCAGAAGGTCATTGTTGGGTGGAAGGAGACAATTCAGCATCTAGCCTTGATTCTAGATCCTTTGGTCCTGTATGTCCACTTTCCTACATTCTTCTTTCTGGATTTAAGCTATTGCTATTTTCTGATCTTCTTTACTAAAGGTCAAACTTTTACTACATAGTTCTTCAATCTATGTTGTCTGTTGACTGTGGCCTAAGCATACAGTAGATTGAGCTAGTTTTGCTATATGCTGACAAGGAAATGTAGTATTATTTTTGCTTAGTTATTGGTATAATTCTATGTGTATGTTCACTCTATACCCAGTATACATGCTGAAAACTCATTAGACAATGTTCTTATCGTTATTGGTATTGATACAATAATGTGCTTGTGTCTTGCAGATTCCTCTGGGTTTGGCTCAAGGGAGGGTGACTCACATTGTATGGCCTCCTCACAGGATTGGTGAAATCAGGCCTGTCATTCCTCCTGCCAGAGTTTCTTCTACTTTGTGACTCCTCTTGTTTGTTTTTAAGTTATTTACTATATTAGTCTCAAATGTTTATAAGTATTGTTTAACTTAATCTCTCATCTTTTTTTCAAAATAGTCTCTCGTGTTTAATTTGTTGGTTATCTATGAAAGTGAAAAATAAAAGATGCAGACCAATTTGGTCACATGATATAGTATGAGGGATTATTTTGAACAAAAAAGACGAGAAACTGATTTGTACACACCTTATAAACATTATGGATGAACGCAGTAAATAACTTTTATGTTTCCCATGTTTTGTTTTCACTTAACAACAGGCGAACGTGCAATGATTTTTTTCCGATAATACTTTATCTTTTAATAGGTTAGCAAGGATGGGGATTTGAAACTAAAACTTGTTTTTTGGCCTCAATTTTGATAGTGTTATTGAGGCATAATGGCTTTGTGACCGTACTTCTTGAGCCACAATTTTGATTCTACCATTAGTTGTCTACTTGATTACTTAGTATTACATGGAAGCTATTTATCGATAATTCAATTGTTTTTATCAAGTGTATTAGATACGCAGACTGGTATATATTTCGGTCATGCAGCCTTCAGTATTCATCAAATTGATATTGTTACCGTTAATGAGGTTCATTTACCAAGTACTAAAGCACTGGATCCTATTAGAACTCTGAAGTTAAGCGTGCTTGGGGGAGAGTAGTACCACGATGGGTAACTTCCTGGGAAGTCCTCGTGTTGCCAACCCTATGAGGTTGGGGGTCCTAGGAAACAACCTCTCGGCAGGGTTACACCTTGAAGGGGTAAGGCTGCGTACATCCATCTCTTTCAGACTCCGCTTATGCGGGAGATCCTGAGGCACTAGGTCTGTTGTTGTTGTTGTTGTTGATATTGATATTGTTACCATTAATGGCCTTGTTCGTCTTGTCTCGCCACTGGTTGGTGTGATGATGTGGCAAATTGTTTTAATTTAAAGGAACATACCCGGTGCCTCAAGGGCTCCCGCCTACGCAGGGTCTGGGGAGGGCGGATGTACGCAGCCTTTCCCCTTCCGGGTGTGATGATGTGGCAAGTTGTTTTAATTTGCTGGTAAATTATAAAAATAAAATCAAATAACTTGTGTTCACGAAATGTCTTACCCTTTTCTTGAGGAAAAAATTACTTGCTTTTACATGAGAATATTTTTTCGGGTTATTTATGCCAAAGTTTTATACTTTACTTATTATGTTAATTTAATTTTTATATTTTTGATTGTATTGATTCAGACCCTATACAATAGATATTATGTCAATGTGCTCCTTGGGAGTAAAATTTAGGTTAGGTTGATGAAATTTTTAGGGGTTTGGTCAATGGTTGGCTGAAATTAAGTCAACTAGTGGGTTACTTATATCTAGTATGACCGTGCTGTTAAAAATTTCGTTGTTAATTTAATTTTAATTTGATTATAGGACTAAATTGAAGCAAAATGGGTTATAAACAGATTAAATTGACATAATTAAAAGCACAAGTATATTGACACAATAAATAAAATAAAGAGATATTTGGGATAAATAACTCTATTCGTAATTTGGGTAATTATTTTTATTTTTTTTTTATAAAGAAAAGAAATCTTGCTAATGAGATGAAAAAGTGTTTTGTTGAAAACAATCAAGTGGAGAACTCCCATACCATACCACTGACATTACGTAGACAAAAGTGAGCTTCTAAATCTTTTTTGACATAAAATTGCAGTTATATCTTAGTTGAACTTTTTAATATTTGTACATAGAAAATTTTAAAAAAATATTTAAGTTTCATTTTTATGAAAATTAAATTTACAAAAAATAATTTGATAGACAACAACTTTATTGTTAACAAACTTAAATTATACTCGATCTATGTAAATAGAATGTTACACTAAATTTATATAATGCAAAATGAAATTAATGAATCATAAAATTTATTAAATATAAGTTTTGTAATTTTATTATATTTAATTATTAAACAAGAATTATGTAGATAAAATGCGGGAATTTTTATAGTTACGATGAAAATTGTTATTACTAGGGTTATAATGTGAGTTGTAAGCAATAAAAGACACAAAAGTACCTTAAAAATTATAAACTTGCTCTGACAATAATAATTTTGTCCTGATAATAATATTATCTTAAAATATTTTCATTACATACACTATCTTTTATTTTATTTTATCACTTCATATATAATTGCACCAAAGTACAAGACCAACAATAACAATAACAACAACCAACGGAATGCCTTAAGAGCTCCCGCATAAGCAAGGTATGGAGGTGGGATTACGTAGTCTTACTCCTTTAGTGTGAGCTGTTTCCGAGGACTCCAACTTGAGGCACCAAAGTATAAGACTATGAATCCGAAAATGGAAATGAGACAAATTAAGTCAAGAAAATGAACCAAAAAACTAGAAATTAAATTCGAAACGGGGCCCCAAAATTCTCCACATTTTGTCACTCTATATAAGAAACCAATCTCAATTTAGCCTCCATTTTCATGTCATCTCTCTCTCTCTCTCTCTACACTCTTTCTTCAGTTGCTGTGCTGGTAAGATAGCTACTTTCTCTTTTGATTATTTCCCCACATTATTCAATCTTCATTTCTATTATTGGGTTTCTCTTCAGAAACAGTCTCTCTATTGGGTAGTATTTGTAAGGGATAGGGTTACGTACATTTTACCCTCTTTACGCCCCATCTTGGTGGGAGTCTCTTTTGAGACACTACTGGTTGGTGGTTGTTGTTGTTGGGTTTTGCATTGCATTATGATTCACCCATTACCCACATTCTTTCGTTTCTCTCTGATTCTTGCAGATTGGATCTTTCGGCTTGTTTTTGTTCTTTTTGGCGATTTTCTTTGCTGGGGTTTTGTTGTTTGTTGAGAAATTTTGTGGGTTGAAGTGGAAATTTGAAGTAATGGGAAGATTGTTTGTGATCACACTTGAAGGGTTGTTTTACAGCTGCATGTATTGCGGTACTCATCTCGCTCTTGCTGATGAAATCCTTTCTAAGGTCATTTTTCTTCCTTTTTTCTTCTTGAATTTGTGCACTTTTTGTGTTTGAAATGCCTTGCTTCTTGGTTCTTGAATGTGCGGGCACGTGGGTATAGTAAGAAATTTCATATTGGAGATGCGAGAGAGAAAGGATTAATATATATGCATGGATGCTAAGTGGTTTTAGCCTTAGGTTAGAATTCCATCATGTATATGCCAACTTTATGAGTCGAGCCTAACGTGTAACGGAAACCTTCTTTCTTTTTTCTTGACTAGTTAATTGAATGTGTGCACTTGTAGTGTTTGAGACGCCTTGCTTGTTGGTCCTTGAATGTGTCTTGCACATGAATCTGGTAAGAAATTTCACATTAGAGTCGTGAGGGAGAAGAAACTAATAGATATACATAGCGAGCTAGTCCACCTATTGCCATATGATTTCAGGTTGGAACTCAACTTAGACTTATATGTGAACATTATACGAGTCAACTTTGTGAGTCGAACCTAATGCCCGATGAAAATTTTATTTCTTTTCCCTTCTTTTTCTCTTGACTACTTTCTTGAACGCATTCTTGGTTCTTGTGATGGGTTGCTGTGGCTATCTTGATTGATGAATGGATCAAGAAGCCATTCACGGTGAAGCTGTGCGGGTTTTCGAATGAACTACCATTAGGGAAAACCCTTTCTTGATCAATGGTTCTTTGGATTTTGTTAGCATTAAAAATATTTTGCTACCCACATTGTGTTAAATTTGATTGTTGGATATGGTATAAGCTTTTCATGTAGCTCTAGATTGTGGGGCAGGGCTGATCAAGACGCCAAGTAACGGAAATAGTGACCGCAAAAGAATTACAGCTAATTAATATTATAATATTAAGTGAATTATTCAAGTTGTATTTAAGTTGGACTAGGCACTTGCATTACAAAAGGGGGACAACCGTCAAACTTGATTTGGGTCCCTAAAATCCCGGGCCAGCCCAATTGTGGTGTTCTCTTCTTGGTCATTAGGTCAGTCCCCATTCCGTTTTCTTGGCAATGAAAGGAATGGAAATGATATTCGGATTACTAATTCCTTTAATTTTCTTGTTAATGGCATAATCTTATTTCCCACATTGCATTTACTTGATCTCCTGTTTCACTATTAGTTCTTAAGCCATTAGAACCGAACAATTATGTAATTGTAGTTACATATTAGATTAGTTAGCTTTGTCGTGTTCAAAAAAAAATTGCATTTAAGTGGCTTTGTTGTGTTCAAACAAAAGTTGCATTTAAGTTGGAATAGACACTTCGATTGCCAAATAACGGGGGACACCTGTCAAACTTGATTTGGGTCCCTAAAATTTCGGGACCAGCCCTATTGTGGGGTTCCCTTCTTGGTCATTAGGTCTCTCCCCATATAATATTTCTTGGCACTGAAAGGAATGGAAGTGATATTCTCTGATTACTAATTTCTCTAAACTTCTTGTTAATGGCGTAATCTTATCTCCCAAATTGCATTTACTTGACCTATTGTTTCAGCATTAGTTCTTAAGCCATTAGAATTGAACAGTTACGTAACTGTAGTTACATATTAGATTGTGAGCTAGCTCTAGATTGTCTCAATGTATTATGCAACATTTACGATACACCTAGCTTGGGACTGTGGTTGTGAACCGAGATCCGATTCTATGGTTGCCTTTTCCAATTCTGTTGCCTCACAGAAAACACAAACTTGATTCAAGAAATCATGAGCAGAACTCACATAAGTTGTCTAGATAGTTGGACTTGTGACAGCCGCCTTTATGATCTTTCCTTGAACGGTGCAAATGGAGTTAGCATTTAGAGGTCTTTTAAGACCGATATGTATTCAAAATGTTAACCATCTTAGTATTATTTCTCACCGAAGTACTGCTGAGGTCACATGCATTAGCGCTGGTATGATCATATCTTAGCACCTTCTAGTGGTTGTCATGAGGATCGGAAGAGTATTCGGAAATTACAGCACTTATGATCCATCTTCTCAATAGCTTTTGATGACTGAAAGCTCACAAATGGTTTTATACTTAACAATCATATTTGAAACGACTGCTTTGCCTTCTTCACGAGTTGTATTTACATAGTTACCGAAATTTTTTTGTGAGAAACGACTGTCATGAACCCATTTTTTTGACCCACTCTTTGTTTCTATGTTTCAGTCGTTCCATAGCAGACATGGGACGGCCTACCTTTTCAATAAAGTGTAAGTTTCTGCTCCTTGTGTAACTTGAAGCAGTTTAGACTTTTAGTGCGAGTACCCTGAAAAAAGGGTTCATTTACCAGGCACTAAGGCACCGGATCCCATTAGAACTCCGAAGTTAAGCGTGCTTGAGCGAGAGTAGTACCAAGATGGTGACCTCCTGGGAAGTTCTTGTGTTACCAACCCTATAAGGTAGGGGTCCCTCGGAAACAGCCTCTCGGCAAGGTTACACCCTGAAGGGGTAAGGCTGCGTATATCCATCCATCCCAGACCCTGCTTATGCAGGAGCCCTTGAGGCATTGGATCTGTTTTTGTTGTTGTAGCGCCACAATTTCTCCTCATGACGAAGAAGTCTAATGGATATCTGAGCGCTTGATCTGACGTTATCGTTTTGACATACGATAGAGTGAATGTTACGGAAGGAGAAAAGGAAGACAGGCAGATGTTGACGGGAAGGCACACTGTTGTTGACATATATTGCGTTAAATGTGGCTCGGTGCTCGGATGGAAATATGTGAGATTCGATTCTAGAATAAAATTTTTACAGCTGTGAAAAAACCTATTTTTTAGAAACATTTTTACAGATGCACTTTTCTAAAAGTGTTGGCAAATAGGGGCATGTTTACCTACAAAAATTTTAGTTTTTGCTTTTACTTCCTACTTGCTCAAAAGTAGAAAAAAAACTTCTATTTCTATTTGAAAGCATTTTTCTCCCCGAGCCAAAGACCCTTGAAATATAGAAATCTTGAAAAGAAGATTGGACAAACATACCCTCAATCATGGTTTACCGTTCATTTTTCAGGTGGTCGCACATGGGAAGTCTGAAAAGTACAAGGAGGGAAAGTTCATAATTGAGAGGTATCTAAAAACATCGCTCTTTCTATCAACTAGTCTTTCCTATTAGAGTATAATTTCTGAGTTTTCGCCTATTAACTTAAGTTTTTAGAACAGTTAGTTTCATCTTTCTTGTCAACGGTGATAAAGTCGCTGCCCTTCTGGTTCCTTTTCTTGAACAGTATGCCCTTTTGATGTACGTTTGTGGTGATGGGGAGCAGGGTAAAAGTTGTGGATGAAGGCAGTCCAAATAATCAACCTAGTGGGTCCGATGATGATGGAGCTTACAGTCCAATTACTCAACCTAATGGAACCGGTGCAGGGAACGATAACTGAACCGGGTTTAACTGAACATTCTCTCTCAACCGATCATGTAAACTGCAGAAATTGTTAAGGATCTGCTGTTGTAGTTTAGAAGCGGGGTAACTGAACTGGGTTTTTTTTGGGTCCTTTTAACTGTACATTCTCTCTGAACGGACCATATAAACCGTACAAATCGTTAACGATCTGCTGTTGTAGTTTAGAAGCGATAATGTTGCTGCTGCAGCCATTTTTCTTTGGCACAGTGGTTGATTCTCCTCCTAATATCTTGTATTCGAATAACTGTTGTCAGTAATTTTTGGTATCATAATAGAAAGAAATTTGTGCATTTATTCTGTTTTGCTCGCCGTCTATCCTTGTTCCTACTTATCGATTGTCGAAACCTAAACCTTTGACCTTAATGTCATGTACAAATGAATAGTGAAATGAATTTATTTGAAATCGTCATTTACTTAAAACTATGTTAGATAGTTATATTTTTTCAATTGTATCAGTTGAGTTACTGTATAATCTAAACTGTCTGTATCAATATAAAGTTGTAGCAAAATTTTTAATAGAATATTGTGTTCATATAAAAATATTATATACAAAATGCATGCCTAGAAAAGAAAGCATTCAGAAGTTAAGAATTAGAGGATTAAAAAAAACCAACCTTAATTTCAAATGAGAACTATGATGTAATAATTTATTTAAATTATAGAGGAGTTAAATTGATATAATTAAAGTATATAAACTAAATTGACACAATAGAAAAAATACAAAAACATGTACCGAATAAAAACCCAGCATCACTTTATTAGCCATATGCTTTACTTGGAATCATGAATTTCGCATCAAACATTTTGCGAATATTTCCTTACAAAAAAAAAAAAGGCTTGGCATAAGCGACAATAGCAATAGTCTAAGCCTTTTTTCTCCTACTATTTCGGATCGACTACATGAATCAAAGTATTAGCATATACATCAAGGATTAATTACATAAGATTTCACAGACTCGTTCTAAACATATATAATGAAGGAAAAAAGTGGGGGAAATACCTTTCTTTTTCTTCTTTTGAATGCATGAATTCGATATTAATTTTGTATAAGAATACATACCTAGGTATACTCTGTCGCAATTTGATCAAGTATACCAAAGGTTTTGGCATGCTTGGGACTCCACTCAGTTCGGGCCCTCACGACCTCAGCCCCATTCTCGAGCCGGAGCAAGTGTTGGCACTCCACGTGGCCCGAGTCCAGCAACCCACCAACACTCGAGCTCGAGATGGACGAGAGAGACTGCAACACACTTTCCCTTCCGCACTCCCTCCTGTACTCCAGAGTCATGCCTGAGAGCTCATGACTCTCCAGTATGGAAAGCGGAGCACTCTGCACTTCCAAAAATATTATTATTAATTTTTTTAGAAGATAAGGAAATACAACAATGTCCTAAGAAATTACAGAAATATTATTAATGAGAGAAATTGTAAAACTACATGTAATATGCACATAACATTAAATCGGGTCTGTGGTCGTTTGTAGTGTCGCGAAAGCAGGGTGTCACTGTCACGGGCGTAATGGAAATAGATTGTGATGATCACATCGCGTTTTCTTAGGGAAATATAAGGTACTTTTAAGCATTATGTCTGCACAAACTGAATTAAAGCCATCGAATAATTAAATTTCAATGACCATTTTATAATTTTTAGGACATTTTTTAAATCAAGAAAGAAATATTACTAACCGAGAAAGAATGTCAAGAAGTGTTAAAAGTAGAGTACATGAATACTATGAGGGTGGTTACATAAATATCATTCCCTAACAGTCAACTGGGTAACCGTTAGCTCAAAATCAATTACGCGACAGTTATTATCTTACCACATACACACAAATAGATATTCTCATATAAACTTGAGACCTTGGTCTAATAGTAACACTGCCAAGTTGAGGCTCCGAGATGGGATGGCAATTGTATCTGAATCCAAGGAATATCCATCTAACCTGATCCATTTATGATGAATTTGAATGTGAAAAATAGGTTTTAAATGGATTTGGATGTTGAAAAATAGGTTTTGGGTTAGGTCGGATCTGGATGACATCGAACCCAACCCAGACCCGACCCAAATCCGACCTGAAATTATATTTGATATAAGAAAAATATTAAAATTACTAAAACTTAAGTTTTTAACATATCAAACCATATTCCAACATCTTTTTTATTGTGTCAATATTTTGAAGTTTGTTTTGACACTATAATATTTTTCATTGAACCATATGATGTAACAAATTTATATATAAAAATTACTTGTTAAAAGGTATTCGGATGGTTGCTTAATATCATGCTTAATATATAGCAATTAGTCCAAAAATTAGCTTTTGAGGTATTATTATTGTTATATATATTAATATTAGAGTGTAATATTATAATTTGTTTTATAAGTTAAATGGGTTATGAATTTGGGTCGGATATCTGTTTCCGCCTGATGAATTTGGATTTGGATTAAATTTTTACGGAATAAATGCGTTTTTTTTATTTGGGTTGGGTTGGATTTTTTTTTTCTGACAAATCGAACCCGATTCATTGTTATCCCAAGCTCTGAGATAGGAGGTCATAAATACAAAAGTAAACTAAAGAATTAAAAGGAAGAAGAATCATTACCTCCAGAATCCAGCCAATGTACTTTACATTGTTAACATGCTGGTTAACATCCAGGTCAGTCCATTTGGGCTGTAGATTTTGATCATATAAGTCATAAGAACGAGATTCAATAGACTGTTATTAATCAAAATTCACTGAAACTAGAAGCTTGTGCTAAGCCGAGCCCATTAGCTTAACAAGCTGAGCCCGAGCTTAGTGAAGCTCAAGCTTCTAGGCTCAGGAACCTAAAAGAGTCTTAATAAGTCTATCTTAATACAATTTATTAGCTCGAACAAACACAAGCAAGCCAAACCTAAGCCTAAATGAGCCAATCTTGGGTTTAAATAAAGCCAAACTAGCCTAGATAGAGCTTAAATGGTCCTAAATATGGCGAGTTTTGCTCGAAGCTCGCCAAGCTTGGTTCGAGCTTAACCAAGTTGAACTAAGCTTGAGCTTGTGACAAGTCAAACTTGAGCTTGAAGTTTCTAAGCTTTGCAAGCTTTGAGCCAAACCCAAGCCAAGCTCAATGCTAACAAGCTGAGCACGAGCTTGAGAAGTTCAAAGTTCAGGCTCGGGTTGGATCATACACACGCCTAGTTTCGTGCGATTTACAAGGATTGTGCGTGTATTATGTCTGACCACCCTCTCATGTACTGTTCTCCAAAAAAACATAGTAAAAATCTCCAGATATCCATAGACATAGGGACAATTAACCAACCATATAAATCTCGTGTCATCTTTTTATTTTTCTCGTCGATTCTTTGTTACCTATGCTTTTGTTTCCTCAACTTTGAACTGCTTCCAACAAAACAAGGACAGAAGTAGAGACTTACAGTTAGACCACTATGGATGTATTCTGCTGTGTTGTCATCAAGTTTCGAAAGCTTCCTCCCGTCTTCATCGATGACGGGAGGGACATCCAAAAAGTGGGGTCCAATTTCTGCTCGTACTTCATCTGGCATTTTCGATAACTTCCTCGTGTATTTATTCATCATAACCCAAACACTGAATTTCATACACCATAAACAAACACTTAGGGGTTGTTTAAAAATAGAGAATTTTCCAGAAAATTGTAAAATTTGAAAAGTAGTTTGGACTTGGAGGAATTGGAAAACATTTTTTCAGTTTTCTCTGCAAATTGTTTTCCAGAATTTTCCTCCGTGCTTTCCTACAAGTTTTGTGTTCTTATTATCTCTTATTCTCAATAGTTTTCTCTCTCTTTCTTCACTTGTCTCCAATCTTCTCTTTCTCTCACTCTCTCTAAAAAGAGCTCTATTGAATTACTTTTCATAAGCGCAAGAATCTAATTATTACGGGATAAGGCTAAAAAGGATTCAGATTCGGAGAAGATGCTAAACCTCGAGGCTCTTGTCAGAGTCTCGCCAGTATTGATATCACGAACAAGCCAGTCACGCCGCATACCATTCTTTCCAGATGCACTAACCCAAGTGTCTACTTGTACAATGTCCCCCCTGCATAAGATTATTCAGTTCAACCATAAATTAAAAAGCCTCTGCTATTGAGTTATCAAAAGAATGATATACGTCAAGGAACCATCTCACCAAAAAGTTTAAGCTAATGGGTGAACACTTAGGATTGGTTTTATGCTCTAGCAATATTAGGGGTTACTCATGCTCCGTTTAGTTCAATGGAAATATTTTTCCTTCCGAATAATTTTTTTCACAAAATATTTTCAATTAAAAATATTTTTCTTAAAAAATTGTCTTTCTAGTTAAAGAATGATTTCATTATCTAAATTTATATAAGGTTTACGCTTGGAAAGTTGAGGTTGAAGTAAAGCATTTGAATTGAGATTACAATAAAAAACATTTCTCCTCCATGTTAATTTCACTAAGAGGAAGTTAATTTCCTCTCTGTTAGGTACTTTCACCTCAAAATTAATATATATAAAATATAAAAATGAAAAAAGGGAAAATGAGAAAAAGAAAAAGGAAAAATTGAAAATTGGGAAGTTGACTTCCACAAGTTCAATATTTAGGGGTATGGACATAGGTATGATTTTGAAGAATGGGATGGTATGGTGAAGCATGGGTTTGTGTCTTGTTTTGTCTAGGCTTGTTCTGTTATAAAAAGGGATGAGTTACTGGTAAAGAAGTAGTAGAGCTGCAGAGAAAATGAAAAGAGCATGGTTTATGTAAACGGGTGCGTAGAGGGGCACTCAGATAGGGAGAGAAAATGGAAAAAATGTTAAGAGTTTCTTGTTTGTGAGAGCTTTTTGGCGTTTGGTGTTTGAGTGTTCACCAGATTATGAAGGGAGTTATACTTGGGTGCTATGATTAGTGAGAGAGAGTTGTTGTAGCTTTCTAACCATCCTGTGAGAGTGTTGGTGGCTTAGTGTGCAAAGCTAAATTGTGGGACAGTTGGTAACTTATCATGCAAAGCCACATTACGGAAGGATTTGTGGCTTATTGTGCAATAGTCAAATTTGGGATAAGATCGTAAGATGGGGTTATTGATTAGAGATTGTAATTCCAAAATTTCATAGTAGATGATGCGCTCATTTGGATCCCGTGGTTTTTCCCTCTAGTCAAAAGAGGGTTCCCACATAAAAAAATTGTGTGTTGCTTCTCGGTTCTGCTTGTGCTTGATGTGTCCAGGACAAGAAGCAAAGCCTAAAAAATGTCAATCATCTACGTTAAGCGTACAAGTCGAATTATCCAACATAAATAAAACGCTATCGATTTTTATCACATCCAAGAAGAGATAGTCAATGGCATACCAAGTTGGGTAGCGATCCACGAGAACCTGCATTCGAGTAACCACCCAAATCAAATTTCGTTTGTACATCTCTGGAGTTGAACCAAAGCCATCCCCCAGAAGCCCAGCAGTCTTGACGTGATTAAGTGCCGTTTCCTGCAGTTAAGAAAGCTCGGATTATGAGTGGCACCATGCTTGAATACAGCCTATTGTATACAAACCACAAGAAAATGTATACAACATTGAAATACCATAGTTCATTTATCAATCTTATTGTTAGAGTATAAATCATTCTTAAATTTTCACCCATTAGGTTAAGTTTTTGGGATAGTTTGTTCTTTGACATGGTATCAAAACCTTGTTTAATCGAGAGATCACAAGTTCGAATCTCAACAATCCCAACTCTCACTATTAATTTAATTTCAACCTATAAAGTGGGTATATGCATTATCCACGTCTCAAGCCCAATGAACATTCAAGTGAGGGGATATATTAGAGTATAAAACCATGCTCGGAATTTCATTCATCAGCTTAAAATTTTGGGACACTTGATTTCTTGACACTTGTCACAGACAAGGCTGCTACGCTACCTGTAAATGATTCATTAGCGTTTCTATAGAAGCCGTTCGATCTGCACCTATCTCATAGGATCTTATCGGGAAGTTCTGTCTAAAGACAAAACCATCCTGCACAATTCGACCCAGTCCAAATGGGTCCATGAGCGCATCAGGGCGCTTTGGTTTCCAATCAAGCATCGTCCACTGCTTCTCAGCAGCTAAAAATATGGTAGTAATCGCCGCAAGAAGCATGCTCCAATCGGGCAATTGATTGATGAAAGTCCTTGGGGGTGGAGATGGGGTTTCCTCGTTCTTCACAGCTTCCACACCGCTTGACGAGCGAACCGGGGTGCCATTAATTTTTGAGGGAGCTTGTGCATTGGCTTTGACCTGTAAACCCCCAGATGAACCCGGTTTCATTTTGATATTGCAAGAATCCAAATTCGAAGGCCCAGTACCACCCCCATGCCTGGAAGAGGACTTTGAACTCGAATCTGGAGGCACGGTGAAGAACCCAGAAGTAGCAGCAGTGGCAACCATGATAAAGAATCAATTTGAAGAATTGACCTGTTAATGACTTTACACGAGAGTAATAAGAAATCTCGCACTAAATTTATGAGAAAGAAGAGAATAACATACAAGTTTAGTGGACTACTTTATCTAATACATATTAATTTCCTACTAGAACCATTTTTACGCTTGTATGGAAACCTCACATCCCAACTCCTTGGACTAAGCCCGACAAAATTTAACACAACTAATTCAATTTTTACATAAATATCCAGACACAAATAGCAATCAACAAATCTTTATAATGTTGATAATGACAAGCAACAGAGTTAACAAGATTACCACAAAATTGCACCGCAGAGTTGTTTCCTGCTTCTGCATGACCCTCAGTTCAATTGAAATTGGAAAATTAAGGCAAATGGATCGATGTTATTACCATGACATTATTGTACATTATTTTCTGTAAGTCATGTAATTACCGTATCAATGACACTTATTACCCTAACAATAACACTTTGATAAGACACTTCTTTCTTTCAGCTGATTAGATTCCTCACTATTAGATGACACACTAGGTCAACTAGGGTTTTCCTTACTATTCCCAATATACCCCTAGGCTTACTCTACCAACAAGGGTAGATCATATAATTATATCTCTCTTTATTCTCTATAAATATATTCAATACAATACAATTCTATTGTTTCACACTAACCATGAAAACCCAGAAAAAAAAAACTCAAAACATATTGGCACGACTTGAACAAAAAAAAAAAAAATGATGCATATACTATAATAACTTAATTGAAACAGAAGGATTCATCTTGTGAAATCCACCCATTAACTTAAATTTTTTAGATAGTTGGTTCTTTAAAATAGTATCAAAGCCTTGTAGATCAAAAGATTACAAATTTGAATTCCAACAGCACTCGCTTTTAAAATTAATATAACTTTAGAATAAGGTTAAAGTGGACCCGTGCAAATATAGGCACTTTAAGATTATTCTGGGCCTTCACTCGTTAGTTTAACAAAAAAAAAAATGACAAGAATGAATTTTTCCTGAAGAAAAAACAAATAAACAAATAAATAGAAGAAAAATACAATCCAGAAAACAAGTTGGCATCATAAAATGAACAAAATACAATACATCAACAACAAAAAGTCATCATCTTTCAATGTATAACACCAATGCCTCTAGATCTAACCTCTAATCACAATCAAAAACCCTAAAAATCAATCAGACATTTCGAAAATCGATTCCAATCCCCTCTCATTCTCTTCCAATACCCCAAAAATCCACAAAGCAACATTCCCTGTGCCCTTAGAGCTCCCGCCTAAGTAGGGTCTGAGGGATGGATGTACTCAGGCTTCCTCCTTCAAGGTGCTACCCCAAAGAGAGGCTATTTTCGAGTACCTCAAACCTGAAGGGTGTAACACGAGAACTTCTCAGGAAGTCACCCGCTTAGTACTATTCGCATCCAAACATGCTTAACTTCATAGTTCTAATATGATCCGTTGCCTGCGTGTTGGTACCCTCTTAGGTAATCAAATAAAAAAACAATCGATCTTCTCAGATCAAACAAACACATCAAGATAATGAAATTACCTGGACTTTCAAATCGAGATTCAACAGCTAAATTTTCAAAAACGTAACCTTCAACGGAAGCATAAATTCACGAGAAATTCGACCATGACAAATTTTCCTTTGAGGTTTAAAATTTGTAAAATTTGATGGGTTAGGGTTTTCGTGAACGGAAATTTTGTGCCGAAAATCAAAACGATAAAAATAAATAATAAATAATTTAAGTTTATAGTTAATTATGGGTCGAAATGAGGAGAGAGAAAGAGAGAAGAGAATGAGAAACAGTGAGTGGAGGTGAAGAGAGAGAAAGGATGAAGCGGAGGGTTTTATAGGTGGCGCCCTGGTCCCCCTCCCGCCTCTCCCTTCAAATTTTCCATTTTCTCTATTTATTTCTGAATTTGTGACATACCTTAATTAATTAATTAATATTTAGTTTATTTTTGATTAAAAATTATCTAAAATTTAGGTAGGGTTTTACAAAATTAACTAATTTTAAAAAATTTTTAATATCATATCTAAACTTTCTAGAATTTTTCTTTATTATACCTTTATGTAATGCTGTAAACATTTGATAGTTTTTTTTTGGCGAGGTATTAGAAAATATTTTTTTAAATATAAAAATTAGTTTTCTAAATATTTAAATATTTTTAGATTTTAAAAATATTTTAAAATTATTTGAATATAAATTCAATTTTTTTAATTATTTTTCTTTTTTTTAAGAATGTTGCATAAGTAAAAACTAACGGAGGTTAACAATGTTACATTAAGATATGATATTAAATTTTTTTCGAAAGTTTATGTGTGAGATTGAACAATTCGAAAATCTAGGTGCTTTTTTAAAACCGTACCTAAAATTTATGTAGATTTCTAATGAAAAAGACCATTTGGTTTATTTAGGCCATTAGTATTTGGTCTATTTAGGTCATTAATTGTCACACTTGTGTTAATTTAGATCTTATATTTTTAATTGCCTTGACTTAAGCTTCGTTTGGTATGCAGGAAATAGATGCTGAAAATTGAAATTTATTCAAATTACAGATCTTGACTCAAAGTACTAAATAATTTTCAATTCTTTCAAAACACGAGAAATAATTTAATTAGTCCTTCCATGTAAGTTCTAATTGCTTTGTTTTTAACTAGCCTCCGAAGGAAGTTCTATTTCTCATCCTGGCAGCCAAACATGTTTTACCTACTTTTTAAAAAGTTAAAACGGAAATTAAATTTTCGGAAAATGCAATTTCTCGGATCAAGTGACAAAACGAGGCCTTGGTATTTATGTCATTAGTTTTGATGGTTTGCTTAATATGTTAATTTAGATCTTATATTTTTATAATAATGTTATTATTATGATAAAAATGTTAATATTGGAGCAATTTTGTGAAAATTTGGTTGTTATTCACTACAAATACATCGTTGTTCTACCATTAACATTGTTTGTCATGAAAATAACAATACCTTATTTTTAATTATGTTAATTTAATCTATGTACAATTAAATTTTTTTCAATTAAGTAAAATTAAGATCATTTATTACTTAAGTGTTCATAGGTTTGTCATTTAGCATTTAGGTAGGTTAACATTTCAATATACGATAAGGTATCTAGATGCTTCAAATTATCACTTATGTATATATTTGATGAGTTTTTGTAAAAATTCGATCAATTTTGACCTTGAAATGTTAATTTGTTACACGATTACAATAATATGGATGAGTTATATCAATTTTTCAACAATAATCTAGCGAATTATGAAAAAAAAAAAATGAAGTATAAAGGAATATATATAGCGAAATCAATGTATACAACAACAGACCCAGTACCTCAAGACTCCCTCATAAGCTTGATCTGGGAGGGGTGGATGTACACAGCTTTACCTCTTTAGAGTGTAACCCTATCGAGATGTTATTTCCGAGGACCCCTAACCTTATAGGGTTGGCAACACGAGAATTTCCCAGGAGGTCACCCATCCTGGTACTACTCTCGTCCAAGCACGCTTAACTTCAGAGTTGTAAAGGAATCCGGTGTCTTAGTGCCTGATAGATGAACCCTAGCGAAATCAATGTATAATGTCAGCATTTGTGACCACAAATCAGAACATTGTGTTAGAAGAAACTTATATCTTGTTATAATTATATTTCATGTTAACAATTTTTAATAAAAAAATATTAAAATTTGGTAAAAAATATCTAATTAATAAAATTTTAAAACTTTAATAAAAATTTTAAATCTTATAATACCTTATTGTATATATATTAAAAAGACAAGGTTATTAAGTAATAAACTCTCAAATTTCCAGGGTGTCAAAGTTATAAATTTTTCAAAATTATTGTTAATTTTCAGTTGAAATCATAACAGCACATTCATTATTTGTAAACATTGATCCTCTTTTGAACACTCCCTTCACGTCAAAAATATATGTAAATGCTAATTAACGTCAACATTTCTCATAAATTAACATTACTTTTAACGTTAACCCTGATTATAATTTTGACAAAAAAAAAACCCTAATAAAAATAATTTTAGTTATATAAGAAATAAATTTGCATATTAAACAAAGTTTGAGGACATTATTTTAAATTACATGCATTTTGTTTATTAATGAGTCTCTTGCCAATTAATTCGATTGTGTGAAGTTAATTTACGAGTTAGATTGTAGACTTTTTTTTAGTGACGAGGGATTGAGTTATCCCAATCAACCTCACCCCATGAGAACAGCCCACAAGCCCCCATGAGCAGGTAAGTCATGAGTATATTCTCAGCGAGAATCGAACTCCTGACCCCTGGGCGAGGACCGCATGGGTAAGAGACGGCACCAACTGAAACACCCTCATGATGGGCATTAGTTTGTAGACGTCAAATAACTATTTAGCTCATAAAACCTTCAAATTTTTCGTTACAGTTGAGGGCAATGGCGGAGTTAGGACTTGAAGGTGATTGAGTCAGAGTCGATTATAACAGAAATTATTACTTTAGTATTTCAGTATGAACAATTCGCACTTATCTCTTAAATTACTTGTAACTATACAACACAATTAAATATATTTTAAGACTCCTGTATGGGTAATTGTCCGTCCTCACTTCTACGTGGCTATGCCATTGGTAACTTGTTTTATTTGTTTAATATGATCTTATTTAATTCGTTAAATATACAAATGCAAAGCTACTGACTTTTTTTTATGCCTCTTTCTCTTTAATTCAGTCGTCTTTAATATACCCCACAATAACAATTAATTTATAATCGGATAGTGTTAATCCTGGACAATTTTTGTTACTGTCAGAGCATCTTCAACTATTAAATTTTATGCTAATCCTAAATATAATTGGCACATTTGACTCAAGTGCTCTCAGGGCATGCCTGTTGAAAATGTCCCATTTGAGACACATACTAAGTGGACACAACTGATGAACAACTTCAGTACAAAGACCGTTAGGATTCTATTACGTTGAGATAAAGTTGCGATTTTTTAAAGACATGATTTTATAGGCGTGGAAAGTAAGCCTTGAACGAGAAATTAGTGACAGTAAACACCTCGCTTATTTGGTGAGCAACAAGATTATGTGCCACTTCTATCATACTGCAATACGGATCGCAAACGTGAAATCGATTTGAACATGTTAAAACTTAAAGAGAAACTTAGAATTTACCGAAAGAGAGAATGAAACTAGGGATTTTGTATTGAATAATTCATTGATGAGCCATACACCAGCAAAATTTCCCATAAGGAAAAAAAAAAATTCTCCGATCAATATTTAAAAAAATATGACGAAAAAAATAATTTCATATTATTTTTAAACAAGTTGTATTTAAAATACCCGTTTCTTTGTGTTAAATAGGAGAAAATGACTTCGTTTTTAAATAACGAAAGTTATTTTCATATAAATTTGTATTTTTTCTATCTAATCATAACATCAACGATTCACAAATTCTATACGGGTTTAACTTTAAACAACTAAACTTTAAAAGCGTAAAATGTTATTCAATGAAATTTATAACCGAAATTGGATAAAATAACATTTTGACGAATAAAATACTTTCAGTAAAATTTTTCTGAAAACAGATTTTTCAGAGAATAATATTTTTTTTGCCTATTAAATATGGTAGAATGCACTCATCATTCTTTCTATATTTTAAAAGAAATACCAAATAAATGAACTGGAGTATAATTTTAGTTGGAGATTCTGAAGAAGGAAAATGATTGATACATGATATTAATTTATGTGGTATTAATTAATAAAGAAAAATATGAAAAATAATTAGATTTATTTTAATGTTCAAATTTAGTGTCGTATAATGCTTGGAAGCTTGGGGGCAAGCTCGGTCTTCAGTTTGGCGGGGAAGACGATAAGAGTGTCGACAACATACGACGAAGGCAGTAGGACTTTCTTAGCACCTCATTAGGTGTGTCCTCTCTTGTAGGGATTTGATTATCGGTGTTTTTGGGGGCTTTTGTTTTGTTTGTCCCGTTAGTTTTGTTTGGTCTTTTTCTATCGATTTGGCATTGACTTTGGTTGTTTCAATGTGTTATTGCTTCATGGGTTCTGAGTCTGGCCTTATGTTGGGGTTTGAGCCCTATCCTGCACGTTTGTGCCTTTTTGGACTTGTATCTTAGTTATCGAAAAGACTATATATACTGAAAATTTTTGTAATGTATATATTATGATTGTGGATTAAAAAATTTAACTTCTTTTTGTGGCATTTATATAAAATAAAGATAACTAAAACTTGTAAACAAGTTTATCAAATTAATAAGCAACACTTATTAGGGGGTAGCATTTAATTGATACTTAAAATAGTTAAAAGTTAAATTCAAAGTGATAAGGACCCAATCGATAGCTAAGTGCAACTACTAACAAGGCTCCTCTTTATTACACTTCTCCATTTTGACTAAAAAATGTGGTGAATTAGTGTCCTCATATTGATTTATGTGCATCTTGACTCACTTTCGGGGCTTTCTTTTGGGTTAATATTTTGTATCTGTATAATAGGGTTCATTTACTAGGCATTAAGGCCCGAATCCCATCGGAACTCTGAAGCTAAGCGTGATTGGGCAAAAGTAGTACCAGGACGAGTGACCTCCTGGTAAGTCCTCGTGTTGCCAACCTTATAAGGTTGGGGGTCCTCGGAAATAGCCTCTCGACAAGGTTACACCCCTGAAGGGGGAAGGCTGCGTACATCTACCCCCACAGACCCTGCTTATGCGGGAGCCCTTGAAGGCACTGGGTTTATTGTTATTGTTGTTGTTGTTGTTGTAGAAATGCATGATAGTTTGGTCAAGCAATTACTAGTCGGATGCTGAGTATAACTTGGTCTAGCGGTGAATATCATTGGGGGCCAAAGAAGCAACCCAAGATCGAATCTCATTCGCTACAACCCGACCCTTCCTTATGAACTTTACAAAAAATACTAACTGGGTAGACCACATCAAGCACTCGAGAGTTGGAAACACACCACAATATTGTATATGCTAAAAACAAAACAACCGTAAAATATTTTAATACCCTAGAGTATACTAACCTTGACGTTTACACACCCTATCAAACATACATAGCTACGGATTGCTTGCACTATCCACTCAAATGTTTTCCAATGTGTAACATAATTAGTCCACTGTGATAATATCACCATTTCCTGCACGAGATCAACGAAAACCCGACTAGGCTCGTGCTGCCCTGTTCTTAAACAATACTCCTATGTTCAGGTGCTCCTTGCTGCAGTTGTCTCCCAATGCTCTTTGGGATCTCAGCGACGTTAGTTAAGGTTTTCGTAGGTTCTTAATGTTTCCGTTAGTGGCATCCTGCTCCCGCTCTTCAAGTTAATCTATCCGTTTATTTACTTCAGTTTATAAAATTGTCAAACAATGGGTAACTATATTTGGTTAGTCATTGATAAGGGCATGATTCGAGCCTAAGCATATGGCTTTAAAAAGATATTAGATCCAAGTATCTTATCAGTTGTTCGGTGTTATAGGATTACGGAAAGTGCATGTAGAGGCGCTTGTGGGGACGTGTCAACAGATTAATGTCGGTAGGTTAGTGTTTGTTGGGCTGAAAATGCAGCTGTGACAATATTGCATTTGCTGGCCGTTTGAATTTTCATCACATTTTTTCAAAAGTTTATACCCATTTTCTTTTTTCTTTTTTTTAAGTGAACAATTATTATTAATTAGTGTAGTTATTTTGAGTGTTATTCTTGGGTTAACAATAAATTTGAGACCCAATTATCAGTGGTGGAGTTAGGACATGAAGTCGGTGGAGTCAATTATAATAGAAATTATTATTTTCATATTTTAGTGTTGACAATCGGCATTTATCTCTTGTATTACTTGTAACTATATAACATAAATTGAATGTATTTAAGTACACCAATGTGAGCAATTGCCCACTCTCACTTGTATTTGGCTTCGCTACTGCCAAACAGGCTTAGTTTGGTTGCACTAACGAGCCAAAACACTAGAGCCAAAGACATAATTAAGAAACCAAGAGAGGGAGCAGAAATGCTAGCGCCATCGGATCTCTATTGGTAAGACCTCAGAATCACTCTCCGGCAACCTCGAAATCTAATGCGGATACTACACTATATGATACCTACTCGGGGAGAGAGAGTAAAGTTCGGGAACAAAACCGAACTTCTTGTATTTGTTTGGTGGTTAAAAGAATTAGGTCCTGAGATTGAAACTCATTAACCTCTTTTTTAAAGTTGCCCCTGAATACATAGAATTGTAAACTTCTTTCCTAAATATGTGTAAGAAAAGGGCACAAAGAATCTCACTGGCAAGCTTCTTTTTGCTTTCCCAGTGTTGTGGTGGGGGTCTAAGGTTCAAAGCTTCGGTTTGCTTCCAGTGCTTCATTCTGTCTCGGTATAGGAGCCTAAGGTTTTTCCTCATGTTTTGCATTTTATGCAGTGTTGGTGAGGTTCTCTAATGTCTTTTGATTTCCACTTTAGTCCTTGTTATCTTTTATAATGTTCATGTATTAGTCTTTTCTATTATATGCTTTTCTGCATGCGTGTATATTTAAGTCTCCATCTTGTGGGTGTGCCTGCTTTTCGACCTTTGTCACTAATTATCGGAAAAAAAATGTGTAAGAAAATCGTAAGTTTGGACAAAATTTCAACTAAGACTTATACGCAACCAAATTTCACATATTATAGTTGGCAAAAACTTGTACATGTCAACGTAATCATAATATTTTGTCCATAAATGGTGCATTCGGTGCTTTTATTATATAGGACATGTTAACTTTTTTCTCACTTTTCCCGCATAAACTAAATTAATATACATTCAAGTAATAAGAAATAGGAAATATACAGTAAATTTATATTAATATGATTAAAATTAAAAAAAATGAACATATACTAGAAAAGAAAAAAAAAAAAAGGAAGTACTAAAAAATGATGGTATAAAAAAATATTATCAAATTTAGATATATAAAGAAATCATTCGGTTTCAACTAAAACTTATAAAAATCACAAAATGCTGTCTTATTTTAAGATTAAAATAAGTTATTTTTTAGAAACAATAGTTGCAAAGTTGATATAAAAAACAAGATGCGTAAATGATTCAATTTCAACTCATGAACTCTAATTTATATTTGAGTATGTATAACATCGAATGATTCAAGAAGAGTTCCCACAATAAAGAAGAGCATCCACATCCAAAGCACCCGGAAGAATCGGACACCATCATCCGAACATTACCGAAGATTGAATTTAGCTGGTGACTTAAGTATATGTGCGAGTATCAAGGGTTTTGGATTCCTCAAGAATTCCTTAGAGGGCTCCTGATTCTTCAAAGGGAGTTTAAGCCTAAACCGGCCCACGTCATCTTGAATTCCTTTATGAAAACAGGTACTGCTTGACTAAAGGCCCTTTTCGGTCACTATCATGAACCCAAACCGTCGTGATAACTCAACTAACCCATTACTCACCATGACACCACTTGTGCCTTGGATGGAGAGTTATGGTTGCTAGATCCATTTAATAACAAAACGAAGAAAAACCAAGGGATGATCCCATGCTTTGCAATCGAGGAAGAATATGATCGGTTTTGCAATGGGATCTTACTGTATGGATCCTATTGGGATCACGTCCTAGGGTACTGGAAAGCGGGCTTAAACTTCCCACACAGGGTGTTATTTCTTGATGTATGAAGATATCAAAAAGGGGCTCATCAGTTTACGTCAAGAGTTTAGCAGAATTTGTAAGGCACCCTTTTTCCTTTGAGGAAGAAAATGAAGATGTTATACAAAAGATCATAGAATTTTGCAGCTTTGAGCACTTGAATAACCTAACTGTGATGTGAACAAAGATGAACGCTCTCGACCTAAGGAAGCAAGCTCATTGGAAGTTAGAAACAACATATATCTTAGGAAAGGAGAGGTTGGAAACTACAAAAACTATTTGACAGATAAAATGATCAAGCGTCCGAAGGAGATCATTGAGCACAAGCTCCAAGATTGCCACAATTGCCGCAGTCCAAAACACTATTGGACCACTTAAGAATGCAATTCAGACTGTAAATTTCTCCAGCTTGTAAGGGAGATCATGGCACCAAGTGGACACCCAAAATCCAAGTTCAGGAATCCAACAATGGTGAACTTTATGTAATATATAGCTTATTTTATGCCTGATCTCCAGCTCCCAAGATTGAATACGGTAATTACCCTTTTTATCATTGAACTAGGCTCCCCCGCAAATACAATAGCTTGAATGAGGAATACAGAATGTTCTTCATGGAAATGGGATTTTTTTGGTGAACAAAATTAGATCTCTAACTTTGTGCTTAAATAGTGCCATGTTTGTACGTACTCCCAAGGATTTGCAGGCTATTTTGCAAAACTAGGTATATCAACAAATCATTCATTTATTATCTAACTTTCATTTGCTTTTATCTTATACTCTATTTATGGTGCTAGGGTCCCTCTCGCATTTATCTAATAAGAAGAAAAAGACGTCACCTTAAGCATTAGCTTAAGAAATTAGCGATTTGCAAAATATAAGTTTACATGAAACAAGGAAAAGATGGTCCTACGGTACCAAGTTCCCCTTTCTTTGGACAATTCCATCAGTTTAGGACCCTATTTGACTAAAGTGAATAGTTGTTTTTTCAAAAGTTTTTCTTTTTTTTTTTTTTTTTTAATTTCCAAACAAATGTTTTTTTAAAAATCTAATGAATTCTAGTTTTCACTTCTAATTTTATTTTAAAAGAGACGAATTATTCCTCTACTTCTACTTAAAAGCAAAAAGTTCACTTTTGTTTCCATTTGAAATTATTTTTTTTTAAGACAAACACCCACAAATCCTTAAAATAAATATTTTTCCCCCCAAAAAAAATACTTTTCTGAAAAACAGATTAACAAACAGTCTTAATTGGTGGAAAATGGGATTCCAATAATTCATAGTCTTGTGACAGACGATATATATATGTATATCATTAACACAAAGAAGGCATCCAAAAAGACACCAAATTAGCAAAACAACTACGATGACAAGTGCAAAAAGACACAAAAGTTAAGACTTTATATCCAATTATTAAAGAAAAAAATTAAACCAAATACAACTTTTGTTATAGTGTGCAGTATTTTAAATCAAACACGGTCGTGATTTATTCATTGAAATGATATAAAACAGTTGGCTCCTCTTGATGATCCTTGATCTAAGAGCAAGGATAACTCAGTGCTTCAAAAAGACTCCCGCCAAAGCAAAGTTTTGGAAAGATAAGATATATGCAGCCTTCCCCCTACAACGTATTACCCTGTAAAATGCCATTTTCGGAGAGCCTCCAACCCTAAAAAAGCAATATTTATGAAATCCAAAAATAAAATAAAATCCTTGATCAACGAGCACCAACATTATTCTATGAATCTAATGGTACCACCTAGAAAAGTCAGCTCAAGATACAAGCTTGTAGCCACAGATTCAACCCCCTACATTAGCTTGGAGCCCACAAGCACAGCGAACAAGCGTCTAAATTTGACATCTCAGTATCACCAATACCCCCCCCACCCAACCCAATTCATTAATTTTATTAAATGCCACTAAATGTATTCTTATATGCTTTATCGAAACAGTTTTATTCAAACAAACTTCAAAATATGTCACTTTTTCTATTGTTCGAATACAGCTGCTGGAACAAAGACACAAGCATGTGACCAGTAATTTTTTAATTCTTACAGGTGCCAATGACCTTATACGAAAATATTTCAGAGTTCCTTGAAGCCACTCACTGTACGTGTGAGTCCCAACTTACCCTATTGCAGAGAAGTTTCAAGTAGATAATGCATGCAATATAACAATTAGTCAAGGTGCACGTAAGATGGTTCAATACCTGATTGCCCAAGGGGAAAAAGAACAGGCTGCAACAAATAAAATGACTCCTAGGTCACAACATCAATCAATTATCAATTAGTGAACAAAAACAACGAAAAGAATTATACATTACCAATTGTTTCCTCATCAACACTCGTCAAATTTCTCAACACTGCCTCCACAAGAAGAAAAAAATAACAAAGAGACAAAATATATCTAAAAATGAGAACAAGAGAATAAAAGGGACCCAATCTAGAGTAGGATATAGTAGTAGCACCTTCATTTATTTTTCATTTTGATATTTTTTTTTCCAGAATGTATTATACTCATCCAAAACACTTTTTTTTAATACCGTTGAATGTCAGTTTAAGCAACGAAAAATAGGAAAAACATAAGAAATACAATTAAAACAAAGAATATCTTGATCATCAGCCATCTGTTAGATGATATACTGTTAAGATACCTCGCAAGCTGGCTCTGGGCCCCCTCCACATTTGCTAGGGTATCATCCATGTTCTCATCAATCCTGCATTTTCCAACACCGTCTCCACTTTTTCAGCTTCCAACTTCAAAATTCTAAGATTCGTACATATGGGTAATGATTGCATGATATTTGTTAGTAATTTGTAGACCAGGGCTTCGTTTAGTGGTAAAACTACCAAGTTGAACACGTAAGCCATATTTTGACAACCCTAATGTTTGAGTGACTCCAAACACCCCACCATGGAATTAAATCGTTGGTTAGTAGTAAACGTCATGGTCTTGGAGTTCCCAAGAAGCAGGGTGTCATAGACATTACAAAATAGGTCAATGCGACAGTGTTGGGTCTTTGTAATGGCCATAAGGTGCTTGCAGCCTTGACGTCATACAGTAGTTAGTTTCTGTATTTCTTTTACGCTCTTTAAATATAAATATATTTCAACATAGACACATCATGAAGACCATTACAAAAGTTTGACGTAATGGGCAGTCACGTAATGATAGCAAAAAAAATCCGTTACATAACAGTCATTGCATTAAAACAAGGGAAAACGAAAAATAAATCAAATCACTTCAACGACATTCAAAACTATGTATTAAGAGGACAAAAATCAACAAATGGAAGTCTTATCTAGCTCGAGGTAAACTAACCTGATAGCAATTTCTCCTTGCTGAGAAACCATTGTCGCCAATTGCGTAAAAATATTGCTGAGTTCATGAATGGTGGACTCCACATTTTGAAGAGCTTCAGCTCTGCTCTGCATATACGTGTCCTGTAATGGAACCATCTGCTGTTGCTGTTGGTTTTGCTGTTGCATCAATGGCTGGGTTTCCCCATCTTCCTGTTTTCTGTGGAGGGATACAAATTCCCAAAAAGAAAAATACACAAAAAATTAGTAAGTTAGATGCGGAGTACATATATTATGTCTATTTTCTGCCTATCCCTCATGACCATAGAATCAACTCGTGGTATGCGATTATAATGTCCCTGAAGCAAGGTGCCATGAAAGTTATGTGACAGATCATGACCATCATGTTAAGTTTTTTAAGGCAACACAATTTGCTTTTAAACCTTAAGCTTAGAAAAAATTATATGAATAATCATACAATCATTACTTTATATACCCTTGTAGTAGCTTTTAATATATAAATACATTTATAAATATGTTTTAAATAAATAGAATAAAAAACATGGGCATGATTCATGCCATTACAAAAGTAGAAATCCAAAAGGCTAATCCTTTTTGGTAAGCTCATGACGGCTAATTGCGTAACACCTACCTCAAAATCCGTTTCGCAGTGGCTTTAATTTTATTCCATGCTCATGACTAGATATCGTAATTGATAAACTCATTCCAAGTTGGAACAATTCCAAGTAAAAATGACAAATGCAAAACAGAAAATCGGCAGAGGCCAAAGCATACCCAACAGCAGACCTAACCCCAAAAGATGTGATACTCTTAGCACTTTGAGTGGCAAGATTAACAAAATCATGCCTTATTTGCCCGCCTAAAAAACAATGCTTCTTCAAAAGGCGCCTCCAGCAATTGACCCTTCACGACACATGGACGAAATTCCGGAAGCTCGAGTGAAGTCTACCCCAAAATGCACTATAGTAAGTCTAAACAGAAAAGGGCCCATCTTATAACTGACTGTTCTTCCATGAAAGCATTGCAAGCAAGAAGCCTTCTTCAAAATGAAAAAGGAAGTCCATTGATAAGAAGCAGCACAGCAGAACCAAAAGGCAGTAGCAATCTTCGAACAAGGCAAGAGACTAATAGCCCCTCTTCTTGCTTCCTACACAAATTACTCTGATTTACCAGTGTCTTTCCACTCGTTCCAAAATTTCGCAATCAATTATACATTTAGTCTTCATTTTCCCAAGTATCTTTGGTGAAACTTCACAGAAACTGATCCATCGCCCGTACATCTTCATCTGAACCTATCATCTTTCGCCCACTCAATGGATAACAATCTAACTTGTTATAACTAGAGGAAGTTTGAACATTTCCATCCAGATTAAATGTATCTTGGAAAAAGAAAAGTATGCCTATCTTTATCCCAGTAAGAGGACCAAGCAAGTCACCTTCTTTTGGGGAGGGGGGATTCAAATGGTACACACAGGTGCACAGATCACTAAGAGGCCGCTCTCCCTACAATAGTCAAGTATCATGCCATGAAGCTACACTCATACTTGTCACAAGTGCTCACTTCCCAATCCGCTTAAAACATTTATTTCCCTTTTTACCAAGTAACCTTTTCAAGAGCTAGCACGAATATTGTAATCATTTCCTTTGATGTCATCCCTATTTTAATCCCTTCAAAGAATGTGAGGCAATCTCTGATTAAGCAGGCCGATGCCATTTGAGGTCCCAGTTTGTTCAATTTTTCTCTCTTGGAAAAATGGTGCAGCCACTCGCTAGATGGATATAGCTAGTATTAGCACGATAGCGTAACCAGCATTGATGACACAATGTGGAGTCCACAATTAAAAATGAAAGGAAAAAAGAAGCATACTTGGGTCAAGTAAGACTAAATAAAAGAGAAAGGTAACCCAGTATCTCAAGGAAAGAACAGTTCCAACAAATCGGATTACAGCTCTTGGCTCAAGAACATATTTATTTTCCCGAGAATCACACAACTGCTAAGAATTTGTCTTTAAGTATAAATAACAAAATTAGAGATTAGTATCATTTTGCAGACAGATCATATCACAGCACATATGGGTGGATAATTTAATGAGGAACTTTCACAATCAGAACAAGAGCAACACCATACTAACCTTGGAAACAAAGAGGATGAAGATGAAGAACCATTGGCCCAAGGAGGGGGTGGTGCAGCAGATCCACTTGCTGCCGTTCTGGCAGCTAATGGACGCTGGCGGACAAAAGGATTTGCAGACTCTTTTGATGCAGTAGACGAAAACAATTGCCTTCGATTCTCATGAACCTTCAAATTCTGCAGATATACAAACCCAAAGAAAGAGAATCAGAACCCCAGCCAATGTTAAAGGAGAACTCCGGTGTGAATCAAACAATAACGATGGTGCATCAGATATCATGATACCTCTGTACGCATGGTAAGAACATCCTTAAACTCCTTTGTTGCAGACATCAGGCGATTCTTAAGATTATCTACAACTGTAGTAGAATGACTAGTGGTGTCGCTAGAGATGTTTCCACTTTCATTTTGGGAATTGCAAAGAAGCTGCAGGTCAACTACAGCTGAATTTAGTGCAGTGATATCTTGCTTGATTACTGCGGTTAACTCTTGAATTTCAACTGTTGGATCATCAAAAACAGACGTTCTCTTCGCCACTGGAGAAAACAGAAAGAGTTATGTTGGGGATCCTCGAAGCATAATATTATCAACAAAATGTATTCACAAAAGAAAAAATTATCAGCGGCACGATGTTTCTTGTTTCCAAGAGCTGCATAGAGTTGCTTTGTTTTCATCATGTTATTGGTTTTAACGCCATTTAAACATCAAGCACACTTGCAGGCGGAGAGACAATAGTAATATTCTACTCCTCAGGGTCAACAAATTTCAATGCCCTATCAAGCACCATGTTTTAAGTGGAATATAAACAGATCGAAATCATGAGATAGTGTTAGTCAATGAACTCATCCAGCACCAATAGCAAGTCAACCCAGAGAATCCCCCACCAGATTAAATATAAACAAATAAATAAACAACTAAGCACAATCAAGGATTAAGAATCCATACAGAAGAAAGCTGACATAATCCAAGAATATAGGCTTATGCATGGTGTGATCTGGCCTCGTCTGAGGTATAAACCAAGCCAAACCGGAAAAGTTTTGGTCATTCAGCCAAACTAGATCAAACCAAGTTATAATACAGTTCAACAGTACTAAACTAGAGACCCAGACCCTACCTTGGCAAGAGCCCTTTGAGGCACTGGGTTTGTTGTTGTTGGTACTAAACTAGAGAACTATGGAGTGGCCCAACTTGGTTAACGATTCCAGTCTTGTTAATATCCAACATGGAAATTGGCTGACCACAAACCAAAAATTAACTCAAATATTGAGGTTACTCATAATACAAAGTACAGATAACAAGCATACAAATTATTGAAACGCAACAAATTTTGGAAAAGGAGGACCCCGGGGGGGGGGGGGGGGGGGGGGAGGAAGTATTTTCCCTTTTTTTAACAGGAAATCTTGTTTCCTGGCTGAATCGTAGCACTTGAAAATGTGCTGGATCATGTCAGGTTTGTGTTCGTATTTTACAAGAGGCTTTTGAAAGCGGAACGATCCAAATCCGACTTGTTTATTAAATAGGCAAAGAATCCTTACCTCTTACCCAATGCAATTAATAAAAGAGTAGCACGCAAGTTACCCGTTTAATTTTATACAGGCAACTGTTGTAACATACTACTTCATCAGCTTACAAACATGTCAATAATAAGCCTTTACATAATGACATATTCATAATAGTTAAAATAAAGAATCAAATTAATATGACCAACATAGTTCAAACTATCCCACACTGACATACACTACAAAAATGTATAGATAATAATACTAGTACACACCATTCAACATGTCGAAAACAGGTTAATCCAACCAAACTTCAATTCGACCCAATTAATTCCTTAAAAACAGTAAACAAGTCAACCCAAATTCAACCTGGCTTCAAAAATCTCGATCCAAACCCACTACCATTTTGTGGTGCTATCGTATCATGCCAAATTTTGATAGCTATACTAAATGCATTGATCCAATCTCAAATTCTCAGACGCAGATGAAATGTAAACCAAAGACTGGAAACGAATTCAAACCAAACTATAAACTAAAGCCAAGAAACCAAACAACCGGATTGAAGGAGGATGGCATAGATGGAGGACGGCTTCCACGGTACTTTGCCACAAAAGGTTCCCATTAAAGCCAAAGGGAAAATATTACAAGATGGTAGTGAGACCGGCTATATCCTATGGGGCGGAGTGTTGGCCAATGAAACAACACCATTCACAGAAGATGAAGGTGGCGGAGATGAGAATGCTACGGTGGATGTGCGGACACATAAGGAAGGATAGGATCATGAACGACATCATAAGAGCCAAATTGGGCGTTGTATCAATTGAGGACAAATTAAGGGAGCAACGTTTGAGGTGGTTCGGTCATGTTAGGAGGGGACAAATCACTGCTCCAGTCAAAAGATGCGAATAGTCTCACACTACGCTAGGGAGAAGAAGGAGAGGCAGGCCAAGGAAGAGATGGATGGAGACGATCCGATAGGACACACCCACTTAAACCTACAGGAGGAGATGGCCTTAGATAGAACCTGGTGGAGGGCTAGCACAGGGGTAGCCGATGTAACGGCTTAGAGTAGAGCATCTTTGACTGCTTGCACTAGTGATTCTAGGTGTCTTTACTTCCTCTTTGGCAAACTCGTATTAGAGCTTCTATTTGCATATCGGTATCTTTAATAGCCGACTATTTGTCTGCAACCACCTCCCTTCGTGTTTTCCCCGAATTTTCCTTGAGTTTTGCTTCGTACGATTGGCTTGTGTTATGTATTGATCTAATACTAAGTTGTTTTCATGCTTTCAGGCTCTATGGTTACATGATAACACGCTCCTCAAGTTGGGGATCCTCGAAAATAGCCTCTCTTCAGGGTAGCACCCTAAAGGGGGAAGGCTGCGTACATCCACCCCCCTAGACCCTGCTCATGCGGGAGCCCTTGTAGCACTGGGACTTTTATTGTTGTTGTTATTGTTTCAACCAAAAAAAATCCAAAATTAGATTTTGTCTGATTTCCAAACTATACACACCCCAATTATGAACATCCTTAAATTTCATCAATTCAAAGATTTAAAGATATTCCTTATTCCCTCTCTTTTTCCAACTAAATCATCATTTCATCAAAACAAAGCATCAACTCCAACAAATGGGATAAGCAAATGCAAGACTCGGCCACGACAAATCCGATTGCTAACATGTACAACATAATATCCACAACACATCAGCAAGTCCTAACTAAACTGATGCAATTAAAATCAGGAAGAGTAACTAGATTGCTCCCTTCAAAGGTTAACCGGGATTGATACCAGAAATTGAGGGAGGCATAAAGTAGCACTCAGATAGGGAAAGAGAAGACAAACAGTAGGCAGAGAATGATTTCATTTCATATTCATCTACATGCCTTCCATTCCATACAACCCTAATTGATGCTTATATATCAATTGGGGACGGAGCACCACCAGCTAAATCCTAATTACGCTGAATTATCACCAAAAAACTACCTACTAAAATAATATATAATCACATGCATAACACACGATTAATTTATTTCTCTTAGAACATAGATTCACAACAAGTATGAAAAGCAAAATCATGCAAACTTAAATGAAAACAGAACACAGATCGACAAAAGCACAACAACAAAACCAAAATTGTCAAGAGTAAAGATAAAAATCAACCGATCTGCAACAACAACGAACTCACATTTGGCAAGCTTGGAGAGTTTCTGCGAGGTTTGATGGATCGCGAACCCGATCTTTGATGCGCGCTTGTTGAACTCCGATTGAATAGAAACCGCCGATCTGGATCCATTAGGCTGAGGCACACCGCTGCTACTAGCACTGTTCGGTCCGTTCGACGGCACCGATTTCTTCAGCCTCTCCGCAATGCTCAGGAACTCCTGCGTCCGATCGCGATACGAGGACTGCGCGGACCTCATTTGCGAGAGAATTCAAGCAAATCTCAAACGCAAACCCTAACTCTTCAACCTAATCAAGTAATCGAAGACGAATCGAGCGGATTAGTAGATCCGAAGCCCTAATTTGGCATTCGACCTGTTAACAATCACTAGATCTGGTAAATCGACAGTAAATCGAACAGAAAATCGATAATTTGCCGTTTTGATATCATCAGAGCGACGAAGTATGCGATTGCGCGTGAGTAGATGTGCTTTGCAGTGAGATTCAGAGTCGAGCTATCTATCGCCTGTGTGTTCGCGTCAAATCGTAATGAGAGAGAGAGGGGGTCGGGATCGTCCGACGCTGCGGTATTGCATCTGATTTGATGATAAAGCGAAAGGAGATGTTTTTCATTTTTCCCGGAAATTTTTTTTTTTTGTAATGACATAATAATATTATTTGTGTATTAATTTCTAGTTTAAAAATTTTGTAAAATAATTTTTTAATTTAAAATTTTTATATATTTAATAAAATAGTCCAAATAGCGACGTATAAAAATATAAAATAGTCAAATAAAAAAGGTGTAAAATAGGTCCCAATTTCGTTCTTTCATACTGTTTAAATTATTTTATTAAATACATATTACTTTTGAGACTAGAAAATTATTTCATAATATTTTTAGGCTAAAAAATAAATACACCAAACCTCAAGATAGGAATATGTATTTTACCCAAATCTTTAAACTAATAACTTAAACAAAGGATTAATTATGATTTAATTAAAAAAAATTTCAATATTACATACAAAGGCCTTGCCTCAATGATTAGAAGCAACCGAAAGAATAGAGCATTGTTTTAAATCAAAAGATTTGTAGTTCGATTCCTTCCTTAAACCTCTCTTTGAGGAATCCTTGACTTAACCGGCTCCTGTGGTGTGTGGGCCATCACATGAGCTGAAACTTATCTGGTAATCGGATTCCTCATTAGCAAAAAAATAAATTTTTTAATTTTTATGTGGACTAAATTTTAATGAAAATTTATTTTACTCAAATCCAAAATAATTTTTTTATTTTTTTTCACTAATAACTCTTCGAAGCCTCCTTGACTACTTAACACTAACGAGTTTTCAGTTTATAATTGAAAATTAATGTTCAACATCAATAGAACACTAAATTAAATCGGGACTAATTTTACTATTATCAGAGCATTTTATATTTCAAAAGACAAAATTATCCTTTTTTGTTTTAAAAAGGTTGTCAATTTGTTGTTTTTTTTAAATAAGGGTAATTTTGTCTGTCGCTACGTAATTGTTCTAACAATAATAAAATTCGCACTCTTGTTAACATCTCCCTCAAAATACATTACACAATTTTTTTTTTCCCACACACATCGACCAATCTCATCAACAAAACCAAAAACAATATTCCAAGTGCCCAAGGGCTCCCGCCTAAGCAGGTTTTGCGGGGGTGGATGTACGCAGTCTTCCCCCTTCAGGGTGCTACCTGAAGAGAGAATGTTTCCGAAAACCCCCAGCATGAGAGGTGCAACACGAGGACTTCTCAAGAGGTTACCCATCTTGGTACTACTCTCGTCCAAGCACCTTAAATTCAGAGTTCTAACAGAATCCTGTGCTTGCGTGTTGGTACCTTCTTAGGTCTCATCAACAAAACCAATCTTTGCAAATTCCTGCAACACAATTCGTCTCTCTAAATAAATGGATGAACAGGTTGGAATAAAAATGCCCTCACTAACTTGCAATTTTGTTGATTTTCATACATAATATCGAGGTTAAGAGACAACAAGAATCCCAAATCAGGATGAGTTCGAGCAAATACTCGGTAAAAAAAAGCGACGGAGCGCGATTTCAGGTAATAAGTTGGTTGTCAGCGCATGACGGCATCAGCAGCATCCTCGCGGGCATACGCCGCCTCTGGGATTCGGAAGCTTAGACAATACATTGCCTGGTGCAGAGTCATAACATCCACAAACGAAATGTCGTAAGAAAGAGTTTGAACAGATTTACAAATATTAATGACCAAAAGAGTAAATAGCTCAAAAATAATATCAGGGTTTGAAGGATCAAAAATAATATTGTTTAGGACCCTCGGAAACAGCTTCCCATCAGGGTAGTTCCCTGTAAAAGTAAGGCTGCGTACATTTCAGGGTTTGAAGGATCAAAAATAATATTGTTTAGGACCCTCGGAAACAGATTCCCTTCAGGGTAGCACCCTGTAGGAGTAAGGTTGCGTATATTTCAGAGTTTGAAGGATCAAAATCAAATTTTTTAGGGCCCACGGCAACGGCCTCCCTTCAGGATAGCACCTAAAGGGGTAACGCTGCATACATTCCACCCCTCAGATCCTGCCTTAGCGGGAGCCTTCAGGCACTGGGTTTGTTATTGTTGTTGATGTTAAAGGACCAAATTGTACCTTGTTGGGAGCCACATCCCTAACCCGGTGAAACACTGGCTCTCTTATGGTAGCCTTCAATGCAGTCTCAGCCACAGAAATAGTAAGTTCCTCGGTTTCGGTGGAACGTATGAAGCAGTAACAATGAATCCATGGAAGATGTCCCTTCCAGTACTTCATCTGTATGAGGCCCATAAATGCATCAAGAAACTGTATAGCAGAGGCAGGCAAATTCATAATCACGTGATCAACATGCTCCCATGGCTTCGTTTTCGGAAGCTCCAATCCCCTCATCCTCTTTTTAGACCCGCGTCTTCCACTGCCAGATTGACCCGCGTCTTCACCAGCTCCACTTTCTTCTTGAAAGCATTCTGCAGGCCGTTTCACAGCAGACACAGAAGGTTCTATCCCCGAAATTGGGTCTTCTACCCCATTCAACTTACTCGATTGTGTCTCTTTCTCCTCATCCTCCACGTTTCTTTCTTTTTCTTGCTCATCCTTTACGCCATAACCATCACAAACTTTGAGGACCAGCTCAGAATCTGGATTATTCCCATTATCAGGCACTGTCATTATTTCCGAAACGAATTTTCTTGCATCCATGTTATATGCAAATACACGATCATTAACCTTATTGATTTCTGCATTAATCTTTAAGTACCGGATGCTCTCTGGGTTAAGATCATTTGCATATACCAAGCAACCTTTCTGAGCAGCAGGAATAGCAAACGGACCAATACCAGCAAACATGTCACAAATGGTCTCTCCAGTTCGGAACATAGAAATTAGTCTCATATGCTCGTGTTCTAATCTCGAGTTCCAATAAACCAAGCCATAATCAAGCTTGAATCTTGCCCCGTATTGTTTCACTTCTGTAACCATATCGTTGTCTCCAGCCAGAACTTCAAATTTTGGAACCCGAAACTCGTTAGTGATGGTGCCCACTTTGTTAACAACGGTTCTGATCCTTGGATAGTTTTTCTGTCAAAAACATAATAAAAAACAATCTTTGATATGCCGAAAGAAAAATCTGAAAGAAGGGAAAGGAATTCAATAGACGGGAAGAAAAAAATAACTCTGTGCCAAAGGAAGAATATAGAGATACCCAGTAAAATTTTACAGTTAACCTTGATATTTGCAAAGTAGCCCCCCTTCTTATGGAAAATTTTTCTTCACAAAATATTTTCAATTAGAAATGCTTTTCTTAAAGTTTTTTGTTAGATAAAAAAAATATATAGTTTCATTTGATAAATTAGTATGAGGTTCACACTTGGCCAACAAGAGGTTAAAGTAAAGCATCCGATATAAGATTGTCACAGAAAGCGTTTTTCTCACCATAGTGGAAAATGTTTTCCGTTTCATCGAGGAAAGTCAATTTCCCCTAATGGAAGAGAACAATTTCCATTTGTGGTGGTTGTATATACAAACAAAAAGTGGAATAGAGTAAAGGACATACATAACTAATCATGGACAGTCATAAGTTATCTCCAGGACCCTCGCATCTATGACAAATCGAGTAAAGATGGCACCTGCCGCACTATCTTGCTAACACAAAATATAGACCAGCATATAAGACCGTGTTACTTTCAGTGCTGAAACTATCAAGGACCATACTGGAGGTAAACTTTCTAACTGAAGTCTGCTAAGTTGTGGATATAAAGGGAGAAACAATCTAATAAGAACAGAACTACATGAGAAGTACTTACCTACAAAGATTAGCACGAGAAAATATGCCTATACCAACTTCGTTAAGCATGAACCTCATAAAAATTTATAGAATCTAAGAAGAAAAATGTTCCATTGTTTACGAGCAAAGTAACAGACAAGTTCCAGATTTAGACAACAACCCATGGGAATGAAATTTAAAACACGGGACAGAAAATGGGCCAGTATGAAGAATTCAAGTCCATACATACATCATAAATAACCTTCGCAATGACATCCTTGAATGGAAGTAGTTCTTCAGTTATATTAAGATGTGCAATGTGACCTGCATATAGATATAGAACAAAGTCAATTCACGAATAGTTTCATAGCAAACTTCTTTTGACAGACAGTTCCACCACAGAAAAACACGAACACAATAATATACTCAACTATTGTCTCAAAAGAGGAAGGAATCTCTACTCCTGGCGGCAGAATCTGCTTCAAGATATGATCTGCAATTGAGTTAGCCAGTCAACAATGAAAGAGTTAGAAGGAGAAAGAAGTAAGCTTATGAATCAGAAAATACATGGCCAACTGGTATGAAAGTCAAGCAAGCTTTATGTCAAATTTGACAATCGAAACAGTCCGAGCGCAACGAAATTGACACCGGTTCAATTGAATCACGGCAACTACAAACTCTGGTTTTCCTACGAAATCAAAATTAATTATCAGCTCTTAGGGAATTTATCACTTAAAGTAACTTGACTTTTCAACACATTAGGTACCTTGACTTTAAAAAACTTTTATCAGAATCACGTGAATGCTCACCAAAGAATCGTGAGGTAGAACATGGTTTGATAATATAGAAGTGTATTTCTTAAAAATACGGTGATATTTTGCTGAAAATGCTAATGTGACACATGTTTTTTGACAATATCTAAGAACCTTTCACTGGAATCCGTGAACTTTTTGTCATCACCAACAAATGTTCTCCAAAAATGATGGCGTGCCGCATATATATTGCCAAGTAATACGCCAAATTAAGCATTTACCGGAAAAGAAATTGTTATATTCTAGGGGAAAAAAAATTTACTTGATTCTAGCAAAGATACCAAAGTGATAATATTTCTAAACCTTACGACTCTCACTGTAAATATGAAAACCGCATGGTAATCAAGTGATAAATAGCCAACCTCAAAGTACAAAGTGATAAATTCTCTTTAACTCCTACTTAGCCAAAAAGAGGAAAAAAGGAAAAAGAAAGTGAATCAATCACCAACAAAGACATGCCAGAACATGACTGGTGAAGAGAGGATTAAAGACAAGAGTGAATGAATCAAAGTGTATCACGAACTGACCTGCACCCCAATAAGAATATCCAAGAGTCAAAGCATAAGGAACTACTTCAATTTCACAGAGCTTCTTGAGCTCCTCAAGCTTTTGCTCAGGTATATCAGACAAATCTGTTCATCCAAATTTTTTGCATAACCAAAAATCAGCATATACAACAGACTTGAAAACTTACATGTACGTTGTTGCAACTGTAAATGCCATAGAAACTACTTTCGAACTATAGTATTGGTCAAATGTTTACTGCAGACATCATAGCTACAGAGAGAGAGAGAGAAGAGACGAAATTGCAGGGTTAAATCCACAAGCCAAAATACAGTAAATGACACAAGTTTTCCGAATTTTGCATATGAACCAATTTGAAACCCTAGGCAAGAAGTATAGACAAGTAAAAACGGGTTTCCAATCATTTAACACCATTAATGGGATATACCCGGACTCTGGATCCTCTCAGATAAGATCATATAACGACTTCTTTTGCTAGTTGAATCTTCCGTAATAGGCTTTACACGAGGTCTGTCAAGCAAGTATCTGCATATGCAAAAGTATCATTACCCAGAATCATAGCTCAAATAATGAAGTTTGAAGAAGAAACCAAAGAGAAATCAACTTTATAAAGCAATGTCAGATGAATTTGAGAATTCTGAGCAGATGAGCTCTGAGCAAAATATGATATAAATCACATATAACACCACATTTGACAAACAAAGGGTGAAGTACACAGGACTGGATGTGTTAAAATTAATTCTTATATTTCAAACAAGACCAATGTGGTGGAATTCATCCACTTTGTTAGCAAAAATTATTTTCAATTACTTCTAGCAAATTTTCTCCGTTACTTGAGACATGCACTCAATGTGCTCCAATGCTTACCTGACTAATCACATGTAGACATTTTTTATAAAACAAATAACCGAAGCTGTCCCTTAAATTAACTTCTTCGACTAGCAAAAACAGTAAACCTTTTAAATTCCCAATACAATTCGATTAGACATGACCAAGCCTCTACATTCACAGCTTTCATTGAACCTTAAGCCTGAAGGTGCAAAATGAAATTACAAATGCATGTGATAGCATATAAACTTTGGTCTTGAAAAGATAAGATCATACCCGTTCAGGATACGAGTGGCGGCTTTGCAGATTTCACAAGGAACCCTAAGGGCCCACAACTGTAATTTAACATCAAACTTGCTTTCGTCCAACATGATGCACGTCCTGCTTCAAACCATAAGAGACAGACAAAACGCATCTAAGTCCAGCATTACCTAATAAATCACATTAAATAGGAAAGCTAGAATCACTTCCCCTCACATTTGTCCGGAATATCCGATTTGTGAGTTGTAAAACAGGAAAATTGGTTTTATCAAAAAGAAAAGAAAAAGGAAAAGAAGAATTTGCAACATTGACCAATGGAGTGGGAGTGATAGAAGACAGGGAGCTTTATGCTAGCATTTCCTATGCAGCAATAAGCTTTGGCTGCAGAATTCAAAATTGGGATCATGCTATCAAAAAAGAATAAGACTAGCTATGCTAGCAGCTAGCATAGGCTCGACTGATGTACATGAAAAACTCAGACAACAAATTTAATTAATCATACAAGGCATATTCTATTATTTCAAATCAACATGTGTGTCACTTGAAGAGGCAATCAGAATTCCAAGAATCACATCTAGCAACAAACGGCAATTGAGTTGATGTTCAAGTCTAAACCTCCATGCACACAAGAAAGCAAAAGAGGCCAATCCAATTGATGCCATGAGGTTTACGAACCAACTCAATTCCAGCAGTTATGGGTTTCTTTCTTCAGAACCTCATTTTTTTCTCTTTAACATTTAAGATGTTAACAGCATCCCATAGCAGACATTTTCATCACACTCCCACCTTGGAGCTCAGTTGAACTAAATAATGCAACAATAAAAGTCTCCCAAGACCGAGTATGAAAATATTATACCGTAATCAATACAACAATGAAAATCATCTCTATTAAGAAGTCGAAGATACTTCGACTGCAAATGAGATTTTGGGATGATAACTCTAAAAAGAAATTCCCAGCTATTATGGCACACCACTAATCACTTTCGTCAATAGTTGTTGAGTGTACAATGGCCAAGGACATAATATGATCTAGCTGTACCCTAACAACAGCCAAGAGTCTCGGAGGCTGAACATGCAAATGTTATATCCTAATCAATGCGAAGTGAACATCATCTCTATTGAGAACCTTGTTTTCCTTTTATGAGTAGGTGGGTTGGGGAAAAGAGAGGACCTATGACCACTTTGTCCTACCATGACCACTTTGTCCTAAAGGATAATTTTGATAGGTATAAGCAATATACCTTAATGTATTAAGAAGTCAAAGATACTTCAGGTCTAAAAGAGAATTTGGGATTGTAATGATAAAAAGAAATTTGCAGCCAATATGGAAAATCGGTAGCATTTTCATCAAACAGTTGGTGTGCATATGTAACAAATATAGACGTAATAACATGCATCAGCCAGAAAACTGAAATCTTCAACCAAGTAAGTTCATGTTCTTAGTAACCCAAAGGTTAGCCAAAGTGAAAATGCACTTTGATCTAGCACCTCATAAAGCATCAAGTGTTCAAAATCTACCATTTGGTACAAACAATTTCTTGGTGCATTCACTAGGTCTATAGACCTGAATTCACTCTATTACAAGTAGAACTTCAACGTGCACAGTATGTATGATCCAAGGAATAGATAAATTGAGGTAAGTAAGCTAGACCAAACACCCAAGTTACCCAAAAGCCAAAATTTCTAGTAGTCAGGCACCATCAGCCATATATATCACGGACTCTACGCCCAGGGTCCGTCAAAACCCAAGAAAAAAGTTGTTCGAGACCCCCAATTTGTTAAGGGCTTGTTTTGAATATTAGTTATGTTAAGAATTTATTTCTAGCGTGTATTACCATTCGTAATGACGGTGTATAATACATTATGAAAGCATATGCATGTATATAACACGAAAGACCCACATACTTTTGCTAGAAGACAAGGAGATATATACACACACACACACATATAAACCATATACAAAAATGCCAAACAAATCAAACAAAGACCAACGGAAACATGACCTCACTCCCAAATTCACTGTACACTACCAGAGATGCAGAGGACCCCCACTCTGCAGCACCCCCAAACCTTACCTCAAAAGACCATATGGAACTTTAAAAAAATTTAATCTATACCTAACCATTCTTTTAATATGAAATATTCCACTCTAGTTGTATATAATATGGAGGACCCACGTTTTAATTGGTAATTATATTCATAAATAGATTATTCCGGGTGTGCTTAACCAGGCATTGATCCCTCGAGTTTTATAAAAGAGCCCACTGATCAAACTTACTTTGGGTCAACGACCCTGTCTAATCCTATCTCCAGCGCTCAACCCTAGTTTCGCCTATAATATAAAAGAACAACATATGAATAGTACATTATAAAAGCATGTGTATGCATATAATATGAAAGACCCACATATTAGCTGGTATTATAATATACACTAGATTATTTAAGGTGTACTTAAGCTGGCATTGAGCCCTCAGTTACCAAAAAAGAGCCCATTGGTCAAAGTTACTTTAGATTCGTAAAATCTCAAGAACAACCCTATCTAATTCGATCTCCCATGGTATGCATCCATGGTTTTGCCATCTTTTCGTAAGTTTATGAGTTGAGTTCGGAGGTCATACTCCTTAGTCATGGAGTGATCCCGAAAACGCTTAGCCAGGGCATCCCACATGGCCTTAGAGGTCGGATGACGAACAATATCGTTAATAAGAGGGCGGGAGAGTGTGGCGGCTATGCAAGATCGGAGACTTTGATCTATGCGGAGCCATGTAATGTAATCCAGATTAGTATAAGTCGATCCTGTGGGGAGAGTTATTTGGGCAGGGCGGCAGGGGTAAGACCCATCAATGAACCCTAATAGTTGGTGCGCAAGTAGTAGCATGTTAAATTGTTCTTTCCATGGTGGATAATCGGCAGTGGATTCGAGTTTGATTGTAACAATGCTAGTTATATTTGATAAAGGGAGAACAATTGAAGAAGTAGGGTGATTGTAAATATTAGGGTTCAAGTAATTAGGGTTAAGATGGTGTGGGGTGGAGGTTGGCAGTACCACACGATCACCACCGACCGGAGAGAGGGCCGGAGGGAGGAGTGGTGCGGGACCACCGTCCACCGACCGGAAGCCGCCAGACAAAAAGTGGCCGGCGAAACCAGCCGTGAATGAGACGAGCGAAGGGAAGGGGTTCGGTAGAGGTGGGATGCCCAGATTAAGTGCCGGGGTCGATAATGACCCCCCAAATGGTGGTGGGGTACCGGAGATGGCGTCACCGGCACCCACCGACCGAGGGAAAGAAACATCGGTGGTGGTGGTTCCAACAAGATGGGTGTCGGCCACCACCCTCGATGGGCGACCAGCGCCGCCAGCCACCGTGGGTTCGGCGCTAGGGAGGGAGTGGGAGAGGGAGGTCAGGGCATTAGCGTAAAATCAATTCGGATTAGTTGTCATTACTCAAAATAAGTTTGAAAATCAGAAAAAAATGAAAGGAAAGAAAGGACTTACTAGGGATTTCAACACTTCACGAGTATAAGAGAGAAAGAAAAAAAACCCGACAAACGACAAAGGAGAACAGCAGAAGAGAGGAGAATCAGAGCCAGGGGAGGCGTGCGGCGGCGAGAGACGCGGGCGCCGAGCAGAGACGGTAGGGAGAGCAGCCGCCTGTCCGACTTGCGGTGGCGCGAGGGGCGAGTACCGAGCAGGGACGATCGGGAGAACAGCAGCCTCTTGTGCGGGAGAAGGGAGGGCGGGCAGCGCAGCACCGGGGAAGGCCGAACATGCGGCGGCGCGAGTGGCGGCCGCCGTGGGGAAAGAGGACGAAAGGGAGGGGTGTGGCGGCGGCTGAGAGGAGAAATAGGGGTTAGGGTTCTGGAATTGATTTTGAACCCTTTTTTTTGTTTCGAAAAAAGAGGGTATTAAGAGTATGACTCTAATATCATATAAAATATTATGTTTGAATGAATAAATAAGTATATAGGAGGCCTCAATATATAAATAAAGTACAATGATTAAAAGACTATAATGCCCCTATAGATTATATAAGTCAAAAGATAAAAGGATAAAATACAAAACTCTAGGAACATTCTAAAATACTCTAGAATATAGTCTAATACACCAAACCCCAGTTTTCCGTTGAATCTAATTATCAAATTCTACTGTTTTTGAGTACACTCTATTGTCAAATCAATAACGAACTGTGCAAACTGGAGTTATTTCAGCTTGAGAGTTGCAATGCATTCAATCCCTTGTCGATATATTAAACGAAACTGTGATTATACAGAGAACGAATTCAAAGACACATGGATGAATCTTATAAGCAAATTTTTCAAACAAATTGAGAGAAATTAAGTACGGACACTCACCGGAGAGAGATTGGAGAACTGTTCAATTTCGAATAGTAGAGATCGTTCTGTGCCTAGTAGAAGAGATGATTTGATTTGAAGGTGAAAAAATTTAAGCTGGAGTGAGATTAATTCGTCGAAATTAGCTTAATTAGGGTTTTTAGGGTTTGAGTGGATTGCAGTTCGTCAAAATTTAAGGGGTTAAGGAGCTACAGTTCTCTCTCCCTAATTTACTTTTCTTTTTTTTTTTCCCTTTTAAAACTTTTATTAAACAAAATTAGCTCGTCAAATATTTTCATGTTTTTTTATCCCTATTATTTTTAAAAATTGCATAAAAATAGACAACTGAAATTTAGAAAATAAATTATTGTTAATTATACTTTATTACTGCAATATTTGGTGATATAATTATTTCATAAAGTATATTGAAATTTGAAATTTTTATTACCTAGCTACCATATGCTAAAATCTAGTGAATTTTTTATTAACGTGGCCAAATTTCATTAAAAAGAATGATGATGGTGTACGCAATTATGGCAATATATATGAGTTATGAGTTAATGTCGGTGTATTTCAACAAAAAGCCAAAAAATTTTGGAAAAGAGTCTCGAATTGATAAAATTTTTGAACTTTAAGGTGCTTGAGTGATACAATTTTCAAACTCACAATGTCTTGTTAAATACATTGAAATATTATGATCTAAATGATAAATACTCAAACGATCAGGTTTTGGTTGTCTAAATGTCACTTAGTATTTTAGTGCAATTGTTTGAACAAAATTTACGAAAGGACTAGAATATTCATAATTAAAATATTACGTTGAGTTTTGAGTCAAATTTAAATCCATCTTAGCCATATCTTTGTCCTCATACTACAGAGTCACTTAATTAGTTGAATAATAGAGAGCCTCTTTTATATAACGTCTACACATAACAATGCGTCCTCAATATAAAGCTTAGCCTCTTTTTCTACTATCTCGTACAATGAAGTATAGGAGAGGAAACTGTGAGGTACAACCAATTAAAATGGAACGTTAAAAGAGGGCCGCTGGGAAGAACTAGGGCGAATTGACATCCATAGTTAAGAATCAAGTTGGCAACTTCAAAGTTGCTTTCTTTATCAGCCACAAATCGTCACTCCAACAAAGCAAAAGTAACGCGTATTATTATAGATATATTATATCTAACTTGTCAAGCGAAATGGACGATATTTAAAGCATCCAACAAGAAACGGACTCTCAATTTGCAATAAATTGGGTCAATATTCGAAGCATATATCGCCATGAAATTGGAACTTTTTTGTCTATAGAACTATGTTATTGCATTTAACAGTATTGCCCATTACAGTCACTCGGTTAAAAAGACTTCCATCACAGTAAGATCGAAACTGATCAAAACTGTATATTTATACAAGTGTCCAGTACATAAAACGTAATACATAAAAGAGTAGCCATAGAAATTATACCGAGCCCATTATATCCTTCCAATAATCTCAACTCCTCCAGACCCACCCCTCTTACAATAACATGCATCACATGTAACAATGATCAATACCAAATCTCCTTCTTTTAGTTACGGGCCAGAGCAATCACGAAGGATTCGTAAGCTATCATACCTCAATCTAACAATAAACTCGGTAAAACCAAGGTTCTACAACAAAAGGCAATAAACTCAAACTCTACCAACCCTACCTATCTAAACAAAAAAGAAAAACTAATCAGAGAGTGTATGATCGTGCCAACAGACAAGCATCGAGACACAACGACGGAAGATATAAAGCCGAGTCTTCTGCTGCTTTGCGATAGTCATGCACCGACATCGGAAGCTCGTTTTCCGGCAGTGGCTCTTGAGGCTGCGCCGCCGTGAGAAAGTAAGAGATATTCATGTGGTTGATTTCAAAATAAAAAAAAAATAGTGGTGTTGTGAATTGAATTGGTCATTGGTGGGGGGAATGAATTTATATATACGTCACGTGGATAACAACAAAAATTCGTGGTGGTCCCTTTAAAAATTAAAAAACATCTTAGTTGATCATTAAAATATTATTGAATTAAAAAAATTATATATTTTATATTTTATTCACCGTATCAATTTAGTTATTAAATTTTTAATTGTTTCAACTTAATTTATGTACAAATTGCAACGTGTTTGTTTTATTGTTCAGTAAAATCTATGATAAGTTGGCGATTGAACTTTTAATGGTGAAGTTACAGGTGGGTTTAACTTATTGGTAAATTGGTAGGTTTGTATTCGATTACTTACATCTGACATGACCGGATCGTTAAAATTTACATTACTAAATTTCAATTATCATATGACTAAATTGATAAATGTAAAATATACAATGACTAAGTTAACAAAATTAAAACTAAACGAGCTATATTAACATAATAGAAAAAATATAAGAATTTTTGGTGTGAATAACACTTAAAAAAAAAAAAAGAACTACAATATAAGTGACTATAGCTAGTTAACTCGAGTTTTAACAATGTTTTTTTGCAACTATGTTATTTACATTATTTCTTTTAGTATAACAACCGTCACCTTGTTTATAACGGCTATTATGTCACACTTAAGTTTCAACCAATTAAGAAAAAATAATATTCGATAATACAAAATTCGCACTTTTTTTCCAAAATTTTATCACATGATTTATCACCTTTCTTAGCTGACATGTTAGCTGCTATTAGCAGGAACAACCGATATAATAATAAAATTATCTAATAAGTATTATTTCAAAAACAGTGACAAAAACAATGCAAAACTTACTATATATGTATATATATGGTGGAGTTCTTATGAGAGGGTGAGAGCATGAGAGGGGCAAATCCTGACCCTTATTGAAACAGATGGCCAAAATTTAATAGACATTAGAAGAAAAAAATTAACTTATGGCCCATACCCCTTTATGGGGCAGAAAGAAAAAGGTGTATAGGATGAAAATTATTATTTTTTAAATACTTAACAAATTTTGACCGTAAATTGTTATTTTTTTAATGTTTAATAAATCTTAGTTGTCTATAACAATGAAGGGTCAGGATTCGCTCCTTTCAAGCTCTCACCCTCTCATAAAAACGTCATATATATATATATATATATATATATATATATATATATATATTAAAACGCTTATGAGAATTTTTTTAAATGGAAATAATGTGCAGTTTGATGGTCTAGAAGATAAGATGGTAGGCTATAAAAGCAACATTTTCCAAACGTGACATAATCCAATATTTGTTGGTTTTCTTATCTCATCGATTTGTATACTTAATTTATATATTTAATATATTTTTATAAAATAAAAAGATATAACTTTTTGTCATTATAATAAGAAGGTATAATATTAATTTAATTTTTTTATTTTTATTGTTACATAAATTGGATTCCTATGTCTACTTCTATGAAAGTAGGTGCAAAGTATATAATTGTCAGAATGGAAAGTAAAACTTCCTTGGAGGGAGGCTAGTTAAAGACAAATAAATTAAAACTTAACTAAGGGGTTAGGTAAGTTATTGTATTGTAAAGCAATTTTCACTTTCTGTATTCTACCAACTTCCTGACAACCAAATAAGAAGTTGAATTCCTATTTCTCATGAATTCATACTTCAGGCGCATACTTTCTGACAACCAAATAAGATCCAAGCAAGGCTGTCAAATATGGGGAAGAGACATGAGTTTCTAACCTAAAACCTGATGCTTGGAGTGTGGCAGCATAGCTAATACGCAAAATTTAACGTCTTATATTTAATAGACGTATATTTAAAATTTAGGGTTATTTATGTCAAACGTCCATGTACTTTATTCATTGTGTCAATTTAACCCTTGTACTTTTAATTGTTAAATTTAGTCCCTGTATAATTCAAAATGTATCAATTTGGTCCTTAGAGAAAAATTTATGTCAAGCTTTTAATGAAATTTGTAATATTTCGGGCACAAATAAGGTTAAATTGAGTAAAAAGTAAATTCATAATAAGTTACTTGCGTCTAATATAATTTTATCGTTCAAAATTACATCATTAACATAACTTAAATTTAACCAAAGGACTAAATTGACACATTTTGAATTGTTCAGGGACTAAATTGACACAATTAAAGGTACAAGAATCAAATTAACACAATGGACAAAGTACAGGGACCTTTAGCATAAATAACCTTAAAATTTATTAATCTATAAAAGTTAATTATTTTATTTTTATATATGTAGTAAATTATATATTCAAAGTAAATATACGAGGTAGCTTGGGCCTTTGTGTGGTTTCCTTGGAGTCTGAGAGATTGGTTAGTGTGTTGTTCTCTTCGTCCTCTTTTCTTGTTTAGGGGGTTGGGCAGTGCTATGTGACTGCTTGTTTTTCGTGGATTGTGTTGTTGGTTCCTTCTTGATTGTCCTGTTTTTGCGTTTGCGCTTGTTATTTGGGAGTTGTTTAGATCTCTCGGGGGCTATCTCTGGTCTTTGCCCTAGTTGGGTGCGCTGCTGTTATTTCTGATTGCCAGTGGGCATATGTTCCTTGGGCTTTGGTGGTGCGGTTTTTTGGAGTTGTATAGTTGCTGATGCTATGTGTCTTACTCTGGCGTCCTGTTGGTGCTTTTGAGTCGTTTGTCTCTTTTTTTTTTGGTTTGTTGGGTTATCGTGTGTAGTAGTGTGTCTTGTTGGCTTTCTGGTCCGCGTGTGGGTTTTGATTCCAGTTTCTTTCATTCTTAGCCTTAGCGTTGTACACTCGACGATTTGGCTTATTCTTTTAGGGTTTATGTATTATATTACTATTAATAAACCTTTAATTATTTTATAAAAAAAAAAAGTAAATATACATTGTATAAGGAGAGACAAGGGAGGAGCCGTGTGTCAGCAGGGCTGCAAGATGTTACCAAAGTCTTGTTTTATGCACCCAGTTAGTCTTATCTTTGGAAAGAAGCTTCCTTGCCGGCTCTCTAGAATGCTTTTTTAATTGTTATTGGTCAAACTCCTTAATTTTATTCATCATATCAGTAGATTCTGTTAGAAAAATATGATAAAATCAATCACAGTAAACAACTGGCACCTTGTTATGGAAGGAGCAGCTGTTTTAAAAGATGATTTTGTTGTTTCTTGAGTGTACATAGGAACGTTAGCAATTGTCATTTAAGATGGATGTGGTTTGACTCTGAGTGTGTACTCGCTAGTCATTGGTTAGGAGAGCATAGAACTTTGACCCCACCGATATGAAACTTATGTGTGTTTTGAAAGAAGATGGAGAGCATAGAGGTTCGGATGTTTTGCTGCACCTAGAACTTCCCGTTTCTAGGAACGAATGTCGTGGTTGGAAATGCAATGGCCATATATATGGTTGGGAAGAGCCAAAACAGTAACAAAAGCAATACACATATCTTTATGAGGTCTCGAATTATTTTTTTGTTTGGATAAATTGCGACAAAATGGCTAAACAAGCTGGCCACTCGCTAGGCGAGGCCAGAGTCTGACCGCAACAACACGGGGACCAAAAACATCTAACACAAAACAAGAAAACAAGAACAGAACAGCTCGCCTCAAAACACAATACAGCAAACTGCGAGCACAGGACCAAAAAAGATACGAAAATAAGAAAAAACAGCACGTGCAGAACCGATACAAACAGGAATCCTAGCTGGAGAAGAATCAAAAGGCCAGCACAAGAATCCCACAACCCAACACCCAAACTCTATCATTGAGTAAGAATGTCTGCCACCATAGCTGGGTCGAAACCATCAAAGTTGAAGCCCACATTTTCGCCTAACTCTATTACCTGCTCCACGTTGGGGATTCTCTCATCATACTCTTCTTCCGTGATCTTCTGGATTCGATTTTTCCTATTTCGTTTCTTCCTCTTCCCGGCTGTCTTAGTCGATTTTTCAGCATTACTTCTAGGAGACATATCCTTCAAGAATTATTGCAACTCCCGCTTCTCATTTTCCAGCATTACTTCTAGGTCTCGAAGTATATGTACTGTGGTCCAGCCCACAATTTAAAGAAATAATAAAAAGGAAAATTTTGGGCTTTTAAGCCCATGCATATGCAACGAAGGTTTCTTAATATAAAAACCCCAACAATATTGGGGGGTTATTGAGAGAGGCCCAGCACCAACGAAATCACGTAGAGAGAATTGCGAGAATTTGTGCAGCGCGGATAATTTTGAGATCGGAAATTGATTTTGGAGCGAATTTTCTAGGTATTGATTGGATGAATCAATTGTTATCGGGCATAGTGAGGTAATATTTATATCGCTCAATTTTCTTATAGGCTTCAAGTTATGGCAAACATCTTAAAACCATAAACGTTGTAAATGCTATTTTCTATAGTGGATTTTGTTGTTGGTTCACCCGTAGTTTTTTCCTCTACTCTAGAGAGTTTTTCACATTATATCTAGTGTTAATTTAATTTCTGCATATTTATTTCTCGTTGGTATTTGGTGATATTAGCGTGCCCCTTGATTTTATATCAATCATTGTTATTGGCTTAAGTGGTCGATTTAAATCGGGTTTAGGTGTCTAGATCCCAATAGTATGAAACATGGGCAATCGAAGAAGTTAGGGCTTCTTTTACAACAAATTTTGAGGGATGCAACAAATGTGCATCCGTACTTTTTCAATGTGAGACAAAAGTTATTAAGAGGCTGTATATAAATACATAAAAAGAGAAGTCTCGATTCAATGTAAAATAAAGTAGCTTGTATAATTGCCAATGTATTAACGAGATAATAAGGTCAAAAGAAGAAAAGAGACAAAAAAAACTAATCAAGTAAGAAAATATCTGATAAATAAATACACCAGATTGTGATTATAGCCAATTGAGATGACACAAAATGATCGTACGTTTATATTTTTAACTTAACTCTCGGTTTTACATTGGTAAGGTAGGGAGTGGGGAAATGTTCTAGTGGTGCGCCTCTAGCCTTCGGAGTTTCTAGTCACTGGGCTATAGCTTAGAAGGGCGATTTTTCTAACCTAATATGAAAAAATTACATAGGCATCGTTTGATTGTTACGTGAATTGAATTCATGCAGGAACAAAGTTATATTTTTAAGGAATTCAGTCCCTATGTTGATTTCCCAGGAAGTAGGTAAAATATATTCGGCTGTCATAATGAGAAATAAAACTTCATTCAGAAGTTCAGTAAAAAAACAAAGAAATGACAACTTATTTGAAGGTAGTTATATAAGTTATTTTCCGCATTTTAAGGGAATTGGACATTCTAATTTCCACCTCTCACATTTTGCCTACTTCTTGTCAAACAACCAAGAACAAAATCCACACTTCCCATAAATTTCTAATTCATGCATCTACTTCTTGCACATAAAATGCGGTCTAAATGTACTAATTCGTTGTTTTTAACTACCTTCACCAATAAAGTTATATTTATCATTCTGATAACCAAATATATATGACCTATTTCTAAACATAGAACGTAATTTACCTAACTTCTCTATGTATGTTCGAATTTTTTTGTTTTTAGCTGGCCTCTTGAAGAAGTTTTATTTCCATCATGTCAACCAAAATTTTGTATCTATTATCTGAAAAGTTAACACAAGAATTCAATTATCGAGAAATGCAATTTTTCTTTGTAAATTTAATTTATTTGGCAATCACATTAGACCTGAAATGGATTTTCCCAATTCACTCCCACAAAATTTGGACTAGCCTCTCACGTCGGGGGTCATCGGAAACAGCCTATTTTCAGGGTAGCCCCCTAAAGGGGGAAGACTGTGTACATCTACCCTCCAAACTTTGCTTTTGCGGGAGCTCTTGCTGGCACCGAGTTTGTTGTTGTTGTACTCCCACAAAATTTATGTCTTTTACACCAATGCCCCTCCCTTGAAACACAACAAACTCCCCAAAACGAAAGGGCAATAACGTAAAAAAGGAAAAACAACAGAGTCTCCTTACTATAAAAGCGCCACAAAGTTAACATTTGAGGGTTCCATTCTCATTCTTCTGAGGAGCTTCAACAATGAGGCACGGAGAGAGATTGTGGGTGTCGCAAGGGCCGTTGCCCCTCTCCGGTCAATGATTTCTTCTCCGAATCAACGGCCCTTACAAATTCGAACTCATGGCCTCTTGATCTCTGAGAATCATCGGAATCGGAGGTAACTTCCGATTTTCCCCTTCTCGAAAACCCTAACCCTAACCCTAAACCCTAAATTGTGATATTTTTGTGATGAATTAGGCCTCGTTTGGTACTCTTGATGTGTGTGTGTGTGTTTTCATGTTTCTTCTATTATCATTATGTTCACAATACGAGGTTGTGATGATGTAGTTGAGCGATGTTGGGGGATTATGGTGCACGGTGGCCATTGGCTTGGCGGCGATGAGAGTGATTTGCTTTGCCACCATGGCTGCTGCTGCTGCATGTGATCTTGACTCGTTCGATGAAATGCAGATCTGAGCCTCTTGTCTAAATGACAAAAATACCCTTCAATAATTATATTTTTAAACAAATTAAGCGCAAGTAGATAGTTTCTATATTATACAACATTTAGAATTTTGTTCTTAAAGGGGTATTGAAGAGCACTTTTGGTATTTTGACGTAGCATTAATAAACAAGCAACGTCAGTTTTGTCGACAAAAGATGACGTCATTGTGTTTTTAATTGTTTTAATTTAGTTTCTGAACTAGTGATATTGTGTTGGTTTGGTCCTTGAAGTAAAATTTATGTTAAGTTGGTGATGGAATTTTTAATGGTTTGAGCATGAATTGCGTTAAATAATTTGTGGTGGGTTACTTGCCTCTAATGTGATTATTCCGTTAAAAGTTACGTCGTCAACCTAACTTTAATTTTATCACAGGACTAAATTAATACAATATGAATTGTAGAGACTAAATTGACAGAAATTGAAAGTATAAGGGCTAAATTGAAACAACGAGCAAAGTACGAGGACTTTTGGTGTAAATAATCCAAAAATATTATCAAATAGATGTCTATGCTCAGAAGAACGTATGAGGCACAGAGAGATGGGGTTGTCACAGGGGCCGTTGCCCCTCTCCTGCCAATGATTTCTTCACCAATCAACGGGCCTTACCTGCCGGGTGAATTCGAACTCGCGACCTCTCGCGTTATGAGAATCATTAGAATCGGAGGTAACTTCCGATTTTTCCCTTCTCGAAAACCCTAACCCTAAACCCTAAACCCTAAATTATGATCTCTTCACTTATGGCTCGTTTTCTACTGGGCTCTGATTCTTCTATGGGACCATTACATTCATAATATGAGGCCGTGATGATGTTTCTAAGTGATTGAAGTTAAGCGATGTGGGGGTTACAGCCTGTGGTGGCCATTGGCTTGGCAGCAATGAGAGTTATTTGCTTTGCCGCCATGGCAGCTGCTGCTGCATGTGAGCTCGACTCGTTCGATGAAATGCAGATCTGAGCCTCTCTTCCTTACTAAGAGGGAAGGATTTACATTCTTTTTCGATAATTAGTGACAAAGTTGGGAAGAATATACATGAATATATTTTTTATCGTCCAATATAAATAATGACATTTTGATGCATACATTAAGTTAGTAATGTTTAGAAAATTTTGGGTTATTCATGACAAAAGTTAACGACATTTTGATGCATAAATTGAGCTAGTAATGTCTAGAAATTTTAGGGTTATTTATGGCAACAATTCATGTAGTCTGTGTATTGTGTGTTAATTTAGTTATTGTAATTTTTATTGTGTCAATTTTGTCATGTACTAGTGATATTGCGGTAATTTAGTCCTATGGTCAAATGTATGTGAAGCTGATAAAACTCTTAATAGTTTGGGCACGATCTAGGTTGAACTAAGTTAACATGTAGATTTGTAGTTGGGTTACTTGCATCTAATGTGATTGATGCCCTTAAAAGTTACATCATTAACTTAGCCCGAATTGTAAGGACTGAATTGACACAAAAGGAAAAGTTCGGGGATCTTTGATGTAAATAACCCAAAATTTTATCAATTAGATGTCTATGCTCGAAACATATGAGGCACAGAGAGATGGGGGTGTTGCAAGGGGTGTTGCCCCTCTCCTGCCAATGATTTCTTCCCCAATCAACAGCCCTTACCCGGCAGGTGAATTTGAACTTATGACCTCTCTCGCTCGGAGAATCATGAGAATCGGAGTTATTTCTGATCCCCTTCTCAGAAACCCTAACAACAACCGACCCAGTGCCTTAAGTGCTCCCGCATATGCAGGGTCGGGGAGGGGGAAGAAGTAGGCAACGTTACCCCTTCAAGGTGCTACCCTTAAAGAGAGGCTGTGTTCGAGGACCTCCAACCTTACAAGCATACAAGGATGAGCATAAAGCATACAACCCTAACCCTAACCCTAACCGTAACCCTAAGCCCTAAATTACGATCCTTTCAATTAGGGCTTGTTTGGTAATGGGTTCTGGGTTCTAATATCTGTCTGTTTCTTCTACGGGACCGTTATATTTCATAATATGAGGCTGTGATGATGTTTCTCAGTGATTGTAGTTGAGCAATGTTGGGAGTCACGGTGTGCGGCTGCCATTGGCTTGGCGGTGATGCGAGTGATTTGCTTTGCCACCATGACTGCTGCTTCTGCATGTGACCTTAACTTGTTCGATGAAATACAGATCTGAGCCTCTTGTCTAAATGGTAAAAATACCCTTCAATAACTATATTTTTAAACAAATTAAGCGAAAACATGTAGTTTCTCTATTATATAACATCTAGAATGTTGTGCTTATAAAGTAAGAATAAGGGTGTTAAAGAGTACTTTTGTTATTTTGCGGTAGCATTAATAAACGAGCAACGTTAGTTCTGTCGACGGAAAATGATGTCATTGTGTTTTTAATTGTGTAAATTTAGTTCTTGTACTAGTGATATTGTGTTAGTTTGGTCCTCAAAGTAAAGTTTACCTTAAGTTTATAAAATTTTTAATGGTTGAGGCATGAGTTGGGTTGAATTGAGCTAACGTGTGGATTTGTAGTGTGTTACTTGCATTTAATTGATTATGCTGATAAAGTTACATCATCAACCTAACTTTAATTTCATCATAGAACTAAATCGATACAATATGAATTGTAAAGAGACTAAATTGACACAAATTGAAAGTACGAGGACTAAATTGAAACAGTGAGCAAAGTACGAGGACCTTTGGTGTAAATAACTCAAAAATATTATCAATTAGATGTCGATGCTCAGATCATATGAGGCACGGAGAGATGGGGGTGTCACAGAGGCCGTTGCCCCTCTCCTGCCAATGATTTCTTCACCAATCAATGGGCCTTAACCGCCGGGTGAATTCGAACTCTCGACCTCCCACGTTATGAGAATCATCAGAATCGGAGGTAACTTCCGGTTTTTTCCTTCTCGAAAACCCTAACCCTAAACCCTAAATTATGATCTGTTCACTTACGGCTCGTTTTCTACTGGGTTCTGATTCTTCTATGGGAACATTATGTTCATAATATGAAGCTGTGATGATGTTTCTGAGTGATTGCAGTTGAGCGATGTTCAGGGCTACGGCGTGCAGTGGCCATTGGCTTGGCGGCAATGGGAGGTATTTGCTTTGCCGCCATGGCTGCTGCTGCTGCTGCATGTGAGCTTAACTTGTTCGATGAAATGTAGATCTGAGCCTCTCGTATAAATGACAAAAATACAATTTAGTTACCCTATTTTAAACAAATTGATCGAAAATAAATAATTTTATTATTAAATAATCTTGAATTTTATACTTAAAAAGGCACCAACACGCCGTCACCGGATTCCATGAAAACTCCGAAGTTAAGTGTGCTTGGGCGAGAGTAGTACCAGGATGGGTGATCTTCTGGGAAGTCCTCATCTTCAGATTGGGGGCACTGAGAAACAACCTCTCTTCAGGTTAACACCCTGAAGGGAGAAGGCTGCGTACATCAGCCCCCTCGGACCCTGCGTAGGCGGGAGCCCTTGAGGCGCTAGGTATATTCCTTTCCTTTATCTTGAATTTCATACTTATAAAGTAAGAATAAAGTATTGAAGGGTACTTTTGTTATTTTACTGGAGCATTAATAAAAAACAGTTTTGTTGATGGAACATGATGTTATTGTATTTTTGATTGTGTTAATTTAGTCCCTGTACTAGTGATATTGTGTCCATTTAGTTATTGAAGTAAAATTTATGTTAAAGTTATGAAATTTATAGTGGTTTGGGCATGAGCTGGGTTGAATTGAGTCAACGTGTAGATTTGTAATGGTTTACTTGCATCTAATTTGATTATGCCGCAAAAAGTTACGTCATCAACCTAACTTTAATTTCATCGCAGGACTAAAGATGTAATGTAAATTGTAGAAAGACTAAATTGACACAAATTGAAAGTATAAAAATTAAATTGACACAATGAGTAAAGTATGAAGATCTTCGGTATAAATAACCCAAAAATATTATCAATTGGATGTCTATTCTTAGAATGTATGAGGCACGGAGAGACGGGGTGTTGCAAGGGCCTTTGCCCCTCTCTGGCCAATGATTTCTCCACCAATCAACGGCCCTTAAAAATTCAAACTCGCAATCTCTCGGATCGAGAATCATTGGAATCAGAAGTAACTTCCGATTTTCCCTTTTTTGACAACCCTAACCCTAAACCCTAAATTACGATCTTTTCACTTGCGGCTTGTTTGGTATGTTTACTGGGTTTTGTTTATTCTATGGGACCATTACATTCATTATATAAGGCTGTGATGATGTTTCTTAGTGATAATAGTTGAGCGATGGTGGGTGTGCTGTGGCCATTGGCTTGGCGGCAATGTGATTTGCTTTGCCGCCATGGCTGCTGCTGCTGCTGCTGCATGTGAGCCGGACTTGTTTGATGAAATGCACATCTGAGCCTATCTTGCTTACTAAGACCGAAGAATTTACATTTTTTTTGATAATTAGTGACAAAGTTGGGTTATGGGAAGAATATGCATAAACATATTTTTTAATTGTCTAGTATAAGTAACGACATTTTGATGCATATATTGAGTTAGTAATGTTTAGAAATTTTAGGGTTATTTACAGCAGGAGTTCACAAAGTTTGTGTATTGTGTTAATTTAGTTATAGTATATTTAGTTGTGTCAATTATACTAGTAATATTGTGTCAATTTAGTCCTATGGTCAAATGTATGTTAAGGTGATGAAACTTTTAATAGTTTGGGCACGAGCTGGGTTAAATTGAGTAACTCGTGGATCTTTAATGGATTACTTGCATCTAATGTGATTAATGCCCATCATTAACTTAGCTCTAATTATAAGGACTAAATTGACACAAAAAGCAAAGCTGGGGGATCTTTCCTGTAAACAACCCAAAATATTATCAATTAGATGTCTAGGCTCTCTTCAGGTTGGCTCCCTTCAGGTTGTGAGTTTTTGGAAATAGCCATTTTTTAAGGCAGCACCCTTTAGGTTGGAGTTTCTCGTAAACAATGTTTTTTAGGGTAGCATCCTAAAGGGGGAAGGTTGCGTACATTCACCCCCGACCCTATTTAGGCGGGAGCCTTTGGGGCTCTGGGAATGTTGCTTTTTAGATGTCTATGCTCAGAACATATGAGGCACAGAGAGATGGGGGTGTCGCAAGGGCTGTTGCCCCTCTCCTGCCAATGATTTCTTCCCCAGTCAACAGCCCTTACCTGCCGGGTGAATTCGAACTTGTGACCTCTCGCACTCTTGTGAATCATCAGAATTGGGGGTATTTCCGATTTTCCCCTTCTCAGAGACCCTAACCCTAACCCTAACCCTAACCCTAACCTTAAACTCTAAATTACAGTCCTTTCAATTAGGGCTTGTTTGGTAATGTGTTCTGGGATCTGATATGCCTGTTTCTTCCATGGGACCATTATAATTCATAATATGAGGCTGTGATGATGTTTCTCAGTGATTGTAGTTGAGCAATGTTGGGAGTCATGGTGTGCAGCCGCCATTGGCTTGGCGGCAATGTGAGTGATTTGCTTTGCCGCCATGGCTGCTGCTTGCGCATGTGACCTTAACTTGTTTGATGAAATACAGATCTGAGCCTCATAATGTCTAATGACAAAAATATCATTTAATAATTATATTTTTAAATAAATTAAGTAAAAATAAAGTTTTTATATTATATAATATTTAAAATTTTGTGCTTTTAAAGTAAGAATAAGAGTATTGAAGAGAACTTCTGTTATCTTGCTATAGCATTAATAAACAAGCAATGTTAGTTCTTTTGACTAAAAATTACGTCATTGTATGTTTAATTGTGTTACTAGTGATATTGTGTCAATTTGGTTTCTGAAGTAAAATTTATGTTAATGAAAATTTTAGTGGTTTTGGTATGAGTTGGGTTGAATTGAGTTAACGTGTGGATTTATAGTGAGTTGCATCCAATGTGATTATGCTGTTGATAGATATGTCATGATCATAGGAACATCCTGACATGAATTGAAACTACAAGGACTAAATTGACATAATGAACAGATTTGGGGACCTTTGGTGTGAACAGCCCAAAGTATATCAATTAGATGTCTATGCTTGGAACATATGAGGCACGGAGAGACAGGGTGTTGCAAGGGCCGTTGCCTTTCTCCGGCCAATGATTTCTTCCTTAATCAGCGGCCCTTACCTCGAACTCACGACCTTTCGTACTCTGAGAATCATCAGAATCAGAGGAAACCTCCGATTTTGCCCTTCTCAAAAACCCTAACCCTAAACCCAAAATTATGATCTTTTCGATTCTGGGTCTGATATCTGTGTGTTGATGTTTCTTCTATTTTCTTAACATACCCAGTGTCTCAAGGGCTCCAGCCTACCATGGTCTTTTGGGGGGGGGGGGGGGGGGGGGGGGGCAGATGTACGCAGCCTTCCTCTTTCATGGTGTCATCCTGAAGAGAGGCTATTTTTCAGTGCCTCCAACATGAGGGTGAGGACTTCTCAGGAGGTCACTCATCCCGGTACTACTCTCGCCCACGCACGCTTAACTTCGGAATTCTAATGGGATCCGGTGACGGCGTGTTGGTGCCCTCTTTGGTATGTTGATGTTTCTTCTATGGGACCATTATAATCACAATCTGAGGCTATGATGATGTTTCTCAGTGATAGTAGTTGAGCGATGTCGGAGGTTACGGTGTATGGCGGCCATTGGCTTGGCGGCAATGTGAGTGATTTGCTTTGCAGCCATGGCTGCTGCTGCATGTCTCCCTGACTTGTTTGATGAAATGCAAATCTGAGCCTCTTAGCCAACCCCCTCAAATATATATGCGTCATTGGTTGAAAGAAGAATAATGCTACAAATTATATCAATTTGACCAACGAATTAACTAGTGTTATTTGAATCAATCAACTCAAAATAGTAGTATCTTAGTATAAAACTTTATAATTCTTATAAGAATATAGAACTTTACAAGTAAAAGACATAGGATAGGGACAGGTAGGGCGGAGAGAGAGAGGCCGGAAGGGAGAGACGAGAGAGGGGAGAAAGAGAATTTAATTCAACTTATCAATACTTTTCTTCTATATTAAGACCCTTGTATATCGTGTTAGGGAAGGGTATAGTTGAAATAAAGGCTTTAGTTTAATTGTTAATATATATAAATTATTACTCACTTAATTACTATGTTTTAGACTTTTAAAGGCACTTGTTTGTTAAGGTATAGATATGCCAAATTGGTGACCTTTGGAATCAAACAATACAAGTATAAATTTTATTCCCTTAAATTGTCTAAAATTAACAAAAAATTTAATACTCTTTTTCAAAAATATTTAAATTACCAAAAAATGTAATATTTATTTTCTAAAAATATTTAAGTAAAAGCAATTAGGTAATTATGCATAATTAAAGGCGTAAAATAGTGATTTGCCCACAAATGTAATTCTGATCTTCAAATTTCTATCAAGTGCGCTATCCTAATTAGTACAAGGAAAAGGAAGAGGATAGCGCACCGGAAGGAGACTTGGAAATTAGGGTTATATTTTTGGTCAAATCATCAGTTTATCCCTTTAGTTATACATTATTACTTAACTGTCTTTTATTTATATATTTTAAGAAAAAAGAATATTAATTTTTTTTGTTAATTTTAGACAATTTAAAGGGGTAAAATTTGTACCTTTAGTGTTTGCCCTGAAGGGTTACCGATTTCGGGTATTTATATTTTGATCATTGAGGACAAGGGTTTTTAAAAAGAGAATGTACTAATATAATCTAAAATATAGTAGTTAATTGAAGGATGTCAAATATATTAATAATTAGGTTGAGGCTTTTATTTTAGTTATATCTTTCTCGTAACTTTATATAAGTTATTTCTTTTTCCCATTTCTCTCTAAGTCTTTTCCTTCCCTCTCTCTCTATCTCTCTCTCTCCTTTCCTTATTCTATATCTTTACTTGTAAATCCTATATTCTTGTAAGGATTAATATGGTTTGTATCGAATATATTGGTTGGTAGAAAGTACACGTGGAAAATAAAAATGCATGAGAAGTATAGATTTGGGCTCGTTTTTGGTTGATAGGAAGTTGCCAAAATACGAAAGTAAAAATTGTTTAGCAATTTCTAGGTTTTTTTTTCGAAACACCAAAAGTAACTTACCTAGCTTTTCTTAGGCAAGTTTTAATTCCTTGGTTTTTAACTAGTTACCGTTCTCATCTTGGCAATCAAACATTTCCCATCCTAATGTATATAATGATGTCTTTATACATATAATGAGCTAGCAGGGTTTAAAAGTTTTATCATTTATGTCTTATTTGATAATTAGGTAAACAGAGGTAAAGAGGCGTACCGTTGTTTGGTAATCTTTAATAAGAGGAGTAAGTTAATACTTGTTTGATAATTGGGTAGATGAGTAAGGGTAAGGTGAGTTTGAACCCTCATTGATGAGTTCTTGACTTAATTGGCTCCTATGATGTGTGGGCCGCAGCATTAAGTTGGGGCTTATCGGGGTAACTGGGATTCTTGTTAGAGGGAAAAAAAAAAAAAAAAAAAGAACAGTAAAATTGTCTTAACAATTTATTTAAAATTAGCTAGACAATGGTACACCTTTACCTCTTTTTATTCCCCTTATAGTGGATTAGATGTTTATGTTTGGAATTTGATGATTTTTTAATCAAAATCTGAATAATTTTTATTAGAGAACGTGTTGAGGTAAGACTGGACAAATTTAATATTCTTTGATACCAATTCGTAAGGAAAAATGTAAATACTTTCTTAATGTGGAACTTAACACCCAAGACAAGATTCGATTCAAATGCTATAACTCACACAAACGAGAAGTGAACAAAGGTAAAAGAGATACGAAGAAATACATAGTATTTACGTGGAAACCCTCCTTCAATCGAGAGGAGAGAAAACCACGGGGGGATATGGAGATTCTTGACTGAACTTGAATGGGAGAATTATAATAGCACTTCCTTTAAACGAGATTTATGAAAGAATTATGAAGCACTTTCTCTTAACTTTTGCAATACTCTCAAATTGATGATGACGGCTGACCTCGCACTTTAATTGGATTTTGATTGGATACCTAAAACGTACCCCCTAACCCCATGTTTATACTAAACGGCTAGGGTTACGAGAAAACAGGTTCCCGATCGATCGGGTAGGGCCCGATAGCCGATCAATCGGCCCTCTCTCGGCCAAAAATTGGATTTTAACTTAACTCACCCGATCGATCGGACATTATCCCGATTGATCGGTGACCCCTCGGCAACCAATACGAAGCGGTGGCTCCACGTATGGAGCCCCGGAGAGAAGCTACATAACTTCCAGAAAGCAAAAACCATCCTAAAGCAAACAACAATTAACAATACAAAGCAACCCAAAATCAGCTACACCTAAACAAAACGACACCTGCGACTAATTAGCTGCAACAAGTCCACAATGTACCTCACCCATAAACATCAAAAGCCAATACAATCAGACCCCACCCCCTCAATTGATAAACAAGAGATATGTGTAAAGAAAACCGAGACGTCTGATCATAAAGAGTGGTTTCCCTTTAAGTCTACATTGTTTTCGCGTATTGAAACTAGAATTATAATTTTATTGTCAAATTTTATGGAATTGTGTTCTAATTAAAAATTATGCATTCATACTCCCTAGAGTGAGGATGGTAATTGTAATTTTATTTTAATTTTACTAATTTGAAACATAAAACGATTTAACTTAATTAACTTGAAACAGAAGGTGACTCGAAATCAAAGCACCCCACTTGACCTAAATTTGACCCGTTGTACAAAATGATACCAATTTGTATGACTTGAACTTGAATTAATCTAACTGGATCTAAGTTAAAATTGGAAATGATTCGATTTGATAAACCTAAAATTTGAGATAGGCTCATAGTCGAAACATTTCTTCCTGATTTGGATTATTAGTGTTTTGCTTATTTTGGGCTTATGGGCCCTATTTTAGGATATAAAAGTGTGTGACTTGAATAGATATTTTAAATAAAAATATAAGTTATTTTTCTGCATTTTAACCGAAGTGAAAAATTAGTATTTCTCTTTTAAAGTAGAAGTAAACCTAAAATTTGTCCATCATGAGGGCGTTTCAATTGGTGACTTCTCTTACCTATGTGGTTATCGCCTAGGGGTCAGGAGTTTGATTCTTGCTAAGAATATATTCATGACTTACCTGTTTATGGGGATTGTGGGCCTCCTTATGGGCCGGGTTGGTTGAGGCCGTTAACTCGTCTTGGTTGAGGTTGATTTTCGTTCTAAGTTTTCTTTATACAGGCACATTCAATCTTGATCCGGATTTATATATATATATATATATATATATATATGTATGTATGTATAGTATTGAACTTGGCTTAACTGGGTATACTGAGAAACGTAAATGAGTTTGAGATTAACTTAGCAAACTTTTTGTAAGCTAACTTTACTCATTTATATCCGAGGGCAATTAAGGTAGTCGTAATAAAATGTCTGGTAATGTCAATATGGTATGTAACCAAATTAGGTATTTGCTGGGAAGAAGGAATATGAAGCACCCGAACAAAACCCATCTGGACACGCTCATGAACGAAATGGATGTCAATCTCAACAAGTTTCGTACGAATATGCTGAACGGGGTTGGTAGACAGGTACATAGCAGAGACATTGTCGCAATAGACCAAGGTAGCCCGTGGAAGAAGGAGGCCCAACTCACTGAGGAGAGAACGGAGCCAACAACATTCTGAAATGGCATTGGAAACTGCACGATATTCAGCTTCGGCACTAGAACGAGAGACAGCGGGCTGTCGCTTGGAGGACCAGGAGAGAATGTTGCCTCCGAGAAAAACACAGAAACCAGAAGTAGAACGGCGAGTGTCAGGGCATCCAGCCCAATCAGCATCGGAGTAAGCTATAAGTTGGTCAAGAAGAGTCGGAGAGATAGTCAGACCATGATCAATAGTGCCCTTGATATACCGAAGGATGCGCTTAACAGCCATCCAGTGTGACGAGCGTGGAGCATGCATAAATAGACAGACCTGTTGAACGGCGTAAGAAATGTCAGGGCGAGTGAAGTTGAGATACTGAAGAGCACCAACAATGGACCTGTATAATGTGGGATCAGTCATGAGTTCGCCGTCTTCGAGAGAAAGCTTGGATTTGGAATTCGTAGGTGTGACAACAGGCTTGCAAGAAAGCATGTTCGCTCGGTCCAAGAGATTATGTGCATATTTAGACAGAGACAAGAATAGCCCTGTAGATAAGTGAGATACGGAGATGTCGAGAAAGTAATTCAGACGCCCCAAGTCGGTCATGTCAAACTCGGATCTAAGAGAGCGAAGTAGGTCGTGAAGTATCGCATGAGAAGAAGCAGTGAGAACGATATCATCAACATATACCAGTAATATAGCCATGTCATGTCCACGATATAAGACAAATAAAGAGGAATCAGACTTACAACTGCGGAAGCCCAATTTTTGTAAAAACATAGCAAAACGAGTATACCAAGCACGAGGAGCTTGCTTGAGACCATAACGGGACTTGTTGAGCTTACACACATGATCAGGATAATGCAAGTTAATAAAACCCGGTGGTTGCTTCATGTAGACCTCTTCATTTAGAGTGCCATTAAGAAACGCATTTTTAACATCAAGTTGATGAATAGGCCAGTTGCGAGAAGTAGCAATAGTTAAGACAGTACGAACTGTAGCAGGTTTAACAACAGGACTGAATGTTTCACCATAGTCTATGCCATACCTCTGTGTAAAGCCCTGAGCAACCAACCGAGCTTTATGCCGTTCAACCTAACCTGTAGCCGTTTGTTTGATGCGAAAAACCCACTTAGAGCCAACAATATTACCATGAGACGGCGGAGGAACAAGATCCCATGTCTGATTACGAATGAGGGCATTAAATTCATCAATCATGGCATTCTTCCAATTATCATCGGTGAGAGCCTGTTTATAAGAAAAAGGTACCTCGGGCAATGAATTATGAGCAATCATAGAAGGTTTCAGAAGAGGTTTCACAATATCGGCCCGTGCACGAGTTACCATGGGATGAACACGGGGTGGCACACGCAACTCGGGTGGCGCTGGTGGTGCTGCGGCTGGAGGGGAGGAAGCTGCTGCATGCGCTGGTGGCGCTAGGGGCGCCGCCGCAGCAGGTACGGGTCGGTCGGGCGGCGGGAGTAGTGGTGTACCAGCGAACGGGGAGGACATAAGCGGTGGGGAAAAGACTTGATGAAGACATGTCATTGTAGTTTGAGAAAAATGTCCCAACCGTGCAAAGGGGAAATCTGCTTCATCAAAAATAACATGCCTCGAAATAATGATTTTGTTAGTGGAAAGATCCAGACATTTATACCCTTTGTGACTTGGTGGATATCCCAAGAAAACACAGAAAGAGGAGCACGGCGCAAGTTTGTGGGGTGTAGTGGCACTTAAATTGGGATAACAGGCACAACAAAAAACGCGTAGGTGACTATAATCAACTCTCTTTTTATATAAACGTTGAAAGAGGATCTTTTTCTTGATGGAAGTAGATGGTAGGAGGTTAATAATGTGAGCGGCTACAGAAACTAACACCACCCAAAATTCCAACGGCATACAAGCTTGGAACAAGAGGGAACGCATCATATTACCGATGGTACGATGCATGCGTTCAGCTTTCCCATTATGTTGGGAGGTATGAGGGCAAGAGACCCTATTGAGAATGCCTCGTTGCTGAAAAAGACCATTAAAGTCACGATTGATATATTCAGTGCCATTATCACATTGGAAATGTTTAACTTCCACATCAAATTGATTCAACACAAGATTGCGAAACTGAACAAATAGGTCAAAAACCTCAGACTTGGCACGCATAGGGTAAATCCACATAAAATGGGAATAATTATCCAAAAATAACAAATAATACTTAAAACCACTGAAACTGGTAACAGGCGATGTCCATACATCAGAATGAACGCTATCAAAAGGACGCGAAGTACTAGTTACAAACGCTTGAAAGGGTAAACGACTATGCTTACCTAGTTGGCAAGCATGACATAAACTGGACTCGAAAGGACTAGAGCAAGAAATAAATTTTTGCTCAACTAAAGTTGACAAAACTGGTTCTCCTGGATGACCCAAGCTACGGTGCCAAAGAGAAGAGGAGACTCGAGACGCGACGAACGATGTATGGGAAGAGGATGATCCTGGAACAGTGAAGAGCGGCCCTGGGCTAACACAACGAATGATGGTGGACTGCAACTTAGGATCCTTGACAGAAAAACCGAAACAATCAAATTCAAGACGACAGTTATTGTCAGAACAAAATTGACGCACAGAAAGTAAATTTTTGGAGAGACCGGGAACGAGAAGGACTTTATTTAAAATGAAACGACCTGCAGGAGTAGAAAGAAAACAAGACCCAATACCCGCAATAGAGAGAGATGCACCATTACCCACCAAGATTTTATCAGAACCAGTATATGGAGACAAGGATGTGAGGATACCTGGGTTATTTGTCATATGATATGAAGCCCCACTATCCATGATCCAGGAGGAGTCAAGAGTGGGGGTGGAATATGACTGTGGGGGAAACTGACTCGCATCAAAACTCGAGTAGAAACCATATCCAGTGGTATAAGCATTATTTGCAGGATGAAACTGTGGATAAGAGGATACATTACCACCCGGAGGACCTGAGCCAAACTGAGGCATGCGATATGGCATGGGCCACGGCATCGACCACGGCATACCCCTAAAATTTGAACCCCACATATGGTGCATCCATGGATCTCCATAACCACGACCATTACGTCCTCGACCTTTACCATTACCTCGACCCCCACGACCACGACCATTACCTCTACCATTACCAAACTAATTTCCAGAACCAGATGTAGATGAATGCTGATGAGCGGGAAGGGCAAGAGGAGGCTCGGGTGCTGGCACATGTGGCTGCGCAGCCGGCGGTGGCGGCACGGCGGTTGAGCCGGCAGCCAAAAGGAGAGCAGGGGCTGCGTTGTTGCTAGCATTGGTTAAACGAGATTCTTCATTCATTAGCATGGAGCGTGCCTCAATAAACGAGGGAAAAGGAGTTCTAGAAGTAATAGAGGTACAAACAGCATGAAAGTCTTTATCATCAGAAAGACCATCGACTGCTGCTAGAATCATATCAACGTCAGAGATAGAGGCACGCACAGATCTAAGGTTGTCAGCCAAGGATTTAATTTTGGTGAGATATGCCAACATAGAGAGATTGCCCTTTTTAATGTTTGTTAATTCCCGTTTATATTGCAGTTGACGTGATTGAGCGAAATCAGTAAAAAGTTTAGTAATTGAGCCCTAAAGAGATGCAGCAGTTAAATCATCATCATCACCACAAACAGCACTAGCAAGGTCAGAGAAAATAGTACCAAGAATCCAGGATATAAGGAAATTGTCAACCTGCCTCCAATAGCGATCGGTTGGATCGGTAGTAGCAGGTGGCGGAGATGAACCGTCCAGATGATCGTCAATAGCATAACCCCGACAAGCAGAGATAAAGGAGCGGCGCCAGACTAAATAGGTTGACGGATCATTAAAATCAAGGGTAGAAGGTATGTGTTGTCGAATATTAGAGATGCCAAAAGGTGTGGGAAGAGACGGCATGGTGGCGGGCACAGTGCCGGCGGCGACGGGAGACGTGGTGGAGGAGGATTCAGCCATAGCTTAGAGAGAGAGAGGCGTTTGTCGGTGACGAGAGGCAGAGAGAGCAGGGGTGGCGGCGCAACAAGGTGGCGCGGCGCTGGGTAGGGTTAGGGAGCAGGGGTGGCGGCGCAGCAAGGGTGCAGGTTAGGGTTTTCGAACCCCCTTTCTTTTTTTTTTTTGGGGAAAGAACAAAAATTGAAAAACGAAGGCTAGAGTTTGCCTTTACGAGAGGGCTCGGGAGAGCTCTGATACCATGAAAGAATGGAGTGCACACATTATGCTGTGGCCCTCTCGTATATTTATAGAACTGTAACGAGCTATACATCATATACAAGGCAGGCCCATTGGGCTCAGATACATACAATAATAAGACCTATATAATATAGTCTAACACCGATCCTTCTCAAACTTAGCCTAAGATAACTCGAAATTTGAAATGATACGACTCATTTATCCTAAAACCAAATGACTTGACTAAATGAACTCAAACCCGATCATAGTTAGTTTGAATCCTGAAAACACTAACCCAATCAACTAAAAATCCGTGGTAACTTGAATGCCAAATGATCTTACGCGATATTCGTCCTAATTTGACTTCAATATCGAATAGCTCGAACTCAATTTGAATCGCTCTGACCATAATAACCTGAACGCAATGTGAACCGCTCTGACCAAAATCCAACTATATTTGAATTAGAACTCGAAATACTTCAACTCAATTGATCCAAAACCTTTGATGATGGGAATTATTATGTAATTATAATTCCGACCTCCAATTCCTTTGATGAACCAAACAATAGAATTTCATTCCATCAAAATTTTAATTCCTGCAGAATTGGAATTGGAATTGTAATTCCACATTCCAATTCCAATTCTATGTGCTAAATAGAGCCTAAGGTTAAAATTGACATAATATCAATTTTACAAGGACTAAATTGTCACAATTAAATGTATAAGGACTAAATTGACATAACATGCAGAGTATAAGGACCTTTGGTGTAAAAAAAACCTTTAATTGTATTAATGTAGAATTTTTTCAGTCTTGTAATTTTTAATTTAATTATTTATTTGATTTAATTTATTAAATGGTTATTTCAGTTGAATTTCTTTGTATGCTTTTAATTTTATGTTTGTTAGATTTTTTGTTCTTTTTATGAGTTCATACAGTAATTTTGTAAAATAATAGGACGCTATGCTATTCGATGTATTCCTCTTTCCGACCCTAGAGTAGAAGATAAATTGATTTGAAAATATGATTCAAGGGGAACCTACAAAGTTAGATAGGGCTATGCTCAATGGCGTCGCTCCCTTCCTTGGATGGATATTAGTCTTAATGCCTCATCCTTTGCCTTTCCCGAGAAGAAGTGCCTTAATAGACTTTGGAATGCTCCGGTTCCTCCTCATCTCCGCATCTTTCTTTGGAGACTTCTTGTTGACGCCCTTCTCACGAATCTTAATATTGCTGAGAGTGTGTCTGTTGTCCCTTCATATTGTCCTAGATGTAATATGGAGGAAGAGTCATCCGATCATGTTGTCTTCCTTTTTCCCATTGCTACAGCAGTTTGGTTCGCTTCCAAATTTGGTTTCCGCCCTCATTCTAACGGGTTCCCGGATTTCCCTTGGTGGTGGGAGTTTATTTTAACTCCTTTTATGATCATCCCGACCTCGTTTCTAAAATAATTTGTGTGTTGGTGGATTTGGAAATCGCGTTGCACATTTGTTTTTGAGCATCATTCCAATGATCCTCTTTGGGTTGCTGTCCGTGCCTCTACCGAGGCCTTGGAGTTCAGTGCTGCAGCTGCTGCTGCTCATCAAGAGCATTCTGATCACGAGCCCTCTTGGCTTACTTCATGGATCTGACCCTCACCGGGGACGCTAAAGTGCAATGTTGATGCTAGCTGGTCATCTTCTCTCGCTGCAGTTGGTTTGGCTGTTATTATTCGGGATGCTGCCGCTGAGGTGGTAGCGGGATGGTGTGGATCACTATTCACAAACACTGTTTGGGTGGCTGAGTGTGCCACGCTGAGAGCCGCTTGCACGCTTGCCTTACATCTTGGTGCTGACAATGTTATCTTTGAGTCAGATTGCTTGGAAGTGATTCAAGCTCTTACTTCTGAATCCCGGGTTCCTTGGGATATTTCTTCTATTGTGAACGATATTAAACTCATGCTTATTTCATTTCATGTTGTTCGTTTTTCTCGATGTCCTGGGTTTGCTAATATTCCTGCTCATGAAGTGGCATTAATGCAGAGGTTGAGAAATTATTTCCATGATTGATTTAGTTCTCCCTTTTTCAGGATTTTGTCTTCTCTTGTAAATAAGAAAGTTTTATAGAGCGTCCTCGGACTTTTTCTAAAAAAGAACTAAAAAAAATTTGTAAGATTTGAAGACTTTTTTTGGAAGGTGGGGGACCATACTATATAATATAATACATTATCAAATAAACTTTATTATATAAGCGATTGTTTATAATGCTCGAGATCTTGACTTGTCGTATTCTTACTACTTATATTAAATAAATTATAAAAGAAAATTATCACTTAAATACTTTGAGGTTTGATTATTTATCGCCTAGATATCTTGGTATTTTAATATACACAACAAGGTACCTTAACTTTTATATATTTTTATCACTTAGGTAACACGGAGTTCATTTTAAAATTGTATCAATTAGGTGTCCTTTTGTCGAAATTCGATAGATTTTTTTTTGGAAATTGCTAAAATATTTCCGATAATATATTTTAGCTTTACTAGAATTAATTTGATGATTTTTTTCCTAAAAGACGAACCCAACACGGTTAATATTTGGGTAGTTTACATCAAAATTTATTGAACTTTTTTATCATAGTTTGATGAATTTTTGCAAAAAACATTAGCACGGTTTACATACATTACCGCAATTATTTACTACATTAGCATTTTATATATAAAATTAGTCAGATTCTTATAAAGAATCATCAAAATTCGAGATAGTGTACTAAGGTGATAAAATATTCAAATCCCACAGTACCCTATTATATTTGTATATATTGAAATGTGAGGGTACTCATATGATAAATGTTAATACCTCGAGTCATCTAAGTGTTAATTTCCAAAATATAAATAAATTGTAACCAAAGGTCCACGTATTTGTTTTATTGTGTCAATTTAATCCCTTTATAATTTATATTTTATCAATCTAATCCTTCTGTCTAATTTAAGTTAAATTATTAACGTAATTTTTAACAATATAATCACAAAATATGTGTGTTAAAAAAATCACATTAGATATAAGTAATCCATCATAAATCTACTCATTGACTCAATTTAATCTAATTTACGATCGAATTATTAAAAATTTTATTAACAATCTAACATAAATCTTACAATAAGAACTAAATTAATACAATAAGTAAAGTACATAGACTTTTAATGTTAATAACGCATAAATAAATTACATATTTACTTAAAAGCCATGCATTGCTCTTATAAAACCCCATTCCCCTCTTCCTCCTCTCCACAGAAAAATACAAAGCAGAAAAGGAGAGAGAAAGTGCGTGAAGAGAGAAAATGGCGGGAGATTTGACGAATGGAACCGCCGCCATTTCACCTGATATCAAGTTCACTAAGCTCTTCATCAATGGCGATTTCGTCGATTCCCTCTCAGGTAAGGTTCCTCTTTGTGTTACTTTTACTAATTTTACTACTACTGCTAACTAGCCTGCTCTTTCGTTTCTGATTCGTTGAAATTCCTTTCGATTCATGTTCATCAGCGGTGAAAACTTCGCACTTGAGTGTAGTTAAAACGTTTCGTATTTGAATTCTGAAAGAGAAAAGATTAATATATAAGTTCAGTTAACTTTGTATACGAAACTTCTTTAGGTTCATATATGGATCTTGTATGTGTTAATGCCGTAGATCGGATTTATATCATGATGGAATTTCAGGATGACACAGGCGAAGGACTTTGGTGAGAAATTTTGATAGTCTATATTTGTCGAGTACTTGAAACATATAAAATCCACTTATAAGTAAGATTAAGTTCAATTTATTTTAAAATCAATTGATAATACATATAGTTCAACAAGGTTCTAAAATTGTTAAAACATTATTAAGAGTAAGATTCTAAGATACGAAGTAGTAGATTTGCTTATCTTTGTCCACACTCCAGTGTGGCTTCGAATTCCACTTTTTGTGGAGCGTTGGTCTTTGTGTCGGAAATTTCTTGCTAATTATCGAGAAAATATGAAGTAGAAGATTTGAATTTCTTTACTGCTAAAATGATTTTTTTGTGAACAATAAACTAGTTAATTAAATCTATCTAATTTTTTGTAACGTTAATGTGAAACTTATTACTAAACTCATATGGCCAAGTAGTTGAAGTTGTTGTCTCATTTCCTCGTCTACTCGAAGTTATTCGTGGCTCCCTTTGTGTTGTATTTCTATTTTGACATTTTCTGCTCTCTCATCCGTTCAATATCTCCACGAAAATTGGGCGTTTTAGACTATAAAATAAAATGATTGACAAGTAGTTGTCTATTAACTTAAACTTTTAATATAATTGGTTCATTGATATGGTATTAGAGTTTTTATTAATTGAGAGATCATGAGCATAAATACCAATAATCCTTATTCTTAATATTAATATAGTTTCACAGTAAGTTATAAAAAATATGTATAAATATAATAATAATGCAATATTTGGTAATCATTCAAAAATAACTCTTAAAAAGTAATCTTTGTATATGGATTTATTACACCACAGTTTTATAAAAAATACTATAGTGCCAAAACAAACTTCAAAATGTAGGCACTATAAAAAACACGTTGGCATATAGTTTGGCACATCAAAGACTTAAAATTTAGTAATTTTAAAATGTTATCCTACACTAAACATAATTTCCATTCGGACTTGGGTTGGGTTTGGGTTGGCTTTAATGTCATCCAAATCCGACCTGACCCAAAACTCATTTATTAATATCTAAATCCATATCTATTTAAAACGCATTTTTTGCATATAAATTCATCATAAACAGATCAGGTTGAATGGATATCCAATGAATTCGGGTCTAATTGCCATCCTTTTTTGGATCCCTTTCTTTCATCATACTGGGTCTGATACTGATAAATTTGTTTTAATATTGATATTACGGTGAGTACATATTAGGATCCTAAGGCTTGAGTATTAATTTTTTAGTCCATAAAGTTACACGAGTTTAATAAAATAATCTAAATAGCGATATGTAAGGTTGCAAAATAGGCCCCATTTTCATTCTTTCATATCGATGTGTGGCTATTTTATTAAATACATGTAACTTTTTAAACTAAAAATTATTTGACAAAGTTTGTGAATAAAAAGTTAATACACTAAACCCTTAGGGTACTAATATGTAATTTACCATTGATATTATTGATATTTGATACATACTAAAGGATGCTTAATTCAAAAACCAATTGATAATGTGTGTACCAACTTCTTCCTCCAATTGCCCTTCTACTTTCTTCCTCTTTCCTTGATACTGATTCCTCCTTAATTCTTCCTCTTCTTTCGCTATTTCTTCTCTTTTTGTAATTGATATATGAAGTTTTGACCTAAATATTATGTTAAGTCACGGAAAGTAACTCCCTAGATATATATATAGTAACATTTATTTCACACCCTACTGATATGGGCTGTATCAGCATACTGAGTCTAATATTGATAAATTATTTTTTGGTCACATTAACGCCTTACAGGCGAGGGTTTTTTTGGGGCGGGGGGTGTTAGGAATATCATTCCACCCCAGATACCACTGGGCCTCCCCAGAGATCCTCGTCAAATGCTAAGTTGATTCGTAGAATGCGCTGAATATTCTTTGTAATTTTATCGGTTTTCTCAAACCCTTTTTTTTTGGTCAAGGGTTTTCTCAAACTTCTGCAATGGAAAGGTCACTTGATTATGACTATCGTAATATGCCCAAAACACTTTTGTGCCGCAACTAAAGAAGTTTGCAAATGTCAAGTAGCATATTATATATATTAAAATGTTGGTTAACTAGTCGAATAAATACCAAATTTTTGGTTATTTGACTGACAAAAAAAACAACTTATGGTTGGGATGCTTTAGACCATCTATAGGTTAGGGCCTCAACCTTCCTCCTCCATATAATGACCTTACCAATTTAAAAAAAAAAATTATCGCAATGTAGTTGGTGTACCTTAAGTTCTTAACTCAACCATTTCAGAGTAAATACTCAAATTTAAGTAAAAGTTGCATATAGAATAAGCAAGGCTGCTTCTGAGGTTTCTAGGGTTCAAAACAAGTTTTGATTTGTGGCTCTTTCTGGTGACAGATATGTATAGGTCACTGTACAAGCATTTCAAATAATCCACATTAAATTATAATAACAACTAATAAATGAGTCTTTTATATTATGTATGTATAGATACGTTCATAAAATATTATATATAGGTCGTTATTTCTCCAATTATGAATGTAGTATACTATAGAAACAAACTCATAATATAATTAATTTTTAAAAGGACCCTTTACAAAGTGGGGGCCCCTTAAGCGACTGCTTGGATTGCTTGATATCTTGACTCACCCTATAGAATATGTTTGGAACCCCTAATATAAAAGCTGCAGGAATTATATTATAGTGCATATTAATATCTCTTTGTAGTTATAACATTATCATTATTTCATTCGTCTATCAACTTAATAGTATTCACGTATAGGAAAAACTTTTGAGACAATTGATCCAAGAAATGGGGAAGTGATTGCAAGGGTGGCTGAAGGAGACAAAGAAGATGTGGATCTAGCCGTGAAGGCTGCTCGTAAAGCTTTTGACCATGGTCCCTGGCCTCGTATGCCTGGCTTTGTAAGTTTTAACTGTTGAATAGTTGGTTTTGTCGATACTAGTCTGACTATACAAGGGCGTGAATGAGGTGAGCGGGCTTGTAAGTCCTTGGAAGTTCGCTCATTATTTACCTTGAAATATTCAACTCATTTTTAGCTCGAGTGGACCCAAGCGAGCTCATTCGCAAGCATAAATGTGCTATATTGGAGCTAAAAAATTTGCTTAATTTAGCCATGTTTGTGCACATGAGCAAAGCTTGAGCCTTATTGAGCCTACATAGGATGAACTTAGCTCAGCACTCGTCAACCAAGTTCAAGCTTCACTGAGCCAGCCCGAGTTTCATGTTATGACTAGATGAGCCAAACTTGAGCTTATGACAAGCCGAGCTAGAGCTCAAAGTTTTTAGGCTTGGTGAGCTTTGAATTGTGTTCAAGTCGAGCAAAATATAAGCGAGTTAAGCCTCCATCCCTACAAGTTTTGGCTTGGCTTGGCTCATTTACATCCCTAGGATCATTGGCCATGTAGAAGGGACTGAAACATTGTATAACTGATGATGCACCAGAAAAAGCATGACATCGCCTTATGCCTGGGCATCCTCTGGCTGTGTGGCTAAGCAATCACTGCTTACTCGCTACCGAGATTGAGCCACGAAGAATGGAATCCTACGTTCCAATTTCTCACCCGTAGCCTGCTTACCTACCAAAAACAAGTGCTATTTACTCACTCTTCACTCTATCTTTGTGAATCATCAGGTAAGGGGAAGTATCATGATGAAATTCGCAGATTTGGTAGAACAACACGTTGAAGAACTGGCAGCCTTAGATGCAATGGATGCCGGGAAGCTCTTTGCTTTGGGTAAATCAGTGGACATTCCGGTGGGTGCAATGACCTTAAGGTACTACGCTGGAGCAGCCGATAAAATCCATGGCGAGACGTTGAAGATGTCACGTGAGTTGCATGCGTACACCCTCAGGGAGCCGATGGGGGTGGTAGGGATCATAATCCCATGGAATTTCCCAACTAACATGTTCTTCATGAAGGTGGCCCCTGTTTTGGCTGCTGGATGCACCATGGTGGTCAAGCCTGCTGAGCAGGCTCCCCTTTCTGCCCTCTTTTATGCCCATCTTGCCAAGTTGGTAAGCAAAAGAGAAATTTATACAATCTAATTTGTGTAAATAATCATGTATTTATTTGACCATAAAAAGATGAATATTAAATGATTCTCTTTCTATGATTTAGTGATATCCCATTGTATTGGGTTCTTACCAAAGAGGGCACCAACACGCCGTCACCGGATCCCATTAGAACTCCGAAGTTAAGCGTGCTTGGGCAAGAGTAGGACCAGGATGGGTGACCTCCTGGGAAGTCCTCACCCTCAGGTTGGGGACACTGGGAAACAACCTCTCTTCAGGTTAACACCCTGAAGGGGGAAGGCTACGTACATCCGCCCCCCCCCCCCGACCCTGCGTAGGCGGGAGCCCTTGAGGCACTGGGTATGTTCCTTTTTCCATTGTATTGGATTCTCCAATTGGGTATGTTTATATATGTACTCATTTTGCGAACGCTTATCTTGGCATATTTCCGGAAATTCTACAATACTTTAAGGTTTAGGCTAAAGTATGAAATCATTTGTGGGCTTTCATCTAGTGAATTTAAGCTTTTTTGGGATATTTGGTTCATTGTCATGGTATTATAATCAACTAAGTTCAAATCCTAGTAGACCCAACTCTTTACGTTAATATAATTAGAGCATAAAGTATGAAATAAATATCCTTCTAGTCTAATGGACATCCGTGTTTGGGTGCCTGCTAGGTTATGAAATCATTTACACACATTTATCTAGCAATTTAAACTTTTGGGATAATTGGTTCTTTGAAACTAGTTGTACTGAATATAGCATGGCTGTTTAAACGTACTAATTTTCCTTTTCTTCTTCTCCATTGTCATTCAGGCCGGTGTCCCTGATGGAGTGATGAATGTTGTCACTGGATTTGGGCCCACTGCTGGGGCTGCCATTGCATCTCACATGGATGTTGATAAGGTAACCTTTTTTTTTTCCTCCCTTTACTTCATCGACATTTTGGTTGGTGCCATTTTGGTGTCGGGAGCGTTTGTGTCAATAAGGTTGTTCTATTATGATTTCGAGGTCAATGAGTTCAAGTTTTAGAAATGACCTCTCCATGAATGTGCGACTGTAATTGCATATATCTTAGCCTTTCCACTAAAACCTGATCGTTTGGCCCAACATTGATTATAACCGGTCTATACTGGACTAGTTTTGACCGGTTTAGCATGTCTTTTGGCCTTTCACAGGTTTCTTTGCAATGAAGGAGCTTTTACGTATAACTAGACCGGTCTTTGGTCCACCCACCATTTTCCGGTCTTGGACTTGACCGAATCGGAGATTGCTTTGTGAAATTTCATTGGGTCTTTAGCCTGAACTACGAAATTGGCATATATGAGTTCCACATATAAGATCAAGTAGGGTTCTATCCTAAAACTAGTCAACATTAGGTGGAGTAGCTTATTTGGCTTATATGTTGATCTCTTTTCTCGAACAATTTTGCTGTGGGATTTCTTACTAAACTTACATGTGGAGTCCTTAAAGCCAATAATAGCACCGATGGAGAGTCGGTCTAGTCCCATCCCGTTTAATGTGCATCCACACTTCCCAGATCCTACTTTGGTTGGATTCTCCTGCACCAGGACTTAACTTCTACCGCTACTGCAGGTGAGTTTCACGGGGTCTACGGAAGTGGGCCGGCTAATAATGCAAGCGGCTGCAACAAGCAACTTGAAGCAGGTCTCACTTGAACTGGGAGGGAAGTCCCCAATGATCATTTTTGATGATGCTGATGTTGACATGGCTGCTGAGCTTGCTCTCCAGGGTATTGTTTTTAACAAGGTATATCAACATGTTTAATTTGAATTGATATAGCCATCATGGAATCAAATAAGAACTATTATGGAAGGATTTAGTGCTACTGTTATACGATTGGCCGTTATGGTAATTCTATAATGTCCTGTATACTGTGTTTATACTGTGATTTATTTCTTAAAACGTATTTGTAAATTTATTTATGCCTAGAAAACTATAAAGGGTATGAAATTCAATAATTGTATGACTATTCCTTTATAATATAAGGTTTAGAAGCAGCCTATATTTCTTTAGAAAACTAGTGATTGTTGTGATGTATTTTATGTGACAATGACTATAATATTTCAACTGTCTTTGCTTTTCTTAGGGGGAGGTTTGCGTGGCGAGTTCTCGGGTTTTTGTTCAAGAAGGGATTTACGACGAGCTCGTAAAGAGGTTGTCTGAGAAAGCGAAAGCTTGGGTTGTTGGGGATCCGTTTGATTCTCGTGTTCAACAAGGACCACAGGTAATCAACCCTAATCTTTGCATTTCTTTGTATAATTTTCGGGCATTGAATATGTAACATCAATGACTTTTACTTTTTTTGGTCGGATAATAACCATTACTTAACCTTTGATCAATCATGTTACTTTTTTCTAAACTTTGTAACTACCACCGTGTGATTCGAAAACCATGTTGCCAGGCACTGGCAGAACCAGTACTATTCAACTGGGGGCAGGTACCCCAACGATTTGAAAAATTTTCGAAAAATAATATTTGATTTTTACCATTCATTTAAATAAAATATAAGATTTCATTCAGTATTTTTTATGAATTTTCTCTAACATGGAAAATAAAGGAACATACTCAGTGCCTCAAGGGCTCCCGCCTACGCAGGGTCTGGGGGGACGGATATACGCAGCCTCCCCCCTTTAGGGTGTCAACCTGAAGAGAGGCTGTTTCCGAGTGTCTCCAACCTGAGGGTGAGAACTTCCCAGGAGATCACCTATCCTGATATTACTCTAAGATGGAAAATATTTTGTACTAATAGAATTAGTACAAAATATTGTCCATGTTAGAGAAAATTCATAAAAATTATCATGTTTCAATAAATCTTTGTTTTTTTTTTCTTTCATTTTTTGTTTTATGTCCATTTATATATTTTGTCGTCGTAATGCAAATTTTTATATACTATTAAATACGTCATTTGTCGTCTATTCGTATTACTGATCTCAAAAAAAAAGATTTTTGGATTCGCTATTATTGCATATCATATTATGGATCTATAAATTTGGTGGGGTAATGACAACGTTGATTATTGGGACTACAGGTGGACAAGACACAGTATGAGAAGGTACTTTCCTACATAGAACAAGGCAAGCAAGAAGGGGCCAAGCTCTTAACTGGTGGTAAGCCATGCGGTGGCAAGGGATACTTCATCGAGCCTGCCGTGTTCACAGACGTTAAGGTAAACCACAATTAAAGAATCAAATAATAGCCGTTATATAATGGAAACTAGCAGAATCCTTTTACAACTCGCGATCACGACCATTTCCGAATGGCTAATTTCAACTTTATACGTTTGGTTTTTTGGCCAAAAGAAGAAAATTGCTTGATTTGGTTGCGATTCTTTGCAGGATGACATGGTGATAGCGAAGGAGGAAATATTCGGCCCAGTCATGTCATTGATGAAGTTCAAGTGAGTATGCCTCCTTTATGCTCAACCTGGTTCCGTCCCAGAAGCTAGTGTAGGTCCAAATAGTGGACCAACAATCAAATTGAATAGTGAGTGGTTTTATATAGAATCTTTACATCGAGTGACCTAGTTTGATATGGGATGGTTAAATATTGTTCCTTTAAACATTTTTGTAATGTTTATCACTCCAAACTAAAACAAACCCGGATTCAAGACCTAAATACAAGATATGGGAGCAGTTTGAGTAATCATTCCGGTCCATGACCAAATGAACTAGTCTAAGTCGGGATAGTTCTTTTAGCACCTCTAAGATGTTCATCACCGAACTAGACCAAACCAAAATGTGATATAAGTTGATCGAGGACCAGTTGTTCCTTTATGGAATGACAAGTTGTCCCATTGTAAACCAAATGAACCAGTCTAGTCTAGATATTTGATCCAAACCGGCACTCGAACACACTTTTTAAGCAGGTAATTTACATAGTGGAAATCCAGTGCACCACCCTAAAAGGACTCGTAGATATTCATATTGACAAAGTTCACAACTCCTTTTATACGGTGCCTCACACCGCACTAAACATGGCACAGGACAATGGAAGAGGCAATAGCGAGGGCGAACGACACGCGCTACGGGCTAGCAGCGGGAATCGTAACGAAGAGCTTGAACACTGCAAACACGGTATCGAGGTCGATAAGGGCAGGTGTGGTGTGGATAAACTGTTACTTCGCATTCGACGTAGACTGTCCATATGGAGGGTACAAAATGAGTGGGTTTGGTAGAGATTTGGGGATGGAAGCGCTCTACAAGTACACTCATGTCAAGTCTGTTGTTACTCCTCTTCACAATTCTCCTTGGCTCTGATCTTCTCCCTTTTTTTTTTGTTGAACTTGAATTTTATTTTGTTTATTTGATTTTTGGGGGCTGCTGAATAAGAAATATTTGAAAAATAATGTAATCTCTATTTACTTGTAATTTGTACCCTTAAATTGCAATCTATGTTGATGTATTTTTAAAATAGAGTATTTAATGAAGTGTTTGAAGTTTGTCCCATATTTGATTTTGAAGTGTGTTGACTTGTATAAGATGTGTCGACACACAGTCCAACAGAACTAACTTGAAGTGTCTGTGTGTTGACACACAGATCTTACCAAATTACAGTAACGTGGTTTTTCCAATTTTTGGCTGTTAGCTTTTGATAAGTTTGGGACGTGTTCAAAAACATTATTTTCTTATATATTTTCCCCTGGTTCTTTGAAGAATACACATGAAAGATCTTTACTTGCAAGTATTGCGAAATGTTAAAAAAGGGCAGTGTCAATGTCCCTTCACGAAGAGACACTTGAAAACTATAAATAACTCCTTCACTCTCATATTTATGGGATGATGATATTATGAAAAATATTGCAAGAAATACTTGTATATATTTATAAGAAAGTGTTATGAAAATTACCTGAAAACTTTATTCTCATTGACATTTCTTCTATCCCTCCCCTTACACATTCTCACTTCATTTTATTTGGTTGTCGTTGTATCCCCGAGACTATTTCGTACACCAAAAAAAGTCTTAAAGAAAGTGATTACACAGCCTCGACATCTGAGACCTTTGGTTACCCGGTTCCCTGTTTATTGGGAAATTCACCAACAATTTTTGACTTGGTTGGGTTAGAGGTGGAATCCTTGACCCATTTCGGCCTATGACACGGGTCTGGGACGGGATGAGTCGGGTCGTGAGTCTGACGGGTGAAAACCGGGTTAAACTCCTTTTTTCGTTGTTTTGTTTTAACAAATAAAAAAGTAAAATAAATAAATATAAAATATAAATAACATTGTAATTTTATTAATAAATAATATAACGTACAAAATATAAAATACAACAATTAGTCAATTACATGTATACATAAAATATAAAATACACGGTGTTAGAATTTAAGGTCACTTGTGTCTTGTTTATTCTTCTGTGCTTCCATCCTTGAGACCTTCTTGGCCTCAAGGAATTTTTTAACCTCGAGGTCCTATGCCACATTTGTAAAACAAAATACTACATTACTGATTCTCATCAGTCACTTCTCCCCATTTGCAATTACAGTGGTGAATTTCTTAAAATGACTTAATTTTTCCGCCCTAAACAACGTGAAGAGTAGTGACTCCGAAAGGTCACTAACACCACGTTACCATTTGGAATACTGGGCTTCCATGAAATCAAAATATTTGCAATTTGCGTTAATTTCGTTGTAAATATTAGATATTTTTCGGGTATATGTAAAAGACCTTTATGTACATATATATATATATATATGTAATATAATTCTCTAACCCCTCATTTTTCTTACTGGGAAATGAAACCTCACCGGCATACCAGCATATAAATGAGGATGTGTGCAGTGAAGTATAATTACAGGGGAAAACATGAGAAATGAGAGAGAGTCAGTTTGTGGAATTGAGAATGAGAAGATTATATAATAAATTACTAAGAGAATTATCTGAATAGAAAAAAAACTTCTCTAATTTTTTAGTTTTGGATTTAAATACTTACTATTTTTCTGTAAGTATATTTGAGATTTTATTTTTATTCTCTTCTTTTTGAGTATGGTATATCCTTAGTTTTATAACAAATTTTTTTTTTCCTTTTACCAATCATATTCATTCTTTCTTTTATTTTTGTATGTTGGTGTCATATTTAATAAGTTAAATACCATTAATGTTGTCCTTTTTTTTTCCTATTATATATTGGCCAATAGGCACCCCATTTGCTAGCCCTTAGAGAAATCGTAGATATTTGTCAACGAATAGTGGTGGCCGTGGGCCGGGCCGGGCCGGGCCCGAGGGCTTCCAGGGCCGGGATCGGCCCGGGACCAGGCCCGGGCCAGCTACAGTGAGGGCAGCCCAGCCTTTTTAACTAAATTAAAAAAAAAATTAAAAAATACATAGTCATTTTGTAGTAAAATTATTGTAATTCATTGATAAATAATATGAGATACAAATATATTTCTTTTCAAGTATACATGTTCAAAAAAAATAATACTAAATATATAATAAATAAAATACAATATACAACAAGTAATTATCAAAAAAATATCAGTAAATAAATAACGTATCAAATACAAATACAAAGTTGGGGCCTAATATTTAAAAATATAAATTTATTTATCAAAAAATATAAAGTTTGACATATGGAGTGTGCGGTCATCTTTTGACATAAATATTTGAAAGTAAACAATTAACATACAAAAGTCTTGAATTTTGATATCAGTCATATCGGGGGGTTTCTACGCCATCATTTAACGTATCAGTTGTGCGGTCGTCTTCTTCAGCCAAATACTTTACGAACTTCGAACTTTAGAGCACAATTTTGCAATTAGCAAATTAGAGAAGATGGGAGATGATGAATGTATAGAGAGAGAAGAGAGAATTGGAGATTTTGTGAGAAAATGAGTTAGGGAGATTTAAGTATTTATAGAAAAAAAATGGAAAATCGTATGAAATGGACCCCCCAGCCCCCCTTTAATCTTTTTTAGACCCCCTTAACCCAAAATAGACCTTTCTGAAAAAAATTATCCCTCCCACTTCAAAACTCAACCTGTGCACTCCCTCCCCCACTTCTCTCTCCTCATTTAATGCATGACAGGCAAAAGGGCACTTTTTTAACTTTTTTCATTCCTTCTTTCAATTTTTTTCCCGCCCATTTATTTTCCTTCTATCATATCTCATTCTCTCTCTCCTTTTTTTGAACAGAGATATCGCATTCTCTCTTCTTTCTTCTTCTTCTCTTATTTTCCAATTTTTTTGTCAAAAAAAATATATCATTTTCGAATTTTCGAGCTCCATTCTTAGCATCCTACGCGTTTCCTCGTCCTACTTGGGTCCTTGGGTAAAATCATACACGGTGTACGGTGAGTTTTAATGGTCTAAAATCATATTTGCATTTTTTTTCAAGTTTTACTGGTATAATAGTGTAAAATCAACTTTTATAAGTGTGTTTCAAGTAATTATCGGTGTACGTTGAATCATACACTGTGTATAATTGGTTATATTAGTGTAAAATCAACTTATATTAGTGTATTTGAAGTAAATAGTAGTGTATGATCAATCATACACAATGTATGATAAGTTTTAATGGTCTAAAATAAACATTTGCATATTTTTTTCAAGTTTTACTGGTATAATAGTGTAAAATCAACATTTATAAATGTGTTTCAAGTAATTATTGGTGTATGTTGAATCATACATTGTGTATGATGGGTTATATTGGTGTAAAATCAACTTATATTAGTGTATTTGAAGTAAATAGTGGTGTATGATCAATCATACATAATGTATGATGAGTTTTAATGGTCTAAAATTAACATTTGTATATTTTTTTCAAGTTTTGCTGGTATAATAGTGTAAAATCAACCTTTATAAGTGTGTTTCAAATAATTATTGGTGTATGTTGAATCATACACTGTGTATGATGGGTTATATTGGTATAAAATCAACTTATATTAGTGTATTTGAAGTAAATAATGGTGTATGATCAATCATACACAACGTATGATGAGTTTAAATGGTGTAAATCAACATTTGCATATTTTTTTCAAGTTTTGCTGGTATAATGGTGTAAAATCAACATTTATAAGTGTGTTTCAAATGATTATTGGTGTATGTCGAATCATACACTATGTATGATGGGTTATATTGGTGTAAAATCAACTTATATTAGTGTATTTGAAGTAAATAGTGGTATATGATCAATCATACACAATGTATGATGAGTTTTAATGGTCTAAAATCAGTATTTGCAAGTTTTTTTCAAGTTTTACTGGTATAATGCTGTAAAATTAACCTTTATAAGTGTGTTTCAAGTAATTATTGGTGTATGTCGAATCATACACTATGTATGATGGGTTATATTGGTGTAAAATTAACTTATATTAGTGTATTTAAAGTAAATAGTGGTGTATGATCAATCATACACAATGTATGATGAGTTTTAATGGTCTAAAATCAACATTTGCATGTTTTTCTCAAGTTTTACTGGTATAATAGTGTAAAATCAACTTTTATAAATGTGTTTCAAGTAATTATTGGTGTATGTTGAATCATACACTGTGTATGATGGGTTATATTGGTGTAAAATCAACTTATATTAGTGTATTTGAAGTAAATAGTGGTGTATGATCAATTATACACAATGTATGATGAGTTTTAATAGTCTAAAATCAACATTTGTATGTTTTTTTCAAGTTTTGCTGGTATAATGGTGTAAAATCAACCTTTATAAGTGTGTTTCAAGTAATTATTGGTGTATGTTGAATCATACACTGTGTAAGATGGGTTATATTGGTGTAAAATCAACTTATATTAGTGTATTTGAAGTAAATAGTAGTATATGATCAATCATACACAATGCATGATGAGTTTTAATGGTGTAAAATCAATATTTGCATTTTTTTTCAAGTTTTGCTTGTATAATAGTGTGAAATCAACCTTTATAAGTGTGTTTCAAGTAATTATTGGTGTATGTTGAATCATACACTGTGTATGATGGGTTATATTGGTATAAAATCAACTTATATTAGTGTATGTATGATGAGTTTTAATGGTCTAAAATTAACATTTGCATTTTTTTTCAAGTTTGCTGGTATAATGGTGTAAAATCAACCTTTGTAAGTGTGTTTCAAGTAATTATTGGTGTATGATTGGCTATATTGGTGTAAAATCAACTTATATTGGTGTATTTGAATTAAATAGGCGGGTATGATCAAACATACACAATGTATGGAAGGGCAGATGAGAGCTTCTGAAAAGGAAAATGGATGATTGTAAGTAAAAAAATGAAGGCTAGCAAAATAAAATGAGTATTGTATTATAATGGATAAAATACATACATCCAATAATCAAGCTATTTACACTCATAAATAAGATGGGGAAGAATGACTGTTGGCAAAGTACAACAAGTTTTATATATTTTCCCTTTTTTTGGCTAAATCCATAGAAAGGAAAAGGATAAATAACAAGCAGACAAAATGAGAAGTAAAAAAATAAAAATGAAAAGATACATCACACCAAATATTTGATATTACACTCGAGGTGGCTGTCAAAAGAAGAGAGATAAGCCCGAGCAGCATCAGCTCTGCAGACAAGGTTGAGACAAAAGAATTTTCGAGATTAGAACACCGCAAAATCTTGCCGATATTCTGCATTTATGAACCACCAACAAGCTTCTTTTAAAAAATAAAAAATGAGGCGTGTGGATTTCTGCCTGTATATTCTTTCATTTTCTCCACAGCTTGAAGTACTGTATACTAATATGTCATTAAAAAATACCAACACAAATTTTCCTAAAAAAGGGTGAAAAATATAGTTCATTACGCTCTGAAATGCCGAAGGAGCATTCGTAAGTTCGAAGGGAATGACCGTAAACTCGAAGTGGCCCGAGTGTGTGCGGAAAGCTATCTTATGCACGTCACATGGGGCCATCCTTATCTGCCAATATCCAGAATGGAGGTCGAGTTTAGAAAAGAAAACTGAACCACCAAGCTCGTCAAGTAGTTCCTCAATAATAGGAATCGGAAATTTATCCTTAACGGTCATCTTGTTAAGTGCCCGATAATCCACACACAATCGCCATGAACCGTCTTTCTTCTTCACTGTTATGATGATCAAATCCAGGCCTAAACGGAGGTAACTGATTGGGCTCTTCAAATAAAGCATCAAACTCTTGTAATAATGAACTCAACTTGTCACCCGGTTCACACGCTGTACCAGCGGACAGCTGCAGAGCAGGAACACTGTTTTCAGCTGCATAATTTACTTGAACAGCAAAGAGGGATGCTTCAGCGGCTTGTAGATGGCTCAAAGTTGACTCCGACACTGTTTTAAGCTTCCTTGGGTGTGCCACGCAAATTTACCGTGCGTCCCTGCCAAACAAAGTCCATTACACACCTATAAAAATTGATTTTACACCATTATACCAGCAAAACTAGAAAAAAAAATGCAAATATTGATTTTAGACCACTAAAACTCATCATACATTGTGTATGATTGATCATATACCACTATTTACTTCTAATACACTAATATAAGTTGATTTTACAACAATATAACCCATTATATACAGTGTATGATTCAACATACACCAATAATTACTTGAAACACACTTATAAAGGTTTATTTTACACCATTATACCAGCAAAACTTGAAAAAAAACATGCAAATGTTGATTTTAGACCATTAAAACTCATCATACATTGTGTATGATTGATCATACACCACTACTTACTTCAAATACACTAATATAAGTTAATTTTACACCAATATAACCCATCATACACAGTGTATAATTCAACATACACCGATAATTACATGAAACGCACTTATAAAGGTTGATTTTACACCATTATACAAGCAAAACTTGAAAAAAAATATGCAAATATTGATTTTAGACCATTAAAACTCATCATACATTATGTATGATTGATCATACACCACTATTTACTTCAAATACACTAATATAAGTTGATTTTACATCGATATAACCCATCATACACAGTGCATGATTCAACATACACCGATAATTACTTGAAACGCACTTATAAAGGTTGATTTTACACCATTATACCAGTAAAACTTGAAAAAAAATGCAAATATTGATTTTAGACCATTAAAATTCATCATACATTGTGTATGATTGATCATACACCACTATTTACTTTAAATACACTAATATAAGTTGATTTTACACCAATATAACCCATCATACACAGTGTATGATTCAACATACACCGATAATTACTTGAAACACACTGATAAAGGTTGATTTTACATCATTACACCAGCAAAACTTGAAAAAAATATGCAAATATTGATTTTAGACCATTAAAATTCATCATACATTGTGTATGATTGATCATACACCACTATTTACTTCAAATACACTAATATACATTGATTTTACACCAATATAACCCATCATACAAAGTGTATGATTCAACATACACCAATAATTACTTGAAACACACCTATAAAGTTGATTTTACACCATTATACCAGTAAAACTTGAAAAAAAATGCAAATATTGATTTTAGACCATTAAAACTTATCATACATTATGTATGATTGATCATACACCACTATTTACTTCAAATACACTAATATAAGTTGATTTTACACCAATATAACCCATCATACACAGTGTATGATCAATATACACCAATAATTACTTGAAACACACTTATAAAGGTTGATTTTACACTATTATATCAGCAAAACTTGAAAAAAAATGCAAATACTGATTTTAGACCATTAAAACTCATCATACATTGTGTATGATTGTTCATACACCACTATTTACTTCAAATACACTAATATAAGTTGATTTTACACCAATATAACCCAACATACACAGTGTATGATTCGACATACACCAATAATTATTTGAAACACACTTATAAAGGTTGATTTTACACCATTATACCAGCAAAACTTGAAAAAAACATACAAATATTGATTTTAGACCATTAAAACTCATCATACATTGTGTATGATTGATCATACACCACTATTTACTTCAAATACACTAATATAAGTTGATTTTACACCAATATAACCCATCATACACAGTGTATGATTCACCATACGCCAATAATTACTTGAAACACACTTATAAAGGTTGATTTTACACTATTATATCAGTAAAACTTGAAAAAAGCATGCAAATGTTGATTTTAGACTATTAAAACTCATCATACATTGTGTATAATTGATCATACACCACTATTTACTTCAAATACACTAATATAAGTTGATTTTACACCAATATAACCCATCATACACAGTGTATGATTCAACATACACCGATAATTACTTGAAACACACTTATAAAGGTTGATTTTACACTATTATATCAGTAAAACTTGAAAAAAGCATGCAAATGTTGATTTTAGACTATTAAAACTCATCATACATTGTGTATAATTGATCATACACCACTATTTACTTCAAATACACTAATATAAGTTTATTTTACACCAATATAACCCATCATACACAGTGTATGATTCAACATACACCGATAATTACTTGAAACACACTTATAAAGGTTGATTTTACACCATTGTACCAGCAAAACTTGAAAAAAATATGCAAATATTGATTTTAGACCATTAAAACTTATCATACATTGTGTATGATTGATCATACACCCTTATTTACTTCAAATACACTAATATAAGTTAATTTTACACCAATATAACCCATCATACACAGTGTATGATTCAATATACACCAATAATTATTTGAAACACACTTATAAAGGTTGATTTTACACTATTATACCAGCAAAACTTGAAAAAAAACATGCAAATGTTGATTTTAGACCATTAAAACTCATCATACATTGTGTATGATTGATCGTACACCACTATTTACTTCAAATACACTAATGTAAGTTGATTTTACACCAATATAACCCATCATACACAGTGTATGATTCAACATATACCAATAATTACTTAATATATTTATAAAGGTTTATTTTACACTATTATACCAGTAAAACTTGAAAAAAGCATGCAAATGTTGATTTTAGACCATTAAAACTCATCATACATTGTGTATGATTGATCATACACCACTATTTACTTCAAATACACTAATATAAGTTGATTTTACACAAATATAACCCATCATACACAGTGTATGATTCAACATACACCGATAATTACTTGAAACACACTTATAAAGGTTGATTTTACACCATTGTACCAGCAAAACTTGAAAAAAACATGCAAATATTGATTTTAGACCATTAAAACTTATCATACATTGTGTATGATTGATCATACACCACTATTTGCTTCAAATACACTAATATAAGTTGATTTTACACCAATATAACCCATCATACACAGTGTATGATTCAATATACACCAATAATTACTTAAAACACACTTATAAAGGTTGATTTTACACTATTATACCAGCAAAACTTGAAAAAAAACATGCAAATGTTGATTTTAGACCATTAAAACTCATCATACATTGTGTATGATTGATCATACACCACTATTTACTTCAAATACACTAATATAAGTTGATTTTACACCAATATAACCCGTCATACACAGTATATGATTCAACATAGACCGATAATTACTTGAAACACACTTATAAAGGTTGATTTTACACCATTGTACCAGCAAAACTCGAAAAAAACATGCAAATATTGATTTTAGACCATTAAAACTTATCATACATTGTGTATGATTGATCATACACCATTATTTACTTCAAATATACTAATATAAGTTAATTTTACACCAATATAACCCATCATACACAGTGTATGATTCAACATATACCAATAATCATTTGAAACACACTTATAAAGGTTGATTTTACACCATTATACTAGCAAAACTTAAAAAAACATGCAAATGTTGATTTTAGACCATTAAAACTCATCATACATTGTGTATGATTGATCATACACCACTATTTACTTCAAATACACTAATATAAGTTGGTTTTACACCAATATAACCCATCATACACAGTGTATGATTCTACATACACCAATAATTACTTGAAACACACTTATAAAGGTTGATTTTACACCATTATACCAGTAAAACTTGAAAAAAAACTTGCAAATACTGATTTTAGACCATTAGAACTCATGATACATTGTGTATGATTGATCATACTCTACTATTTACTTCAAATACACTAAATAAGTTGATTTTACACCAATATAACCAATCATATACAGTGTATGATTCAACATACACCGATAATTACTTGAAACATACTTATAAAAGTTGATTTTACACTATTATACCAGTAAAACTTGAAAAAAATATGCAAATATTAATTTTAGACCATTAAAATTCACCGTACACCGTGTATGATTTTACCCAAGGACCCAAGTAGGACGAGGAAACACGCAGGACGCTAAGAATGGATCTCGAAAATTCGAAACTAATATTTTTTTTTTTGACAAAAAAATTCGAAAATAAGAGAAGAAGAAGAAAGAAGAGAGAATGCGATATCTCTGTTCAAAAAATGGAGAGAGATAATGAGATATGATAGAAGGAAAACAAATGGGCGGGAAAAAAATTGAAAGAAAGTATGAAAAAAGTCAAAAAAATGTTCTTTTGTCTGCCATGCATTAAATGAGGAGAGAGAAGTGGGGGAGGGAGTGCACAGGTTGAGTTTTGAAGTGGGAGGGGCAATTTTGTCCAAAAAGGTCTATTTTGGGTTAAGGGGGTCTAAAAAAGATTAAAGGGGGGCTGGGGGGTCCATTTCGTACGATTTTCCAAAATAAATATATATATATATATTTTTTTTTGTAAAAAAAGAGCCAACGGCTCTTTTGGGCCGGGCCGGGCCGGGCCGACCCGGCCCGTTAGCCACCACTATCAACGAATCAATTATCCGAAAAGTCTAAGCTAATCAATGAAGGTTGTGATTGGTTTTATGATCTAACATGCCCCCTCGTACAAATGCCTGTTTGGACTTGAAGTGTGAACATGCACAAGCTCACCTTATACCTTGTGCTTATAGAATGAAGGAAGAAACATACCCAGCGCCTCAAGGGCTCCTGCCTACACAGGGTCTAGGGGGCGAATGTATGCAGCCTTCTCCCTTCAGGGTGTTAACCTGAAGAGAGGCTATTTTCCAATGCCCCCAACCTGAGGGTGAGGACTTCCCAGGAGGTCACCTATCTTGGTACTACTCTCATCCAAGCACGTTTAACTTCGGAGTTCTTATTATGTTAATATTAAAGTGGGGGCTGCTGGATTTGAACTCATGACCTCTTTGTCAACAAGACTAAAAACGAACTTTCCCAAAAACTTAAATTGATACGTGCAGGCCCGATATTGGTTTTATCCTCCAACATGCCCTATCAAATATCATTGGACTTGAAGTATAGATATTATACATGCTAACCTCATACTTTGTGCTTATATGTTAATACTAAAAGTAGGGGTTGTTGGGGTTTGGACTCGTCACCTCTTTGTTATCAAAGTTCTAATACCATGTTAATGAACTATCTTTCTCAAAATTTTAAGACGATAAGTGAAGATCCTGACTAGTTTTATACTTTAATAATAACGTCGTTGTCAAGGCAATATCATTACTGTAAAAACAAATTTTATTACTATTATTTTTTATAAGTCATATCGTTACTCTAAAAAAAACTATTAAACCGGAGAATAATAACTCCCAAAATCACAAAGAAGTAGATCTATATTTGAGGAATGGAATATTTTGTAAACAGTTGTTCCCAAACAAGATGATCGTATTGAGAGAGAGAGATATTTTTATTTTAAAATTTAATATATTTAAAAAATTATTAAAATTTTAAATTATTTATATAAAATAATTTTAATATATAAATTTATTTGTTTGACTATTTATCATTTAGGTACCCGTTATATTTTTGTTAAAAATATCAAAATAATTTACATATATTGTTATTATTATTATTATTATTATTATTATTATTATTTACTATATTAGCATATTTTACATACAATTTTATAAAAAATATGTTAATATAGTGAATAATAACGATAATCTATACAAGTTATTTCATCACTTAGATATTCGTTAAATTTTTATTGAAAATATTAAAATAATTTGTATATATTATCGTTATTATTTACTATATTAGTAGTCATTTTAATATTTTTAATAAAAATTTAGCGGGTATCTAAATAAGAATAGTCAAAAAAATAAATTTAAATATTAAAATTATAATAAATTTTTAATATATTAAATTTTGAAAATAAAAAAAAATTTCTCTCTCTTCTACCGCATGCGATTGCTCTGGATCTTCCCCATATATAAGGAAGATACATATGATATGTATGCGGATGTCACGTACAATTCAAACCCGACAATATTGACAACGGCCATTATTTTTCTAATGTACCCAAAAAGTCATGTGCATGCCCTCAATTTTCTCTTTAATATATATATATATAATTTATTTTTTTTTACTGAAGATCACCTAAATTTTAGTTACGATTTTAAAAAATTATCTATAATATTTAATCTTTTAAAGTCACTCTTAAAATTTTTATAATTTTTCAATGCCACACGTTAATGTTAACACTGTTGGTCCACTACCATTCGTTAGTTTTTCTGACGTTGGTTTTGAAAAAAAAAAAAAAGAAAATAATTTAAAAATTTTGAATCTACATCTAAAATAATTTTAAAATAATTTAAATATCAAAAAATTTATAAATATTTAAAAGATAATCTTTATATTTTTTTTTCCAAACGGCAAAAGCTGATATATTACAATTTTTATATTTAAAATAATAATTTTTAAATATCATGTCAGCAAAAATTAACGGATATTAACACTGCTATATTAAGGTGTAATATTGAAAAATTTTGAAGAATTTAGGTATAACTTTACAAAAATAAAAGATTTAGATAATTTTTTAAAACTATATCTATAATATAAGTAATTTTTTAATAAGTGAGTATCGGTCAAGGACTGTGACGCAGACAACAAAAAGGAGAAAGACTCGTCATATTATTGACTAGCCAAATCCCAACCAACTCAGTAGTTATCCAGATTTAGGCTGCAGATGATTCCAAACAATCGTTTGGCGCTGATACAGGAATCTAAATTAGTAGAATCCCAATCACAATTCGAACCAAGAAATAGAGTTTGAGGGAGAAAAGAAATAGACATTAAAGAGAAAGTAGAGTTTTAAGGGAGAAAAGAAGGGAGAAATTGAGGGAGAAGGGAGAAGTTCAGGGAGAAGATAAGAGATATACTTTCATTGATAATCCTTCAATCTTTTCATCATCCCATATTTATAATGCAATTAATCAATTTAAAGAAATCAACAGAAATGGAAAATATCTTAAATAAAAGATGCTGCTACTGAGTTTGTTAAACTTGTGCCTGGCGTGTGAGCTCCTTACTGACTTTTCCCGCGCAGAGGTTTGCCGCCAAAAATCCTAGTTGTCACCCGCCAGAATTCATTTATTGGATTAAGTAATTATTTTAACTGTATCAGAAACACATGGCTAAATTTCTGAAACTCATCGAAGATCACGGGGCGAACACAACTTTGGCCTCGACCGATAAGGCGCCTCGAGTGGTGAACGAGGCTAACCCGGTGGCTGAAGAAAGGAGGAGGTGATCATGGAGGAAACACTCGTAAAGAAAGAAGAAATGGGGGGCCAAGAAACGACCGTAGCACCAATACAGAGATTTGAACTTCTACAAGCTTCTACGAGCAGAACACATTTGAAACTTCGAACTTGATTGATTTAGAGCAAATAATTGTATGTAAGTAAGCAGAGAAGAGAGAATTGAAGAGATTGTTGTACGGTGAAATGAGAAAATGAGATTAGTATTTATAGAAAAAATAATATTTTTTTTATTGAGCCCAAACGGCTCAAAAGGCTCACTAGGACAGTGTCACAATGACGTTGGGAGGCACACAGGCTCGGGGCCCAGCCCAAGCAAGTCAGAATCCAACCCGGTCCGTTAGCCACCTTTACACTACTATAGAAGTGACGGGAAGAGATATTTGTGTAATAATAAAATTTAAGAAATTATTTTTGGAGTTACATGCACATGTATGAGTTGTGTTATTTTGAAGGGTTGTGAATTATTTTCTATTCATAATTGCAATGACAAAGAAAAAAAAGATATTTAGGCATAATTTTATAATTATAAGATTGAATATTGATTGGGATTTGGAAATGATTCCAATCTTGTAGGCAAACATAATTCAAACAATTATTCAAAAAAACAATTAAGAGTAACATAATATTTGTCATTATATACAAAAAAAAAAGGGTAAGATATTTGGGTTTTTTTTTTTTTTTTTTTAAATTACCTCAATTTTAGATGTGATTCTAAAAAATCACATGCATTTTTAATTTTTTAAAGTCATATCTAATTTTTTTTTTAATTTCACACCTTAATATTAACAGCGTTAGGTTTTTATGACATATCATTTAATTTTTTTCTAAAATATAAGAATTATTTTTTGAAATATTTAATTTTTTTAGATGTTTAAAATATTTTTTAAATTATAAATTTGAATTTTTAAAATTATTTTCTTTTTTTTAAAAGTCACATCAACAAAAATAATAGAAGTTAACGGTATTAACATTAAAGTGTAACATTGAAAAATTTATGTATGACTTTAAAAAATTAAAAAATCTAGGTATTTTTTAACATTATACCTTAAACTTAGGTAATTTTCAGTAAATAACTCAAGATTTTCAAAAAAAAAAGGATGAGAATAACATAAATTTTATCTATAAATGTCATAATCATCTACCATATTAACTTCTCAGTCATCGTATCATCTTTTTAGTTGATATGCCATCACTTCGATCCTCCATGATAAAGGATGAAGATCTGATGTAGTGGCCAAAACCACTGCAATTTTTGCAGTGCCTTGCTGGCACTTAAATTTAGCACAAATAGTAAATTTTAAAAAATATTTATATAAAATAATTTATATATATGTATTATCTATTAGACACTTTTTATGATGTACATGCTTACAATATATACATAATTTAAAATTTTAGTATATAAAAAATAATTTTAAAATTTATTAATTTATATATTTTAAATATATATATTATATTTACATCTAACTGAAAATTAAGTGCCAGAAAGGCACGGTAAAAATGCCGTGTATATTTTGTACGTATGTATATCGTAGAAAGTGTCTAGTAGATAATTTATATAAATATTTTCTAAAATTTATTTTTACTATATCTGAATATATGCAAATTATATATATAGATTTGCACTAAATTTAAGTGCTAGCAAGTCACTATAAAAATTGCAGTGGTTTTTTTCCACTGCATTAGATCTTCCCCCTATGATATAACTAATACCATTTATCACGTTTTGAAAATATGTTATCTTTATTGATTACTTTTTGAAATATTTCAAATTCTGCTTTATAAAAAAGCATACGAGCTTATTTGGTATTACTATGAAAAAATTGCTTAAAAGGAGAAGCATATTTCAAATAAGGGTACCTGAACTAAATTTTCTTAACTATTTAGCTTTATTTCTGCTTTTGCTTACAAAGAGAAGCACCAAATTTTGGCTTCTTTTAAAAGCCAAAAAAAAAAGCTTTTACTTTTAATAAAAAATAATTTTTCAGTTATCGAATATCTATCCTATATCAATAAGTGCCTTTTTTTTTTTATAAATAAACACTCATAAACAGACCCTAAATCAACAAGTTTTCACAAGCTTTGACCCAAAATTAGAAAGAAAAGAACAAGTTGTAATAAACCTCTAAAGTGATCAGCCCACCATCATTTTGAATTGTAAACGGAGATTTTCTACGGCGATGCCTATTGTTGACTTCAAATTTTTGTTTGACACCTAATTTAATTATTGTTTACATTGTTACATACTATTTAAATACTTAGGCTGCATTTAGCTTAGCTTTTTAACATCTTAAAGCAGTGGAAAAGCTCTTTTTAACTGCAGAGCTCATGTTTAGTTGACAAAAAATATCTTTTTATAGCTTTTTACAACTTAATAAAAAGATGAACAAGCTGTTTCATAACTAAGCGAAAAAATATGTAAAACTGGATCTTTTTTACAGCTTATTTCATAGAAATGCCTTAAAAATGTTATATTAATATTAAATCTTCACCATCATGACCTACTTTTACTTGTTATCACCGCTCCCAACAATCACTACACCTTTTATGGTCATGGTTCGCTATACTCACCGCTTTTCATTACCATGGTCAACTATTATCATGATTCTCTCTTACCTACTGTAATTGGATAATTTATATTATTAAGTCTTGTGGTTATGGTAGATAAGTTACATTTTTAATTTATATTAAAATACTTTATTTTGTAAAAAAAAGATAAGCTGAAATAAGCTGAACCAAATACACCCTTAATATATAATATGTAACAACATTAAATTAGAGTATGAAGCTTACTAAATAGTATCTTTTTATAATTTAATAATTTTTCATAATATATTTTAAAAGTATAAGTTGGCTGATAAATATTCAAAATAATTTAATACTTTAATGTAATATCTCAGCTTGATCGCTATTAGTTTTAACTTTATTCTTATAATATGCATGCTCATATTATACTTTATATTGAAATTATATGAATATTAATTATATCGAAACAGGAAATATTTTGCTTTAGACTCTAAGATCATATCAAAAAACGAAGCATTTTGAAGCCTAAATGGTTAGACTAAAACAATTTTAAAGGCAAATTATATATTAGTACCATGAGTTTTAGTGTAATAATTTTTTATTCTAAAAACTTTGTAAAAAAATTTATTAGTCCATAAGTTTTAATGTAATTATTCTAATCCAATTTTAGGGGCATGACATCAGCATTATAACCAAAAATTAACTTGTAAAGTTAAAGAAATTCAAAAGAGTACTATATTTGAAAAAATGATAACGTTTTGAATAAGGGTATGAATATTTTTTGTCTTTTTAGCACTTTGTTTTACCTAAAATTACACTGAAAAATAGTTATGTTAAAACCTATAGACTAATAAATTATTTCAAAAGTTTATAGACTAAAATATTAGTATACCAAATTGCAGGATATTAATAAGTAATTTACCGTAATTTTATATGCGAAATAAATATAAAAAGTATTCAACTGTAAATCTAATATATATATATATATATATAAAATAAATTATTTTTATATATTAATAATAAATGAAGCATACTAGATAATATAGTTATATATATTTTGATAATATATATGATAAGCTATTTTGGCAATATAATAACAAGTCAGGCTGTCATGCAAAGTGACTTGGTGCGTTGCCCCGGGAGACGTAAGCCACACTTGTTCGGACTGGACTTGTGAAGTTTATTATTATTTTAATTTTAAGATTATTTACATTATATGTTCATGTATTTTTTTTATTATATTAATTTACTTATTATATTTGTTATAGTGTTAATTTAGTTCATGTACAATTTATATTCTGTCAATTTAGTCCTTTAATTAAATTTAAGTTAAGTTATTAATATAATTTTAAACGACACAATCACTCTAGATGCAAGTAATCCACTAAAAATTTACCCATTAACTTAATTTAACCGAACTTATAGTCAAACCATTAAAAATTTTATTAACAACCTAATATAAAATTTACTCTAAGGACAAAATTGATATAATTAAAAGTATAAAGATTAAATTGATATAACAAGCAAAACATAAGAACACTTGGTGTAAATAACCTTTAATTTTATTAATGCATAATTTTTTCAGTTTTGTAAATTTTAATTTAATTATTTATTTTATTTAATTTATTAAATGGTTATTTCACTTGAATTTCTTTTTCTGCTTTCAATTTTATGTTTGTTAGTTTTTTTTTTTTTAATGTGTTCATACAATAATTTTTATTTTTATCTTCCTTGCATACTAAAATAATAGATCAATGAAAGGTTGCTTGTTAGAATTGTAAGAATTGAAGACTTTTTGGGAAGGTGGGAGACCTTACTATATATTATATTATCAAATAAACTTTATTATATAATCGATTGTTTATATTGCTCAAGATCTTGGCTTGTCGTATTCTTACTACTTGTATCAAATAAATTATAAAGAAAAATTATCATTTAGGTACTTTAAGGTTTGATCATTTCACATGCACACCTTAATATTTTTGTATATACAACAAGATATCTTAATGTTTATATATTTTTTATCACGTAAGTAACATGAAGTTAATTTTAAAATTATATCAATCAGGTATCCTTTTGTCCAGATTCAATAGATTTTCTTTGAAAATTGCTAAAATATTTCTGATAATATATTAATATATTTACTTGAATTTGATAATTTTTTCCAGAAGGACTAACCTAAACAACAACAGTTTCAGTACCACAGGGGCTCCCGCACAAAGCAGGGTCTGGGGGGATGGATGTACGCAGCCTTCCTCCTTCCGGGTGGAAGAGAGGCTATTTTCGAGAACCCCCATCCTGAAGATCGAGTCGTCATGAAAATATTGTAACCTGGAGACCAAGGAAGCCACAAAGCATCAGCTTAGGACACCCCATTAAACTAGCAGTATACAATATACCCCACAGACGACAACTACAAGGCACATAGTAGAGCAAATAGTACACGGCCAATAATTGGCAAATAAATCGGGAAGCAACAAAACAACAGATAAGTGCACTACCTGGGGTTATGACTGCCTAAAACTCTTAAACTACCAGTCACTCGCCGCACTACTCTATGCTACCACCTCCGCTACCCCTATGCTAGCCCTCCATCGCGCTCTATCTAAGGCCATCTCCTCCCTTAGATTTAGGTGGGTTAGGTCATGTCAGATCGTCTCCAGCTAACTTTTCTTTGGCTTGCCCCTCTCTCTTCTGCCTAGCGTAGTATGTAGCTGTTTACATCTCCTAACTGGAGCTGTGGTCGGTCTCCTGCTAACATGTCCAAACCATCTCAAGCGGTGCTCTCTCAATTTATCATCGATCGAGACTACACCTAATTTATCTCTGATTATATTGTTCCTGATCCTATCCTTCCTTGTGTGGCCACACATCCAGCGTAGCATCCTCATCTCTGCCACCTTCATCCGCTGTGTTTAATGTAGTTTCATTCAGCAGCACTCTGCCCCATACAACATAGCAGGTCTCACTACCGTCCTGTAGTATTTTCCCTTTAGCTTTAGCGGGAATTTTCTATCACAAAGCATCCCGGAGGCCATCATCTACTTCTGCCAGCCTACGTTAATCCTGCTGTTGACATCCTCGTCAACCTCTCCGTTCTGCTGTATCATGGAGCCCAAGTATCTGAGACTCTCCTTCCTCGGTAAGGTCTCTGATTCTATCTTGACATCCTCTGTACTAGTCGCAGTGGAATGGCCAAATTTGAATTCCAAGTACTCGGTTTTAGATCTGCTAATCCGTAATCCCTTCGGTTCCAAAGCGGTTCTTCATAATTTCAACTTCTCATTTATGTCCGCTTTGGAGTTCCCCACTAAAACTATGTCATCTGCAAAAAGTATACACCAAGGCACCTCCCCTCCTTGGATGTGTTTAGTGAGCTCATCCATGACTAGAATGAACAGAAAGGAACTCAAGGCAGAACCTTAGTGTACCCCAATTGTAATAGGAAAAGTGTCTGTCTCCCCTTCTCCTGTGCGCACACTAGTATGTGCCTCCTCATACATATATTGAATGGCCCGGATATATGGCATGGGGATGCCTCTCCTGCCCAAAACCCTCCATAGTACCTTTCTTGGCACTCTGTCATATGCCTTCTCCAAATCAATGAAAACCATGTGGAGATCTTTTTGTCTCACCCTATACTGCTCTATCGTCCGCCTTAAAAGGTGGATGGCTTCTATTGTTAATCTCCCAGGTATAAACCCGAACTAGTTCTCAGTCACCCCCGTCTGTTGCCGTAGCCTCCTTTCTATGACTCGCTCCCACAGTTTGAGAGTGTGGCACATTAGTTTGATCCCCCGATAGTTGGCGCAACTTTGGATGTTACCTTTGTTCTTGTAGATTGGGACCAATGTATTCTTCCGCCATTCGTCAGGCATCTTCCTCCCCATAAGGATTTGGTTAAATAATTTGTTAGCCAGTTGATGCCCCTTTGTACAAGGCATTTCTATACCTCAATGGGTATTTCATCTGGACCAATTGCTCTTTCCCTACTCATATGTTTTAGGGCTTCCTTCCTTTCTAACCTAACACAAGCACTATTTGCGTAGTTTGTATCAACATTCGTTGAACTTTTTTATCGTAATTGATGAAATTTTGCAAAAAATCAGTTATATACATTATTATAATTATTTACTACGTTAGCATTTCATATACAAAATTAGTCAGATTTTTATAAAGAATTTTTAAATTTTGAGATAAAATACCTAGGTGATAAAATATTCAAAGCATGCAGTACCTTATTGTATATATTGAAATGACAGGGTACTCAGGTGATAAATGTTAAAACCTAGAGTCATTTAAGTGACAATTTCCAAATTATAGATAAATAAAAGGTTTATTTACACCAAAGGTCCATAAACTTTTCTCATTATCTCAATTTAGACTTTGTACTTTTAATCGCATCCATTTAGTCCCTTTTGCAATTTATATTTTATCTATTTAGTCCTTAGGTCTAATTTAAGTTAAATTATTAACGTAATTTTTAACGGCACAATTATATTAGATGCAAGTAACTCACTAAAATCCATTCATTGACTTAATTTAACCTAATTTATGGCCAAATTATTAAAAATTTTATTAACAACTTAATATAAATTTTACTGTAAGGACTAAATTGGCACAATATTAATTATACAAAGAATAAATTAATACAATTGGAAGTACAAGGACTAACGCCTCGTTTGGTACGTAGAAAGTAAAAATTCATGGAAAGTATAAATTTTGGCTCTTGTTTGATTGACAGGAAGTAAGCACAATACAAGAAATGGAAGTCGCTTGTCCATTTCCTTTATTACATAGGAATTTCTAACTTATTTGCTTTTAACTCACATTCTCAAGAAAGTTCTACTTTTCATCTTAGCAGCAAAATATCTTTTATATAATTTACATATGAATTAAACTCCCATAAAATATATTTCTCAAAAGAATTTGATTAATTTGGCTAACAAACTAGGCTTAAATTAACATGAACAGTAAAGTATAAGGTTATTTGGTGTTACTGTTAATGACCTGTAAATAAATTAGATATTTACTTAAAAGCCCGTGGAGTGCTCTTATAACCCCCTCCCACTCCCCCTCCCCCTCTCCACACAAAAATACGAAGCAGGAAAGGAGAGAGAAAGTTCGTGGAGAGAGAAAATGGCAGGAGATTTGACGAATGGAACCGCCGCCATTTCACCTGATATCAAGTTCACTAAGCTCTTTATCAATGGCGATTTCGTCGATTCCCTCTCTGGTAAGGTTCTTTCTGTTACTTTTACTTATTCTCTGTACTAATTTTACTACTACTGCTAAGGAGCCAGCTCTTTCGTTTCTGATTCGTTGAAATTCCTTTCGATTCATGTTCATCAGCAGCGAAAACTTTGGATTTGAGTATAGTTGAAATGTTTCGTAATTGAATTCTGAAAGAGAAAAGATTAATATATAAGTGCAGTTAACTTTGTATACGAAACTTCATTTAGGCATGTTCAAAAAAACAAAAAAAAAAACTTTATTTAGGCTTACATATAGATCTTGTATGTGCTAACGCGGTAGATCGGATTTATATCGCTATGAAATTTCAGGATGAGACAGGCGAAAGTACTTGAAACATATAAGATCCACTTGTATATAAGATTAAGTTCAATTTATTTTGAAATCAATTGATAATACATATAGTTGCCAACAAGGTTCTAGAAGTGTTAAAACATTATTAAGATTAAGATTTTAAGATATGAAGTAGTAGTAGGTTTGCTTCTCTTTGTTCGCACTTCTGTGTGGCTTCGGATTCCACTTTTTTGGAGTGTTGGTCTTTATATTGCAAGTGAAGTAGTAGTAGATTTGCTTGTCTTTGTTCGCACCTCAGTGTAGCTTCGAATTCCACTTTTTTGCAGTGTGGGTCTTTATATTACGAGTTCTCGTTAATTATTGAAAAAATATTAAGTAAAAGATTTGAATTCCTTTACTGCTGAACTGGTTTTCATGTGAAAAATAAACTAGTTAATTAAGTCTATCGAGTTTCTCTCTCTTTCAAAAGTTTTCAAATGTTTAATCCTACATTTTTAGAAGGCTTATGTTTTAGGAGGTATTTCACCAAGTTTGCTTGAACATGTGCGTGTAAGGTTTGAATCAAACACTTGATGGACATTTAAAAAAATGTTTTTTTATAAAAAATAATTTAAGTATTAAAAGAATATTAGTAAAAATATGATTAAAAATTGAAAAAAATATAACTATGTTAATAAGAAGCTAAATATGACATTTATATATTTTTTTATCAAAAGACAAACGCTTCTATGATTTATATATGTGCGGAAAAACTGGAACAAACTGATATACTCTGATACCAATTTGTTAGAGAAATCTTGATGTGGAAGCGTAAACCCTAATCGCTTGATTCAATTCAAATAATATGACTTATACAAACGAGAAGTAAACAAATATATGGAGAAAGAAAGAATAAACACGAACACACAATATTTACGTGGAAACCCCTCTACAATCGAGAGGGGAGAAAACCACGGGCGGAGATAGAGATTCTTTATTGATACTGAACGGAAGAATTACAACAACACTTCCTCTGAACGAGATCTATGAAAGAATTACAATAACTTTTTCTAAACTCTCGTAGCACTCAAAATCTGAATTAGAGGAATTACAAAATCACCTCTCTCTCTCTCAACGGCGGCGCCTCACACTTTTGATTGGATACCAAATGACGCAAACCCTACGTCCTAATTTATAGGCGCAGGTCTGGGAGGTCCCGATTGATCGGAACCGGGCCGATCAATCGGCCCTCTTACGGCCCAAAAAATCCTGAAAATTTCCTTAAATTACCCGATCGATCAGTGACCCCACGGCAACCCCATAAACTTAAAACAAGTAATTTGAGACATAATCCTAACAATATAACAAAATTTTGCAATATTTACATGTATACTCTCAAAGGAATATGACATTTATATTTCAAACAATGAAACTTGACAATATGACATATTATATTTTAATAAATTAACACCTTCCATACATAGTACGAGTTAACACTGGTGTGAAATTTGTTACTAAACCCAAATGGCCAAGTAGTTAAAGTTTTTTGTCTCATTTCCTTGTCTACTCCAAGTCATTCGTGTCTCCCTCTGTGTTGTATTTCTATTTTCGACTTTTTCTGGTCTCTGATCCGTTTTATATCTTCATAAAAATTGGACAAGGTAGAGTATAAAATAAAATGATTCACAAGTATTTTTCTATTAATTTAAACTTTTCATATAATTGGTTCATTAATACGATATTAGAATTCTGTTAATTGAGAGATCATGAGCATAAATTCCAATAATCATAAATTTTAATACTAATATAATTTCAGCATAAGTTATCAGAGTAGGTATGTAAATTATTCACACTACTATAGGCATTTACATGGAGGACATTTCAAAGTACTAAAATAATTTATGAACATTTACTTATGAGCTTAAATTTGAGCTTGACTTATTTTCGGCTGTGCTTGGTTCACGTTTTTAACAGTTTAAAACTGTAAAAAAGATTTAGGTGATTGTAGGGCTTGTGTTTGGTTGGCGGAAAAGATCTTTTTACATTTTTTTCACAGCTTAAATAGAAAGTTGTTTTATAACTAAACAGAAAAAGGTGCAAAATTGAATTTTTTTCACAGCTTATTTCAAAAAAATACTTTAAAAAGACTATATTAATATTAAATATTCACCACTATGACTTACTTTTACTTGTTATTACCAATCCCATCTATCACCACCCTTTTGACACTCATGGGTCGCTACATTCATCACTCTTTACTACAATAACTAATTATTATCATATGATTTTCTTGTATCTACTATTATTAATTAATTTATATTACTAAGTCACTTTTATAATTATAATATATAAGTTTTTTTTAAACTTGTACCCGAACCCTTTATTTTATAAAAAGGATCTTTCTGCATAGCATAACCAAATACTTCATAGTAAAAAAATACAAATCTTATTAAAATAGATAAGTTGAAATAAGCTAAACTAAATGCACCTTTTAATCCTCAAGTGGTCACACTTGAGCAATATCTGGCTTACTATTCTTGATTAACTCAACTTGACTTAAACTTATAATAAAATAAAATAAAAAACCCATTTGATTTAAGTTACTAGTCCTAACTGATGCATGATGCATGATGCATGATGCGTGCTGTCCTGTTCCCCCCCAACCAACCCAAAACAAAAAACAAAAGCACATCCCCAATGGGCCAGGCCCCATTACAATGCTGTTAAACTGTCAATCCTAATGAACTTTATTAGTAATATGCTTAAACACATCATCCTTTCAAAGCAAGTACACAATCATTCACAATTGATCACTCATTCGATTAAGCAGATCGGCCAATGAACTTTATTGCAAAAAGAGCTCTCTCTCCACAGCAGTAATGGCAACCGAAAGAATCAAAGTCAATTCTAGAAACAAAATAACCTGACTATAACTCATGCTTCTTTATTTCAAACATCTTTATAGATAATAGAAGGATCAGAAGAGATAACAAAAAAATAAAACTTTACTCTTATTTAACTGTTAATTTTGAAGGGCAACGAAGATAATAGAAGGTAAGAGAACTATCAAATAAATTTTGAATAATTTGATCCTAACTATCAAAAAAAAAAAAAAGTGTCCAACAAGACTAATGTATCTACCTTTCTTGCCTTCTCTTTATTCGACGTATCAAAAGTAAAATAATCTTATACTCCCTCTCTACATAGTTGGTACATCGCTTCCCATTTCGTTTTTACCTATATATCCTATTGTCACGTGGTTCCTTTCCTTCCCGGACTTCAAGATCTCGATTGGGTCGACTTTGAGCTGTCCGTATGTGCCTGATTTCTTTGTTTGGCTTCCTCGGCTTCGTGTTCGGGTTCCCCTTTTTGTTTCTTTGGGGCTCAGCTCCTTTTTTTGTTCTCTTGTTTGGGGGATTGATTTTCTCCCATCCTTTTCTCGGTTTGTTGTGTTTGATGCTCGTGTTTTGTAGCTCAGCCTTTGGACTTTTTAATGTTTAAAAAAAAAAAAATAAATAAATAAAACATACAGTGGGTCAGCTCATATGGAATTACAGCCTAGCCCCGATCCATCCCTCCCCGAACATCTTGTCACCGGCGATGATTCATCATCAACGGCCGGCGGCGTCAAATGCCGATGACCACCGTTGGGGTCCGCGGCACCCCACCGAATCAGTCGTACCCACTGAAGCTAAGGTTTTCGATTGTATTGGAGTTTGATTCATGTTAATCCATAGTAGTTCTGTTGATTACTTCGCCTCATTGATTTTGTCTTAAAATTTGGTATAAACTTATGTATGGGCAGTCATTAGGGTTAAGGGTTTCGTTGCACTGTGTTATGTAGAAAATATTTATTTTTGCTTAATTTGTTTCAAAATATGGTTACTAAAGGATATTTTTGTCATTTTACTGTACCATTAATAAAAACACAGCTGTCACATCAGCTCTGTGGACTAAAAATAATATCATCAAATCAGAAAGAAGCCTTTTTATTAATGCGACAAAAACTTAAGGACTTTTTTATTAATACGACGAAAACTAAGGAACTTTTTTAATAATTTAAAAAGATCAAGATCCTTTTTATTATTTCCAAAAACATCCGGGTACTATAATGTAAATAACCCACAAAAGCATATATACAAATCACTTAAAACCCACGTGAGCTGCACATGATCGAACAAATAAAATATACATATAAATATCTAACACATCCTAATAAATTTGTTTTAATATTGATGTTAGGTAAATTACATATTAGCACCCAAGGTTTTGATGTATTAATTTTTTAGTTCAAAAATTTATATGAATTTAATAAAATAATCAAAATAAAAATGTGTAAGGGTGCAAAACAGGCCCCACTTTCATTCTTTCATATTTTTAGACTATTTTAATAAATATATGTAATTTTTGTTGAGAAAAATTTAGGGTACACAACTCTAATCTTACCACTCGAAGAAGAAATTTACTCAATAATAAAGACATAACAAAATACTCGTATTAAACTGAAAATATTATAAAAGAAAGCACAATTTTCACAAACACTCCACACTCACAAAACTGCACAACTATAAGACTTCTAGTCTTATTTTTTTTCCTTCACTTCTCGATGATGTAGAAGGTTGGGGCTGGGATATTTACACCTAATTAGAAGAAATACACACCACATATAAAAATAGTATTAATTAATTTAAGCCACACCTTAAAATAATATAATAAATTTATGCCGCACCTTCTAGTGTATTAGAATAGTATAATAAATTTATACCACACCTTTTGTTTGTTAATTTGGATATTATGCTGGTGTTGTATATTTCAACAACCTTTTGGACTAAAAAATTATTTCACAAGATTTATTAACTAAAAAATTAAGATACTAAATCTCATGATACTAATATGTAATTTGCCCTTGATATTATTGATACATACTAAATGATGTTCAATTCAAAAACCAATTAACAATATGTGGAGCAACATCTTCCTCCAATTTCCCTTCTTCTACTTTCTTCCTCCTTTGCTAATACTGATTCCTCCCTAATTCTTTGTTTTCTTCCACAATTTCTTCTCTTTTTGTGAGTGATATATAAAGTTTTGACTTAATTACTATATTGGATCATAACAAGCAGCTCCCTTGACATATACAGTGACATTTGTTTTACACCCCGCCAATGTGGGATGTATCTGCACGCTGAGTCTGATACTAAAATTATTTTTTGCTCAAATGCTGAGTTGATTCGCAGAATGCGCTGAATATTCTTTGTAATTTTATCGGTTTTCTCAAACCGTTTTTTGATCAAGGGTTTTCTCAAACTTCTGCAAAGGATTTTTTTTTTGAACAGAAAACTTCTGCAATGGAAATGTCACTTGATTATGATTATCTTATTGTGCCCAACACACCCTTGTGCCGCAAGTAATGAAGTTAATTCTCAGGTGCTATATTGTATATATTAAAATGTTGGTTAACTAGTTGATAAAAACCAAATATTTGGTTACCTAAGTGACAAAAAACGTCCTTATGTCCCAATAATTGGGATGCTTTAGGCCATTTAGAGGGTCCCAGTTCGAGGCACCTTCCCCCTCTCCATGTAATGTCCTTGCTAATTTAAGAAATAAATGATTATCGCAATATATTTGGTATACCTTAAGTTCTTAACTCAAAACCATTTCAAAGAAAACGATATTTATGATGAACTGCAATACTCAAAATGATTTGTGGCCCTTTCTGGTGACGGATATGTATAGGTAATTGTAAAAGCAGTTCAAATAATCCACATTAAATTTTAATAACAACTGACATGTGGGTTGTTTATATTGTCTATGTATACATATGTTCATAAAGTATTATATTTAGGTTGTTATTTCTCCAATATTGAATGTAATATTCGGTAGAAACAAGCTCACAATATAATTAATTTTCAAAGGGATCCTTTGCAAAGTGGGGGACTCGTAAGCGACTGCTGAGATTGCTTGATATTTTGACTCACCCTATAGAATATGTTTGGGGCCCCTAATATAAAAGCTGCAGCTATTATATTATAATGCATAGAATATCTCTTTGTAGCTAAGGAACAAAGGAACATACCCGGTGCCTCAAGGGCTCCCGCCTACGCGGGGTCTGGGGGGGCGGATGTACGCAGACTTCCCCCTTCAGGATGTTAACCTGAAGAGAGGCTGTTTCCCAGTGCCCCCAACCTGAGGGTGAGGACTTCCCAGGAGGTTACCCATCCTAGTACTACTCTCGCTCAAGCACGCTTAACTTCCGAGTTCTAATGGGATCTCTTTGTAGCTGTTATATCATTATTATTATTTTATTCGTCTGTCAACTTACTAGTATTTTAAACACCACATATAGGGAAAACTTTTGAGACAATTGATCCAAGAAACGGGGAAGTGATTGCAAGGGTGGCTGAAGGAGACAAGGAAGATGTTGATCTAGCTGTGACGGCTGCTCGTAAAGCATTCGACCATGGTCCCTGGCCTCGTATGCCTGGATTTGTAAGTTTTAACTTTTGGATAGTTGGTCTTGTTGATACTAGTCTAACTATACTGGGACATGAACGAGGTAAGGGGGCTTGCAAGTCTTTGGGAGTTGGCTCATTATTTATCTTGAAAGGTTAAACTCATTTTCAGCTCGAGCTGACCCGAGCCAGCTCATTTGGAAGCTTAAATGTGCCAGTCTGGAGCTAAGAAATTTGCTCAATTTAGCCATGTTTATGCACGTGAGCAAAGCTTGAGCCTTATTGAGCCTAAACAATTTTTTAGATTGAGCCTATGCAGGGTGAACTTAGCTTAGCACTCGTCAACCGAGTTCAAGCTTAACTGAGCCAACCCTAGTTTCTTGTTATGACTAGATGAGCGGAACTTGAGCGTATGACGAGCCGAGCTCGAGCTCAAAGTTTTCAGGCTTGGTAAGCTTTGAATTGTGTTCAAGTCGAGCAAAATGTAAGCGAGTTAAGCCTCTAGCCTTACCAGCTTTGACTTGGCTTTGCTCATTTACACCCCTAGGATCATAGGCCGTGTAGGAGGGACTGAAACATTGTATAACTGATGCTGCACCAGAAAAAGCATGACATCGTCTTATGCCTGGGCATTCTCTGGCTGTGTGGCTAAGCAATCACTGTTTACTCGTTACCGAGATTGAGACACGAATAATGGAATCTTATGTTCTAATTTCTCACGCCTAGCCTGCTTACCTACCAAGAAAAAGTGCTGTGTACTCACTCTCCACTCTATCTTTGTGAATCATCAGGTAAGGGGAAAGATCATGATGAAATTCGCAGATTTGGTAGAACAACACGTTGAAGAACTGGCAGCCTTAGATGCAATGGATGCCGGGAAGCTCCTTGCTTGGGGTAAATCAGTGGACATCCCGGTGGGTGCAATGACCTTGAGGTACTACGCTGGAGCAGCGGATAAAATCCACGGGGAGACGTTGAAGATGTCACGTGAGTTGCACGCATACACCCTCAGGGAGCCGGTGGGGGTGGTAGGGATCATAATCCCATGGAATTTCCCAACTAACATGTTCTTCATGAAGGCGGCCCCTGCTTTGGCTGCTGGGTGCACCATGGTGGTCAAGCCTGCTGAGCAGACTCCCCTTTCTGCCCTCTTCTATGCCCATCTTGCCAAGTTGGTAAGCAAAAGAGAATGTTATACTATCTAATTTGTGTACATAATTATGTGGCAAAAAAAGTTATTTATTTGACCATAAAAAGATGAATATTAAATGATTCTCTTTCTGGGATTTGTTGATATTCCATCGTTTGTATTGGGTTCTCCAATTGGTTATGTTTCGTTATGTACTCATTTTGCAAATGCTTGCCATATTTCCCGAAATTCTACAATACTTTAAGGTTCATGCTAAAGTATGAAATTATTTATGGGCTTTCACCTAATGAATTTAAGCTTTTTTAGGATACCTAGTTCATTGTCATGGTATTATAATCAACCGAGTTCAAATCCTAGTAGCCCCAACTCTTTACGTTAATATAATTAGAGCGTCAAGTATGAAATAAATATGTGCATTATCTATGCTTCAAGTGTAATGACATCCGTGCTTGGATGCTTGCTAGGATATGAAATCATTTGCACACATTTATCTAACAATTTAAACTCTTGGATAGTTGGTTCCTTGAAACTAGCTATACCTCCTATAGCATGGCTGTTTAGATGTACTAATTTTCCTTTTCTTCTTCTCTATTGTTGTTCAGGCCGGTGTCCCCGATGGAGTGATAAATGTTGTCACTGGATTTGGATCCACTGCTGGGGCTGCTGTTGCATCTCACATGGATGTTGATAAGGTAACGTGTGTCCTCCCCCCCCCCCCCCCCCCCCCCCCCCCCCCCCATCGAAATTTTGGTTGGTGCCATTTTGGTGAAGGTGGGCATTTGTGTCAATAAGGTAGTTCTATTGTGATTTCGAGGTCAACGAGTTCAAATTTTAGAAATGACCTCTCCATGAAAGTGCAATTGTAATTACATATATCTTAACCTTTCCATCAAAACCTGGTCATTATAACCGGTCTAGACTCGTACTAGTTTTGATTGGTTTTGCATGTCTTTTGGCCATTCACAAGCTTCTTTGCAATGAAGGAGCTTTTTACATATAGCTAGACCGGTCTTTGGTCCACTCACCATTTTCCGGTCTTGGACTCGACCGAACTAGAGATTGCATTGTGAAATTTCATTGGGTCTTTAGTCTGAACTACGGAATTGGTATATGTGAGTTCCGCATATAAGATCAAGTAGGTTTCCATCCTAAAACTAGTTAGCATTAGGTGGAGTAGCCTACTTGGCTTATATGTTGATCTCTTTTCTTGAACAATTTTGTTGTGGGATTTCTTACTAGATTTATATGCGGCGTCCTTAAAACCAATAATAGCACCGATGGAGAGTCAGTCCAGTCCCGTCCCGTTTAATGTGCGTCCATACTTCCCAGATCCTACTTTGGTAGGACCCTCCTGCACCAGGACTTAACTTCTACAGCTACTGCAGGTGAGTTTCACAGGGTCTACGGAAGTGGGCCGGCGAATAATGCAAGCGGCTGCAACAAGCAACTTGAAGCAGGTCTCACTTGAACTGGGAGGGAAGTCCCCCATGATCATTTTTGATGATGCTGATGTTGACGTGGCTGCTGAGCTTGCTCTCCGGGGTATTGTTTATAACAAGGTATATCAACATGTTTAATTTGAATTGACATAGCCATCATGGAATCAAATAAGAACTATTATGTAAGGATTTGGTGCTACTATTATACAATTGGCCATTATGGTAATTCTATGATATCCTGTATACTATGTTTATATTGTGATTTATTTCTTAAAACGTATTTGTAAATGTATTTATGCGTAGAAAACTATAAGGGCTATAAAATTTAATAATTGTATAACTATTCATTCATAATACACGGTTTAGAAGCAACTTATATGTCAAAACTCTTTCTGATCGTTGTGATGTATTATATAGCTTTTGCAACATCTTGCCTTGACAACGCTGTGATAATGCGACTGTGAAGTGACAGTGACTACAATATTTCAATCGTCTTTGCATTTCTTAGGGGGAGGTTTGTGTATCGAGTTCTCGGGTTTTTGTTCAAGAAGGGATTTACGACGAACTTGTAAAGAAGTTGTCAGAGAAAGCGAAAGCCTGGGTTGTTGGGGATCCGTTTGATTCTCGCGTTCAACAAGGACCACAGGTAATCAACCATAATATCTGACTTTCTTTGTATCATTTTTGAGCATTGAATATGTAGTACAATAACCATTACATTATTTGTGGATCAGATAATAACCATTACTTGACCTTTGATCAATCATGTTACGTTTTTGGCACCCTTTTTTCTGAACTCTGGAACTGCCACCGTGTGATTCGGAAACCATGTTGCCAGACACTGGCAGAGCTGGAAGGGTGGGTGACCCCAACGATTTGAATTTCCAAAAAAAAAAAAAAAAAAAAAAAAACAACGATTTCTGCTATTCATCTTAATTAAAAAATAAGATTGCATTTAGTATCTTTTCTGAATTTTCTCAAAGATAGAAGATTTTTGTAAAGTTTTGTAAGTTTTATTGTATTGTGAATTTATTATATATATAAATTTTGTAGTATTTTCTTAAACCATCATGATTCAATAGATCTTTTTTCTTTTTGGTTTTATGTCCATTTATGTATTTTGTCATCGTAACGTAAATTTTTATATACTATTAAATACGTCATTTGTCATCTATTCATATTACTACTCTCAAAGAAAAAGATTTCTGGATCCACCATTATTGCAGCTCATATTATAGATCTACACAATTGGAATAATGACAAGGTTGATTCATCGAATTATAGGTGGACAAGACACAGTACGAGAAGATACTTTCCTACATAGAGCAAGGCAAGCGAGAAGGGGCCAAGCTCTTAACTGGTGGTAAGCCATGCGGTGGCAAGGGATACTTCATCGAGCCTGCCGTGTTCACAGATGTTAAGGTAAACCACAATTACAGAATCAAATAATAGCCCTTATTTAATGGAAACTAGCAGAATCCTTTTACAACTCGCGATCACGACCATTTCCAAATGGCTAATTTCAACTTTATACGTTTGGTTTTTTGGCCAAAAGAAGAAAATTGCTTGATTTGGTTGCGATTCTTTGCAGGATGACATGGTGATAGCGAAGGAGGAAATATTCGGCCCAGTCATGTCATTGATGAAGTTCAAGTGAGTATGCCTCCTTTATGCTCAACCTGGTTCCGTCCCAGAAGCTAGTGTAGGTCCAAATAGTGGACCAACAATCAAATTGAATAGTGAGTGGTTTTATATAGAATCTTGACATCGAGTGACCTAGTTTGATATGGGATGGTTAAATATTGTTCCTTTAAACATTTTTGTAATGTTTATCACTCCAAACTAAAACAAACCAGGATTCAAGACCTAAATACAAGATATGGGAGCAGTTTGAGTAATCATTCCGGTCCATGACCAAATGAACTAGTCTAAGTCGGGATAGTTCTTTTAGCACCTCTAAGATGTTCATCACCGAACTAGACCAAATCAAAATGTGATATAAGTTGATCGAGGACCAGTTGTTCCTTTATGGAGTGACAATTTGTCCCATTGTAAACCAAATGAGCCAGTCTAGTCTAGATATTTGATCCAAACCGGCACTCAAACACACTTTTTAAGCAGGTAATTTACATAGTGGAAATCCAGTGCACCACCCTAAAAGGACTCGTAGATAATCATATTGACAAAGTTCACAACTCCTTTTATACGGTGCCTCACACCGCACTAAACATGGCACAGGACAATGGAAGAGGCAATAGCGAGGGCGAACGACACGCGCTACGGGCTAGCAGCGGGAATCGTAACGAAGAGCTTGAACACTGCAAACACGGTATCGAGGTCGATAAGGGCAGGTGTGGTGTGGATAAACTGTTACTTCGCATTCGACGTAGACTGTCCATATGGAGGGTACAAAATGAGTGGGTTTGGTAGAGATTTGGGGATGGAAGCGCTCTACAAGTACACTCATGTCAAGTCTGTTGTTACTCCTCTTCACAATTCTCCTTGGCTCTGATCTTCTCTTTTTTTTTTTTTGTATTTGATTTTTGGGAGCCATAGAATGAGAAATATTTACGGGAAAATAATGTAATCTCTCTTGTAATTTGTACCCTTTTATTGCAATCTAGATGGGGGTATTTATGATTTGGTAGGTATCGTTTTATCTAATTTAAATGGAAATAAATATTAGAAAAAAGAAAAAAAAAGAAAATTCAGTATTTGGTTCTTAGTTTCTGAAAATCAAAAATTGACAAAAAAAGTCAATAAATGTCTTTGAAATCATTTGTTGTGGTTATTTAGCCTTTGAATAGCTCTTATGCGAAAAGAGGGCTAAAAGAACATGGTATTGCTATTATTGAAGTAATTGTTGTTAAATCGTGTTCAATTTATCTTATTTTAACTTATTTTTTATTAACTCATCCGTTTAAATAAAATATGTCCATTTTATATGTAAAGCCTATCATTCTTTAATTGTTCGTTATATTATACTTCGCTGTAATTGAGTTTTGATTCTTGGTAGTATTTCTGAAAAATAATCAAAATTATGTCAACATTAGACTTTATTTTTATATCCTTAGTTCATCATTATAAGTCATGTAATTTTTAATTTTTGGCATAACTATCATTTTTATGGTAAACAAAATTAGTATTAGTATCCTTTCCTAATTTCATAAAACAATGTTATTGCTATTATCAAGATAATTTTACAGCTATAATTCTTTATGAGTTATATCATTATGTTCATAATAACAATTATTGCTTTTATAATAACTCTCCAAAAACACATTTTACCACTTCAATTACTAACTAATTTTTGGATCTAATCTATCAACTATTTTAAGTATTTCATCCTCCGGGAACTGCAAAACTTGCTGTGCTACATAAAAAAATATTTTTTATTTGATAATACTTGGGTACAGTTTCAGCAACCTAGATTTTCTAATTTTTATTTGTCACCTAAAACTTTTCAAAAATTTTTAATGTCACACCTTAGTGTGACGCTATTACCTGTTAATTTTTTGCTAACGTAACATTTAAATTTTTTTTTAAAAAATATATCAATTATTTTTCTAAATATTTACAAAATTTTAGATATTTAAAATTATTTTAAATGTAAATTCCAATTTTTTGAAAATCATTCTCTTTTTGTTAGAATACCACGTTAACAAAAACTAACAAATTTTAATGACGTCACATTAAGGTGTGACATTGAAAAATTAATAAAGGTAGCTGATTTTTTAAAACTACATCTAAAATTTAAGTAATTTTTAGTAAAACAAATGTTTAGAAAAATAATAAAAAAGATAAGGTAAGGAGGAGCTGAACAAATTGATCCAAAGAAAGATCCTTCTTTGCAAATTGCAATGACAGAAGGCTAACAATAATGAACTCAAAATATTCATAGGAAGGGACAAATCTCTACACAGCCATTGTAAAAGTACCCAATAATCTTCAATTAATTTACCTCACAAAGAGCCTCCCTGCTAACTCTGTAGGCTTAAATTGGTCAGAAATTTCCTACCCAAATCAATCACTTTCGAAGGCAATTAAGAGCGAACGCCTGCAAAAACGACACAAAAATCAAATCAGTATGACTCTGCAAACCGATTTTCCAGAAAATCATTGTATCTTCGAAGAAAATGCATTCATAAAGATCCTTGCTTTGATACGTGGAAATAGATGGAAAAGTTCTCTTCCGAACGGCGTCACTACAGGGTAGCACCCTGTAAAGGTAGGACTACATACATCTTACCCTTCCTAGACCCGACCTTGGTGGGAGACTCTTTGAGGCGCTGGATTATTGTAATTGTTGTTATAGACAGGAAAGTTTCCTTGGAAGAATCGGGGAATTTTGAACACACTTAAACCGATAGAATTTTCAAAAATGGACCTTTTTGAACGAGCTTTCACTGGAAGAAATGAAGGGGTTTGGAAATTTTTCTAGGAAAAACGGGAAGCTCTCCAAGAAAATTGCATTCAAAAGATCCAATTTTCGAAATTGTACTAAAAACACGGAAAAATGTCTTTTCTTGTTTTCCAAGTAGTACCTTTTTAAATAAAGTTACTTTCCAACATTTTCTAATTTTCCAACTATGTTTCAATTTTTTATTTTCTGAAGAACATATTTAGAAAAATAGAGATAAAAACTGTTTGGATCGATTTTTATTTGTACTTTTTGGTTTTCGAGAAATTATAGAACAAGTTCAGAAAACATTTTCTTTTCTTTTTGGTTTCAATACTCATTCTAGGAAAAAAAACTAAAGAAGAAACTACAAGCCAGGAAAAATTGTTTTCGAAATATGATCTTTGAAATTTTAAAAACCAGAAAATACAAATAGAAAACAATATCTAACAGGACCTAAGAAAACTTTCGTAAACGGAACGCACCGTAAAATTTTCTCCTCAAATCACAACCACAAAACTCACCAGTTAAACCATTTCTAGGCCTTTTGCAGGAAATGATATCAGAAAAAGAGTCAACTAATTGTGCAGCCAAGCTCTTTGGATCATCAATCAGAGTTTGAATGAATGTATTCACAACCCGGCGCTCTTGCTCCGTAGCCCTCAAGCTAAACCATGTCAGCAATTTCAATCTGAAGTCCTGCTTCAGATAACCATCGCATTCGAGCCATCGTATGATTTTAACACAGTACTCGAAACTCTCGTCCAATGAACCAGGACCCCCAGAAACTCGAAAGGGTGATCCATTGATCAGCGTGCTGTCGCAATCATGGGTCTCGCCATTTGCGCTAGAAGACCTCTTTCTGTATGTCTCTACACGAGAATCAACAGCTGGCACTTCTCGGTGTTGGACAAGGGCCCACGCTTGTGAGTCTTCGCTAGGCCCGCTACCGTGTGATCTTACCTGGCCGTTCTTCTTGCTACCGTGAGAAGCAGCGTCGTCTTCTGGCCCATTATCTTCATCCCTTGAGGACTCAAAGGGAGGAATTACATCTTCGTTTAAATCCGGGACTGAGATGACGTTCAGGTCGAGTTCACGTGAAACGGGTGGCGATCGATGATCTTCTTGGACTTCGGATTTCCTGGTTTTACTTCCTCCACAGCATTTTTCTACATCAGCACTGCAAAAACCCTCAAGACATCCTTCCTCTTGAGCCCAAGCCATATGCAGAAGCCTCCCTAGATCTCTAACTTTGAACCCAGCTGAATATCCAGCCATATTAACCGAATCATCGTCTTTTGCACCAGAAGAATGCTTTTCAACAGACGGGTTCTCTTTCTTACAACTGATAACACCCCGTAAAGTTGGGTTCTTACGAATGACCTCAATGCTCTTAGTAAAACACTTGGCCTCAGAGTGACCCAAGTCGCCAGACTCCGTGTAGGAGATGATTTGGAAGGTGTACTCAGTGCAGGGCTCGAGCCCATTTATATTAATTCTTCTCTTTTCCCTTGGAAAAATGCTCAGAGGAAGTTTTGAGAGAGTACCTTCTCTGCTCTTGTAGTACCAAAGCTTGTATCCAATGACGCTACCAGTTAGTGAGATAGGCAGCTCGATTAATACTATTACGACTGATGAGGATGTCACTTCTTCAAACAGGAACCTGCAAGCAGCGGGAAGTGAATCCACTGCGAAGAATATATGACAAAGTATTAGTACATGTTTGGCCCTGCCGCAAAGGAGGGGAAAGGGAAAAAAAAAAAAAGCGTTCCTTGCCCAAAAAACAATTTATCAGTCTTTTATAAGGTAAAAATTGCTTTTAAAAAATGACATAATCTCTTTTTTTCCGTAATGAGTTTCTCTTTAGAAGCAGAATTAGTCAATATCCTTTGTGGCAGCCCTTTTCAAATAAGTGATTCCGGGGGGCAAAAAAATTTAGAACACGGGCAAACAGGCCCTTAATCTAACCTCTGCAATCTGGGTTTGTGGAAGAAAGAGCAGCAAGCAACTCATCGGCTTTCTGAGTTGCTTGAGAGCAAAGTTTCTGCACATCACTGGCAATGGCAAGCCTACTAACAATACCTCTTGCCATCTTCTCCGACTCGCCGTTTATGGGTCCCACCTCGCTCTCGAGCTTTGTTTTAGCATTCATTACAATGTCATGGAGCTCTTTAAACCGAGACGTACCATTGAGGAGCCTGAAGCTCAAAAATATTCGGTAACAGAGCACATCAACACGACGAGCGTCCTTTGCAATATTCAGCTGTTTCTTCCAGCATCTGCCAGATTGAACAAAAGTCTAATCAACATAACTATTAAGATGGCAACACAAAGAATCTTTTTATTTTTTCCCCAAAGCAAGCAAAGTGAAGGATTTAAACGTATGATCTTTGTAGTGTGTTTATCAATAGAATCAGGCCTTATTTGGCTGGCATGGCAAAGAAAATCATAGCTGCTTTAAAAATTATGTATTATACTCTTCAATCACGCACCAATTTTTTAACCAATCACAAAAACAAACAAAGTTTCTCATTGTGATTCAAAATTTGGGAACTGTTCAGAACTTCATATGTGAATGTTCCACATTGGAGTTGTGAGAAAATGAATCAACATATAAGTCTAGTGAGTTATTCTCCTGAATGCCAATTGGCTTTAGGATAAAAACATACGTAGGATTATATATAGACCTCATATACGCCAACTTCATGGGCCAGGCTTAAAGCCTGGAAAAGTTTCACTGGAGCAGATCACTCACCCAAGAATTCCGGAGACTTTACCGCAAGAAGCACAGCAGTAACTACCATCCAAGTGCATATACTGACCAAGATTGACCACTCCTACCTTTTCTCGTTGAAACGCGCACTCAATGTGACAGGATAAGCCACATGAGTCACCCTGCCCTGATTCAGACTCACATACTAACCAAAGACTTGGGTCTTTGTTATCATCGAATTTGTGACATATGCAGCAAGAACATCTCCGGCAGAACACGTGGTCTATAGATAAAACTGCTCTACATGCCGCGTTTTTACAAATCCAAGAATTTGACGATCTGGGGTCTGAAGAAAGCTCAATAGCCTGCGTAACCCGAGTTGGGTTTTCAGTCTTCCTGTTCTGCTTCCTTGACGCTTGACTATTCGGGAGCGAAGTAACTTTTCTGTTTTCTGGGTTTTTAGAAGACCTATTGCCTGCTCTCAGCTGCTGCTCTGTCATCCTTTTTTTTTTTTTTGTTTTAAATGGGATTTTAGTTTCTTTTTGGCGTCAAAGTATGTATAGAGAAGTTGTTTAAAGGCCAGAACATAGGATTTTTTCGAGTTCTGAAATTTGTTAATGCATCAAACAGATGGCCAGTTCGTTGTGTAGAGGTTTGCACCCTTGAACAATGACTCCGAACACCTGAAATTGAAGGAAGGTGCAGACGATTCAATACTTAAAAAACCAAGACAATGCTATAGCTTCACAATATCTTTTTTTTCTAAATAAATAGTAAAGACATTGTCATCTTTCACCCAATTGGTATAATGCTAGAAACTAGGGTTCATTTACCAGACACTAATGCACCGGATCCCATTAGAACTCCGAAGTTAAGCGTGCTTGAGCGAAAGTAGTACTAGGATGGGTGACCTCCTGGGAAGTCCTCATGTTGCCACCCCTATAAGGTTGGGGATCCTCGGAAACAACCTCTCGGCAGGGTTACATCCTAAAGGGTAAGGCTGTGTACATCCACCCTCCCCAGACCCCGCTTAGGCAGGAGCCCTTGAGGCATTGGGTCTAATGTTGTTGTTGTTGTGGGTATAATGCTAGAAACCAATTAATTACCCTAACAGTTATGGAATAAGATCATTTTTTAAGGAGCTCTTTGGGCAAAAAGCTTTGTGGGCTTCCCTGACTGACATAGCTTGACCGATTTTTAGAGGGATAAGAGGGCTTCGAGTTATTAGTTTTCTATTTTTTTATGCTTGAGGACATTTTATCTTTAAATCTTTATACATTCTTCGGCTCCTAATAATATTTCTTTTTTCGATAAAAAAAAGTAATTACACTATCAGCCAATGAATCAACCAGTAAGAGTCCCGTCTAAGGAACATAAAAAGACTTTTCGGATAACATTTCATCAGGGCAATCCCTTGATTCCTACAAATGCTTGTTTTACTTTGTTAAAGAATGAAAACAAAAAATCTTATCAAGAACAAAGAAAACATATATTCATTGATTACGAAAAGCAGTCCTCTGAGAAAGAAATATAGAGCAAGAAAATGAATACCTAAGTCATTAGAGCCTAAACTTACAAAAATCTGATAATAACGAGGGCTCTGTTCGGGTCAACAAAAAAAATATTCTCTTGAAAATTTTGCTTCACAACGTTTTCAATTAAAAATATTTTTTCTCAAAAAAATTTATCTTTCTAGCTAATAAAATGGTTTCATTCTATAAATTTTAATGATTTTCACACTTAGCCAAGTTGAGGTCAAAGTCAAGCATATGACCGTGGATGATGAACAACGTTTTCCATACATGAAGGATAATGTTTTCCCTTTCGTTGAGAGAGTCAATTTCCTCTCAGTGGAGGAAAACATTGTCTTTTTGTATAGTCATTACACTAAAGCTATGCAAAGAAACAATAGATATGAGATATAAAACATTTTCATTCGACACAAACTGAACTTAGATCATAGCTCTAGATGAAGCCCAAAAACAGACTAAATTTCAACATCATGCTAGGGTTAAAAAGGTGAAGTTCCTGAAACCAAAGGGAGAAGATGTAGACTAGAACTTGCTACAACTACTATAACAAGAAGAAATTGAATATAGACCATCATGTGTCAGGTGGAACGGGCTACAACTATGAGGCAGGAAAAGAAAAGGGGGAACAAGTACCTGATGGAAAAAACTGACTCCTTATTGATGCAAATGAAAATTTTAATTAAAATGCGGATATGAAAGATTGATAAAGCAATGGGGGACTTGAAAGGGAAGCAGGAGCTAAGGAACAAATGCATGTAATAGAATCTCCTAGAACATGACTAAATCATGGTGATACGTAATGGCATCCTTTCCTTTGGCGGAATTAAGGTAAAAGATGCAATGAACCATAATTTAGGACCTTTATGATGAAGATCCGGATAGATACACAAGAGGAGCCTAGGATAGCTCTACACGCCAACTGACTGGCAATATCCACGCTGTAGAAGAGCCCACCTTCTAGAAGAAAGACTCAGAGTTTGATCTGGAACTACTTTTTGTTTAAATTTTGAATTTTGAATCTTGTATTTTATTTGTGCCTTTTTGCTTCCAATTTGTGCCTTGCATCAATTTATTCGGACTTAGGTGAAGTTATACGCAAAATCAATTCACTACTCCCTAGAGAAACAAGAAGTGAGAAATAAGTATTCAAGTTGGAGGAAATTTTTTGAATGAAATAGAAAGGTCACAGGAACAATGGGATATGTTACTGAAATAGGATGATTTGGATTCTATCTCAACAGAAATCTTTATAAATGGCATGTCAGTCATAGAATGTAGCCGTCAAATTTTGTTGCTTGTTACCTTTGATAACATAAATCATGCATAAGAGCAGGCCAGTCCTTTTTCCCCTTCCTCATTCATTGCCCAACTCCAATCTTATTCCTACCGGAACGCACAAAGGGGCAAAAGAAGTTCATCAGCATTCGCTTATCCAATCTCACATACAAGGCAGGTGATCAAGCACTGTGAATCAAGGGGAGGAAAGAGAAGGAAATATATCAACTACAAGGCCGAGTTTTCAAGTGAAAATGGAAGTGGAAGTCATTGTGAAATTAGAAGGCATTTGTGTGGCTGGCAAATAGTAAAAGTCCATTTGCTAAAGGAAAATTACTCTTCTCCTAGAAACTATTTTCCTTCGGAACAAATTTTCTAGTAAAAATTAAAATTCAGTTGAGGTATTTCGCTGTTTGTTTCAAAGAAAAGCATGCTTCTACATTGTAATGTTCTCCCATGTTCTCCCGTTTTACAAAGGAAGTAAAACTGTTTTTCTTTTGGTAAATCTTTTATGTCAAGAAATGTGCTCTAAACAACGGAAAAGAGGAAAACTAATCCTAGAATCTGATTCTCCCCCCTAGCAACCAGAGCCTAAAAAGGCAATAGATGTCAAATTCCCAATTCTCTTATAACTTTCCCTGTACATGCAAACTTACGTACCGGGGAAGGGGGATACTTAAGCTGCAATTTCTTACCCGGGTTTAGGTAAGCTATATTTCCTTGGTTCACGAACTTAGAAACATGCATCTGTGTGGTTGGACAAATGTGAAAAACCGAGGTATGTGAGATTAATTGTCCCTTTCAAATTTCCAATGTACATGTGAACTTATTTACCTACCTAGGGGTAGGCAAATTGCAGATTCTTAGTGCCATGACATTTTTCATTAATGCGGTCCGGCCACATGATCTTTATAGCATCACGTTAAACAACCATCCAACAGATAGGGATTTGGATATTTGGAAGAAGTAGAACAACCACAAACAGCCAAGAAGGTATGACAAGCAAGAAGTTCGCCGGGGAAATCACTTCCTAAGAAAGATACAGCTCCAAGGAACTTACTTTATGAACCAAATGATACCTAAATTTTCAATTTCCTTATCAATCTCCATCAAAGGTTTGACATCATCTCTGAGTAAAAGTTTTGAGGCAATTACGCATTGATTTGATTTGCTGTGATAATTCATAAGAACTCTTACTTAACACACAAGAATTGTGAAACTAAAAACAGATAAACATTTATATGATTAGATAATGGTAAACTTAGATTAGAATGTAAGAACATATGACAAAATAAGTACAGTGACAAGATGTACATAGGAATCATAGTTGGTAATCTTACATATATTCAATATCACATAAACAAATCAAAATAACCCTTTCCCACTAAGTGGTGATGGTTACATGGATTGATCGGGAAAAGAAGATCCAGCAAAATAGTAAAGCCCGTCGTTGGCTACTTAACACACACCCTCTCCAAATTAGCTGAGAACACGGTCTAGTCAAAGGTTCCATTGCCAATAAATGCAGTGTAGTATCACAGGTCTACTTAAAAATTATATTTGAAGTCCGCTCCAAAGTGTTTCAGTATCAATTTCTCAATTCCCACATCTGGTGCTCGTATTCATCAATCGACAACTATAGCCTCAGCACATGAATGATAAGAAGCATGGAGGGAAAGGAAAACGAAATGAAGAAAATAGTTCCCACAACCTATGCATTGGAGACCATACCTTCATTAGGAAGACTAACTTCCAAAATCATGCTCCAAATTGATGTCAAATTTGATTAGCGCCTGTCCATGTGACAACCAAATGATGTCATACGCTTCAGCTATTGAATATGAGGCATTACAAGAACATGAAATTTATTAATGTGAGGCATAAAATTTATTAGCAGTACGAGAATATAGACAAATTACAGAAGGATATATACCACACAAGAAAAGGACAGAGAACCCTACAGAAAGATATATGCGAGTCAAAGCTGATTAGATCAGTGAAGAACAAACTCTCTCTTATACAAAATCTATTCAAGGTGTCACCATCATCCTCTAAGATGCATAAGAAGAGAGTGTTAGTATCAAATGTAAGGTTGCAATTACTAAGAATCTTTCCCACATAGCCAACAATTATAATCCACAAGTATGCGGTGAAGGAAGAAGTAATAGAAACTTGCAGCAACATGAAATGGCAAAAGAAATTTAGGAAAAGTGGGATCCTTTATGACCTCAAGGGTGTGGAAATTGAAAGGGAAAATGATTGAGAATATTTTGCTCAAGGTATGACTAGTTTCAAAGAAATTCTCCTCCGTTTTTCATCCACTCATTTTCCCCCTTTTCCTTTCACTTTCAAGGTTCGAGAGTGCTCCTTTTAAGACCTCCAGATTCCACTATGACCTAAAGGAGTCGCAAAAGTGAAGATTTAAACTTTAATCATCCTGCAACAACATGATCAACTAACCTAATCAACACAACCAAGCATGCCAAGGCTAGAAGTTTCTCATTCAATCAGGCAATATTAAAGTGTCGCTTTCTTTATCTAGGAAGGGCAAATGTTCTTGATTGTTAAGTGGGATGAAAATATCAATCAACATATAAGAGATAGCATATTAATGAGCATTCATACCTAAAGCCATTACTAATGTCTTTTTGACATAATGCAGCTCGGAAAACTGAACTCAATCAAGCCAAGACAGCCTTGATTAGCTATCAGAATCGAGAACAAAGACAAAAGCACACAAATGGGACGTATCTTCAGTTCAAAAGTGTTTCAATTCACAAGAAAATTGTATGAACCCATAATTTAGGCCCCTTTTGGTTCAAAGGGAAACATTTTCCTCACTGAAAAATTCTCTTCAGAAAATATTTTCAAACAAAAATATATTTTTTTCTTAAGTGCTTTTGTATTTCTAGATAGATAAAAGGATTTTATTTTATAAATTTGTATAGGGTTCAAGCTTGCCCAAATTGAGGTTGAAATAAAACATACGATATAAGATTACCATGGAGAACATTTTCCACTCAACAAAGAAACTATTTTCCCCTTTCGTCGAGGGGAGTAAGTTCCCCCTCAACAAAGGAGAACACTTTCCACATTTATAGTCGTTGCTGTAAAGTTCAAAGAAACAACAAAATGGAGACAAAAAGGGCTTTCTGTTAAAACAAGCAGATGCTTAAACCTCAAATTTGATTCAGCTAATCATCATAGACAACATGTAATAACTTCATTACCCAATTGATTAATCAAACAAATATGCTTATTTTCTCTTGGTTTAGATCCTAATAGCACCTCTAAAGAACATCAATAGCCACACATTGTCCAAATACCCCAGGATTTCAACAGAAAACCCAACACAACCAATCAAAAACCCAAACAGGCACCCAGAATTCCATCAAAACAACACTACCCCACAAAATTAATCACTAAAAAAACACAACTTCAGATAAAAACACAGCAAACCCAGATTCAATCATGCAGAAAACAACGGATCTGAGGCCAAAAATCACAAGAAAAACTACAGAAAACATCATAAAAAGACCAACAGAACTGAAATAAATGCGATGAGGATAAAATACCTGATGTAAAATGTGATTAAAACAAGAGGAATCTAGGGTTCTAGAGAAAAGGGTCTAAAAAACCCCAAAAAAGGGTAAAATAAAACGAAGAAAAAAGGAGCTAACTTGCGTGAATCGCTATGAAAACTCTCTCCCCCCCCCTCTCTCTCTCTCTCCTCTTCTCCCTCTTTGTTGCCTTGTTAGTTGGTATATTGCCCATAGACTACTGGGGGAGAGGAAGTTCACTCGACGTTGAAGCGCGTGGGCTCCCTGTATGATAGGGAAATGCATAAGATCATGATGGGGAACTCTAGGAAGCCATTGGAGAGCGAGAGACACGCGCTAACGGCGGCGAGTGAGGGGGGAGGAGAGAGAGTATTTAGTTGGTCCAGCGCTGCAAAATTTGCTTTGCTTTTATCAGGCTAAAACTGTGGGGACTTCGAATATGAAAGAGGGCCAAAAAGGACAAACGCTCAGTTTGGCTATCCAACAATGGCAATCGAGCCGATAAAATTCATTATTTACGGATATCAGTTCTATTTGGAGCCGGTACAGTGGGACGGATAATGGGTACAGGTTAGGTGTACCTATCATGGGCAAAGGGCGGGTTCGGGTATAGTTTTGTACCCGTTCCGCTCCATCTCATACCCATCATATCCACTTCATTTTGTATATAGTTGACCTTTAAACTAAAAAATACGTGTTTAAATTCAATAACTCAAATTGTTTATCAATGTTATAAAAAATATTAATTTTTAAAAATAATATTAAATAACTAATATAAGCGGGTGTAGATAATCATTTTCTACACATATTAGGGAGGGTACAGGACGGGTAATGGATACCTGCGGGTGATGGGACAAGTATGGGTATGGGTTTGTACGCGCCAGGGCCAGTACAGCTATCCACTTCATACCCGTGGTGAGTAACGAGGCGGGTACTGGTATAGGATTTAGATGGCATGTACGAGTATAGAGAAGGCATCCCCCTAGGAATGGCAATGGGGCGGGTACCCGCCCCGTTTGGGGTGGATACGAGTATAAGTGGGGCGGGTAGTGGGTACGGGTTCGGTGTACCCGCTCCGTACCCTTCACGGGTATGGGGCGGGTACGGGTATAGTTTTGTACCCGCCCCGCCCCGCTCCATACCTGCCTCGCTTCACCTCATACCCGTCATACCCACTTTATTTTGTACATAATTAACCTTCAAATTAAAAAAATACTTGTTTAAATTCAATGACCCAAATTGTTTATCAATGTTATAAAAAAATATAATTAATTTTTAAAAGTAGTATTAAATAACTAATATGACCCGGTATAGATAATCATTTTCTACGCACATTAGAGAGGGTACGGGGTGGGTAATGCATACCCGTGGGTAATGGGGCGGGTATGGGTATGAGTTTGTACCCGCCGGGGCGGGTACGGGTATCCACTTCATACCCGTGGCGAGTAATAGGGTGGGTACGGGTATAGGATTTGGATGGCGGGTACGGGTATGGAGGAGACACCCCCTGTACCCGCCCCGCCTCACTGCCATCCCTAAATCCCCCGTACCCGCCCTACCCCACTCCATTGTCATCCATATTCATGGCTCTAGAGATTGTACTAGTGTTTGGTTTCTGGAAACGTAAATGCGAGAAGTACAAATTCATAAGAAGTAGTTATATAGTTTTTTATTTGGTTGTATACGAACTCTACATATGAGTTAAAATGTGAATTATATGTAGAACTTGTAGAAAAATAGAGACTAATATATAGGCCTAATAAGTTATACTATCTAATGCCAATTAGTTTTAATATAAAACTTCGTGGGTAAGGTCTAAAAGCCTGATGGAATTTTAGCATATTGTCAGGAAATAGGCAGAACTTAGGAAGTGAAAATTACTTGGCAATTTCAAATTTCCTACGTTCTATATCCAGTTCTGGCAATCAAACGTGTTGTACATATTTCGCGGAAAGTTGACACATAGATTGAATTACTGAAAAATACAACTTCCAATAATAATTCAATTCCTATGGTAACCAAATAATATTTTGATTCAATTTTTGAGTTTACATAAGTATGATTGTTGAAAATTTTCCGTTTAAGTATTTTGAGATTTGATAATACGTCTTTTAGTTATTCTGAAATTTTAAATTGTTTTTAGAATACCCTGAAAATTTAATATCCTTTTTTCTAACCACATCATCTGTTAGGATTTTATTAGTTTATGCAGACATGAGAAATAGAATGTAAATAACCTTTTTATCCTTGTTAATTTACTTTTTAGATATTTTATTTTTTAATTAATAAATAAGCATAAAACTAACGAAAGTATAACGAAATTACAGATAGTATATACCTGGAAAAAAAAAATTGAAGTCTAAGGTACTTTATAAACACCTCAAAATCCCGAATATTTGAAGTATATATTATCAGATCTCAAAGTACCAAAACTAAATTTTCTCTTAATTATATTTTAGAAATTTAACACAAATTTTCAATAAACGTTCAGATTAAATTATCATTTTAAATGACAGACTTGTTATAAAACATGAATATAATGGTCTCCTTAAAACAACAAGCCAATATTTATTTAAGCTTTAAAAAATAAAATAATATGTTTTATTTTTGTGTTTTTTAATATATAATAAAAGTATAATAATTATACTCATAATATTTACATAACATAATATACCTCGAAATTTGAGATATGAAAATAAATGCACACACATTGAATGTTTTTAATGGTAATTGTTACTATTTTACTACCAAATAAATGAGATAAGATTAGGTAAAGTCTTGACCAAAAATAGTTTGGGTAAAATATAACCTTTACTTAGGCTTTTTGACATAATTTTTTTTTGCTTTTATTAAAAACTCTTTTTTTAGAAAATATTTATTTATTGTTTATCCGACACGTCCTTCAATTTTTAGAGCATCTCGTATTAGATTATTCAAATATGGTATTCAAAAGCTTCCACCTCACCTATTTTGAATACCCCTTTCCACATCACCGTTTAGCTATCCACCTATTCCGATGGGAAACTAAATTTTATTTTGTTTTTTGATACCTTCAATGTTTTATAGTCTTAAATATTTAAATATTTTTGTATTTAATTAATTTGGTGATAAATTAAAAGTATAAATAAATATTATACATAAAAGTAAGTGTTTATGTTATTATTATTTAATTGAAATAAAAAGAGCGATAAAAATATGATATAAGTATGTATTTATAAAATAATCATAAAATTAAAAACACGAAATATACATAAAATAAACATTAAAGGGGAATTACATAGTGAAAATGAAAAGAAAAATCATACTTACAAAAATATAAAAGGAGTTTTGCATACCCTTTTTATGGGTGACAGAAATGAATATCGAGTACTTGGGTATTCATCTTATTTGAAATTTGAATACCCTCTTGGAGTATCCGTGAGTTATCCAGATATCCAAGTCGTCATCCATTATGGATTTTACCTCTCAATACAAAACTAATGAAGTGGAGTCCAAAAACCCATAAAAGTGGGACAACGAGAAACACAATACAATAAAATACGCAAAAAAACCTAAATTCTTATACCCGCACCAACTTCTGGAAATCATTGTTTCTAACAAATTCCGCCTTTGTGTATAGAGTTAAAGTCATATCACTTTTAGACCAAGTTCTCAATATAACATTACTCAACCCACTCCGCATCGTCGAACACGATCTTACTCCTTAGAGTTCATTGCACCCAAAAGACCACAAAAAGCGAAATAGATCGCCTCTTTCCTGAAATTTACCCCCGAACATGACACGAGAGCCACTCATCAAATAGACCAATGACATTACTTGGAACAACTCGAAGTAGACCCCATCAATCTAAACAATCACCGAAAATGAAAAAAGAATACCACATACCCGCATAACTAGAACCACTTGCAACCAACATTCCAGTCGATACAGAACTCGCAACTTCCCCAATCGAAAATATAATTAAAAAAAATAAAAATATAAAGTGATAATTGATATTGCAGTTACTGTTGCTGAGTAGTTTGTGAAAGAGTATCCATAGGGCCACCAAATTAGTTGTGTCCTATCATCTTCCCATCTCAAGTACACTAGCTACTCTATATTGTTGTTTCATAGATGCTGCAGCGACTCTTTTTTTTTTTTTTTTTTTTTTTGTTAACTTAAAATATTTTTAAGTTATTTTTTTAATACAAAAGGTATTAGATACAATCTGTACTTTAACGACGAATGCTAATATAATATGTTAGCTTTTTTATTATGATAATATAAAAGGTTGAACTAGACCAATAGCATTAAGTCTCTTCTCTTACCTCGACAAGATATAGGAACTTTGAGTCTAAGTAGGCTCAGAGCTGGGTTTCGGGTGAAAGAGTGGTGTTCCTCGTTTCTATACTGTCCGACTGATGTTGCGTGCAATGTGGAATGTTTTAAGAGCTGGTCGCTGATTTCGTAGCTCTTTACTAGCAGGTGTGAGATCTGGCACGCTTTTGCTCGGCTTGCTGTAGAATCGGGTGGGGTGGGTTTTTATTAGATGTGTCATGTGGTTGTAATGGGCGTGTAGTTTGTTTTTCTTTTTTTTTTTCTTGCTTTTATTTTGAACTTTGCTTGTGTTGCTCCTGCTCGGGGCCCCGATTGTTGGATTGCTGCTTTTATATTGAGCTTTGCTCTTTATTTATCGAAAAAAGTAGCTTTAAGTTCAATATGCAGAAAAAACTAAAAGATAGCATCGCAAGCAGCATAAGAGCGAAGAGACTATTAAATTATAACACTCAGTATACAATATGGTCTCATTATTATAAATATATTGGTCCAAAATTTTAAGAAATGTCATGCAAAAATTTTACTATATAATTTGATTATTTCCATTTTATTTTATTGAATTTCAAACCTAGTCATGCACTATTTTATTGAATTTCAAAAAATCTTAATAAATATTAAATATTTTTAAAGCCCATTGACTTTGATGACATGCAAGTACTACTTCAAGAGTTGCAATCATTGAACAATCAAAAACTTATTTAATAGTCAATACATTGAACTTCGATAATGTAATCGTTCAAAAACTTTAACTGTCTAGGTAGTAAGAATTTTCACATTAGAATTATGAGAGAAAAATATTAATATATAGACTATTTTACTTAATATTTATTAGTTTCACGATTAGATTTGACGGTTGTTAACTTTATAAATTAGATCCAAGCGCGACATAATTCTATCATACTCATATATTAATCATAAAATTTTTTTGGATTTTCAACAATATTTTATCTGTAAGAGTATAAATATAAAATTCTGAGTCACATTAAAATAAAAATCCCAAGTGTAGTAGTTGTTTGTACGGTCTAAAATAATGCCCACCTACCGTGCTTTGAAACTTAGAAAAATAATTTATATATTCAATCTGTACTTATATTATAGTAAAGTTTCCTATTTCTATGAAAACCTCGAATTCTTCTAATGAGCCCATCTTTCATATTCACGTCCAGCAATAACAAATAACTTAATAAGTAAAATGCTTAAAAAAATATTTCCTACCCACCTATTATCTAAGCTAAAAAGAAAATCGTATAAAAAATTTTAAATTTCTAATCTATAAGCAAAGTATAAATATGACATACCTAAATTGAAAACAATTCTACCCGAAAAGATATACATAAATCATATTTTTTTTAAATATAAATACCCGTGGATCATATGAGATATCACTGGTATAAATATTACAATAAATTGTAATAGAATAAAGAATAATATTTACCAGCTATTAATTTTTTATGATTTAATTATTTTTATCAAATATATAAATATTGAAAGTTATATATAATTTAACTGTATGCATAAATTGCTCATCACTTTTTTTCCTAATAAATTACTCTTGAACTGTTGACCAAAAAAATTGTTTTGTGCATGCAAAGCTCTATTGTTTCTCATTGTAAAAACAAAAAAAACAAAAAAAAGCAAAAACGCAATATTTTCAGTATTCCAAGGGCTCCCACCTAAGCAGGATCAGGGGTGGATGTATACAGCCTTTTTGCTTCAGGGTGATACCCAAGGGGACTCAATTTTGTCATAAATAAAAAAATTAAGGACTATTTTGAACAAAACAAAAAGATGAGGATCAATTTGTACTAATTTATATATATTAGGGACCATATTGAACTTAAAAAGGATGAGGGACTCATCTGAATAATCTTATAAACAATAGGTACCCATGAAATAAATAACTCGATATTAAGCATAAGCGTTCTTCAGAAAAGCATATAATGTCCATTCATCCCTGGGCAAACCGGGTTTAGCAGGTATAGGAGGGGTGCTGAGGGATAGTCATGGGAGATTTCGAGCAATTTTTTTGGGCATCTGTTGGGATTATGGATTCTAATCAAGCAGCGTTGGAAGCTATTTGTTTCGCTCTAAAAGACACGGTTGAGTAATTTGGATCTCGAGGTGGAGCCGGATTCGTCGAATGCGGTGGCGTGGATCAAAGATGGAAGCAGTGGTCCTTGGAGATTTAGCTTTTACTGAACAAGATTGATGTGTTCAGGCGTATTTTTCGATCTATTACCTTTAAGCATACTTTGAGGGAAGCTAATTCCTAAGCTGATACTTTAACAAAAAACGGAGTCTTTAGTACTAGTCCTCTAGTTGTTTGGTTCTAAATTCTTATTGTGTTCTTGTATGCTGTTTTATTTTGGATCTGCTTTAATAAAGTTGAATTATCAAAAAAAAAAAAAAAATCCAAACATCCAATAACAGAAGTCTATCCACAAATAAAATATTAACTGAATAGATCTCTTTCTTTTTACTTATAAAACAATTATCAAGACATGATATGATTGGTTGAAGAATCTTATATTGTAATAATCTTTTAAAATTTCTGAGAACCCCCAATCTAAGGGGTGCAATACAAGGACTTCTCAAAGGTCACTCATCTTGATACTACTTTCGCCCAAGCACACTTAACTTTAGAGTTTTAATGGGATCCTGTGTTTGCATGTTGATACCCTCTTAAGTTTCTAATTGTAAAAATGTCTAATAGAATTTTTTTTATAGTTAAGGTCAAAACTCATATTTTTTTTGATAATTAGGAGCCAAATTTACAATATAAAAACTAGCATATAATAAAGAGATCCATCGTAAAGACTGCATTAGGCCCTACATTATAAACTACTTTTGGAAAAAAAAAAAGAAACCTTCAATTGGAAAAAGCCACAGGGGCTTTTGTGAAAAGCTACTATTTAGATTATTTTTTAATTGTAAAAAAAACTTTTTTTAAAAATATTTTTTAGAAAAATAATTTTATAAAATTTTTTAATGGGTGTATTTTGCTTTAAAAAATTTATAGTTTTCATTTTTATTTCTATTTTAGTAGAAGCTTTATTTTCTTGTTTAAATTTTTAAAAGTATAAAGTAACTTCTGCATCTATAATAATATCACATTAATTTTTGATTATAGATCCTTAAAATATGCAAAAAATATTAAAAAATATTTTTTTCTAAATAAATATACACACACCCTCAAACAGCGGTTTTCAAAAGCGCCTTTTTAAAACCAGAATTTTAAGAAAGTTGAGAGAAGGGGCTTTGGACAAATATCAAGATCCGTTGAAAACAAATACACTATATATTTTGCCATGGTTTAAAAAGCATTTTGAGAAAAAAAAAAGCATTTTGGTACATAGAGAAAAATCTATTACATAAACATTTAATATAATTAAAACAAGTTAATTAAAATTTTATAAAAAGCTTACTTATTCTGTTAAGTTAACCTAAAATCTAAGCATATTATATAATATACTATTTTAATATGTGGATCGAAACACAATTTTTTTATAATGATAAGGATGCTACAATTTTCTTAATATAGACACCAACTGCCAACGATATATACATATGAGAGAATGAACTTCGAATCTAGTGGATACCCTAAAGGGAAAATTTGAAATGCAAGAAAAAATGCTAATCTTTTTTTTTGAATGTTTTAACTTTATGTCATATGTTTCCGATAAGAAACTATTGTTTAATTAGAGTGAATTGAAGACGGGTAAAGTTGTGTGATAATTGTTTGGATGATCACTTTCTCTACCACTACCATTTTAATATAAAAATATAGGTAATAAATAAAAAATAATATTGAATTATTAATTTTCGGAAAATAATAAATTTATAACAAATAACAATTAAATATGTTATTAAATATATAAAATGAGTAAAAATTAAATGTTGCAGAGGAGTACTTTTGAAGCACATGATTGTTAGTGATGTTGGCTCTAAGAGTCATGACCCACTTAAGTTGACTTTTCTCTACTTTAACGTCTACTTTGCAATTATGTATGTGTTTAAATAGGTTCTTTACGTCAAAAAATTTATACTTTTAATTGTATCAATTATTAAAAAGGGTATCACTATGGCATTATTGAATTTTATTAAAACTTTAAAGTTAAACGTGTTTGGGTAGAAGCAGTACCAGGATGGGTGACCTCTTAGGAAATCGTCACCCTCAGGTTGAGGGCACTCGAAAATAATCTCTCTTTAGGTTAACATCCTAAAGAGGGAAGGCTGCATACATCTGTCCCCCAAGACCTTGCGTAGGCAAGAGCCCTTGAGGCACTGGGTATATTCCTTTACTTCCAATTGTGTCAATTTAAATTTTTTTTTATAATCCATATTGTATTAATTTAGTCATTGGATCAAATTCAATTAAATTATTTTAGTAATTTTGAACGGCACAATCACTTTAGATACAAATTTCCCATTCCAAATCCACATGTTGACTCAATTTAACCGAACCTATGACCAAACCTTTAAAAATTTCTTTAACAATTTAACATAACTTTTACTCCAATAACCAAATTGACACATTATAAATTTTACATGGATTAAATTGACACAATTGACAAAGTACAGAGAACTTTAGTGTAAATAACATGTAAATATTTTTTTTTTCTTCAATTTAATCATTATTATGACTATATCAAATTAACTTATTAACTACAAAAATGTGAATGCAATTTATTTGAGAGTATATAAACATAAACATGCTCTAGTCGTACTTTCACATTGATATTATGTATTTAAATTTAAATATAAAAAGTATTTTGTTTTGTTATCAATGAATTTTTATATATAATTATCAAAAATATGATGTTCGAAGTTTACCTGACTTATTAGTTACCCAAACAGTAGTAACATTAAGTACTAATTATTGATTATAAATACTGTTAAATATTATAAACGAGTCATCTGAGCTTTGTTTGCATTCTTAATTACCCTTTGCATTCTTAATTACCCATCTTGTGATAATGTTGACTACTAATTATTAATTATAAAAAAGTATAAATTTTGTATTAGTATTTTGAATCTTCTTGTATAGTTTATTGAAATAATTTGTTAATCTAAAAGTAATATTATTTTAATAAAATAGTCTAAATAGTGATGTAAAATTGTGATAACATTTTTCATCATTTGCTAATAATAGCATGGCCTCAACTCAATATCTCTTTCACCTCATACACGAGTTGTAATATTATAACATTGTCAATAAAAAAGAATTGGATAAGAGGCATATTGTATATACGTACACATCATTATCTGACCTATATTATTAAATACATTTAATTTTTGAACTAAAAAATTATTTTGTAAAATATATGGATTAAAATTTTAATACCTTAAACCTTATATTTCTAATGTATAATTTACCCTAAAAAATATTAAATGGCAATTTTCCACATAATAAGTTGATAAAAGAAGTGGTCAAAAGCAAAGACCACGACAAACCTCAAAGCCTAAAAGCATGAGGCCACCACGTGTAGGTGGAATCTCCAACTAGTATTAAACAATCCACGAATCTTTCCCGAAGTTTTCAGGTAAGCAAATCAGTTAATCGATTGGCTAGCAAATATTGATCGTAAGAGCGTGAGTATCATCATTTGGGATCAGACTCCTCTCGCATTCTCCTTTCCATCTCTCGGACTGAAACCTTGAGATTTCCTCTCATGAGAAGACGATCGTAAGGTGCTACCATTCTGTCCGTACCTTTATTAAAAAAAAAAACTCGACATTCCACATAATCTCTCTTTATAACTTAATTAATTTAATAATTACTTTAGTCAGTAAAAGTTAGGCATTCTACGTGTCATGAGCTTAGATAAAGCAGCCTCCTAATCTCACATTGTTTTTAGAAAAATTCAAATATGTTCGCATATTCTCACTCGCATACAATATTGTTTATTATTTATATAATAATTGTGCTTTAAAAAGGCATAATATTTGAATTAAAAAAGACATATATTTATTTTATATACACAATAAAGATAATATATTATGGATAGGATTGAGAAGGAGAATATATATTTTGAAAAAAGACCAAGAAAGATACTAATGACATCAATATCTAACACGCCATCTGTAAAATCATTAATTTTTATTGTCATGTTATTTTCTCTATTAGTAGTTAATATTATTGGGCTTCCTGTATGGAGCCTGGTTTTATACTATTAGGGGCCAAATCTATAGAGCGGGGGATCAGGCCTTGATTTGGGCTCGAGTTGAGATTCAGGCCTATGTTGGTGATTTCAGCTGAAGAATCTATGTGCATCTGTGTAAGCACTATTTAGGGTTTTAGAGAGTAGAGTGAATCAGAAGAAAACTCTCTGTAACAATTTTAAAGCAATAAAATCTCCATGCAACTCCGTGGACGTAGGCAATTTTGACCGAACCATGTAAATTTGTGTGTTTGATTTTATTTTCTTATTGAATCACTCATTGTTGTTGTTGTTGTTGTTGTTGTATCTCCTAATAGATGCCTTTATTGAATCACTCGTTGTTGTTGTTGTTGTTGTATCTCCTAATAGATGCCTCGTTTTTTTTAAACTAAAATATGTTGCAATTTTAGGTTTTTTTTCCTCCGAAGATGTTGCAATTCTTGTGTATATAACGAATATGACACTGTTTTTAATCATTTTTCCAAACATTATATCCCTTTGAAAGATGATATTGTTACGATTTTGGAATTTATAATCATACATGATTGAAGCACATTTTTTTGAACCAAAAATTGATGAATTAAACTTGTTTGACCCTATGTTTTTTAAAAAATATTTCCACCCCCCCAAAAAAAAAATCTTTTGGACATTTGAGAGTATTCAGTCTAAACTGAAAAGTGTTTTCAAATAAAAAATAAAAGTTATTTCTCACAGTAGAAGCATTAATAAAAAATACAAGTTTTTCAAATAAAAATACCCTTATAAAAAGTGATTTTTAAAAGAATAATTTTTTTCAGTTTTTGACCAACTAAGCCCTAAACTGAATCGGTCTCCATAATTCTCACCTTGTTTCTGCAAAAATCCAAGTATGTTGATATCTCCTTAGGTTAGCTTGATGGTTCAAGTTTCTGTCCGTTAAATCCGAAGCTTATCAACCCCTTGTGTAAAGTTATTGTCTCTGTTCACAGAATGTATAAACTCTTTATCATTATCGGGTACGGTTTTGGCATAGATACATGATAGTTGCACTTTATGAATTGGACATGTCCAATATTGACAAACCATATAGTTAGGATATGATAATGATGTTGAGGATTAGTATATAATATATGCATCAAATTTATAAAAATGGGAACATGACCCACACTCTCTTTCATTTTCAGTGACTGATTGGTACAAACACATCCACTAGATGTCTGGACACATGACACTCCATTTATTTCACTTTTCACTAATTTATTGAGTCTCTTCCTCTTTTCTTTTTGCATGCTTTTGGTGCTTATTTTACTTGCATGGCTTCAATCTTATTTGGTCCTTTTGTGGTCCATAAATTTGTCTGTATTAGACTTGATCTTACCCGCCTAAACCTTACTTATGAAGAGATGACGTTTGATCAAGATGAATGATTGTTAAAACTATGTGTGGCTAACATGGCTGTTAGGAGAAAGGAGTACGCTAATGCTAATTTATAGTGCCCCTAGGCTTGTATGTTTGTTATTGTTACTGATTTATTGGTGTATGCATATCTCATATTGCTTTATTTGACTTGAATTTTTTAAATACGTTCCTTCTTGTTTCTAGGGTTGAGCGTCCTAAATGGGTAAGGTTGCGTACATCTTACTCTCTTTAGAACCTACCTTGGCAGGAGATTCTTTAAGGCATTAAACTATTGTAGTTGAAATTAGTCTGTATTAAAAATGGGGATTGTAATGAGCCAAATATGGGTCGGATTCGCCTCCGTCCGAATCCAACCCAAAAATCGGACCCAACCTAGACTGAAAAACAACTGCTTATTCTATGGAATTTTGACCGAAGTCCAAATTGATTGGGTGAAACGGGCTCGAATCTTTTCAACATCCCTAATTAACAATTGAGTTGTGACATGAAAGGGTCATATTGCTATGAAAGGCTTGGATCAAGTTTCCATCCCCAACCAGCCGAACCTCGAATCTCATGAGCTTAAACTCAGCTAATTTACACTCCACTCACATGGACATGTAGGGTTTTATATGAGCCTAGCTAAGCCTCTAAGCTTATACAATAGAATTTCATCAATTTTAAAGCATTGCTAGCTTGACCACAAAGTAAATTGAGTTACATACCAGCCTTTTTTTTTTTTTTTTTTTTTTTTTTTTGTCTTCGGAAGATAAAGAAATGCACTAAGCATCCTGTCTTATAAAGACTATCCTTATTAGCATCCTAGTCTGCAGCTCTGTTTCCTTTCTAAAACGTGACAGAAATAACACCATCCATTGTGGCTACAAATTACTTAGCATCGAATTTCGACCTATACCAACAAAACAATATCGAATCCATTGGATAAATCGTTTATAAATAGATAAGAACATATACTACACTTGATCTTAGCCAAAAGGCCGAAAAAGATCTTCTCATATAAATGATTACCATGCCCCACATATCCCTCTTCCTGTAATATGAATGAATACGAGCTAAAACTACGTATACGCTCATATCGTAGAAACTATTTTAATGCTGATCATCAAACTTAATTATTAAAAAGGGGGAAAAAACCTTAATGCATTAGAACAAGCCATAGACTCTAGCATCATATTTCAACAAATACGTCTAGGTAACATAAACAGTTGTATATATATACAAATACAAACGCACTACGACACGTACTACAAAGAGAATGAACACGAACTTGATTGTAGAGCTTACAAACCTATGGGAAAATAATCCATCCAGTTTCAACTGAGTCTTCTAGCTCTCCAATCTGCATGATTCTGCCGTCTAAATGATCTGTAAGCGAAAAATAAAACTATCGAAGTTATGAAACAATCGAACATGGAGAATGAAATTGATGATTAACATTCCATACTAGTTTAGTTTTCAGATAACGTCCGTTTTCTTTCTCCTCCTTTCATGGGGTTCATGTTGGGGTTTGGGCGAGTACACATTGCTTTGGATTGTCAAGTAATCAATTATCCTAAAGGCTTAAGTTGTTGCGTGAAGGTCGGGAATGGTTTATACTCTAGTATAGATTCCTATCAATCAAACACATTTTTGATTTAATACATAAGCTCCTAAGACCATACATATGCAGAATAATAATCGATATTCAGAGAAAGCTTACATAGAACCACTCAAGCATAACATGTGATTCTGCAAGGCAAGGCCGATCACGAGACTTTTGGGGTTAAAACAAGTTTTAATTGGTAGGCTTTTTTTCTATAAGAAACATGTGCAAATTAGTTTAAACATATCTCGAATAATTCACTATATATTATAATATCCATTAGCACGTGAGTACTTTATATTATACACATAAATATACATGTTTATAATTTATTATACATAGGCCATTATTTTGTAATTCTGAATGCTAACATTCTAAAGGGTGCTTTTACTATTTACCTTCAAATCAAAGCCGAAAGCAAAGGGCGAAAACTCCAAAACTAGTAAAGGATGCTTGTGTTGTGGTTTTGAGCTCTTTGATCACAGCAACAATAACGTTACCAATATGAGCATATCGACGATTGCTAGCTCCTATGATTCGAATACACATCAATTCTCGAGCCCCGCTGTTGTGATAGAAGCAAACTGATAATATAATTAATTTTTAACAAGAGTCTCTAATAAATTGGGGGCTCAAAGTAACTGCTTTGATTGCTTAGAGTTTTGGCCGGCCCTACAGCATGGTCTAGTATCAACCTCGAGAGACAAACTGTCAAGAAGACACAGCTGCTATACAGGCAAAATGTGGCTTCCTGTCGCATCAATGTAACATGTAAACCAAGCCCTACAAATTGATGGTGTAACTGAGGGTGGCAAAGAGCCTCCAATCCGTGAGCCCTCGGAAGCTGGCCCTGTTGAGCCTGAAAGGCTTAGCTTGTTTAGACATTGAGCCAAGTGAGCCTAGCTTGTTTAGCTAAGCGAGCTAACTCCAACCCGATAAAGCTTGAGCTTAGTTGGGGAGCTAAACGAACCTAAATAAGCCAATTTTTCACTAAATTATATGGCCTCTCTTTGGTTAAATGAGTTGAGCTTGAGTCTAAATAAGTTTAAACAAGTCTGAATGAGTTGAATTGAGTTTGAAACACTTAGAAACAAAAAAAAGTTTAAAACCAAGTACTAGAATATGCAGAGGCAGAGGCCACTTTTTCTGAAACTCCTTGTCCAATAAACTGCCAAAATAATACACTAGTAGTGCGGAGAAACAGGAGCATAAACTAAGGAATCATTCAGCAATATGCACAGTTTCAGATAAGTATTCTATAAGACACCAATCTAGAAATGTAGAAGGTGGAAGTACAGAAACCGAAAAGACTGTAGACAGGAAACACAAAAGATTACACAATTCAGTGCGTCGACGAATAAGATATCCATACTCTTATAAGATCGTGAAAGCAAAATCTTTCTGCATCGCACAATAACTTTTTAAGCTCGTTGACCAAAAAAATCCATATGCTCCCTAGTGCGACATTTTAAAAAAATAATTTTTTTTGGGTAGGTAAAAATATTTTTTTTTTTTAACCACAAAGAAGCCCGAAGGCAAATTTTGGGTAGGTAACTGGGGTTGGGTGATTTGGACCTAGGAATTGTTGTCCACCTCAACCTTGCCAGTTCTAGCGTTTCTTTGTATAACTTCATACAACAACTACAAATACATAAAATATTTTCCTCTATTGAGGGGAAATGTTTTCCATCGTAATTTCACATCATGCACTTCCCTTCAACCCATCTTGTCCAAGCATTAATCTTATACAAATTTATAGAATGAAACCATATTCTTTATCTAGATAAGTGAAGAAAATATTTTCCGGTGAACCAAACAGAGCCCAAATCAGGGCCTCATTGACAATTTCAAACAACATATCCAGACAAAAGTCCACTTCATTATCTCCACTATTAGGTTTATAAATTAAAACACCCAAACACACTAATTGAGAGGATTACAACTAATAAAATGTCACTCAATGCCAAAATTACACCTCCTTTCTCAACCACAAAGAAGAAATAAGGGGAAAAAAGCTCAGAATACTTTGTTGGTTTCTACTCCAATAACACTTAGTTAATTATATATATATACATATATATATATATATATATATATATATATATATATATATATTTGGCCAAAAGGCAAGCAAGAAACCTTCATTATCATTCAAATTTATACAACCTAACATCTCAACAAAACCTAACAAAAGACACCCCAAATATTTCTACTTATTCTAGAAATCCACCCCCTAAGCAAACACCAGTAAAAATAAAAGCACAATACATACGCTTCTATTAGTAAACAACATGTATAATACGCATATTGAACATGTATCTATATTTTACGAACTAAAAAGAGCGTTAATGTCTAATTGTCAAGAATGGTCGAATATGCGTTTTCTTAATATTATCAGTATAATACACGTCTTACAATACGTATCTATATTTTTTTTTTTGTTTAAAGAACAAATGCTCTATTGATAATAATCACACTTAAACTTAAATTAAGCATCCATATTCTATACTCTACTAAATTTGTCACTTCAACTTTCAAATTGTTGACTATACCATATCTTTTATTTTGGTTATAATTCATGCTACAACTATTGTGGCTGACACCATTTGTTTTAGACATGAAAGTATGAATATACCTTTTTCATGAGTCAATGAATTTTTGACCGAAATTTTCATGACAAAATTGAATAATACAGGCACATATTAAATCCCATTTAATTCTTGTACCACATTTTACTAATGATGACCTATGCCTACAGAACTATAGAGATTTTTCCCTATTATCGGAAGAGTATAAGAGGATAGCTCAGAACAAAACAAACCACAGAAACCATAAGTGTATTTATAGATATAGAACGCACACGAATATTTAACTTCGAATTAGAGATAACCCAAGGATAAGAAAGCATTCTCCCGATAGAAAGCTTGAGACAATAACCCCAATTCAGTAATTGAATGAACGATAACTCAATTAGGGGTGTATTTGAGCCAAGCAGAGCCGAGCCCGTTAGGCTCTAGCTCAGCTTTTCTTAGGCTCAGGCTTAGCTGGGCTCGGCTCACCCTGCTCAGCAAGTTCCAAACTAAACTTGCGATTTTTAGGCTCGTTTGGACTCATTTAAGCTCAACTTGACTTGATTAGACGTATTTAAGCTAAAAAATTATATTAAGATAGGCTTGCTTCAACTTGTTTAGACACGGGCTTGAAACAAGCTGAGCTTTTCAAGCTTTATGATAAGCCCTTGCGAGCCAAAGCGGCTCATTACACCCCTAAACTCAATCAATCAAAAACCACAAAAACACAACGTAACGATATAATTCAGCTCGAAAGAACATAATCAAAACCAAAAACCTAAATTTGAACGATCAATTGGACAAAGAATCGAACTTGACTACCTCAAGAATCAGATTTCTGCCCATCACAAGCAGGACTCTCATCAAAATTCTTCGCCGGATACTTCGCACTAACCACTCCAACCTCGAACACCAAATCGTCACCACTAGATCGAATCCCGGTGATCGACCACCACTTAAACAAAGCCCTAACCCTAATTCCGTCAAGCTCCGCTATCCGATTCTTGACGATTTTGCCCCTGACAGTCTTCGAGTACGCCGCCAAGTAGTTCTCCGGCCGCAAGGTGATCTTGCAGATCCCGGCGAGGTTAACGGAAAACTCGCCGGAAGTACGGTTAACGGAGTAGTCACGGACGGCGGTGGGGAGAAGGCCGAAGGGGAATCCGAAGGATTTGAGCTCGTTGTGAGCAGAGGTTAGAGGAGGAGAATTAGGGTTAGGGTTTGCGGAGGAGAGAGAGGGGGTCAGGTTGAAGAGGATGAGGAGGAGAGAGAAAATTTTTGCCATTTTTGTTCGCTTTTGTGTTTTACTGTGAAGTGGTTTTTCGAGGGCAAGAGAGAGAGGGTTTGATTATGGGGGTGGAACGGTGCGCTTTGAGGTTGTTTGCAGCTTTACGACGTCGTTGGAAGTGAATTTCATTTTTTTTTTTTTAACAAGGTAAAGAACTGGGGGGAGTAAATCCTTTAAATGACTCAATTAAGAAGCCCACGTTCAAGACAAGTGAGAATTGAATCCAGGACCTCTCGAATGGGTCCTGGGGTTACAAACCATTGTGCCAACCCCCTAATGGGCAGGAAGTGAATTTCATAGCAGTTGACTGAGATCTCTTTTGACCAATTTTTTTAGGGTTATTTACATTTTACTACCCTGACTTTTTTAGTAATTATAAGAAGGACCCTAATATTTTGAAATTATTGAAAAGGACCCTCTCCGGCCATCTAACGTCATTTTGAAGGTTTTTGGGCCATTTGGTTTATTTCGATTTGATCTAAATTTGCATGATAATTACTATGAATATTTTTGGATTACTCAGAATTATGATTTTTTTTATTTTGAAAGGGAAGTCATTTTTTCTTATTTGGTGGAGAAAGTCCTTTTTATTAATACAATAAACCCTCGGGGTTTTTTTTAATAATTTTAAAACTTCAGGGTTCTTTTTATAATTACTAAAAAGATCATGGTAGTAAAATATAAATGATCTTTTTTTTATCGAGAAAAAATTTTTAAATAGGAATAAAGTTTTTTTATTTTTAAGTAAAAGTAAAATTATAATATTTTTTCTTCAGGTAGGAAAAAAATATATTAATTCTATACTTAGCAATAATAATATTAATTAATTAATAACATTTTTTGTCACTTTTTCTTAAACATAATTTTTTCTTTTTCAGAATATATTATTAATTTTGTACTTAAGCAATAAGAGTGATGAGTTGCTGAAACAAAAAAAAAAAAGAGTGATATAGTAGATAATATGACCAAAAAATTAAATAATAATTTATTTTGAAAAATAAAAGCTATGTTTAAACATATAATAGAAATAGAATAAAAAAATATTAATTCTTTCATTAGTAACAAAAAAAATGTCAATTTTTTAAATCAATGATCCAAATAATAATCATAATTTAAAGATAATATGATAGATCACATCAATACAAAAAAATAATGTAGTAATTATATTATGATCATTTTACTTGCCCATTCAAAAATATATATTAAAAGAATATTGAGAATCACAAGATGGAGAGAGAAAATTTTATGTTTTAAATTTCTTTCTCCATAATCGTTACAAAATTCAAGTATCATAAGGATAAAGGAGGATACCGTGATCTTGTTACATTTACCAATACAATATAATATACACATTCTAATATTATCTATTTTTTTCTTTTGCTTTCCTCAGACTCCACAGGTCCACAGTTGAGCGTTTTTAACCTTGGAAACACTTTCCAGAACCTCGAACGGCAGAATGTCTCCTATCACTACTACCATCTTCGTTTCCAAGTCCACCTTGTAAGCTGTTACTCCTGTTCATTAAAAGTCATAATGCTGTAGATTAATGAGACCAATGATATATAAACGTATGCATGTATGTATAAGCTGTCACACATATACGATTTAATGAAGAGATGACATGTCCCTTAGGGACATAGCAAAGTGGTTTGTAACGCCGGGTGCCAACGGGGTGGCCCGGGTTCGATTCCCCCTAAGCTCAAAGTGGGCCTCTTTATGAGGTGATTTAGGGGTATTATCCCCCTCCCCCTCCCCCCGTCCTTACCATCATAAAAAATAAAAAAAAAATAAAAATGAAGAGATGACATACGTCTCTCCCATATTTATGAATATTATATTAAGTGCATTCCTCATCTAAAAGGGTCCATACTTGATTAAGTTTTTTTTTTTTTCTTTTTGATTATTAGCGAGGATAAACCTGCGATATAAAAGCCAGCATCTTAAATAAGAGATCTGAAGAGTATATACAAAGTGTGAAAAAGGGACACTAGATCTAGTTATGAGTTATTTACATTATAGGTTTATATACTATATCATTGTATTAATTTAGCCCTGATATTTTTAATTCTTTTAGTTAAGTCTTAATACTTAGAAATAAATTTTTCGATGGTCACTTTTTTTTTTTTTTTGGGGTAATTAGCGGCAAAACCGAGCAACAAAACAGGGCATTCGGCTAAACGAGCCCCTGGAAATCCCGAAACCGGGAGACCAACAGAAAAGACCCAAAAGAGAAAAACAGAGAGAAAACAACAAGAAACAGGCGCAACCAAACCAAAAACAGAGCAAACCAAGACCACCAAAACAGGAGAAGGGGACAAAAAACAAAAAAAGACAGGACAACGGAAGAAGCTGAAGCAGAGCCACCCAAAAGAGCACTTGGCTGGAACTCAGCTGCAGAAAAATCAGACAAAAAATACGGGAAACAAGAGCAGGACTGAAACCTTAACCCCAAAACCAACCATCTCAATTAGCAAGCAGCCTTGCCACCCTAGGTGGGTCGAAACCATCAAAATTAAATCCTACTAATTTTCCCATCTCAATAGTTGGTTTTAAATGTTGTCAATGGTTGGATTTTATTGGCTTCCTTTCATATCACAAGATTGAATCCTTAAAAATTATATCGTTAATTTAACTTTAATATTATTATATAATTAAATTGATACAATTAAACGAAAAATACCTTCAATTTTGGAGACATGTTTCTCCACTTTTCTGGCACAACCATGGCAGTGCATTGATACCTTCAGCACCACTGTCTGCATCATTCCATGTAACATCAAATATTTACCAAACTTTTCTCTCTTTTAATTTATATACAGCAGTAAGAGTACAATTTTGCCCCAAGTAGCGCCACTAACAGATGAAATAAGAAAAAACGAGCTAGGATCTGAACCCAAACAGTTACTTAAAAAAAAAAAAGAACATCTCTACTTTATCGCACGGTCTTCCTCATCTTGTCATAAATTGATGTTTGTCATCTTCACTTTACTCCCCTTACCCTATCAAACTTACTATAAAACTTTACCGAGCTTTTGATTCCACCTACGAAGCTGACATCTATGAGATTCATATATAAATTTAAATAGACTTAATCCTTAAAAGCCATTGTATTAGGTGGAGTGTAGTCCATATAGGCTTGTACGCCAATTTCTTTTTCTCCCAACTCGGGAAGTGAGATTTCTTACTATTAGGATCAGATCTCATGCACCAAAAATCTAAATCAAAATACAACGCATACAATAGAGAAATGGAGAGTAAAAGAGATACCACATAGGAAAATGCAAAAATTTTACTATATTCGAGAAAGATTACTTGAGACATGTCAAGGTTACAACTTTGATAACCATATATGACCATACATTAAACCACATTCCGTCATGACCCTAAATCGAATTAGCTTAAGGCTCTTTTGCATAAGTAAATCCAATATAAGAAGACTCTATACACATGAACTCAATACTCACTAGACTCACACGTGTAATCATTAAAACGAAAAGACAAGACTAAAACCCATCTTTGCTTTTAATTGGATGGAACCAACTTTTCCACAAGCTTAAATCGATGAGTAAAAGTCAATAAATGGTTTCATTCGCCAACATACCATCTCACATGAATGATTATTGAGCTTGAAGTGTGGATAAGTAGGGATTGTTGGGATTGGAACTCTTGACCTCTCAGCCAATAAGACTCTGATATCATGTCAAAGAACCAACTGTCCCAAAAGCTTAGAAAAGTGACATACCTAATGCCCCAAGGGCTCCCGCCCAAGCAGGGTTTGGGGGCAGATGTATGCGGCCTTCCCCCTTAAGGGTATTACCCCTGAAGAGAGGCTATTTCCGAGTACCCTCAACCTGAGGGTGAGGACTTCCCAGGAGGCCACGCATCCTGGTACTCCTCTCACCCAAGAACGCTTAACTTTGGAATTCTAATGGGATCCGGTGACGGCGTGTTGGTACCCTCTTTGGTAAATGTTAGTATGATTGGTAAAGGTTCATGAATAGTTCTATACTGTAACATAAAACTCACCTTGGGTTTTAATTGGAAAGCAAGGGTTTGTTGGGAAGAAAGAGCATCTTTGAGCTTCAAAACTTGACCATTTCTTTGTGTAGCAACCAATGGCTCTTTCTCATCAAATTCATGATCATCATCTCCATTTCCCTCCATGGATTTCATGCAAAAACATGCACTTGATGCAGGTGACATACACAGACAATCCAACACACCCCCTATACTTAACCTCCCCATTTCTCACTCACTTCCCCCCCAAAATGACCCAAATAAATCACACCCTTTTCACCTCTAAAAAAACCCAGAAAAACCCATACAATATTTTTCTAATATAATTTAGAAAACCCCCAAAAAAAAACCCAAAAAAAAAGGGTTTTAAGGTCAATACATTGGGGAGCTGAAAAGTGATGCAAGACCCAATGAGAATTAGTGAAGAAAGATCCAAAGGGATTGTCATTAAAATATATAGGAGTTGCTTCAGCTACTGTGTACTTTTTGTCATTGGATGATCTTCTAAAGATAGATGGTACTTAGTTGCTATGAGTAGTCATAACAATTTGGATTCGAATTTATTGGATATTTGCTTATGATAAGTTTGAATGTAAATAACTTTTTTAAATAGATTCGGTGTGATTGCTAATAAATGTGTTACGGGCAGTTTTGGGTGGAGTCAAACGGCTCAAACCTAATCAAACAATTTTGATAATTTGTAAAATTTAATTCAAATAGCATCAACGGCATCTTGGCATGTGTGTGTATATATACTACAATAAAAGAGTAAACTATGGGTTTTTCTTATTATATTACATGAATTATGGATTCAGATCCGACATACATTTTATCCGATTAATTTGGATTTTAGTTGAATTTTTTTAAAGTATGAGGCTTTGGGATTCAGATTGAATTGGAATATCTACAAGCTGAATATAAATAGAGATAAATCCAGTTCTAATCGAACATATTGAAACATACACAAGCTTATTTTGGTGGTATAATGCTATAAAATTAAGGCTTTCAAATAAAAGATTTTATATTTAAAAACTTTGCCTTTTAATTAAAAAAAAAAAAAAAAAGTCTTGACAATAAACGGTGGAGAGAGAGGGACTTTCATGTGAGATCTAGCATAGCTCTAGGGTGGAAGCAACACTACTCTTCATCTCATGTGACTACTTACCCTTTCGTAGATCTCATACAAACTTTTTAAAATTATTCTGATATACCTTATCATATTCTGCCTTGATGCAATTAGTAAAGTCACGTAATATATATTTTTGAAGCGAATACTTTTATCCCAATTTCTTTTACAAAGACCCTTAGGTTCTGTTTGGCACATGGAATTAGAATTCGATTTCGATTGTGGAATCGCAATTCCAATTCTAATTCCGGTGGAATTAGAATTCTGATGGAATTAAAATTCCATTGTTTGGTTCATCAAAAGAATTGGATATCCGAATTATAATTTCATAATGATTCAGATCATCAGCGGTATTAGGTCAATCAAGTTAGAGTATTTTGAGTTTTAAATTAACTATTGTCGTATTTTGGTTGAAGCGATTGGCATTGCATTGGAGTTATTATGGTCAGAGTGATTCACTTGAGTAAGAGTTATTCGAATTTCAAGTCAAATCGGGTCAAATATCACGTCAAATCATTTGGTGTTCAAGTTATCTCGAATTTTTAGTTAATCGAGTTAATATAGAACGCGATTCTTGAACCCCACCCTTAGGGACTAGAAAGTATGATTTTCAGTTAAAATTCAATTCCATAGAATTGGGCAGTGGAATTGTAATGCCAATTCCAGCAGGTAAACCAAACAACGGAATTGGAATTCCGGCTCTCAATTTAAGCCTCAGCCCCAATTCCATACTCCAAACATAGCTTTACGTCCTGAATTAGTTCCCCTCTACCATTACAAAATCTAGGCATGAATGTTTTTGAGACAGCTTCGAGATAGTTTATTTAATAGGTGTTTTTTTTTCGATAATTATCGGCATAGCCGAAGTACAGACAGGCCACCCGACAAAGCGAGCCCTGAGCCACCCCGTAAACAGTAGTGGGTACAAAAAAGGATCTAGATCAAATAGGGAAAACAACAAAAAAAAAAAAAAACACACACACACACACACACACAAATTAAGAAAGCACTGAAGAACAACAAAAAAATATGAAATAGGGAAAACAGGCAGGGACCAAAACAAGAAGGGCAGCAGATGGAGACGAAGCAAAGACACATCCAACACCACCTCATAGAAGACGAACGAAGACCTGAAAGAGGGTGGAGGACATGAAGGGAAAAATTTTATGATAGATTTTGAACTTTTTTTTTTTGGGATAGATTTTATGATAGATTTTAAACCTTTTTTTTTTTTTGGCTTGAAAGTGTAGTATTCTAGAAGTGATATAAATCTTTAAAACTTGATTCTGTTAGAAAATTTGTGCACTAAATTTGTTCCTTTTTTTTATCAATGTGTATTATGACAACGACGACGACAACAACAACATATCCAGTGTCTCAAGGCCTTTCCCATAAGTAGAGTCTGTGATGGGTAAGATGTACGCAGCCTTATTTCTTAAAGATAATACCCTAACAAGAGGTTGTTTGCGAGTTCAAGGTGTATTATGATCACTACTAAAACAACACAAATGTCAAAATTATGATACAGGAACATGGGTTAGTTAAATAAAATAAAAAAAAAAAGATTAGATTTTATTATGAAAATGTCTTAAAATTACTTGGTATTTTAAGAAGAGAAGCCGTGAGGAGGCCGATCGATCGGGGTGGAGCTCGATCAATCTGGAAAGTTACGTAAAAGAATGACGGCAGCAGTGAGCGAGGGGATCGATCGGGAACCGCATTTCCCACGCGGCTATAAATATGGACGTAGGGTTACGTCACAAGCTATCCAATTCTAAAGTGAGGTTTTCCCCATAGCGGCGCCGCCACCAATTAAATTGAGTGTGAGAGAAATATTGTAATTCTTCTTTTGATTCAATAATAAAAGCTCCGATCTTCGCCCGTAGTTTTCTCCCCTTTTCGATTGTAAAGGGATTTTCATGTAAATCATTGTGTCGATTGTTTCTTTTATCTTTTAGTTCATTTATTTCTCGATTTGTCGTGATATTTAATTCGATTACATATCGAAAGAATTATTTATTTCCACAGAGATTTTAATGGGAATCTTTGATGATGTGCATTTATTGTGGATCATATGACCCTAAACCCTAATGTATGACTACAAACATAGATTAACAATCATGGCAATTTATTTTTTCACCATTTAAATGGATAACGATGAATAAAATATCTAATTTAAATATTAAATCTTTTTTATAGTTTAAATATAAGTTTAAACTGAATCTGTCCATATGGATCATGACACGAAGGTTAACATTGTAACTAACTACTAATCATAATCTAACAATCAATGATGTTAATCTATTGTTAATCTATGTTACCTTTTTTGATAATTAGAGAGACAACTCTCAGTATAAAACTGACACACTTACCGAAGCGGAGTCCTATAAAGCCCAACAAAGTGGGAAAGAACATAGCAATAAACCTCAAAACACCTAAACATCTACCATCACGCCAACTCATAAAGTATAAGAACATGCCCCAACAAGCCTATACGCCTATTTCTCATCAACTTCTGAAGTACAAAAAGTCAAATAAATTATACATTTACCAACTCTAGAAAACACAGAAAATCAAATAAAAGACCATTTGTTGGCATGAACCACCAAACATGACACGAGCACCAATAATTAGATAGACTCTTGATGTTACTCGAGACTTCTCAAAATAGGCCCCTTCAATTTGGAGCCGCATCTCCTATCATTGATATTACTTTTACGTAATTCGATATTTTATTATCATTTATATTGTGTACTATGAAAAATACTTAAAATAGGTTATAAATTAAATTCCTAAACATAATTAGAATGGACTAATGAAATTCAAGTCCAACCACTAAGCTTGTCTTATACTTGCTTTGGGCGCATGGGGCGGCAATTTTTATGAGTGGCCTTCTATTCTATGAGCACGACAAGTCACCCAACATATATATATATATATATATATATATATATATATATTTGAGGGTGTAAATGTGAAAGGGGCGAATCCTAGCATTATAATGAACGGTCAAGATTTATTGAACATTAAAAAAATAATAATATACGGCCCATATCCTTCATGGGGCAGGAAAAAAAAGAAGGGGGTCAGGGAGAAATTTTTTTTTTTTTTTTTCAATACTCAACAAATTTTGGCCATCCATTATAATGGAAGGCCAGGATTCATCCCTTTCACGCTCTTATCCTCTCATAAGAACGCCATCCTGTATATACATATATACATGATTCATCCCTTTCACGCTCTTATCCTCTCATAAGAACGCCATCCTGTATATACATATATATATTGACTCTTCTTATCCTTGATTTATAAGTTTATAACTTTTTTTGGATCCATTTTGTGATTGGAGGTAAAAACGAGCCAAATTGAGACTCGAGGCTTGACTCGTAACATTTGGCTCATTTAAGCTTGAGCTTGACTTAGCTCAATTGAGCTCAAATCTAGCTTACTTGATAAGTTTTGAGCTAAGCTCACCATATTTAGGCTTATTTAAGCTAGATATATGCAATATTTATGAGTTGTTAGGTTTGCTGTAGTTGTTAAGCTATAGGGCGCCCCCCCCCCCCCCCCTAAACATGAGGTTTTAGATTCAAAACTTATTTTTCTCTCCTCGTGTTGGTAGTCCTTCACACTTATGCACAATTAAGCTCAAGCTTAGGGTTGAACTTGGCTCAATTAGGCACCTCGCTTAGGCTTGTGAATGTTACTAGGTTCAGGAGCTAAGCCTTTCGAGCATTTAACAAGCTAGCTCGTGAGGGGCCATTTACGCCCTAGTTTGCGTTGTTTGTTTTGACATAAACATGCACACACACACACATATATAAGTGTCCGTCTTATACCGATACTAAGCATCTAAAAGAACTAAAATAAACGCAACATTTCTAGTGCTCCAAGAGCTCCCGTTTAAGCAGGGCCCGGGGGGCGTAGATTTAAGCAGCTTTCCCCTTTCAGGGTGCTACCCTAAAGAGAGTTTGTTTCCAATAACCCTCAACCTGAGAGGTACAACACAAGGATTTCCCAGGAGGTCATCCATCTTGATACTACTCTTGCCCAAGTACTCTTAGCTTCGAAATTCTAATAAGATCCGGTGCTTACGTGTTGGTACCGTCTTAGGTTATCTAAAAAGAACTAAAATGAGTACAGGAAACAGAGGAAAGACACAATGTCATGATATGCCAATTAATATAATAGAGTGAAAGTGAGGATGACAAAAGTTTCAATACATGAATTATTGTGGGTCTAGCTAGTTCATACTCAGCTAGTCATGTTTGTGCCCTCCCATTATTGGTTGCTTCCCATTATTTTATAACCTTTATTTTTGCCCTTACGGTATATTATTTTATACTTTATTCACGTGTTAATTTAGTCCTTGTGCTTCTAACTATGTTAATTTAGTCTTGACACTATTTTCGTTACTATAAGAGGGTGAGTGGATCGAGGATCAAATGTTCTGAATCATTAAAATGAGAATAGGTTTTTGGGTTAAAACTTGGTGGGAAGATCTCCCCTATTCCCTCAAGGAGTTTGCAAGGAACATTGATTGCATTAGATTGCGGTTTGGCTCTCGTAGATAAACTGTGCGGGCTGAAAGAAGAGGGGGGGAGGGGGTATTGGGTGTGGGTCATGGCTGTCGTGTTGTTTTTTTGTCTTCTCTCTTTGTTATTTCCCTTGTCACACTTTGTGTATGCCTCTTGGGTCTCTTTTTGAGATGTCGGTTTTTGTATCATGAGCTTATCCTCGCTACTTATTGAAAAAAAAACCCTTAGACTTTTACTTTATATCTTAAACTTTTAAGCTAGTTGGTTAACTAATATGATCTCAGAATCTTTTTGGTACAGGTCTGAAGTTCAAAATTGCCTTCGACGTTGATCTTTTCTCTATTACGACTCTGTAGATAGATTTTATACTAAACTCATATATGTAGTCTTTAACGAGTCCCTTCAAGGAAAATCGATGGTCGTTGGTTAGAATGTCGATATCATGTATGTGAATCACCATTTTTATTGTTAATATGATATCTCATATGGACAAAGTTCCAACACTTAAAATAAAACAAGCACTAAATTGATGTTATTTAATATAGAAATTAAATAAACATATTTGATCAAATTTATTATAATATGACATACTGTTTTTACCGACAGTAAAAAGGTACAATATTGTCCTAAGCTACCAACCTTTGAGAGAGGGAGATAAGCTTCGAGCTCGTTTTTATATTAGAGTTGAGTAGTTTAACCATTATAAAATTAAATAATTATTTTTAAAACTTTTAATAATTTATATTTTATGTATACTATATATATATATTTTTAAAGATTGGTATAAGAGAAGCATAATGAGATATTTTGCTATCAGCGGGATTCGATTTCGGACGGCATATTTGGTCCCTGGAGATACATAAACATATAATGACTCTTACGAAAGGGTGAGAGATGAGAGAGTAAATTCTAGGTCACACATTTGGTTAGAGTTGGAAAAATGGGTGATGTCAGGTCGAAGAAAAATAATGTTATCAGCCAAATGAATGATCCAGAATTAACTCTTACCCTCTCATTCTCTTACCTGAGTCATCCCCTGTGTATATATATATTCGATGTTAAAATATGTATAAACTTTTTAGGATAATGTTATTGACATGACAAAATTATTATTGTTAGAACAAGATCTTTACTTTCGAGGAATGTTGTGGCACTCATTTATTGTAAGTTACATTATTACTCTAACAATAATAATATTTTGTTATAATAATAACAAATCTTTTTTTATATTATAGGAAGCAGAATTAATGGAGGTTCTTTTCGGTACAGGTTGTAATTCCATGTGAGTGATCATTTATTTCTTTGAATAAAACAACCACAATTTCTTTTTTGCTCCCTTTAAAAAAAAAAAAAAAAATTAAAAAAAAAAGAATATAAATGATGGAGCAAAGGTCAGGACAAGCACGTGCATGTCACGAGATTGATTAGCCTCAACGTTCATGCGTGACATGAAACTTCATGCATATTACAACCAACCAGCCTGTACTTCACTTATTTTCTCTTTTTGGGAATGTTCTACTGTTATAAATATATTAAAACAGGTTTTAATAACTCTACATGTGAGTCAAATATGAATCTTACATAGGAGTTGAAGAAGGAAAAGACCAACTTATAAGGTTAGTGGATTACTCGATGTAAAGTCAATTAATTTTAGAATAGAACCTCATTTGATTATACGTGGATACCGTATGTTTTAACTTTGTGGGTTGGGCTTCAAAGGCTGGGTGAAATATTTTATTCGGGAGTTGACATTGCACTGTGGAGAAGTACTAATATTCTAAAAGAGGAATTCATTTTTACTTAGGTGCATACAGTAATGTCGACGGTCATCCTTCAGGATTATCGTGATTCGACTTCTAACTCGCATTCATTAGTTGCTAGTTAGGAGCGCCGAGAGAACCTTTGCTAAGAGATAGAGGCTGTTTTCTTAGGAGATAGAAGTAGAGTGGAAATCATGACTTTACGGTGGCGGAGCTGACTGTTGGAAAGGGGTGCAATCATCGCCAAGCTACAGTAAATTCGAACAGTCATAACTGTTAGAAAAAGGAGCTTAATTAATTTTTGTCACCATAATTTCCCACACCCTCGTCCGAGCGCGATCCAAGCCTACATGAGCCGAGAATTTCTAAGTCACGGGGATGTTTGTGACCGTTCGGCTAAAGCACGAGGACTCGGGTCTATTGAAGCTTGGGCTAATCTTCAAGAAATATTAGAAAATTTATGATGGCCAATATGGGTCTAGGCTGAGCCCAAAAGGCCCAATCCATTAATGGTTTTCTCTTCTCATATTGGGCCTGGAAGCCCAACACAGTATCACATGCTCAACCCATGAATTCTTAGGCATGACGTTAGGAAAGGTCTGAAAAGTGATGATTTAGACTGTAAACACTGTCTCTTTTTAGAGTAATACTTTAAAGAAATAAGGCTGTATATCTCACCTTTCAGAGACTGCTCAGACGGGAGCCCTTAAGGCATTTGATTTGTTGTTATATCAAATCTCGCTTTTATCCCTAGGGACAGAGGGATTAAGGGGGTTTGGGGAGGGGTGTTCCTTCATACAGTTTATGTGACTTTTTTATTTTATGAATAATAAAGTATCTGTATGGGATAAAAGGGGCTTGTTTCTACAATATTAAAATACATTCCCAATTTTTCTTGTGTTGTCAGGCTAATGCTAACCCTCGAGTATCTAGATGGCATGCTTGACTCAATAACGAGTTTGGATCAAATTGATTATATGAGCAAGCCTAGTCAAGTATAGAATATTGAGCATACTGTTATTTTATTAAAATGACTTCACACAGCTTGTAAAATTAAACACAGACAAGACTCAAAATTCAGTTTCTGAAATCTTAACAAATTCAAATTCAAACTCAAATATAAAGATGTTCAGTTTAACTCGACTTATTTACAGTCATACTATAATCTTTAAACAACTTATTTTAAGAAGGCAAGGAGTGTAATATTGCCCCAATAAGAGCCACTAACAAAGCAGGACATTAGTGTGCCAATCGAGGTATAAGCAAACTGATCTTATGATTAGAGTTGCCCGCCAGATCGTTGTTCATTTCTTCTTATCACAGTAGCTGTTTTAGACTTTTTCTCCCGTAGATAAGTGCTCTATGGTTTCTTTCTCCTTATCAATAAAAATGAAAAGGAAAAATAATAAAGAGGGAATATAAACTTCAAATACAAGACTTCACTTAATAAAATTTAGACCAAACAAGAACAAAATAAACTAAAAAAATAGAATGGACTTGGATTCAACATTTACAAGAGCTGAATAAATATACTGAGACTTGAATAAACATTTTGAGATTTGGATAATTTTTATTTATTAATTTACACCTTATTTGTAATTCAAGACTAGAATATAAAAGGTCTAACTTCTTAGGAAAAAAAAAAAAACCCTATGCTAAGTTAATAAACATGACAATCAAGGCACACTGGTGCGGCAAATGCCCATAACCAGCCGTAACGAGAGGAGTGGGAGCTACTTGCTATATACTCCCTTAATACTAAACACAGATAAAAGAAATACGATATACAATATAAGAAAATACTAGTTTCAACATTATAGTTTAGAATAATAATACAAAACTTCAGATTCCGAGATAAACAGTCAAATTACTGTATCAATCAAAACCCTTTGAACTTTCAACTTTTAACAGCCGCAAGAAGAAAAGAGAGAGACCAACACCACCACAGGCGGCCAGCACGGTCAGAAAACCCCCAACAATTTCTCTCTCTAGATTCAATCCCCCTTTCTCTCTCTTCGTTTGGTGCAAAAGCAGTTCTTGTTTAATTAGCTGTACCCAAGTCCTTTTTTGATTAAATTAAACTTAAAAAAGTGATCTTTTTGATCTTCAAATTCATTCTTCCTCTTTCTCTCTCTTCGATTCATCACTGTCGGCTGAAGGTGTTCACTTTAATTCAACAAAGGTCTAATTTTGTTCTTCATTTTCTCTTTCTATCTTTCTCGATCTTGTTGTTTGCTCAACAATTTTATGGTTCTTATTTGTAGAAGTCATATAATTGTTCTGACAATATCAATTTTTGTTGTGGTGGTTGAATCTTTCAGTTGTACTTGCGTCAAATTTAGTCCAAAGATTTTGTCTTTTCTTAGATCTGCTTGTTTTCAGGGCGTTAATTTTGATCTTCTACCTGATTTCTTACCGATTGTGTTGCTAGATCATTTCACTGCCATATTTATTGTTATTTGTTAGATTGAAGTTGTTATTGTTGTTTTCTTTTGTGATTAATTGAAAATTTGAGAGTTTAGGTACAGATGATCAGTGGAATTGATGGAAATGGAATGAATTTGTCATTTTGATTTGTGGAGGAATTAACTGTCCCAAAAGCTTAATATGACGGATGAAGGTTTGAGAATGATTTTATACTTTAACAATGCCTGGTAAATGCTCTTGGGCTTGAAGCATAGATAGTGCATTGGTCCGCATCATACCTTGTGCTAAGAATAATGTTAGTACTGAAAGTGAGGGCTGTTAGAATTGGAATCTACAACCTCTTGATTAACAAGACTCTAATATTATGTCAAAGAATTAACTGTCCCAAAAGCTTAAGCTAATGGACGAACATGAATGGTTTTACACTCTTACATGATTGGAGGTATTAATGTGGTAAATGGGGTCTAATGTTGGATTGTTGGGTTTCTAATTACAGTGATTGCTTGAAATGGCTAGTCGCAAAGAAGATGAGAAAAATGAAAAGATAATTCGGGCTCTTCTGAAGCAGCCTGCGAACAGGAAATGTGTAAATTGCAACAGTCTGGTATGCCAGCTTTCCTAGCAGTTCGCTTGATGCTATCTGATTGTGGTTTTCCAGTATCATTTGAACGTGGTGTTTATTGAGTTGTATATTTATAGCTATAATATCCATTATGCGCGTTGTTCACGCAGTTGCATTTTCTTTGTATTGTTTATACTCGATAACTTAGATGGTGTCGTAGCTGGTAAATTTCATCTCTTATATGCCAAAGAGGGGGAATGAAAGTATCGGTTGCAGCTTGTTGTTCTGAGTGTTTTTATTTTCATAGTTCAATATTTGAAATGCACTTGGATCTAGTAGACTCCTTTTAACGTATACATAGTGTACTCTACCTCTACTTTTCCTAGTAGAAGTTTGCAGGCTATTTTGGGGCATAGTCCCACATGTTGACTGGCATTTTTCATCTATGACACATATTACAGTGACAAATTGAATGTGGGAATGTTTATTTTGTGTATTTAGACTGACACCTTTTTGTCCTTCTGTCTTTTGGTGGTGGTTTTGAGCATTTTTGTGTTTGGGGGGCACAGGGCTGGAGGAGCTCTTGTGTTTCCCTCGTGTAGGATGTATAGTTTGGAGCATATGGCTGTTGTTTTCAAGAATTGAGCACACCATGCTCCTTGAAGCTATGAACTTTTCGTTTAGGTCATGCTCTTCCTGAATGGAGTTCTGGAAAATTGTTATTTTACCGTCTGAAGTTAGAATATAAACCTTGTTTGTAATGATGAGAATGAAAACACATGCATTTAGTACTTTGTTCAGAAGATATATAATGTCCTCCAAAGGTATCAACTTGTATATTGGTGTATTAACTAATGTTATGGTTCTTTCAAAGATGTTGCGGTGAGGCAGTATGATTTGCCTGAATTTCCCTTTCAGATCTTTTCATCATCAATTCTTTGTTAGGATCCATGTTGCCAACCCACTTACTAGGATTAGACTTAAATTGGTTTGGTGTAGCGTAAACTTATGCTAGTATGATTCATACTTGGATGTATGATATATTATGCTTTAGGGACTCACGATGATTTCGTTTTTATTAGGGACCACAATATGTGTGCATTACATTCTGGACTTTTGTTTGCACAAATTGCAGCGGAATTCAGTAAGTGTTGGTTGTCCCTCTTTTTGCAAAATTGTGTTCTCATCCCTTTGGGGAGGGGGGTTGTTTTGACACTATGTATGTTTGGGCATATCTAACTATGATCATTTTCAGCCGGGAATTTACGCACCGAGTCAAGTCAGTATCAATGGCAAAGTTTACGTCACAAGAAGTTGCTTCTCTTCAAGCTGGAGGGAATGAGGTAAACACGCAGGAACAGATGCTGAGATTTTCTCATTCTTATTTATCCCTTCAGGTTCTTAGTTCATTTTTCACTTTTTTGATATGTACAGCGTGCAAAGGAAATCTACTTTAAAGAACTGGATCCATATCGGGCTCTTCCTGATAGCAGGTTAGTTCTGATACGGCTGCATACATCTATCTCCACACTGGAGGGGGCCTTCTGCTCGGGTTGCCCTTTCTGTCTCTACGCTGCATTGCTTTCTAACTGCATATCTTTTTTCTTCCCTTTCCCTTCTTCAGTAATGTTGACAGGCTAAGGGACTTTATCAAGCATGTTTATGTGGATAGAAGATATACAGGTGAAAGGAGTGTCGATCGACCTCCTAGAGTGAAAATGGTAATTTGTCTCCCTTTGTCCCTACGCGAGCGGGAGCCCTTCAGACACTGGGTTTTTTGTTTTTGTTGTTGTCTCCCTTTGTGTGTTTATGTATATTTGTGCCATTTGAAGCACAAGTTGAATAAGAAGTGTTTTGTTCAATGCAGTGGCCAGCCACCACTTCTTGCAAGTCTTTCTAAATTCTGTTGTTAATCATGTAGGGAGACAAGGAGGAGTCATATGAGAACAGGAGATCAGATGCCTATCAGAGTGGATCTCGAAGCCCTCCATATGATGATGCATATGAACGTCGTTATAGTGGCAGGTCTAGTCCTGGTTATGGTGGAAGAAGCCCTGGATATGATCAAGATAATCAGCGTCACAGTGATTATGGAAAGAGTCCTGTTCATACTGGGGTCATTAATGATTGGAAGCGGGATGATAGATTTGCAAATGGGAGGAGATCTGAAGATCGTAGAAGTTCTGATGGAGAATCTAGGCCTGAAGGCAGGTCACCTGATAGGCAAAAAGATATACCCAGCCCTCCTGTGGTCCGTCCTGTTAGAGAAATTCTAGGGGAGAATGTTTCCCCTATTCGAATTATCGAACCTCCAAAAGCCACTCAGGTGAATGAGAATGCTAAAAGCTTAAGCTACATGCATGAGCACTTGTGATTGGGGATGTTTATATTAGTTGGGCTGAGCTTGAGCTCGTCAGGCTCGGGCTCGGCTTGAAGCATGCCAAGCTTGAAAACTTCAACCTTGGGGTCAGCTCGATTGGTTGAGCTCAAACCTAGCTTAGTGAGGTCCAAGCAATGCTCACTTTATTTAGACTTATTTAAGCTTGATATAGGGTTGTTTTTGCTCGTATAGGCTCAAGCTTCGCTTATTAGGCCCAAACTTGGCTCAACTGAACATGTTTAGCCTAGTAAATTATATCAAAATAAGCTTAGTTAGTCCCATTTAGGCTTGGGAGCCTACAAGCTCGAGTCTCACTAGGTCTAAGCTTGGCTCGTTAGTTAAACGATCTAGCTCAGCTCGGGTCAAGCTCATAAGAAGCCGAGGGTTCAAGCTTTATGGCTCTTGCAAGCCGGCTCGGCTTATTTATAAACATACTTATGATTCACTAGTTTGAGTGTTTTCTTTTGTTGTACGTTGCAATCATCGAACTCTCTGTATTCTATTCATCTGCTATGCCGGTCAAATTGCATTTTGACCTCATAGCCTCCTCACATTTCATCGACGGCTCTGTTTCATGATATAATCGATATTTCTTCGCATTTGGACTGAACAATCCTGTTGATAAACCATGTTGCAGAGAACTGCATCTTCTAGTAGCTTGGCATCCAGTAATGGAAATCCAGTTGAACTTAGACGGGAAGCATCATTGATTGATTTTGACGCTGATCCAGAACCTCCAGTAACCGCTGCTGCATCGCCAACCCAGCAATCAACCGCCAGTCAACCAGTTACTCAATCAACTAACACAGCAAGTGATGACAACTGGGCTTGTTTCGATAATTCTCCAGAGACTAAGGTTTCTCAAGCACCTCCAAATGTGAATCCACTGGAATCTGTACTTACCGAGCTGTCAGTCCCAGCACCTGTGCCGGCACCTGCTCCTGCTGCATCTTCAAACGGCATATTACCAGCAGCTTCTTCTGTTGATTCCCTGTTTGGTGCTGTAGGGAATGCACCAGCAACGCCATTCAGCGTTTCTCCTTCTGTTGCTGTGCCAGTGAATAATGCATCGTTATTTCCTCATCCGGGAGTCACGACTTCTGTTTCACCGGCCACTAATTTTTCATCTTTACCTTATGGAGTTTCTTCTGCTGTTGCCCCTGGTATACAGCATCAGCAACAGCCTTTTGTCACCAATTCTGTCAGTCACTCTGCTGCTCCTCAATCAACTCCATTCTCAAGTGTTTCTGGCAATTGGGTAAGTGTCATGGGCGAGCTTTTTTAATCTATTCCCAAAAAACGTCTTTATCCATGACATTCATCATTGTCTAGGCTAGTCAACACCCTAAGCAACCTAAGCGACTGCTTGGGGCCTACAAATTATAGGGGCCCAATGTTCGTAATTTGACACAGCATAAATTTTTATTTTATAATTATTAATTATATTTATATAGCGAAAGCAAATATTAATATATATGAAGGGTTCTGTTTCAAAATATCTGCTTTAAACCCTAAAATTGTTCGGACCATCCTTGAGCACTGGTGCAAACGTGCAGGGACTTGTGAGCAATTCAGTTGTACAAGCTTCACTAGCTGCTCCAAACGCTGCCCAGGATGCTACTGGAACTGCCACACAGACAGCAGAAGCCAAATCCAGCGCAAGGAAAGAGCTTCCGGCGGTACTAATTCTCTATTTGTTTTGTCGAAAAGAATTTTCTTTTTTAATTCTATTGTTTTTTGCATAAATATGATAAAATATTTTTTCGTTGAGGGGAAATTTACTTCCCCCAACAAGAGGGGAAAACATTTTCTTTCATGGAAGATCGAATGTTCTCTGTTGTAATTCACGTCATGTGCTTCACTTCAACCTCAACTTGGCTGAGTATGAACTTCACACAAATTTATGGAATGAATCATTTTCTTAGCTAGAAAGATAAGAATATTTATGTAGGAAATGTTTTCTGTTGAACCAAATGGAGCATAACGTGCTTTAATTGGGATCTTGTTGATGCCGTGATTGTCTGGTTGTCTCACAGCGAATTCCTTAAAATATTTCAGGAATTCTTTACTGCAACGTATCCATCTGTTCCTTACGCGGCTCCAGGCTGGCAAGCTGGTCTTGTCCCTGGTATGGCATTTCCCTTGCATTATAACCCTGCAGCGGTATGTTCTTATAATCTGTGAATCAGTCTCTGGTTTTCCCTTTCTATCTTCATGTATAATCACGTTGAGGTTCTGAGATATTGATGCTTCTGGCAGGCGGTACCGACTTTTCCACAGCCAGCTAAATCTATGAACCCATTTGATGTAAACAATGAAGCATCACCTGTTCAAAATGCAGCAGTAAGTTAATGATACATGCTTTGCAAAATCCTGAAAAAATAAAGAAAAAGAAACAAGGAGTTGTTTTCATTATGCATATTTGTATAGCCTACATAGAAGGAAGACAATTCTGGCCCTCCTTGCATTAACCATCCTGTAAGTAGTAGTTTGAGGGCCCGGGCGGCCAAACTTATTTTTTTGGAGAAAAGCAAGAACTAAATATTTTTCAGACAAAAATACCTTTGTTCACACCACTTTTTACAAAGATAACAATTATTCACAGCTTGGCCTAACAGATTCTAATGCAAAAATGACAGTTTATGCTTGTACCTGTGCTGATTTTAGACCAAACTGGTGCATTTCCATTTTCGCCAAGACCCTGTCTCACTCCTCATGAGCAATAGTAGGACATCCTAGTACACCAAGCTTCTGCCAAAGTGGAGTTCATGTAGAGTTAGATACCATGACCTTGCCCCCACTTTAATGGAGTTGATTCCAAGGCGTTTCTTCTTTTTCTTGTTAAGTGGTGCCCGAGGCTTGAACCATGACTTCCATATGTCCAATGAGCAACTTATTACTTGCACCAAGGCCCACCCTCACTCCTTACAAGCTATGATCCTAAGTGAACTATTTTAGGAAGCTAGGTTTGCAGGTTCTTGTAACCTTAGAAAATACGTTTACTGACACTTGCATGCATGATCACTATTATGCCCTTGGTGCCCAGGCCTTATAGAAGCTATTTGGCTGTGGTTAATTCCATTTGACATAGCAGATACTCCACTTAACACGATAGAGACGTGACTTATCACTCATGTTATATATAAATTTGACCTAGTTGTTGGATTTGGTGTCGCACTGTAGTGAATAGGCTACCCACCTCAAGCATGAGGTCTTAGATTTGAAGCTATCTCGCCGTACCCCAAATGTTGTTGGCCATATATATATATGTATCTTTGTATATTAATTGCCGTTCAAGTTCTGTCCCTGGTGACGTTAATAACTGGTAATCAAGATTATCAAATTTCTCCGCTTACCCACAACGCAGGCCAATTGGGTCCCATTTTGTTATAGTAAATCAATGGCTATGCATATTTTGTATCTGTATTCCATCCAATACCCTGCTCAAAATTTGGTATCACAGTGAGCTCCAAAAAATTGATGGTGAGAACAAATTGAAAGAATCTACAGTAATGGAACTCTTGATTCTATGGGTCATCGTTGTTTCGTGGTTAAGGCGAAGTTGTACATGTTACTAGTTGAATTTTATTCAATTACTCAAAACTAATCTACTCCGCTCCTCTACTCAGATGCAGTTTCCTTCCATGACATCCTTGCAAGCTGCTCTGCCAAACATGGCAGCTCCATCCAGCTTCGTTCATGCTGCTAATCTCGGTACATCGACATGGATGCCACCTCAACCATCCACATATTCATCTGCAGCGTCCTTCACTTCAACGATGCCAGGTGGGTATTAAGCACTTTACACTCCCTTCCCCGCTCACATAGTGATTATATTCAATGCTATATGATTATTGTATTTATTGATTGTATTTTCTTTGACATCTTAACGTTCATGTAAAATTATCAGGAACATATCCTGGCCAGCAGCTACCCAGTAACATGATTCCTTCCAGGTAATTGTTTCATTATAAATGAAAAACTTATCGAATTCCATAAAAAGATCTGGTCAAAAAAGAAATTTCCATAAAAAATTGGTTGACCTGAAAATGAGGATCGGTAATATGAAGTTCTCAAGGAAGAATGTCAATGGATAAGATTTTAGAGGTATAGATAAGCTCAGAAAGTCATAAAAGGAAAGGTGAAGTGGTAATATATAACTCTGTGGCTCCTAGTTTCGTGAGTTGTGGCGGCAAATTGAGTGGAGCATGAAATATTGGTACCTAATTCGGTAATAGCATACCCGTTTCTTAGTTGAGCATGATTATTCACACCGAAGATCTTATATTATACTTTTGATTATGTCAATTTGGTCCTTGAGTAAAATTTATGTTGAATTGGTGACAGAACTTTTAACGATCTAATCACATCTTGGTTTCAATTGGTTCCAAGGGTGGGTTTGTAGGGAACCAGCATCTGACAAGATTACGTCGTTAAAAATTATGTAATTAACTTGATGTCGATTTATTAGAGAATTAAATTAATACAATGGATAAAGAATAGGAACCTTGGGGTGTGAATAACCACTCTTTTATCTATATATGTTTAGGACGCATATTGTACGAGAAACCTCAGAACTCATTACCTTATGTTTGGCTATTATATGCAAATGTTGATTTTAAACTGGGAAAAATATGGGTGTATTGAATTAATTTTGCAGGCCTCAGGGATACGGACCCTATGGAAATGGAGGAACCGGGTTTGGTTCCCTAAATGCGAATATGGATCTAGGTGGAAAATTATCAACTCCCACTGCGACAAACCCTTCCTTTGGCGGAAACCCATTTTGATAAAGAGCCAACTGCGAACCCTCGTTTTCAAAGTATGCATCAGCTTGTTGCAGCGTCTTCCGAGTTTGGTGTTTCTAATTGTTTATTTACCGTTAAAAAATATATGTTCTGTCACCATTAGGAAAAATTAATTAGCAAAGAGGAATATACGATCTTCCAATGATTTGTCATTGCATGTTCTTGGTGTGCTATTACTATCGATATGGTTCGTTATGAGGGGTATCTGTTCTTGTTTGTTATGCTTTGGGGTAAGTTTGGTGGGTTTGTGTGTATCTGTGAGGGATGTTATTAGGAGTGGGGTAGGGCATTAAATTGTATTTTTACAACTGTTTATATGAAATGAGTATGTATCTGCACAAAACACTGTTTATTTTTGTGATTTTTCAGGTACGTATGTTTTGTTCTACATGATTCTCTCCTGTGTTTTTGTGTTGGATTATTCAATAAAAATACAGCCAGAAGCATGTGCTGTGTTTGTGTCGTATTATCGTATTTTGTTAAAGTTTTGCTAGCCTGAATCCATGCCCTCCAAATCTTTGATCTGGTTTGCTTATGGTGTATATGCCAAGCTTGAGCTTATTCGGCTTGAGGCTTGGCTCGGTTCGGTTGAGCTTGAACACAACTCATCGAGCTCTAAACTAAACTTGTCTTATTTAGGATCGTTTAGTTCACGCAGAAAAATAGCTCAACAAGCTTGATATAAACTCGTTTGGGCTTGTCTTGGCTCAAACTTGGCTTAACTAGACATATTTAAGCTAATGAGTTGTATTGTGATAGGCTCAATTAGGCTTGCGTGCCCGCTAGTTTTCAACTTCACCAGGTTTGGGCATGGGTCAATATGTTAAACAAGCCAATTCAGCTTAACTTGAGCTCGAAACTACCTTGGTTATCGGAATTTTAAAGCTCATGTGGCTGAGGTATGACAATTTAGAAGCCAAGGGTTGCTGACTATGTGAAAAACTCTATTCAATTCTTTAAATCAGCGTTATTTAGTTATATTCTCTATTTGACTAATTTTATTTGGAGTCATTTGAACTATAGGCCCTTATACTTTACTTTATGAGTTGAACCCTGTACTTTTGATTATATTAATTTAGTTCCTCTACTGCTTGAATTTGTTGCCGTATAGTTTAGCATGAAATTGACGATTGGTAATGGGATTAACAAAATATTATGTTAGAATAGATGGCAAAAAGCAATTACAATTCTAAAAACGAGGATCAACTAGTTATAAGAACAAAACCAAGTTCAATTTCACCCAAAGACTAAATCGGTACAATTTAAAATGAAAGATATTAAATTAACATAATTAAAAGTATAAGTAAGTATGTCTTTCACATTTATAGCATATAATAACATTTTCTTTACTATATGGGAAAGCTTCAATCTGTTTGTCTCATTTTTATATTTAGCCATACTCTACGATTGTCAATTTTTTTCATATTTATTTTTAGCAAATTAGTTTTTTCAAATTATGAAGGGCATTTTCATCTTAAAATGTTTTAATTTCATTGCAATTTTAAAATAGAAGTACTATTTTCTTATTTCTTTCCAAAACCCAGAAAATAGGTGTTTTTGTTTTAAAGAACCCTTTCTGCAGACAAACACTCAAAAAACTCAATAAAATACTTTTCTTAAAGGTTAGCGCTATTGTCAGAGCACAAAGAAAATTTAAATTTTTTTTTTTTGACTAAATTTGTTCTGACAGAGCACAAAGAAAATTTAAATTTTTTTTTTTTGACTAAATTTGTTCTGACATTAACAAAAATTGCCTTGAAAACACCCCTGCCCTTTTTAAATAGAGCAACCAAACATGCACTTAGGTGGTGAAATAGAAAACTCCAATAGAACTGTTTAAAGAGTTTTAATCAATCTATAACAAGTTACAAGTGGGTAGAACAACAGCAGCAAACCCAGTATTTGAAAGGCTCCCGTCAAGGCGGGGTCTGGGGGGTTGAAATGAACATAGCCTACCCCCTATAGGATACTACCCTAAACGGAGGTTATTTCCAAGAGCCTCCAACCCTAAAAAGCCAAAAAAGGGGGAACAATATTTATAAAATCAACTCAGAGTCAAATTAAATAAAGCAGTACTAGACATGCAAGCATGTAACCAACAAGTTACAAGCAGGTCACGTATGATATAATGCTACACTGCTCATGGTGATGATCCAGGCCATGTATTAAACACAGAAGCTGTATCATATAATTCAAACTGTTTATATACAAAGAATAGATTAATTTCATGCAATAATTTAATTGATTCTTGTGTATAGCAACATGGGCTTCAAGCTGTTGCATTCATGCTCCTTTTCATGTCAACCCCAGTTCTTTCTCTGTCTAAATCAAGATCGACACGGCCTCCGAAGAACGTATTTGATGAAAGAGGAGTGTTGATTGAGATTGTCATGGAAATTCACCCATTTCTCTGCTCTTTAATATTGCTGGAGCCACCACCATCCATACTGCAATACCAAAATTTGTATGTTCTCTTTAGACGCCATTTGTTTTGACGAAAAACACGTTCCGTTTCAATTCTGTTGTTTCTTTACATAACATTCATAACAACAACAATATAAATACGGAAAATGTTTTCCTTCGTTGAGGAGAAATTGAATTGAGGAGTTGTAGTCTCATGTTATATGCTTCAGTTTGTTCTAAATTTGGCTAAGTGTAAACCTTATATAAATTTATAAAAGAAACTATTTTCTTTAGCGTAAAGCACAAAGGTTCGTAATAAAAAAATATTTCTGATAGAAAATGTTATGTGAAGAAAAATTTTCTGTTAAAAATGTTTTTCTTGAAACCAAACGGAACCCTAATATAATTTTAGTCTTGAGAGGTTTGGTCATTTTGAAGACTGTACACTTACTGTGAAATTTCACCCGATCCATAGAGCAGGCATATATAAGGTCAACATATAAGTTCAAGTGGAATTTCATCTCAAAACCAATTGGCATTAATGGAGTAATCTACTAAACTTATATATTGATCTCTTATCTTTCCTAGTGCAATGTGCAACAATTGAACTACTACTCACATGTAAAGTTATCAACACTTACTGTAAACACAGGCAGCGAGCCATTCATTGATGACTCTGACCCAAGTGCTTGTCCAACCAACATCAATGGTCCACCTGCCACAGCGTTTAAATGTTAGCTACATAAGCAAGACTAGCAACCGAGCCCGTGTAAACAATAAAAACAAGTCAAAGTGGATTGTGTCATACTAGCACTTCCACCTAATAACTCTACCAAAGACGGACCTATTACAGGAATGTTTCAATTTATTTTAACGCGTTCATTTCACAAACAATTTCTCATAGAGCTACAAATCCCAATGGGTCTACTGGACCGAGGCAGCACAGAAGGTCTATATAACTGACCTCCATTTTTGAATCGAGACACAACAAAATATTTGGCACAAAGCAAGAGAACACACAAACAATGAAAGATATATGTACTATTGACGTACTTTTTCATTGCGTGATGAGTATTCCACCCAATTAGCAACATTGCAAAGTACATAGCTCCTGTGGCGAAAACAAAATGGAAGAAGCCATAACCATATGGAACGCCATCCTCGGCTTTCGTTTCCGCCTTCCTGAACTGCAGACACGTCATCAGTCAAATCTTTGCTCATGTGTTTATTAAGGATTTGTCTGGTATCATTTTATGTTTGCAGTTTTTTGTCTTCTAAAAACTAAAAATCAGGTTCTAAAAATGATTTTCTATTGTTACTAATTTCCTATTTTCGGTTTTCGCTTTAGGAAAAAACCGAAAAAACCAGAAACAAGAAAAAATCGTGTTTAAAATATGGGTTTTAGTTTGCAAAAGACTAAAAAGCACAAACAAAAAAAAAAATAACCAAACAAGCCGTGAGCTGGTTTGAAAATGAAAAGGAGCGAACCTGAAAGCATTGGGAATCAATCCCGGTTGAAAATGTAGCGAAAACGATCGTCAAAAGTGCAACGATGAAGCTCTGTTCCGAGTAGAACAATATCAAATTATCACTTTGCAGTTTCTCTAAAGTATGTTGACATAAATGTAGTTAAATCCAATTTAGTGAGTTCCAAATTAAACTTGCTTTATTTAGGCTCATTCAAGTCAACCTAGGTTAGCTCAAGGTCGGTTAAGTTAGTCTCAAGCTGGGCTAAATTGGGCATGTTTAAGCTAATAAATTGTATTAAGATAAGCTCGTCAAGACTCGCAAGTCTATGAGATCGAGCTTCATTAGGCTCAGGCTTGGCTTGATAAGCTAAACGAGCTAGCTTAGCGCTGCTTGGTTCGAGCTCAAAAAGAGTCCAACCTTTCAAGCTTTATGACGATTCCTTCAGAGCCGTCTCAACTCATTTACACCCTTAGCAATGCCCTCTTTTTTGTGAAAGGTTCTTTTCAAGATTTGAGCCTGTTGTAGAACATGCGCATTTTATTTCTTTATGGAGAAAAGAAATCTTGAGCGAGCAAAGAAAATCTTACAATGATGGTAAGCCAGTCGGTCTTGTTTGAAGCTTCTGCTTTTCTGTTGCAACTAGTTCCTGGTGGTTCACTGCCATCACAATCATGCAATTTTTATGTAAGACTTCAGTTAAGAATGCAGTTCAACATATTCTACTTTAAGTGCACTTCTTATGTGTATATATATATATATATTGTAAGGTATGCATATGTTGTTATGTCTCGATAAATATTAGTGTCTTAGAACTAGAGCTCGAGATCGAGTTTGAGCCAAGCTTTTGGACCCTTTGTTCAGACTCAATTCTATAAATAATAGTATGTTTGATATTGGACTCAACTTGGCTCATTATACTAATCTAGCCTAGTCAAGCTTATAATCGAGCTGAGATTGTTGTTGAGTCGCGCTGGCAGCCGAACTATGCGGTTTGAGTTACTATCGAGCTAATATCAAGCTGTTAACGAGCCCTTAACGAACTAGTAACAAACTCTTGGCGAGCCGTTATCAAATTTTTTCACATATGTTAACAAGTCAAGTACCCCCACATTCAAGATTTTTGGTAGGTTAAGCTTATTGGGCCTACTCAAACTCGGTTCTTAATCTATCGAGCATCCAAAACGAACACAAACGAGTCCTTATCGATGCCAAACATGGGTAGTTCATCAAATGTTTGATTCTTTCACACCCCTACCTAGGAATCAGTAATCACAAAGTTATAAGTTTCCATTACATAATGACCATTATGTTACGAAATATTGACACTATCAAGCAGCAATAGACACAAATAAGAGATTTGAGAGACAAAGTCCTTGCCTTCTGATGGCACACCAGCAAATAAACACGATGTAAAGTCCCATTAGTCCAGGAGCTAAAAACCCAGCGTTAACCTGCTCAAAGCGAAACTGTTAGCGCTAAACTCGAGAGTTTTACATTTGGGTGTCTAAGAATTCAGTAAATGTGGCTCTAACGAACTTACTCTCGGGTGCAGAGAGACGCTAGTCATCAGTTGGAGTAGCACGAGTGTCCAAGTGATGAAAAAGATGTTTAAGAGGCAAGACGGTTCAGGTGCGTACCAAATGTACATCAAAATGATTCCAGCTATGCATAGAATGTACGTAGCAGTTGCGAGTAACATGACATGAATGTGGCTGCAAAGCAAACCGTTTGTTTATCGAATGTTCAAGAAAGTAAAGATACGTAGTAATTCCTTTTTCAGTAACCGGGGTTTCCATATTAATTTGTGAAATAGGCTAAGTTCGGGTCACAAACCAAGTGGGCGGCCCCAAGAAATTTTTGCATCCAATGGCAAGATTCGGAGCCCAAATCTACCATTTTACAAGGTGTCGACTCAGACTGCTTAGCACTTGAGCCAACCCTTTCGGATTAATGCAAGGCTTGTTTGGTATCTTTTTTCTATTCGTAGTTTCTAATTTCTCAAAATTAAAAACTGGGCTTTGTAACCAATTTTTGTTGTTTCTAATTTTTGTTTTCAGTTTTCACTTAAATTTGAAAAAAACTAAAATAAAGAAACCAAGAACAAGAATAACTCGTTTCTAGAATATGGTTCTAGTTTTGAAAGACCAAAAACCACAAACAAAAAACATCAAACAACCACATAGCAATTTGTTGTGTTGATGTTTATCGACTGCGAAAATCTGACGGGAGGCATTACTGATCAAGTGGGATGAGAAAGTCCTTACCATCTCTGAGCATACTTTTCTGACAGGCAACAATCATTAAGCCATGTAATGAAACTAATTACGCTTATGAGCTGAATCAAGAGAAAGACCCTGTAAGGAATTTGTGAAAGAAAATATAAGCTTATAAAACATATAGCATTTCAATAGAATTGAAAGATACGAGTCCCAAGATACGTTACCCAGCACCAAAATGTGCAATCTCGCCTGCAAAAAGAGAAGCGTATTTTATGTGTTTTAGTTAAGAGTCTATACAATAATGCATCGAAATTAGACATCGAATTTAAAGAGGTTAAAAGCATGGAAATAGTTGAAGAGGACGCTAAAACTGACCATAGAGCTCAATGAAGGAGGCTGGAAATAGAAAAGGCAGAACCATTAATATCAGAAACAGAAGAGACTTCGCAGCCCACCATCCCGAGTGCCACGAGTCCCTACGGTCATGCAACTTTGATGTACCGACTGTTGAGATGAACATGGCAAAGAAGAACATCTGCTTTATCGTTAAGGCTAACTATTTTATTTGACAGAACGTAATAATGAAGGACAAAGGAAGAAAATGATTGAGCAACTGAGAACAAAAAATCAGGTAGACGTTAGTGAACGTACAAGATTCTTCTGTTTAGAGTACCATGAACACAGAATAGTGCAATTTTGTATTTGATATGATGATTGAAGCTTATCCTATTCATAAAGCAAATTATCACTACCCTGAAGCATAGTTAGTGAAATACGGTACGAAAGAATAAACTTTTAGGATACGAAGCATCCCAAGCTCACACGAAGAACTCCTTCAGTACCCAAGCACTCTAGACCACCTTGGCATCCTTTTAATCCTGTATCCATTCAAAGATATCAATTATAACTGATTAAGTGAGAAGTCCTCTGCATATAAATTGTCCTGTTACTTAATCATGTGGATTTGAAATTCCTAAGGAGAAGCAAAATTGAAAGATCATATAGCATAATGCATCATTAGATGCTGCTAAAATACTATGTCATGAAATCAACTACCTAGGATTATATTGTGTTATGTCCCAAATTTATATCTTGATCAGAAACGGGGGACTGCTCAATAGGCTGATTAAGAAGAGATTTAGGTTTCAAGCTTTTCCTACATAAAAGTTCTTTTTTTTTTTTTTGATCGGAAGCCTACATATATGTTGTTATGTGCAAAAACTGGTGGTATCTTCTCCTTTAGATTTCTTAGTGGATTGTTTTTTTCCTTCTTTTATCTTCTCTTCTTAATTTCTTTTAGTTTTGTTCTTTCGCGTCTAAAATGAATCCAGTTCTTAAGTAATTGCCTAATAGATTATGATAGGTTTTAGCCAAGATTTGTATGAAGAGGACTTACTTTCCATCTCTGTCAACGCGCTTTGCCCATAATCACGAACAACCCAAGCTAGAAAATTAGTGATGAGAAATATGAGACCATATAAATATCTAGCCATCCAAGGATTGGACCCATAATAGAATTGGCTGAACCAAGATCCATCCTTAATGCCAGGATACTTCTCCTTGCTGTTATCCGTGGTGCCAGCGTCCATCTCAACCCAAGTTCTGCAACGTCTCCTTCATCAACTTCAGCAGCAACCTGAAGGAGAAAGTTGCAAATCGGTTTCACAGCATCATACCCTTCTCTCGACCTGACAAACAGATAAATCCCAACTTATGAGCGCCTTTTCTGATCCAAGTACAGGGTAACGTTGCATTCACAATACTAGACCTTTATTCATAATCCCAGAAAAAGAAAGAACAAAGCTTCAATATAACAAAAAAAGCAAAAATATAGGATTTGATAAATCAGTTTCACCGGCATTAATGAACGAAAACGAATTGAATTACTATTACTTATAAGGTTGGCTTTGCAACATGGGGTTGTGTGTTGAGAAAGGTAAATGTGATTAAGCATGGAAAACATGACTGTTAGTTGATTAATCGAATTCTGCACTCAACAGATAAATTATGTGCATAGTCAGGATGATCACGAGACAGGCTTGGATTCTTACGAAGCAAGCTTCAGATAGATCGGTGAATCTCACAATTCATAGAGATCTCTTTTTAATCTTGGCCCACCTTGCTAAAAAATTCAGAGAAATGATACCCTTAACATTGGCAAGGCAAGCAGGGCTAGTTGAGACCCGAAACAATAGAAAAAATTGCTTGGCCCCCCAATTTGTTATAGGCCCCTTTCAAAAATTTAGTTTGCTCCTATTGCACGTCACTATTCATAATTGGAAAATTAACGGCCTATATTTCATAAATTATAAACTATAAACTTTCATAGGGCCTTTAGGTCTGACCAATGGAGTTGAGATATATAAGGTCCGCATATAAGCTCAAGTGAGGTTCCCTTCTAAACTAATATATATTAAGTGGAGTAGCTCACTAGGCTTATATGTTGATCTTTTTTCTCTCACTACTCCAATGTGGGACATGTTTAACCATACTCACATGTAAAGTTCTCAACATATACATATACATACATGCATGACATAAAGAATCTACATATAAACTAGTATATAATATAAAGTAAATAACTTGAGCATGCTTAAGCTGATTTAAACACCTCGGTTTCTAGAAAAAGGCCCACGGGTCAAGCTTGCTTTAAACTCCTAAAATCTATCTGCCGGCCCTGCAAACCAAAATGGGGCCACTTCCCTTCCACTAAAGTCACCTTTTAACAACCTTTCGCAGATTGGATTACTTGCTTTATTTCTAAGGCAAAGCCTCAGTATTTCTGAAAATGGTTGGATTCTCTAAATGATAAGGGGACAATTGGAGTCCAATCATGCGCAGCAAGACACATCATGTCCTTGTTCTAATGTTTTGAGCATTGTGTTTCCGTTTATGCTTCAAGACAAATTTGATTGAAGAGTGACTTGCAAGTTGTTGCTATTTCATAGACACAAGCAAAACTGTAAAGGAAAAGATTTTTGGCAATGTCCTTAAGTTTGTAATTCTCCTTCCTTCCCTTGCAAGTTTTGCATCCCCAGTCAAGAACAACACCCAATATAACAAAGGGACAAATGATATTGGGACAATCAATTATGGGTTGTGTGAGGTGTTCGAGATCTTGGGGTCTTGACCCGTCAGCTTAAACTTTTACAATAATTGGTTCCTTAACATAGTATCCGAGCCCTATTGACCAAAAGATCACAAGTTCAAATCACAACAACTTTCACTTTCAATGTTAATAAAATTTCAGGAGAAGGTATGAGGTGACCATATACATATCCATACTTCAAACCCGATGGGCATTTGCATGAAGAGTTCACCGATGAACTTAAATTTTTAGGATAATTAGGTTCCTTACAGATGGGAAACAATTTCTCCATAAAAATCAGGATTATGGGTGAATATTAAATGTTTTTTAGCAAAGTAAAAACAAGGACTTTTTTTTTTTTTTTTTTTATAAATTAGGAAAAACTTTCCATATGAGGACTCATTGTTATAGTGATGCTGGAGTCCTAAAATAGATAATAGATGAAATGCCATAAAAATGCAAGATATGAACAGCAGATGTCACTAAATTAAATTAAAAAAAAAAAAAAGAACAAATAAGTATATTTTTCCCAAATGACCCAAAATATATCACAGATCAGGGTGGAAAAACTTGACCAGTAATAGATCATAAAATGATTTAACTATATTTCAAACTATTCCTCCACAAAATGGCAAAATATCATACTAAATCAAAACAAATGAAACAAGTTAGTCCCACATAAACTCACTTAGCTAGAACTAGAAGCACAGAATTGTTAGAAATATAAGCGAATACAGTATTAATTAGAGAGTTTTATATTTTTTCCAACAGTAATGACAAAACTATTAGCATAATCAGAATACAAGAACAATGTTAATATACACCAACAAGAATAAATCAAAGTACACCACTACCTATTACCATAAATCATATCAAATGAAATGAGATCTAGCTTAGGCTTTGTTTGGTTAATCTGAAGTAAATGTAGGAAATTGAATTCATGGAAAGTGGACATTTACCCTCTTGTTTGGTTATTATAAAATAGGTAGAACATAGAAAGTGAAAATTCCTTAACAATTTTTGATCCCTTTAGAATTTAGGAAGTAATTTACTTGACGCTCTAGGTAAGTTTCAATTCTCATGTTTTTAACTAACCTCCTTTAGAAAGTTCTATTTCACATCTTGATAACCAAACACTTCATATTTACTTCTCAAAAAGTTGACAGCTGGAACTTCCATAGCAATTCAATTCCTATGTTAACCAAATAAGGTGTTATATTAACATAAAAATGCCAAAAAAATTCACAACCATAAACTGAGTTAGTCAAAACATTTCTGCAAATAAGATGAAACGCAGCAATGCAATTAATAAGAAACTGAAATTACAAAATTCAGATGATTACCAGATAGAAATGGGATTGAGATCCGTTGAATAACAAGCCAAAAGGGTCTCCAAAAACCCCAATAACTCCCCGTTAAATTCTCTACTTCTGTAGCTTTCAGCAGTGAACAAAATGGGGTTCCATGCTTAGATTCAGAAACATACAGATCCACAAGAATAGTTTTTTTTTTTTTTTTTTTTTTTTTTGGAGGCAATGCTTTTGCTACATATTTATAACACAATGTTCATCTTTAATAACCCAGAAAAAAGGATGAAATAAAATGGGAAGAGAGAGAAAGAAGAGAGAGAATGCTTTAAGGGTTTTGCAGAATTTGGGGTTAGAGAGCTCCATGTTTATGGGTTTCCTTTTTCCTTTTTTTTTCTTTTTTTTTTTCCCGCCGTAAGCATGATGATGATGTTTGGCTCTGTGGGTTATAAAGGTCGTCCCTTTCAAGATTTGCATTTACACTGCTGAATAAATACTACAGATTGCACGAAACCGCACCGTTGTGAATTTGGAGTGACGAAAAGATTTAATTTTTCTTTGGGTTTTAGGGTGGTGGTGTTTCTTCAAAGATTTAATTTCTTTTTAAGAAAATTATTACTTAGTTACGAGAGATTCCAACATTTATTATTTAAGCATTTGATATTTTGATTGATATATGTAATGAGATATTTTAAAATTTAAATATTTTGTTGCCCGGATACCTTATATTAGAATTTGGTGAACTTTTATAAGAATATATATATATATATATATAGTAGCGTTCTTATGAGAGGGTGAGGGCGTAAGAAGGGCGAATCCTAACCCTCCATTGTAATGAATGGTCAAGATTTGTTGAATATTAAAAAAAATAACGATTTACAGCCCATATCCCTTCATGGGTAAAAAAGAAAGAAGGGGTAAGGGAGGAAAATTATTTTTTTCTCAATACTTAACAAATTTTAGTCGTAAATTACTATTTTTTTTAATGTCCAACAAATTTTGATCGTCCATTACAATGGAGGGACAGGATTTGCCTCTTTCACGCTCTCACCCTCTTCTAAATACTCCACTATATATATATATATATATATATATATATATATATATATAAGTCATGTCCATATTTTTATCCAAAATTCAGCTAATGGTAATAAAATGCTCACATAATGTTGTTGTAAATTAGCTAACTAGTAATAAATTCTTAAGGCTTAGGACAATTTTAACATTTTCATACAAAAAAACCCAAGAATTTGAAATAAATTTGGGGTGGAAAACTAGTGAAATAATGTTGCTTTTCTTTCCCTTCTCGACAGTATCTATGTGTTTTGGGTCTCGATTCAAGATGTCGGATTTTGTTCCGTAAATTATCTCACTACCTATCCAAAAAAAATGTTGCTTTTTTTTTTTTTTTTTGGTCCCTTTGTATATCAAGAGAGAGTGCAAAAATATGGCGGCTGTAGTTTTCATGTGTTCATCTACAAATGCATATTAAAGCCTCTCTCCATTTGTGTTGCACTTTTTTCATGAGGTTTCATTTTCATTTTCCTATCCTTTTTTCTTTTTCTTTTTTTTCGATCCTTGTAAGCCTCTTTACGAATAATTGGTGAAAAGATCACTTGTAAACATATAATATACAGGTATAAGGAAAAATCAAGAATTGAGATACAATACAGGGAACTATTCACTCACAGACATTACGTAGGTGGGGCCACTATTTTTACATTTTGACAATGGTTGTTTTATGATGTAGCCCTGCCTCAGCCTTGGTTGGTTTCGGGGTGAATGGGTCTTGGTGGGTTGATCTTAGCGAGATGGGTCAATTGGTGGAATCGAGAGAGAGAAGCGGAAGAGAGGGAGAGACACGAATGGGCAAACAACTAGGCATTTGACATTAATTAGGAAACTTAGTATTAGATTAGTAGATTATTATTATTTATTTTGTATTTATCATTTTAATTACTAAGTCTTTTAATTTAGGTGAATAAGCTCTTTTATTTAAACAAGAGGAAGATTAGGGTTTATTTAGCTATTGAATTTTCAGATTTTATTCCTATGTTTTAGAGTTTTCTCTCTTTCTCGGGTTATAAGAAGTTAAGTAACTATTTTCTCGCTTATTTTTGTTATTTTTGAACTTTTCCCTTCCCAAAGCCCACGCGTTGCATCACTTTGTACGTTCACGTAGGGAAGCAAACTTTGTCACAGACCATATCACAAAATAATGAATTGAAAGAGATTACCCTTTTATTGTCTGACTTTGACCATGGTTAGCTTCATAGTTTGATTATTTGCTTTACACTTTTCTGATTTCTTTTGTACGATATTATCTATAAAATAAAGTAGAAACACTGGTGAACTCCTAACCCGTATAAATATACGTACATATAATTCTTATAATGCCGTCAGCTCAATAACAACAAAAGCAATAAAATGTTAATCCCTTTATCAGACCATACCAGTACACATTTAAGAAGTCATTAACATCACAATAGGAGATAAAAGTGATGAAAAGAAATTCTTGTTAACTTTAATGTCTATTATTTTGGCCCTTTGATTATGGGTTGGTCTCCATATGTTGCACTTTTTTGTAGCTGGACCAGTAACTCTCGTAAGATAGTTACTTTTTTAAATAATTAAATTTGATACTCTTTATCATTTTTTTTTTTTTGAATATATTCAGTGCCTCAAGATCTTCCCGCCTACACAGGATCTGGGAGACGGATGTATGCAGTCTTCCCCCTTCAAGGTATTAACTTAAAGAGAGGTTGTTTCCCAGTGCCCCCCACCTGAGAGTGAGGACTTTCCAGGAGGTCATCCATTCTAATACTACTCTCGCCCAAGCACGCTTAACTTCGGAATATAAAGTGAATAAATAAAAATATAAATAAAGCTCACAGACCCACCATAATACCAAAAAGAAAAGTGTAATTAGTCATAATTTTCGTTGAAAATGATGGGACACGTCACCAAATTAAGGATTGTTATAAATTATTAAAAGCATTGATTTTACCAAATTAGTATTACCCTTTAGTTAGGCCCCACTTTGTGTCTCGTGGTATTGTTATTATCATAACAATATTATAATTTTTTAAATAATTTTATAAATCTTATTATTTATAAGTTATATTATTACTTTAAGAATAATAATAATTTTAATTTTGTCCTAAGAATAATAATTTTCTAATACTTAGAAGAAAAAAAAGATTAATAAACATAATTAGGTTTAAGTACCTGGTGATTCTAATAATTTCTGAAGCAGCTTGTAAATATGATATGTCTCACTTGATTTGGCCACGTAAAAGTATATTGGTTCAGATCACTAGAATCTTTTTGAATAAATTACCAACTTGGCACCTTTTACAAAAAAAATAATCAAAATGGCATAGTTGAAAAAATATTTACCAAAATGGCAGACTTTACTGTAGCGTCAATAGGAAACGCGGTTTGAAACGGCGTTCGTTGAGCAGGGGGAGACAGGACCTGTCGGACTCCATCACTAACGGCCTCCGTACGCCGTTAGACCACACACCTTTGTATAAAGTAGAAAAAATTAACAATCCTCCTAACTTAATTAACAATAAAATGATAAAATAAAGTAGAAAAAAATTTTAGTAGAGTTACATTATTTAATGTATAAAGTAATAAAAAGGAAAAAAATGCAGAATAAATTACCAAAGTGGCACCTTTTGCAAAAAAAAATTACCAAAATGGCATAGTTGAAAAAATATTTACCAAAATGGCAAACTTTACTGTAGCGTCAATAGGAAACGCCGTTTGAAACGGCGTTCGTTGAATCATATCTGACGATATCAGGGACCAATGATATGCTTTGGCATTGTAGAGCTGCATTGCCCTGATAGAGTGTTACGTCAGTTTGGATTAACGCAACCTATCCCGGATCACATCGACACCCTTTTTTATTACATCAGGGGATTTTTGTAATCTATTATTACAGTGCATTTTTTCCCTTTTTATTACGTTGTACATTAAATAATGTAACTCTACTAAATTTTTTTTCTACTTTATTTTATCATTTTATTGTTAATTAAGTTAGGAGGATTGTTAATTTTTTCTACTTTATACAAAGGTTTGTGGTCTAACGGCGTACGAAGGCCGTTTGAAACGGCGTCCGTACGCCGTTTCTGATGGCGTCCGACAGGTCCCGTCTCCCCCTGCTCAACGAACGCCGTTTCAAACGGCGTTTCCTATTGACGCTACAGTAAAGTGTATCATTTTGGTAAATATTTTTTCAACTATACCATTTTGATAATTTTTTTTGCAAAAGGTGCCAAGTTGGTAAATAACTCAATCTTTTTAATGGTACGCATATACATATACATACACATTAAACATATATATCTTATTTAAATACCTCATTTGTACATTAAATAAAAAGAAATTTATTAAAAAATTAATTTATATCAGTAGATATTATTAAGAAATTGTGAAAAGAAAACAAACCGAGTAAAAAAGAGTTTTCATTCATGACTGTTAGAGTATAAAATCATTATTTGATTCTTCATCCATCAGTTTGAATTTTTAGGAAAGTTGGTGTCTTAACATGGTATCAGAGCCTTTATATTGTTCGCGAGGTCCTCCTAGATTGATGATTACTTCCAAAGTCTAGTCTGAGAGTTTTCTGTGGTGATTGTCGAGGCATTTGGTCAGCATCAATCCTGCTTTCGTTTCATGTGCTGATCTTCTGTTCCACTTATGCTGAGTTCCCTGTCTTAGTTGTTCCAGTTCGCTATTTGTCCTGTTTCCCTGTGTCTTGGTTGGTCTTGTATTCAGTGTCTGCTTTGTCACGTTTGGAGCTTGCGGCTTTGCCTGTTGTTTTGTCCCTTTCTTTTGTGTTGTCTGTTTTTGTCTCTGTTATTTTACGGTTGAACTCGGGCCTCACCTGTTGAGCAGTTTGCCTGTTTCGCGACTTTGTCTCTAATTATCAGGAAAAAAAAATGGTATTAGAGCCTTGTTGACTAAGAAGTCATGAGTTCGAATCCGACCAGCTCCACTTTCAATATTGATGCAGCATGTAAGTGGGATTTTTGGGGAACGGGAAGGATTCTACAGCCTTCCCTTTAATTTTATTAATCAATAATAAAAAGAAAGAGGAAACATAATTCAATTCTCACACCCGATAAGAAAGGACTCTCAATAAGAGGCTAGTCAACTAACTAAAATTTTAGATCTCCTCTAGTATATATAGAAGAGTTTTTTGAATAATACTAAAATTCTAAAAGATAATTCAAATTTTAAATCTTAAAATTAAAACTAAATCCTAATTAAACTCTAACTCTATCTCTTGCTGCGTCCAAAGTTCCCCGGCGTCCCGCGTCTGCCAACACCAAACCCAGTACCCGCCAACTCGTACAACCTTGTCGCCAAGATCAATGCCCCCAGCACTTACCCAGTAAAGTGACATTACCAGATGCATCAGACTCGAACTCTCATCAGCCGTGTCTCCGTACCCGCCAATCCTGTCATCCCACCAAACTATCCCCCAAATGAGGCAGGGCTGCATCAAATATTAACATAATTTAAGCATAAAGTATGAGACGAGTTTGTGCAAAATCTATGCTTCAAGCCTTGTGTTGTGTGCATTCACATGAGGAGGCATCTTAGACTATAAAATTATTCTTAAACCTTTGTCCATCAATTTAAACTTTTAAAAAAGTCGATTCCTTAACAATAACAAACGAAGTTAAATACGAATTCCACACTAGTGCTAGGTGGACAAGTATTGGCACCATGCCCTTTTATTGTCCCTTTTTTTTTTTTTTTAATAATACCTTGTAACTTTTTTTTTTTCTTTTTCTTTAATTGAGAGCAACTTCTCCCATAGAACGTACATTGTACCCTAGCTTTTTTATTTAGGAAAACAGGTATAGTATTTTATATCTATACATAATATAAAAAGTGTAAGATACTTTAAGAAAATTATTTGAAAGTGTTAGAATATAAAATCAATTTTGGGCCTTCACCCATTAGCTTAAACTTTTGGGAAAGATGGTTCTTTGACATGGTATCAGAGCTTGGTAGCCAAGAGGTCAGGAGTTCGAATTTCAACAGCCCCCACTTTCAATATTAAACAACTTGACCACAAGGTATGAGGTGGGCCTGTGTATTATTCACGCTTTAAGCCCAAAATTAGCATTTGCGTGAAGGGACATGTTAGAGTATAAAATCAATCATGGGCCTTCACCCATTAGCTTAAGCTTTTGGGAAAGATGCTTCCTTGACGAAAAGGATAATATATATTGAGAAAAATGATCAAAACGATATTGAGTTTATCAATAGTTAAACACTTTATCAATCATTGCTTCAGCCACCTATGATATAGTCAATGTTCATTTATATTGTTATTATAAAACATGTTATTCTTCTTATATATATAATAAATATTCAGTTATTATTTGATCCTGTTAGGTTATATCTCAAATTACTTGTTTTATTTTTATATGGGGCTTCTGTGGGGTCACCGATCGATCGGGAGGGAAAGCCGATCGATCGGGTGATTTAAGGAAAGGATTCGGAATTTTGGCAGTAAAGGGGCCGATCAATCGGGAGTCGTTTTCCGCTGGCCCTAATTATTTTCTATAAATAAGGGCTTAGGGTTTTCGGTTTAGGTGAGAGGTTTCTCCCATACGTATCCAATCAAAGTGAGGTGAGCCGCCATTAAGAACAAGAGGTGATTTCATAATTCCTCCAAGATATTCGAGTGCTACGAGAGTTCAGAGGGAGTGATTGTAATTCTTCCACATATCTCGTTCTGGGAAGTTTCGTTGTAATTCTTCCGTTCAGTTAATAATGAATCTCCATCTCCGCCCGTGGTTGTCTCCCCTCTCGATTTTAGAGGGGTTTCCACGTAAATATTGTGTGTTCTTGTTTTGTTCTTTCTTTTTCCATATTTGCTTACTTCTCGTTTTGCGTGAGTTATATTATTTGAATCGAATCAAGTTTCCAGGGTTTACGCTTCCGCATTAAGTTTTCCTCCACAAATTGGTATCTTAGTATACTAGATTTGTTAAATTACCTTTACAGATCCTTTTATAAATATAATGTGGCTTTAAAGTATTTTTGTCCATAGAATAAAAATTGATGAAAATATTAATGAATGGATTATAATGAGTTGCGGTGGTGCCAGAATTAGCTGGTCCATTATTCCTCAATACATGGTCTATGTTTTGGGTATTTATTCTTCTTTTTTCCTTTTTCATTATTATCTTCATTCATTTTATTATTTATATTGACTGTACTAAAAATTCATATGGATTATATATATATATATATATATATATATATATATGGGTGGCGTTATTATGAGATGGTGAGAGCGTAAAAGGGGCGAATCCTGACCCTCCATTGTAATGGACGGCCAACATTTGTTAAGTATTGATAAAAAAAAATTTCCTCCTTTACTCCTTTTTTCTTTCTTTCCCATTAAGGAGTATAGGCCGTAAATTATTATTTTTTTTAATGTTTAATAAATCTTGACCGTCCATGGCAACGGACGGTCAGGATTCGCCTCTCTCACGCTCTCACCCTCTCATAAAATTACATGAATTTATCATATAGTCAACTTTTTACAACGCGCCCTCCTTATCATAAACTTGCGTTGAATTATTCGTCACTGGCGAGTACAAATTTATGATATAATGATTTTCTATGCAATGAATTTGGTGTTTGAAATCGATTACATTTAACATTTTAGTTATGATTATGTTATATTGTTGAGACAATGTATAATTGCAAAGGATATCAAATGTGATTGCCCTTAATTTATACGCATGCCATGAGATGTCACTACTTTTGGTGCATGCTATTTTTATAGCCTTACACACTTATCTATTCAATTGTCATTATGTCGAAAATATTTCTTAATTATTCTAGCATGCATCCCCCGAGAGAGGTCGTTGATAAAAATATTAGTAGGTTGTTATCGTCTAACTGTGTAAGATCTAAGTAAATATGAATTAGGCCAAGTAGGAATGAACTAAGTCTCAATAAAATCGTTAACCAGGCTATTCTCTCTATTTGACAAGTTATTCGCTGACTCCTTTGGTTTATCTTCGCTCCTTATTTATCCTAGCAGCCCCTACTCGAGTTGAGGAGTAACCGACAACCACTAGCATAAGTTAGCAATTTACTCGTTGGTCGGGCCTCTAGCTTTACTTGTTCATCTCGACCCGAGTACCAGATACCTAATTCTAGGTACCCAACAGCCAACAACTATTAGCTAAAAATCAACAGCTAGTTAACAGTTAACAGCTAATAGTCAACAGCTAACAGCTAACAATTGACGTTTAATAGCTGATGCCAAGCATATTCTTAGTATTTTCCTTTTCGCAAACCTATCCTATTCCTATGCATAATAAAGGAAACATCAGTGGTTGATGACCGGTGATTCAATTTGTTGCATTTGATATAAGTGCATGTTTGTGGGTCATGAATAGCATGGCTTACACACGTCCAAACTCACTTTCTATTCAACAAATATATATATATATATATATATGTATATGTATATATTATATTTTATCTCACACTGTTAATAACATATTACTGTTCTAAGAGTGAAAATATCAACATATGAACAACACCGCCACCAACAACTCAATGTCTCAGTGAAACTCCAGCCAAAGCAAGGTTTGGGGAGAGTAAGACATATATCGCCTTATCCGTACGGAGTGCTATGCTGTAAAGATGTTGTTTCTGCAGAACATATAAACATAGATAATTATTCATCTAATGATAATTAGTTTTAAAATAAAGCCTCATTTGAACAAACATGTGAATCACACATACCGAGTTGGTGGGTCAAGTCTAAAGCTTAGTGAAATGTCATAAACGACACTATCTAAAGCTTGTTTGTTGCCGGTTTTTCTTTTAACTCGCTTGGACAACGTCTACATGCACTTTTAAAGAGTCATTCCTCATGAAACATGCCCAAATCAGTGAATAAGATCTAATATGAGATGTCAAGGAACCAATTTCCGAAGAGTTTAAACTGATGGATGAAGATCCAAGATTGGTTTTATACTCTAACATGTCTCCTCGCGCAAATCCCATTTGGGCTTGAAGCATGGATAGTGTACTGGTCAACCGAACCTTGTGCTTAAATTATTTTTAATATTGAAAGTGGGGGCTGTTAATATTCGAACTTGTGACCTTTTGGTTAATAAGGCTCTAATACCATGTCAAGCAGCCATCTTTTCCAAAAGCTTAAGTTAATGGGTGAAGGCGCAAGATTGGTTTTATACTCTAACACGAGACATTACATTTAAAAATAAATTAAACTAATTACAATATTTATTATAGTTTGAAATAAAAAAACTAAGTTTATTAGAATGAAATTATGAGTAGCACACATAATAATAATAAGATCTGATTTATAAAGAAATGATGGAGCATGATGCTTTGCTTGATAGCCAAGCACATTCAATTGTCAGGTGGCAGTCTTTTGATCGGTTTAGTCACTTCACATTTTATTTTTTCTGATAAATAACGAGAAAAATTTATGATACAAAAGTCTTCATCTCATGAAAAGACCCAAGATATATATACAATGGAGAGAAAGGAAAAATAACAAAAAACATCTAAACAAGTCGTAGATACCAATTTAATACACCTAATTCACTTCACAGTTTAATATCAATAAATAGTTGTCAAGAAAAAAATTGTCATTTTGAGAGAGTAATAATATGATTTGCAAAAAAATGATAATCGCAAATTTTTTTGAAAATAACCATGTTACTCTATCAATAATAATTTTGCACTAACAATAACATTAATAAATAAATAATCCATTACAAAAAAATACTTTATATGATTTTAGCATTTATTATTTCAATATTTACTATTTTAACACACACACACACACACATATATATATATAGAATATATATATATATATATATATATTTTTTTTTTTAAAACTTAGAAACCTTTCTGCAGAATAGCACCCGATGGAGTAAGATTGCTCTCATCTTACTTTCTCAGACTCTACCTCGATGGAAGTCTCTTTCAGACATTGGGTGGTTGTTTTAGTGAGATTACTTGGTATTTCGTGGCCCCATTTTCTAATTTAAATCCAGTATATTGTTAACCGGTTTCTATAAAATACCAAATTATTTATATTTTTGTCAATAATAAAGTTTGTATTTAGCTGAATGAAATATTTTTTAAATTTCTTTCATAGCTTAAAATACTCTGACGTGTGAACATCCCACTACTAGTCGCCACAATCACCACTCTATATACGCTTTAGTATGGGTTATGTTTACACTTCTAATGGGCTGGGCCACTAGTTTCCCCTCAAAATGGGCCAAGCCACCCCTTGATGAAAAAGCCCATATAATTTATTTTAGTCTCATCCATCGAAAATAGCCTCTCTACATGGTAGCATCTTATGGAAATAAAGTTGTATATGTCTTACCCTCTCTAGAACTTGCCTTAATGGGAGCCTTTTTGAGGAACTGAATTGTTGTAGAATAGTACTGTTGAAATTTAAACTTAAATCTGTTACTCAAATAAACTTGTATAATCTGTCTAGTGAAAAATAATTTTATACTTTATTATATACATTTATGATATACATTTGTACTAAGATTTTAAATTTATTTTCTTAATAGAAAAATGTCTGAGCATGTGATTGTTGTTTTATAAATATATTTTACTATTAGTATTTATACTTAATTCAATTTATTAATCTAATTATTGTACTTTTACTTGTTTCAATTTAATTCTAATACAATTGAAATTATTTCAATCAAATCTAATATTGTAATTAACTTTAATTTCTGATGAAAAATGTAACATTAACTAATACTTACATATTTACATGTCCATTCTAAAGAAAGCGTTTAGAAAGGAGTGAACATGTGTTACAATTTCAGCCAAAAGTTAACGATAATTTGAAAATTGGACTTGATTGAAATAATTTTAATTGTGTAGCGACTAAGTTAATATAATAAGCAAGATAAAACGACTAACAATATAAATAATGCTTAATTATTTCTTTATGGTATGCAAGAAAGGGGGAAAAAAAAAAACAAACATTTAGTAGAGTTTGGTGATTTTTAAAGGTAATAATAGAGTGAGTGATGAACATGTGAACTCCGCAATTCAAGCCCATCAGTTTTGCAAGCTTTTGTGCAAAATTGACCCACTACTATCCTATTTTGATTTTAAATTAAATGATAGTAAGATTCCAATTTTGTCAAGCTGAGATAACAACTCGGAAAAATGGGATTGGTGAACTTTAATCTCGAGACCTAATTGAACAAAGGTGGGAATTAGGGATGTAAATGAGTCGAGTCAACTTGTCTTAAAGCTCAGCAGGCTGAGCTTGCTTTGAGTTTGAGCCAAGCCCGAGCCTTAGCCTAGTGAAGCTCGAGCTCGTAGGCTCATCAGCCTAAACGAACCTAAGCGAGCCTTTTTAATGTAATATATTTGCTTAAGTATGCTCAATGAAGCCAAATTTGAGCCTAAATGAGCTGAGTTCAAGTTTAAACGAGCCTAGATTGGGCTAAAATGAGCCGAAATATTGCAAGCTTAATTCGAAGCTCACCAAGCTTAAATCAAGACGAGTTCAATCTGACCATTTTACGAGCCGAGCTCAAGCTAGAACTTTCCATGCCCAGGAAGCTTCGAGCCAAACCTCGAGCTTGGCAAGCTCGGACTTGGCTCAGCTCGGCCCAAACATACCCCTAAATCCAACCCGAGAAACTCAAAAACAATATGGCATGTCATTCATTGAATTGTATTTGATTTGGCTTGTTTATACAATTGAGCCAGCCTTAAACATAGACGAATCCGAGTCGAGCCCTTAACGAGGCAGTTAAATGGGCTCCCGAACCAGCTTGGCTCATTTGCAATTCAACTGTCAACTTCATATATACATATAGAATATAGAATTGAAGGGTTGAACAAAGAATTAGTATCATTGCCGGCCATCCAAAACTTTATATTATTTTAGGGTTCTATATTTTGGTAAATTAATGTTGCATTTTTTAGTCTTAGAAATTGGTTTTTTAATTAAGAATTAGCTCTTTTAGGTCGGCACCTTGTAAGCTTATTTCACTCCTAAAAGAAAATATTTATAGAATACATAATAAAGTTAACACTTTATAAAATATAATAATTTAGCAGTAAAATGATCCTCTCTTAGGTTAATAAATTCGCTTTCCGGTGGGAAAAAGGAGTCCCACAAGAAGCTGAAGACGAAGAAATCATAAGAGAAGCTGAGTGGGAAGGTAAAGATGGAGGAGGACCAGGAAAAATGCACCGATAATCATACTGACGTTAGAATAAGATCTACCCTTACCCTCGATTTGGAGTATTTTTTTTATTTATTTTGGAGTCCGGGTTGTGGGTGGTCTTTCTGCCGTGGATGTTTAGGGTATTTGTTATCGTCTACCTTCGTAGTCCGTCCCACACTATTGTGTTTTCTCTGCCTTATATTCAAATTAGTGGTGGAAGTGAAAATGGAAGAGGCAATAAATATATAGACCTAACTCACACATTTAAATGATATTAGGCAGATGTAATAAATACTAATACAATGCCCTCTCTATTGGTATCTAATTAAAAGCTTAATAAGATACATTAATTAGACACATATTATAATAACTACACCTACTAGAAACTAGATATTTGAATATGACATCGGGATTTTTTCTAGCATAATCTATTTTTTCCTAAACAAGTAAGGTAATTGAAGTATGAACTAGATATTTATTTTAGGGTTAATTATACTTTAATACTATCAAGTCCGTGAAATAAATTTTGATCCGCTAATTCTATGTTTGAATCATCGCAATTCATCGCCCATTGCCTTTCTGGCTGTGGGTGAGGGCTGTGATGGGTCGAGGTTGTGTAGAAAGGAAAGTGCATTTATGTAATTTTAAGTTGTAGGAACATTTTTGAATAAGAAATTATTTTCATTTTTGACGAAAGACTTAGCTTAGTTAGGAGTGCAAATGAGCTGTGAGCCACATAAAGCTCAAAAAGCTCAACTCACTTTGAGCTCGAGCCAAGCCGAGCCCAAACCTAGTGAAGCTCGAGCTTGTAGGCTCGCGAGCCTAAACGAGCTTTTTTGAGTATAATATATTTGCTTAAATATTGCCCAAAGAAGCCATATTGGAGCCTAAATGAGCCGGCCGAGCTTAAATGAGGCCAAACAAGCTTATATTAAGCTTAAATAAGCTGATATATCACAAACCTAATTTGAAGCTCACCAATCTTAGATCGAGCCGAGTCGAGCGAAACTCGAGCTTTTGACGAGCTGAGCTCGAGCTTGAACTTTCAAAACTTGGTGAGCTTTGAGCTGAGCCTCGAGCTTAGCAAGCTCAGGCGCGGCTCCACTCAAATACACTCCTGAGCCTAGTGGCAAAAAGAACATTGGTGACCCTACACGCTATTTGGGTTCTAATCTCCGCCATGGTACTTGTAATTTCCCTTTACGTGAAATTTAAGGGGCATTCCTTTCCCGACTAACCCACCACAAAAAAAAAAAAGAAAAAAAAATACAATCTGAAAATTTTATAATAAAACTTTAAAATTAATGAAAACGGTAACAGCAGTGACCGTTAAAGGGGAGTCATAAAATCAAAAGGGGTGTGAATGTGAAACACTGACATCCCCACTATCATCACCTCCACATGTGATGTCCCTTTATTAACGCCTTACCTACCGCTGCTCGCTTCACCGGTTTAGTTGTCACATAAATTAAATTTTCATAAAAAATTTTATTTTCTTAAAAATTAAAATTACGTGTTGACTTTGTTAGGATAGTTATAATTTTTTTTGAAAAAGCTAATTAAAAACAAAATAAAACATATTTAGGGAAGCTAAGTAAGTTACTTCTTGCGTTTTAAAAATTATAAGTTACTAATTAATATCCACTTTCCAAATTTTGCCTATTTTATGACAACCAAACAAGCGCCAAATGGCCATTTTCCATGAATTCGTACTTCATGCATCTATTTCTTATACCATTGCAAAGGTTTTTTAAATGCTACTCTCCAAATGATGAAGGTGAGATTGAATATTAGGTATCAAACACCACTTTCATAAACTTTACAAGCTGAATGAACTGGTACCTTCAATATAAAGGTTTTGCTTAAGCAGTAAAATTATTATTAACTTAACTTCAATTTCACTTATAAAAACCTATGGCGTAAATAACATATAAGTAAAATATAAAATGTTGAAAGAGAATGAAAAATTTGTCCCTTTGGATGGGCTAGTGAGTTCACATGCAACAGTATCACAAAAATTACACACAAAAAAAACAAAAGAGCGTAAATTATAACTGCACATTTAATTTAGTGGGAAGGAGTCATAACGTGGCTGGCACTCCATTAAAGTGAGCCCTTTTTCAACCTCTCATTATAACCCAACAATATTTATAATCTAGTTTTTTTTTTTTAAAAAAATAATTAAAGTACAAATTCGAGAAAGCATAGTAATACAGCACAGGACCCAAAAGTAAACAGTCTGAACAACAAAATACCCAAGGCGATACAGGGTATAAGCAAATCCTAATCGTTCCTTGAACATAAGCAAAATCTAGGTCAAAACTCGGTTAACGGTTTAGCATTAAAGTCTAAATACGACTGCATTCAAGTGGTTTACGAGTCTAAATGAGTTAAACAGACCGAACAAGGTAATGTCAACCCTCGAGCCTGACGATGAGGAGTCAGTGTCCATGTTTTTTCTCTGTTGGTTTTCCCCATATACTTTCATCCTTTTCTTTACCGCTGTGGTGTTTACCCCACCAAAAGTTGGGAGTTTTCCGGGTATTCTTCATCCTCTTTCATGGGGGATCACGCACCACGTTTCAAGCAATTCAAACCATTCATCCAGCGAAAATTCAGGTTCTTTCTCCCCATAAAGGTGAAAAAGTTTTGATATTTTCAAATCTCACCAATTGGTTCATAAATCATTCCATTACTTTAAATATAAAATCTTTCATAAGTCTTTACCCATTAAGTTAGTATGATAGTTGATTCTTAAACATGATATCATAATCTTATTAAGAGAGAGAGATCACTAGTACGGACCTCAACCGCCTCCTGTATCAATATTATTATAATGTCCTTTTCGTATAGTTGGTTCTTTGCCAAAAGATTTCTAATTTCGAAATTCAAGGGGAAAGGGGGTTAAAATCTGTGCAATTGAAGGAATCCAAGTTTGAAATTTGAACAAAAAATGATTAATGAACTCAGAAAATGAACAAATCTGAGTGACCCAGCAACGATCTCGATTAAGGGACAGCTGGGTCGGAAATTTAGGATCACATCATCATCAATATCATAGAGATACAATTTGTTATTATGAGTTTGCCATGTTAAGTTGTCAACCCTGAAATTTTGCCTAAAATCTCTACCCACACGAGGTGAAGGAAATTCTCAGCAGCTTCAAACTTAGTTGTCCCATTCCCATTCTGCAAGATATTGGATCACCAACCCCATGTGGATTCCCAATCTGGGGAATTGGAGTATTTTGAAGGAAAATTTTTTTTTCCATTTTGATTAAATGAAAGTCCTCGACTTTGAATCTCGGTAATTAAAATACGTAGTATGAGGTGTGCATGTGCATTATCATCGCTTGAATGGGTTGTCAATCAGCACAAACTAGTGAAGTCTTTGGAGGGTAAATTCCGAAACCCGGATCTAATCTCACCTTCGTTAAGGGTGGGGGGGATTTATGGGGTTCGAAGAGGGTTGTCCCCATGTACAACCCAATTTGACTTCTTACCATTTTGTAAGAAAAATGGGCGTTATCATCATTTCAAACCCAACGAGCATTCATATGCAGGAACGTTAGAATATAAAAACGACTAGAACTTCTAGAAGAACTGATTATCTAACAATTCTCCAAGGAACACTAATCAAATGGGTCATATACAATTTTGTGCCAAATATGCAAAACAATGAGAAATGCAATTCTAACTTGGTAATGCTTGGTTCAAACTCATCAATGGAAATAATACTGCATCTGAAATGATGAATACAAGTGAAAAAATGTTGATAATTATAAACTATAGAATATAAACCAAAGAAAGAAATAAAAGTATAATATAAATGAAAGAGAGAATTATAATGAAAAACACAAACAAAGCAGCAAACACCAGGGCAAGTGTTTCAAGCTGCAAATCCTAAAAATAGTTCTGCTCAGATTATAATCCCCTATACATACAAATTTCCTGCAAATTTCCCTAACTCTTTTTTGTCTCTGCCAAATTTATTTTCGCATACTCAGAAACTATCCAAATATCAATAACAATTGGCAATAAATTCTGGAAGAAAGATCTCTTCTTGCTTCTTTACTTCAATTGCTTCATCTTTGATAATGGAAGCTGGGTTTCGATCGAATCGCTCGTAAAATGACACCCATTGATGAAAATGAAATGAATTCAAGTCATTGATCAATGTTTTTTTCTTCTTCTTCTTCCAGTGAAGCGAAAGAAACGAAACAAGATATGATAATGGTGGCTAATGTGATTGATGATTGTCATGAATTTCAATTCCATTTGGGAGGAAGTTAGAGAAGAAGAAGAAGAAGAAGAAGAAGAATTTTCAAAAGAATCAATAGAAAGGTGGTGGTGGAGGAGAGGCATAAGAGACGCCAACGATAGGCGGCAGTGGCCCTTCATATGCTGGAGCGGGCGGTGGTGGGTGTTCGCATGGATTGGTGGGTGGTGGCGGTGAATGGTAAGCTGGTGACGGTGGTGGTGGTGAGGTGTAATAATAGACAGGTGGAGGCAGTGGGGGTGAAGGCGATGGCGGGGGCTTGTAATAGACTGGCGGAGGTGGCAGTGGTGGTGGAGGGTGTTCTTCGCAAGGAGGTGGAGATGGTGGTGGAGGAGGTTCAATACATGGCGGTGGTGGTGGTGGAGGTGGCTCTACACACTGCGGAGGAGATGGTGGTGGTGGCGAAAAAAGTGGCGACGGTGGTGGAGGGGAGTGGTAGATAGGGGGAGGTGGCGGTGAGGGTAATGGCGGCGGCGGTGATGGTGGTGGTGGTGAATTATAGTAGTAGGGACTTGGGGGAGGTGGCGAATGCATAGGCGGAGGCAAATTGGGTAGCGGCGGTGAATTTGGTGGTGGTGGCGGTGGAGATCGGACGCAATAAACAGGGGGAGGTGGGAACGGAGAAGGCGGGGGTGGCGGCGGTGAGTATGCTGGGGGTGGTGGAGGGGATGGCGATGGAGGCGGTGGTGATGGCGGGGGTGGGGATGGCGGTGGAGGTGACGGTGGAGGTGGGGGCGGCGAATAAACAGGTGGTGGAGGAGGGGGCGGAGGGGGGTGGCGGCGGCGGAGGCGGAGGCGGTGGTGGAGGTGGAGGGGAATAAACAGGGGGTGGTGGCGACGGAGGTGGAGGAGAATAAACTGGTGGTGGTGGTGGTGGTGGCGGCGGAGGCAAGTAAACTGGTGGAGGAGGAGAAGAGAAAACAGGGGAAGGCGGCGGTGGTGGCGGCGAGCGAGGAACGACAACAGGCGGCGGCATAAGTGGCGGCGACGGCAACTGAACCGGCGGAGGAGGCGCCGGCAAAGAAGGAACAAAAGGCTTACACCTAAAGACACTACAATCAACCGGCCCTTTAGACAGAAACATCCTACATTGAGAAGAAGACCGCTGAACCGGCCGGTTCGGTATACAATTCCTCCTGTCATTAAACGCTCCCAACCGCAAACAAACCGGCGGTTCACCCGTGAAGAAGTTATAAGAAAATGTAAAATTTTGCAAGTTAGGCAACTTACAGATACTCGCCGGAATATTCCCCGACAACATATTATGCGCCACATCCAGCTGCTGCAACCCCACCATTCCCCCAATCTCCACCGGTAACTGCCCCATTAGCCGGTTAAAGCTGACGTCAAACACCGTAAGATTCTTCAAACGCCCGATCTCCGGCGGAATACACGACCGGAACCCATTATTCATCATTATTATCTCATCTAACCTCGTCATGTTCCCCAAACTCGCCGGAATACACCCGTGAAACCGGTTATTCGCCAACACAATCACCGACACCGGCGAGTTCCCAAAATTCTCCGGTAACTCGAACCGAAACCGATTATGATTGATGAAAATGGCGTCCAAATCTTTATCAAAAAGCTCTCTTGGAACACCCCCTTCAAACTCGTTGAATCTCAGATCTAGATACTTCAATGTCGGCAAAGAAAGCACCAATCTTGGGAATTTTCCGGCGAATCTATTGTTACTCAGATCTAGCTCGTAAAGAATCTTCAAATTTCTGAAATTTTGTGGAATTGTTCCGCAGAATCTATTAGAGTTTATATGAAACAACCCCAGATCCCTGAGGAGACCAAGTTCTTCCGGAAGGTATCCCGCGATGTCGCCATGGTTAAGGTCAATTCCGGCGACGGTGCGCACGGAGGAATTGTCCAGCGCCATTGCACAGAAAACCCCGGTGTACCCACAAACGTTGGGTCCAACCCAGTTAGCCGTTAGGTTCTGGGGGTCCGAAAGAATCGCCTTTTTCCATGCTTGAAGCGCAATGTAGGCGTCTCGGAGCCTCGGGTTCTCGAACCGGAAGGTCGGATCAACGGTCACATTTTCGCCGCGGTCGCCATTCTCGTCTATGTAATAGAGCAGCTGCCGGCGGTGGATGTAGTGGACCTCGGCGTCAGAGAGAGGGCCATTTCCTACGAAATCTCCGGCGCCGGAGGAGAGAGAAAAGAGTGAGAGGAGGAAATAGAGAAGATGAAGGAAGTGGGTGGTGTTCTTCATCTCAGATTAGACATTTAGACACAAACCCAGATGAAAACAACAAATAGAGTGCAAAATTAGAGGTGAAAACTTTGATTTTGAGTTGAATCTGGAGATGGGTTAGTGCAAATTCAAGCGTAGATCTGAGAGATGAAATTGGGAGGAGAGAGAGGGGGACTAACTAGGGATTTTGGGGGCAGTGTGAAGTTGAGGAGGGGGGGGGGGGGGGGGGGGGGGGGAGAGAAAGAGGGGAAATATTTCATGAAAAAAGGGCCAGCTAAATACCAGCTCAAAAGCCCACTTCTTTTTCTTTTTTATTTCTTTTTTTTTTTAATTTAATAAAATTATATTTAGGCATCGTTTGGTACGTAGGAAGTAGATGTGAGAAGTAGAGAGTCATGAAAAGTTCGAATTTTGACTCTTATTTGGTTGATAAGAAGTAGATAGAATGCAAAAAAAAAGCAGGAAGTCACTTACCTAACCCCTCTTAGGTAAGTTCTAATTCTTTAGTTTTTAACTAATCTCTTTAAAGAAGTTTTATTTTCCATCCTGACAATCGAAAATATTTTACCTACTTCCTAAAAAGTTGAAGCAGGAATTGAATTATAGAGAAATACAATTTCCAGCATTAATTCAATTCACTTGACAACCAAACGAGGCCTTAATATTTATAAACTCATTCAAATTGGATTTTTTTTTTTCTATTGTTCAAAATAGTATCTCTTGTTCTATTTCATTCTAGATTTAATTTCTCACATTTATAATATTTATCTAACTTTAGTCACTAAATAATAATTTAATATTTGGAACAAAATAAAAGACAAATGATCAATTTAACCGAATTTATAAATGAATAAACGAAAATATTAGAGTTCGGCTTAAATAAACGTACAAATACAAATATTGAGAACCAACAGAGAACTTCTAAAGTTTATATTAATGTTAACTTTTTGTTATGTCAACTTTAATATACAATTTATTATAATACTCACGTATAAAATTCTTAATGTATTTGTTATAGATACAAGTATACTATACGACAACAACAGTTTTATTGCTCCAAGAGTTTTCACCTAAGCAGGGTCGGGGGATGTACATAACTTTCCTCCTTCAGGTATTGTTTATACAAGTATATGATATCTAATTTAATCTAATTTTGGACCAAATTAGTATGGCTGGAAACTTTTGTCTTAAATGGCATTTCATATTCAAAATTAATACATTACTTTATATTCGAATAAGATTAAATTCAACAGAAAACAATTTAAAAAACTTAAGAAATAGGTCAAATGATTTAATCATATTAATATTGAATTTATATTATATTAATACACGTTATGGCACACTAATCACCCACCTAACATCCGTGATTATTCCTTATAATTACATGATGTAAGATTAATCATTTGCCATTTTGAATATTTAGGATAACCCCAACGAAAAATGCCACCTATATCAACCCACTTTCTACGTAGAACTGTTGGGAGAAATTATAATATTTAATTTCAAAAAGGTGTTTTATTAAGTATTTTTTAATGTATTTGGTTAATAATATAAAGGTGGCTAACAAGTCGGCTTGATCTACGACTTGACCCGACCTTCCTTGTTGGTGAGTCGACCCATCCACTGTAGCAGGCCAAGTTGTGGATCAAATTGTAGAGTTATCAAACCTGGACCTGCACCTGGCCTGTGCTGGTGACATGGGTCAGACGCACTTTAGGACTCATTGGCAAGTCATAATAGATCAGATCCGTATCGCTTGGTAATAAACTTATGTTTTATTAATAAAATTGTAATTTTACTTGTGTATATTTTATATTTAAGTGTGTCGTTTGTTTTCTTTTTTTTTTTTTTTTTTTTTGCCTTCAAACCTAACCTAGGTCGAACTCGATTTGACCCGTACGATCTAGATCCGTGTCAGACCTATGACCGGCTCGGATCCAACCCGCCTTGAACCATGTCATGGGCTGAACCAGGCCGGTGATATGTCCCGACCCATCGTATAGACGGGTCTAACCCATGTCGACCCGTCCGTACACTTTTAACCTGTAGGTCGGATCATGGGTCAATCCGAATCGACCAACTGGCCATCACTAAACACATAGATCCCTTTTAAATTATAATAAATCTAATTTTTATTTTTAGATATTAAAAAATAAATAATATTTTTTAGAAGTATAAATTAAAATTTTGGGGTTATTTGTGTCATAAGTTCTTATATGTTATTCAAAGTATCAATTAAATCCTTTAATTTTTTAATTAAGTAAATTTTATCTTTGTACAATATACATTTCTTATTTTAGTTCTAGTACAAAGCTATGTTAAGTCCAACAAAGTTTTTAATGGCCGGATCACATATGGGTTTAAATTGGGTGAACATGCGGTTCAACATATTAGGTCACTTACATCTGACGTGACAATACAGACAAAAATTGTGTCATTAATTTAAATTAAAAAGGTTTAATAGTACAAATAATCCAAATTAACACACTGAATAAGTGGTATCGTTATATGAGACATAAATAATCCAAATTATTAAGCCAAGAATACATTCGCTTATAATTTGACAAATTAATTATAAAAATTAATAATTTTACTATTTTTTTTTTTTAAAAGTGGTTGTTAGGAATGTACCTCAAATTATAGGTATTTGAGAGGAGGCAAGCAGGGAGCACGTCGATCGATAAGGAGAAGAAGCCGATCAATCAGGAAAAGTACGTAGATGAATCCTTCGTCTAGAGGGTCCACCGACCGATCGGGAGTCTATTTTTCACAGGGCTATATATATGACCCTAGGGCTCATGTGTTCAGTATCCAATTAAAGAGAGCGACACCGTCATCCTTGAGAGAGAGAGAGAGAGAGAGAGAGAAGTGAATTGTAATTCTTCTATTCTCAAATCAATAAAAGTCTCCATCTCCGCTCGTGGTTTTCTCCCCTCTCGATTGAAGAGGGGTTTCCACATAAATCATTGTGTTATTGTGTTTGTTCTCTTTTATCCGTATTACTTCTCGTTTGGTCATAGTATTTTATTAGAATTAAGTACTTGGGATTCTGTATTTCCACACAAATTGGTATCAGAGCCCTTGTTGTTCGATTTGGTAATATGACGTCAACGATTAAATCTGAAGTAGAGAAGTTTGGTGGTCAAGGGAGTTTCAGTTTGTGGCAAGTTTGCATTAAAGGTCTCCTGACACAAAATGGCTTGAAAAAAGCACTGGATGAAAAAGAGAAGAAACTGGAGAGTGTATCCAAAACACAATGGGAGGAGTTAGATGAGAAGGCACTTACAGCTATTCAGATATGTCTTACATATGATGTTCTGACAGAAGTCTTGGAGGTGAAAACCGCTAAGGAGTTGTGGGAGAAGCTGCAGGAGATGTTCTGCTTCAAATTAGTCTCCAATAAACTCATAGTCAAGAACCGGTTATTCACGTTTCGTATGTCGGAAGGTACATCTCTTAAGAACCATATTAATGAATTTAACTTTATAATTCAAGATTTAAAAGAATTGAATGATGCCCCTAAAAATGAAGATTAGGCCATGTTGTTATTGTGTTCACTCTCTAATTCATATAAAGACTTTGTAGAAAGCATATGATATATGGTGGTAGGTCAACTATCACAATTGATGAAGTTAAGAGAAACCTAGTGAGTAATGAAAGAGTAGATAAAGAATCATCTAACTATGTGAATGACTTTGGTAATGGTTTATTTGTGGGAGGTAGAACTGAGAATAGAGGGCCTGATGGTGGAAAGAAGTCAAGGTCTAAGTCTAAACATAAGAACATATCATGTAACTTTTGTCACAATAAAGGGCACATAAAGAAAAACTGTTATAAGCTTAAGAATAAGCAGAAAGAAAATAACAGGAATGACCATAATAAAGGTGATAAGTCTGTTGAAGCTAGTGTAGCTGAAGATGAGGGTGATGTTGATGTTCTTTTAGTAACCGAATCCCAGGGCAGATCCAAGAATAAGTGGATCATGGATTCAGGTTGTTCTTATTATGTTTACCCTAATAGAGACTGGGTCACCACATACAAGTCAATTCAGAGTGGAGTAGTCTTGATAGGCAATGATGCCGCTTGTAAGGTCATGGGTATAGGAACAATCAAAGTTAAGATGTTCGATGGTACTATCAGGACACTTAGCGACGTGCGACACGTCCCAGACTTGAAAAAGAACCTTATCCCTTTAGGTACCCTTGAGTCAAATGGGTACAAGTACACAACTGAATGTGGAGCTATGAGGGTCAGTAAGGGTGCATTGATTGTGATGAAGGGTAGAAGGATAGGAACCTTGTATGAGCTTGTAGGTTCTACCATGACAGGGTTAGTAGCTGTTTCTACATCTATGTCAGAATCAGATATTACTAAGATGTGGCACATGAGATTGGGTCAGATGGATGATAAGGGTCTGACAGAGCTGAGCAAGAGGGGTTAATTGTGTGGTCAGTCTACAGGGCTGATGCAGTTCTGTGAGCATTGTATCTATGGGAAGCAGAAGAGAGTCAGCTTCAAGCAGGTAGTGCATCAAACTAAAGGAATGCTAGATTATGTTCATTTAGATTTGTGGGGACCGTCCAGATTTGCTTCCAAAGGAGGTTCCAGGTATCTTCTAACATTCACTGATGATTATTCAAAAAACGTTTGGGTCTATTTTCTTAAGTAAAAAAATGAAATTTATGAAGTCTTCAAGAAGTGGAAGGCGCTGCTTGAAAAACAGATAGGGAAGCAGATAAAGAGGTTGAGGATTGATAATGGTCTTGAATTTATTGAGGGTGATTTCCTCAAATTCTGTGATAACTAAGGCATTATCAGACACACGACTTGTACAGGTCGACCTCAACAGAACGAAGTTGCAGAAAGACTGAATAGGACGTTACTAGAGAAGGTTCGATGTATGCTATCCAATGCAGATTTAGGGAGAGAATGGTGGGAAGAGACAGTTAACATGGCATGTTACTTAGTGAACCGATCACCTCATTCATCGCTTCAGTTAAAGACTCTAGAAGAGGTATGGTATGGATCCCCTACTGATTACTCTCATTTAGAAACTTTTGGTTGTCCTGCTTATATTTATGTGAATGATGGGAAGCCAGAGCCTAGAGCCAAGAAGTATATCTTTCTTGGTTATACGTCATATGTCAGGTGTGAAGGGATTTTATTTATGGGATCCAAAATCTCATAAATTTTTGACTAGTAGGGGTGTTACATTTGATGAGCCTATCCTACTACATCTGCCACACATGCCCTCCATAGTTTGTGATTCGAGTCAAGCACAGAAGCCTAATGAGAGTCAGATACAGTCAGATAGAACTTGAGCAGTTAGATGTGAAAACTGCATTTTTGCATGGTGAGCTAGAGGAGAGTATTTACATGTATCAACCTGAAGGCTTCGTAGTTGAGGGTAAGGAAGACCATGTTTGTTTGTTGAAAAGATCTCTACATGGTTTGAGGCAGTAGGCAGTGGTACAAGAGGTTTGATCAGTTTATGACTAGTAATGAGTTTTTCAAGACTAAATATGACAGTTAGGTGTACTTCAGGAAGACAGACTCGGGTTCATACATTTATTTTCTGTTATATGTTGGCGATATATTGATTGCAGCTAAGGATATGACTGATGTTAATAGCTTGAAAACAATGTTGAAAAGCGAATTTGAGATGAAGGATTTGGGAGCAGCCAAGAAGATACTCGGTATGGAAATCAGTAGGGACCAAAGAGTAGAAAAATTATACTTGTCTCAGGAGAAGTATATTGAGAAGGTTATGGATCGATTTCATATGAAGGATGCTAAGTCTGTTAGCACTCCGTTGGCAGCTCATTTCAGGCTTTCGGCATTGGATTCGCCTCAGACAGAGGAGGATGTCAGGTACATGTCATAGGTCCCTTACTCTAGTGCAGTTAGTAGTATTATGTATGCTATGGTATGTACTCGTCTAGATATTGCTTATGTTGTTAACAAAGTGAGTAGATACATGGCGAATCCAGGAAAAGAGCATTGGCACGCTATTAAATGGATTCTCAGGTACTTACGTAGTACTTCTGATGTTTGTTTGGAGTTTAGGAGGAGTAAATGCTGTTTAGTTAGGTATGTTGACTCAGACTATGGTGGAGACCTCTATAAGAGGAAGTCTACTTCTAGTTATGTGTTTTGTTTGGGTTACAGTGCTATCAGTTGGAGAGCATGTCTACAGTCAGTTACCGCATAGTCAACTACAGAGGCCAAGTATATGGCAGTGACAGAAGCGTTCAAAGAAGCCGTTTGATTAGTGAACTCAGTGTTGATCAGGGCACATATAGGGTCTACTGTGATAGCTAGTCTGCAATTCACCTAGCTAAAGATTAGATGACGCATCACGACAGGATGAAGCACATTGATGTCAAGCATCATTTTATTCGAGATCTGATAGATGAGAGCAAGGTGGAGTTGAAGAAGATTGGTAATGAAGATAATCTAGTAGACATGTTCACTAAAGTTCTTCCCAGTAGGAAATTCGAGCATTGCTCGAACTTGGTTGGGCTCTCAGTTTCAGTTTGTTAATCCCGGTTGTGGGGTGTTAGTGGAGAAGGTGGAGGTAGTTTATTTCGGTGTTAAATTTTAGTCAAGATGGAGGTTTGTTAGGAATATGCCTCAAATTATAGGTATTTGAGAGGAGGCAAGAAGGGAGCATGCCGATCGATTGGGAGAAGAAGCCGATCGATCGGGAAAAGTACGTAGATGAATCCCGCGTCCAGAGGATCCACCGATCAATCGGTGATCTGCCAATCGATCAGGAGTCTATTTTTCATGGGGCTACATATATGACCCTAAGGTTCACGTGTTCAGTATCAATTAAAGAGAGCACCGCCGTCATCCTTGAGAGAGAGAGAGAGAGAAGTGAATTGTAATTCTTCTATTCTCAAATCAATAAAAGTCTCAATCTCCGCCCGTGGTTTTCTCCCCTCTCGATTGAAGAGGGATTTCCACGTAAATCATTGTATTATTGTGTTTGTTCTCTTTTATCCGTATTACTTCTCGTTTGGTCGTAGTATTTGATTCCAATTAAGTACTTAGAATTCCGTATTTCCGCCCAGTGGTAAAGACAAACCCCTTAGTTAATGCCCTCTTTTCAAAGAATACCCAAGGCATTAGTATAATAAATAAAGAGGAGGGTTTTATGCAATGAAAAACCCCGTATGACTTATGTTTGCTAACCAATTTGATGATCTATCTGTTTCTCTATAGTATTGTTTAAGACTCAATAATACCAAGCACTTAAAAGCTTAATATCATTCACAACAGTGATCATATCCACTGAAACTAAATACGAGTCAGCAAATGTTTTAATGACCAACCATACCATTTATGTACTAGCTAGCTAGATGTGACACATAGAGAGAATAATCTATAATAAGATTATTAATAATAGGAGTGAATTAATAAGCAAAGAGAATAATGAAGAAACAAAAGTTACGACAAAAGATTCATTACAATAAAATAAATACAATAATAATGGAAGTTTGGTGGACACTTAGCTGTTCCCTGCCGGACTCCGGCTGCTTACTCTTTTTGGTCCTTACACGCCATTGCTACCTAAACCCCTATTTAGGCCTCGTTTGATTGTCACTGTAATTAAATTCTTGTAGAAAGTTATATTTTATAAAAATTTAATTTTTATTTTAACTTTTTGGGGAGTAGGTAAAATAATTTTGGTTACTATGATAAGAAAAAGAATTTCCTTGAAAATGATAGTTAAAAACAAAGGAATTACAATTTACCTGGGAGACTAGGTAAATTACTTCCTATATTTCGAAAGAATTAGAAATTGCTTAACAACTTACCTGGGTCCTTGTATTGCACCCCTCAGGTTGGGGATTCTTGGAAACAGCCTCCCTTCAGGAACCATCTCACCCAAAAGCTTAAGCTTATGGATGAAGGCTCAGGAATAGTTTTATACTCTAACACAGGGTAGCACTCTGAAGGGGAAGGCTGCGTACATCCACCCCCCAGACTCTGCTTAGACGGGAGCCCTTGGGACACTGGAAATGTTGCTTTTATCACAAAATTAATCTAATTATATGAACACCAATCTTGTTCATGCCCAACACTAATACAAAGTCACAGAATAGATAAATAGATTGTCTGTAAGACCCATCCAGAGAATTCAAATGTTTATTTAACTATTAAAATAGTTATTTAATATCATTGAATTATAGTTTAATAAAAATTTTCTATTACATTTAAATGTTTAAATGAGTATTTTATAAAATTTTAAAGTTACTGTTAATTAATTCAACAAGCGGAATATTTACTTATGGTTTATTCTCTGTCGTACAAGAAACAATCTATTAATTAATTTTATAGCAATAACATTGTTTCGGGGCTTTTTGGTTGGGTTCGAGGAGGCGGAATCGGACTCAAGTTCTTTGCCTTGATCTCATGATTTATTTCGTATTTATAGGGGGTGGGAGGAGTTTTGAAGTGCTTGGGGGCCAAGTACGCGCAGGGGGGGGGGGGGATTAGGAGTATAGGTAAAGGTGGGCAGTATAGAGCAAGTAGTCTGACTTTTGCGGTACACTTACGGCCATTTTTGTGAACCACTTTTGTACTTATCAAATATAGATGCTATAAATATTAATTTATAAAATTAATATTTTAGTATTTATTATTTTTGATGCATTTCTAAGTATATATAGATTGCCCAAAGTGGGTCCGTTCTCGCCAGTTCGGTATCCAATACAACGAACCAAAACCCAAAAAAAAAAACCGTTTATTTTTAGTTATTGATTAGGGAATACATTAACTGAAAGTTCAATGAACTACTCATATTTGAAATCCAGTACAAGTCATTTGTGTTCGTTATGGAGAAGAAGGGGGTGCTTGGCTTGTTAATATTCGCTTTGTTAAGGACTTGATAAGAGCACGTTAAAATCTCGTTAAGAACTCGATTACAATCAATATTATCTCAAAAATAGTTCAATAATGGCTTGACTTGATGACAAGTTTGGCTCAGTTATGAGCTTGATTCGACTCAATAACAACATCGACTCTGCTCAATAATAGGCTTGATTAGGCTAACGAATCAAGTCGAGCCGAATAACAAATATACTTTATCGAATCCAGCACAAACAAAAGTTTATAATCTTGATAAGAGCTTGGCTTATCGAGCTCGAGTTCAAACAAAAGGGTGCTCGGCTTAACTCGTCAATTTAAGCCCTTATTCATAATAATAAATTTAGCCGACCACCCAAAATTGTTAATGCTCAAAATAATTGGCTGCAAATGATTGGTCATGATTGATATTTTGACCCAAAAAAATAATAATAAAGATTATAGTTGTTAGTTAGACCTAATTTTATAAAAAATTTGTTATAGTAAACCTTTTTTTTTATTACATGATTGTTTGTTTTTCATTACTAGTAATTTTCCGGGAATTTATCACTATGACAAGTCATTATATACAATAAATACCTCAAAATTTTAAAATTTTATCAGTGGCAGCCAATGTCACAACTTGGCTAATATTGAAGAACTCGATCAGTTTTTAGAAGGAAAAGGCAAATGTAGTGTATAATTATGAGGATATGTAAGTCTTGTCAATGTTTTTAGAAAAATTTATCTATATATCTTTTGATATTAGTGGAAATCGTAATACAAAAACCAACGTCCCATGAAGGCAGAACCCGAAACCACACATGGGCGGGTAGAAATCAAAGCAAAAATAAAATAAAGATATCTATATTTTGACAAATGATACCTATGTATTACTGGAACCATGTTTCGTGTCAATATTTCCAAACAAAAATGTATTGAACTTCAACAAATAGTACTTGATTTATAAAATTTTTTAAACTTTAAGATTTTTGATTGATAAACTTAGTAAACCTCATAATACCTCATAATATGTATATTAAAACGTTAAAATATTTAGGTAATAAATATTTAAACTTAAAAAACTAAGTAACAAATTTCCTAACTTTGATTATGTATATAATAAAGTACCTACGAAAAGATGAAACCTTAACAGGCCTAGAAGAAAAGCCCAACTGGAAAAGAGGGCAAAGGACTCTTTCTGACAAGTTATGCTTTTATATGAAAACTTAATTTAATATGAGAAAGATCCCTCATTAGGGCTATAAACGAGTAGAGTCGAGCGAGCACCATCTTGTTTAAACTCTAGCTCAATAAGTCTTATCGAGATCGAGTTTGAGCTGAGCTTTTACTGAGCTTTTGAACCTTTGTTCAAGCTGGGTGGTTCGATACGATTTTAGTGTGTTCGATAATCGTCTCGTTAGCCTAATCGAGCCGATTCTAGCCCATCATCTAGCTAAGCCAAGCTCATTATGAAGTCGAGTAGAACTTATCATCGAGCCTGGCTCATAATTGAGTTGGGCTTGCTAACGAGCTGGGTTATTCGAGTTACTATCAAGCTATTATTGAACAATTTTTGAACTAGTATTGACTATTAACAAGCTTTTTGTGAGTCATTAACGGCTTTTTTTTTTTAAATGAGTTTTGAACGAGCTCTTGTTGAGCCCTTAACGAGCCGTTATCAAATTATTCAGAACACTAAAGAGTCAAGCATTCCCTTATTCGAACTCGACTCGTTAAGCTTATTGAGCCTACTCGAACTCATCTTGATAAGCTATGGAGCCCCTGTAACGCACAAGAACAAACTTAATCGATTTTGAACAAAAGTAATTCAACAAAACATTCGGTTCGTTTACGTCCAGCCCATCATAAAAGCTCATCTAGCACATGCCAGCATACTAAGGCAATGTAGTATATTCTTACCCATTCCTCTCGTGCAATGTGCATCATGCCAAACATTTCGGACATGTTTGAGGGCCCAAACATCGAAAATTAGGCCTAATACTTATACCATTGCATTTTCAGATGATATTCGACCTCACTCAATATGTAAAAGCAACTTACTAAGAGTCCACTTCGTGCTCTTTTAAGGAAAAAAGCATATTTTTCCGAATTTAAAGGTGTTTACCAGGGTAAAAAAATGTTTTTAAACAGAAAGAGAAAACTTTTTACTTGTACACAAGAGGAGGGAAACACTGCTTCCATTTTAAAGTAAAAACAAAAGCTAAAACTCAAAATTAATTTACTTTAAAAGAGTAGTTTCTTCACTGCTTTGTCAATAAGCTCTAAGAAAGGAATGTCTTCATCATATAAGCCATCATATCTAGAAATAAACCCAAACGATATTAGTATTAATAGGGATGAAAAGTCACATGAAATTTATACATGGCTATATAGCAACCCTGTTGGTTAGACTTACAACAAAAATAACAGCAACCCAATGTCTGAAAGAGGGTCCCGCCAAGCCAAGGTATGAAAAGGGTAAATATACGCAACCTTACCCCTATATGGCGCTACCTTGTAGAGATAATGTTTTGTTGGGCAGAGCTAAGCATGATGAATTTTCGCAGGTAAAAGAGTGAGCACGTCAGATAGTTAAAGATGGCACAGAAGGGAGTTGATACATAAATTTTTGGGGGCCTACATGAGAAAGAAAATAAAGCTCAGACCCATTTGCTGAGGACATTGTTGAAAAAATGGATGATTGATAAGTACTTATCCAAGGTATGTGACGGGTGAATAAATGGGTCGAGTAGAGTTGTGAACTGCGTAAGATTTGTGGCGCTGCGATTGTTGTGTGGAGCTCGGTTTTATACTCTTATGAGTCATGTTCATTGGAGCAGAGGATTGGACTAGGGTTTCAGAGTGTGTGTGAGAAAGGAAGGAACTCCGTAAAACTTCTGAGATATAGTGAAATCTCTACAATTCCGAGGGTGTAAGTACATTTGGTCAAACCACAAAAATCTTGCTTTTATTTTTTTTGGTGAATTTCTCGTTGTTCTTTTGAGGTGCGTTAGTTCCTCTCATTTAAACCCAAGCTCAGGGACTTGAGCCTCCAAGTATGAGGACTTAGATGACAACGCGCCATGTTTTGAACTCAGCTCATTTTGACCTCATAATAACACTTAATTTGTTAGATTTGCTTGGGCTAGACAGGGGAAAAAAAAAAAAACCCCATAAAAATAAGATATAAACTGTTAATTTGGTACAAGAATTATGAAATTCAAGAGAAAAAAAGGGAGTAGGCATGCATCTGTAAATGCAAAAAAGAGATGTCCCTTAGGGACATAATCTAATTGCGGAGAATATCGGCGATCATACATGCCACCCTAGATTCGAATCCCTATTATAGCACTTTTTTAAGGGTATTTCTCCTCCCCGACTTTACTGACGGAAAAAAAGTGCAGAAAAAAGATTTCATTTTTCAACGAAATAATAAATTAACATATTGACATAAATCTAATTGTGGTATCGCTGCAAAATTTGATCAAAGAATATGAAAGGAAAGAGGAAACTAAATACAGTAAATTAAACTACAAGTATTGTAAGAATACATACCTTTTGTGCTGTTACCCTGGCTTTCCTTAAGCATCTAAATCAGGAAAAAGCTCTCCTTTGAGAGATGGAGCTATCCATTGTATTTGAATGTATGTGATCTCCCAAAGATCATCATTCTCTTTCGGCACCAATATATCGGTCTCCTTCATCGCGGCTATGATTCTCTTTAACAAATCGGGCACCACTTCTTGCAACCTCGAAGGTCCATGCTCTCCTAAGTCAGCTTTCATGCACGTGTCCATTCGCCTTAAAACTCCTAACCAGAATGGCCTAAACGAGGGATTATCTGATATCTGCTTCAAATAATGTAGGAAAACGTCAGTCAAGAACTCCATCGCACTCTTTAAAGTCCCCTCCATGCTCCTCGTCTCTCTCTCCGCGTTATCCCTCCTCGCGTACTCCAACATCTTTTCGTGTAAGTCATCGACCATGGCAAAGATCACGTAACTGAAACAGTTGATGCAATTTGTTGATGTAAATTCGAGTTCCTCGGCTAACTGGAAGCTCTTCCTCAATGCAGCTATTGCTTGATGCCTTATCTCTTCGCGGCGCGCTAAACACATCTTTCTTAGGAAATCTCCTAACTTAACAAACAAATTGGTGATAAAATTTCCAAATTTCGGATTGTGATCTTCTGCAGAAGAAGTGCTAGAGATGCTCGAACTGCTCATTCCAGGGTCAGAATAGTTCTTGTACCACTTCACTAACAAATTCACAGAACTCGCCATTTGATCCAGTAAGATGCTGTTTTTCTCTATTGGGCTGTTCTTAAGCGCGACGAAGTTGAAGGCACAATCAATGCAAGGTGCGAAGTTTGTCCTCGATAAGTGGGTCCCGTCTGACATAAGCATGATCAGCGTTTCGATGCCCTGTTCGTAGTTATCTGGGTGTCGGCCCATTGCTTGTAGGTACCGGAGAAGTGACGTCCAACCCAACTGGGTCTGAACATTTGCAGGATATTCATTGATAATCTTGCTTACTGATTGCATTATGAAATCAGAGCAAGTATCTATAATTTCCTTGTCAAACTTTAGCATTTTGTTTATGGACTTAAAGATAAGTTCTTCGAGGTACTTGTCACTTTGGTAAGAGGAAAGGATCTTGAGGCAGAGCTTGAAGAGGACTACAGTTGCTTTCTCCGCGTAGGGTATTGGCGAAAACATCGGGAATTGAGCAACCGATATCATATATTCATGGTAAGAAGGCCAGAAAATTGCTAATCTATGAATGTTCGCGAAAGCGATAGTGAGGATTAAGTCCCAGCAAAATCCAACGGTCTCTTCTTCCTCTACCGCGGTGCTAAACTTCTGGCCTTTCCCTGCAGCTGAAAATATCAGAGGCCGTCCCAGATTCAACAACGAATCAATGGGTAAATTTGCTGAGTTTCTGAAGATATTTCCGATCCCGCATTGTTGTATAACTTTCAGGTTCTGCTCAAACTCACTGCCTCCGAGGACTAGTGAATCTTCGGTGCTATCCATTGTAAGGAAATGCGAGAAGCGACCCATCATTCCCGAGTTGCTTCCTCTACTGCCCGATTTAGAGTCGTTTCCGTACAATCCGCTACCTGATTCTGATCTCGAGTGTGATGGGTTCTCCGCTTCATCAACCACAGATTGGGGAAGAAGCTTTAGCTTTTTAAGCTTCAAAACACAATCTACAATGTTTCTCCATGCGCCTCGGATTGACTCTCCAAACTTGTTGGCAACGGTGAAAACAGCCAGCGTCGCCATTCTCGGTTTCAGGTCATTTGCAAAGATGTATAATGTCTCTTCTGTTGATGCGTATGGGTTCAACAAGGTTGTAAACTTACAGAATGAGGCGACTAGCTCATCGAGGATGTCTTGTAGGCCATACTGAGCAATCCTGGCCACCGAGATCAATGCGTCTATACATTCATTCAAGATTTCATCATCATCAGCATGTTCAAAAATAGCAGATAGAGTAGCAACACATGGACCGGCCACGCTTGCAAACATGTCTCTGCCTAGCTGATGATCAAAGTCCACAAGCATGAAGGGTTGGAATACTTTTGCCCGGTTCATGATCTCAATCCAATGGTTCGGGTTGATCTCAACAGCATTTCCCAATTGCCCGGAAAGTGTAATCGCGTGTGTCGCTATAGAATGGAAGAGTTCTGATAGATACTCCCTAGGAAGATCCTTTCCGCTGTTGATTGCTCTGTTGTTTCTGATAAACTCTTCCTCAGTCATCTTCCTCTTGACCTGCGGATTATGTTGATCTGTGTTCAACATAATGAGGGAATAACAAAGAATCAAAACCGCATCTTTCGACTCAAAAAGCTCAGATTGCTGCAAATCATAGAATCTCTCAGAAAAAGCCTCAAGGATTCTCTGAATCTTCTGAGACTCGCCAGGCAACCGGAAAGTCTCCAGGTAAGTTCGGAGCGCACTTTCAAGGATCATGCCAGTGAAATCAAACAAGTTGGTGAATTCCTTGAGAACTTGCATATGGAACTCATCTGGATCACCAAGGAAATCTCCAAGAGCGGTCTTGTCAAGCCATGACGTGAACCGAAAGAAGTAGGCATAGGACTTTGCATCTGGAGGGTTATGAACCAGCTTAGATATCTTCAGGTACTCAAGACCCTTCTTCTCATCTTGATTGAAATGGGCACCTGCAATAATTACCTTCTTTTTCTGTGCTTTTTTAACTCTTACAGCATCAACCCACCCTTCAGATTTATCACTACTATCCGTGATTTCTTCCCAGAATGAAGAGCCATCCTTGATCTCAACCAGGTACTGTCCAATGGAGTTAGATTCGTCTTCCTTGTCGACCTTTTCAGCTATGGCGTGGATCATGATCACGATACCTGCCAGTATGATACATGATTAGGTCACGTCATTGTTTCCTCTAAATTGACAGAGTTTGTTGATAAACTTCATAATATCAGTATAGTAAAATATCTCATAGTCGAATTGTGAGAAAGGGATTAATATAAAAGTCTAGTGAGTTACTTCATATAATGCCAATTGATTTTGGGATGGAATCTCACTCGGGCTTTATATGAGGACCTCATAATGCCAATTCTGTCGGTTCGGCCTAAGACCCAGCGAAATTTCACATGGTATCAAAGTGGATTGCAGATTCTTGGCTCCAATTAGTCCTCCCTCTTATTATTCTTCACTGTAGCCGGCAAATCAAAAATGAAGGATGCCCTTTTCTACGGTACAATTTAAGGGTCCAAGAGATCATCCAAATGTCGAATAGACTTAACATTTGAGGGGGAGATGCTCTGAAACTTCACATGTGAATATAGCAAGGGCATAAACGAGCGAAACCGAGCACTCCCTTGTTTGAACACGAGCTCGATAAGGCTTAGCGAGCTCGAGTTTGAGCCGATCTCTTATCGAGCTTTCCAACTTTTGTTCGAGTTCGGTTTGATAAAATTTTAGTGTGTTCGATACTCGGCTCAGTTTGGCTCGCTAAGCTTATCGAGCTGAGTCAAGCTCGTTATCGAGCCCAATCAATCTTAAAACCGACCTGAGCTAACTACCGAGTCGAGCTCACTACAAAGCTGAACTTTTCAAGTTACTATCGAGCCATTATCGAACCATTTTTGAATTAATATCAACTGTTAACGAAACCCTTAATGAGTTTAACGAGCTCTTATAGAGCCCCTAACAAACTCTTATCAAACTGTTCGCAAACTTTAACGAGCCAAGCACCCCCCATTCGAACTTGGCTTGTCAAGCTTATCGAGCTTGCCCGAACTCGGCTTGATAAGCTATTAAGCCCTCATAATGAACACGAATGAGCCCTAATCGATTTCAAACACGAATAACATCAAACGTTCTGTTCGTTCACACCTCTAATGGCACAACACAATTAAGATATTTCATATTGGAGTTGAGTAACTCCACCTAATACAAATTGGTTTCGAAATAAATACTCATTTAATCTCATAAATGGACCTCATATATGTCAATTCCGCAAGTCAGGCCTAAGACCCAGTAAAATCTTATAGAGATCTCCACATAAATTTCATGGGATATATGATAACAATACCTTCAAAGGCTTGAAGCTGCAAGCTGGTGAGGGCGTTGCCAGTAGGAAAAGCCTGTCTGCAGAACAACTTGCCCATTTCTTCAACGACATTGCAGCAGATGAAGGAGCAGTCGTAGTTGACATAGCTCTCAATTAAGAAGGTGGGTTGCCTGCAGAAGTTGATAATGCCTTCTAACGCCACTTCTTGGAGTTGCAGTGAGCTGCCTAGTGCTCCTACTTTCAAGAACACGTACGTGAAGAATGCTTCTAGCTGGAACCTAATTGATCTGTAACACACCATGCAAAGTTACAAATGAAATTTTATGTTTCCCACCAATTTCCAGAGGTGAAATTATATATTAAAGTATTTTGCTTTATTCATCTCTTTCTCACTCTTTGATCTAGGACTTATTGAATTTCAGTTTAGTTTGAGTTTAGAGTATGAATATTTAATTTAAGTATTATAGTAGCAATCTTAACAGGCTAATTTGGACAGGGATTGGCCTAGAATGCTATTACTCTCCGGTTCTTCGTCTGTTGAACTTTTACCGAGCTTTAATCTAGGACTGTAGATCGATGAACACCCAACAATGGCATAAAACATAAATTAACTTAAGATTAAGGCAACTATTTTGAGAGTGATTATTTAGACTAAGTAGGGGCCGGACCTATGAATAGAGCTGATGAAGTACGTTCATACATGATAATACACAGGGACATCCCATAAAGTTATTCAGAAAAACCCCAATGCAACATAACAAATGAGTTGATTACGAAACAAATCTGCCATGGTTTATTAATTTTAACCAAATCTAACAAAGTGACACCCTTATTATATTCTATCACATCTAAAAGCAAGACAATTTTGGCCGTTGAATATAAAAATATTCCTGCATTTTCACTCGTTAACTTAACCTTTGGGAATATTAGATTCCTTAACATAATATTAGAGTTGTGTTGACTAAAGGTCATAAGTTCGAATTCCAACAACTCCACTCTCAATATTTCATACAATTGCAACACAAAGTATGAGGTGGACCCATATAGTATTTAAGCTTCAAAAGTGTTAGGTGTTCATGTGAGGAGGCATGTTAGAGCACATAACTATTTCTCAAACTTCCACACAGTATCTTAAATATTTGCATTAGTTAATTCATTGAGATACACGATACATTGGTTAAAGACCCATGAATGATTTTATACTCTAAGATGCCCTCTCTTGCAAATGTCCATTTGGCTTAAAGCAGAGATATTGCACAAACCTACCTCATACCTTATACTTAAATTATATTAATCTTAAAGAAAGGATATTGAGATTTGAAACTGCGACCTTTTAGTCAACAAGGCTCTAATACTATGTCAGAAAACCAATTGTCTCAAAATCTTTAACTGATGAGTGAAGACCTATGAATAATTTTTATTAGAGGATATTCCCCTTTAGTAAAGTCAATAGAGTTTCTTGCCTTTGTCCCTTTTATCCTTAGCTCACATATGTATATAGTGTTGGGATATTTTTTTCCTTCAAAATTAATATATAAAAGAAGAAAAAAGAAAAAGAAAAAAAAATTGGGAAGTTGAATCTTTCAAGTAATTGTTGGAAAGTTTACTTTCACAAGTAAACTAATTGGGTAGGTGTGGTTATAAATAAAGTGGTTGTATTGGGTGAAAAATGTGGAAGAGTGTAGAGAAAAAGAGAGAGAGAAAAAGAAAGAGAAAAATGTAGAGAGTGAGTTGGGTGTTGTAATGATAGGGGGAGTGTAAAGAGAGAAGAGTGTTTGTGAGATTTTGATGTTGAGTGGGTTTACTCGAACATGAAGAGAGTCATGTTCGGGTAACATGTGAGATGTTGAGCGGGGGTTCACTCGAGTATGAAGAGAGTCATATTCGGGTGCCTTGATTGAGAGTGTTGAAAGAGTTTTTGTAGCTTCCTCTATCCAAAGCTACATTGATTCGAGGGCTGTTGGCTTGCCGTTCAAAGCTACATTGTGGGAGGGTTGGTGGCTTGCCGTGCAAAGTTACATTGAGGAGGGTTGATGACTCGCCGTGCAGCAGTTACACTGGAAGAGGGTTAGTGACTTACCGTGCAATAGTCACATGTGTTGAGATTGATTGTAATATGGGTTGGGGGTTATAATTGGAGATTATAATCCTTAATTTCATAGTGGATTTGGTACCCCTTTGGGTCCCGTAGTTTTACCCTCTAGTTGAGAGTGGGTTTCCACGTAAAAATATCGTGTATCATTTTGTTGTTGTTTTTTGTTACTTTTCGCTTCCGCTTGTGCTTGATGAGTGATTTTTCCCAACATATAGGAGGGCTGTTGTGTTTCACTTGTTTGCTTGGGCTCTGTGTACAGAGCACCCATGTACTTTGTTCTCATTCATTCAATTCTTCACCAATTTTATGCTCTAACAATCCACACATACCTGCGAAGGAAGTGGTAGAGGTTCAACACGGTGCTACAGATCATGGACAAGATCAAAGGACCAGACCTGGTCCCGTAATGAATCAAATGATGAAACAAATCATCCTTCACCATCCTCAACAACTTCGGATGCTTCGCGAACGAATCTCCGCTTAGTTCCAGCGCGGTGTTGATCAGCACCAGCGCGAACATCTGGATGTCCTCGTCAGCGCTCGGCGGGGAGTAACCGCCATCCGCCACCACATCCGGCACAGCAATGGCGGCGGCAGGGAGGACGTTGAGGAGAGAACACAGGAAGTGGAAGATGTCGACGGCGGAGCGGAGGCTGTAGCCGAGAAGAGAGTCGTCGGAATCAAGATCTTCCGAGTCGGACTCGGAGTTCTCGCCTTCCTTGACTTCGATATCGGGAAGGCGAGAGTAGACGCTGGTGATGATCTCGTGCATTGTGTACTTTGCTGTTTTCTGTAGGAGGTTTCCTCTTGGCGTCGCCGCCGACTGCCGTACCACCTGCAACCCAGCCGGTCTCAGACCGTTAAGAGTGTAAAATTATTTATAAGTCTTCACCTATCCATCGGCTTAAACTTTTGAGAAAGTTGGTTTCTTGACGTCATAGTAGAGCTTGTCGAAAAAGAGATCATACATTTGAAGCACAACAGTTCTTACCGTTAATATTAACATAATTTAACCACAAGGTGTGATGTAAGCTTATTGACAAAGAGCTCACACATTTGCACAAGAGAGTATGTTAGAGTATAAAACCATTTTTTCTTGCGGGCCTTGATCCTTCCAGGTGCGTCCTGTTTTGTATTACGAGTTCCTCGTTGTTTATCAAAAAAAGAGTATAAATCTATTTATGGACTACAAATGGGATATAAATGAGCCAAGCTTGAGAGTTGGTTCGTCGGGAAGCTCGAAAAGGCTCAGCTTTTTTGAACTTAAGCCAAGTCAAGCTGGCTTGTTTAACTTATTAGTTCAGTCTAGTGAATCTCGAGACCTACCTATTATAATACACTGTTTATTAGTTAAAATATGCATAGTCAAGCAAGTTTGAGTCTAAGTGAGCCGATCTTGAGCCTGGATAAGCCTTAATGGTTTTAGATTGAGTTTAAATGAGCATAAATAAAGGAAACTTAGTTTGGAGCTTGCGGAGTTCGGTTTGAGTTCATCCAAACCAATCCAATCCAAGCATGAGCTAAAAGTATCCTAACTCAGCAAGTTTCGAACCCAACCTCACCAAGGTTCAATGCAGATGACCTAACTCTCAAGCTTGACCAAAGGATTGCCGAGTTTAGATTTCGATGCATTGCGTCCTTGTTCATACCTCAAGCTCACAAACCTCATAAAATTCTAATATGCTTGATACTCTTATCTTGATTCATCTTATTAGTCAAATCAAGTCAAATATAACGCATTATCGAGTCAAAGTCACCATTGAGAGGAGCTAAATAACTCATATAGAACAAAATTATTATCACTTAGATAATTCTAAGTTTGACAATTTATTATTTGGGTGCACGATGTTCTAAAATTTTATCAATTAAGTATTTTTGTGGTCAAAAATTGATAGATTTTTGTTGAAAAACATTAAAGTGGAACATAATTCTGATAATATATAAATATTTTCATTAGAATATGTTAACCTTTTGCCAAAAATTATTGACACGACATATGATTTTGGCGATATATAGGTAGTTTGCATGGAAATTCGGTTAACTTTTATCGTAAATTGTTGAAATTGTCGTAATCATGTATGACATTAATCAAATTCCAACACAGGTATGTAAGTGATAAAATATTCTAATTTTAGGGTATTTTATTGTATGCATTAAAAAATAATCTATCTACTGATGTTACAGTATCAAATCAATCATGGTCATTCATCCGTCAACTTAAACTTTTGGAAAATTGGTTCCTTGACATAATAGCAGAGCCTTGTTAATCAAACGGTCTCAAGTTTGAATCCCAACAGCCTTCACTTTATTTTAGCAAAAGTTATGAGGTGAACATGTGCGGTATCAACTTAAACATTTAGAGAAGGTAGTTTCTAAACAACCAACAACAACAGTCCCAGTGCGCAATGGCTCCTGCGATAAGCAAGGTCTGGGGAGGGTGGGTGTACGCAGCCTTACCCCTTCCTTGTGGAAGAGAGGCTGTTTCCGAGGACCCCCGACCTGAGAAGCATGTCGTCATATTAGTCTTGCATCCTGTAAGCATGAAAACAGCAAAACATAAGAGCAGATCTTAGCACAAAGCAAGCAAACGCCGCATAACTCCCTAAAAGGCAACTAAAGGCAAAATAGGCAAGTAAACAGCTAAGCAAATAAGTGCGCTACATGAGGTCAAATATGCCTGGAAACACTAGTGTTAGCAGCACTAAGCAGCACTACTTTAAGCCGCTGCCTCGGCTACTCCTATGCTAGCCCTTCAACGAGCTCTATCTAAGGCCATCTCCTCCCGTAGGTTTAGGTGGGTGAGGTCCTGACGGATCGTCTCCAACCATCTCTTCTTTGGTCTGCCTCTACCTCTTTTGCCTAGCGTCGTATGGAGCTGTTCACATCTCCTGACTGGAGCCGTGGTTGGTCTCCTTTTAACATATCCGAACCACCTCAAACGTTGCTCCCTTAATTTATCCTCGATCAAGGCCACGCCTAGCTTGCTTCTTCTTATGTCATTTCTGATCCTATCCTTTCTTCTGTGTCCGCACATCCACCGCAACATCGTCATCTCCGCCACCTTCATCTGCTGTGCATGATGTTGTTTCATTGGCCGACACTCCGCTCCATGCAACATAGCCAGTTTCACTATCGTCTTATAGTATTTTCCCTTTAGCTTTAGCGGGAACTTTCTATCACAAAGTACTGCGAAGGCCATCCTCCATTTTTGCCAGCCTACCTTAATCTGCCTGTTGACATCCTCGTCACTTTCTCTGTCATGTTGTACAATGGAACCCAAATATCTGAAACTCTCATTTTTCGTAATGGTCTCAGAACCAATCCTAACATCTTCTATGGTAGACGTGTTGGATAAGTCGAACTTGAATTCCATGTATTCGATCTTTGATCTACTTAGTCGTAAGCCCTTCGACTCTGGCGCCCTTCTCCACACTTCCAACTTCTCATTTATCTCTTCTCGGGATTCCCCCACCAAAACTATGTCATCCACAAATAGCATGCACCAAGGCACGTCTCCTTGGATGTGCTTAGTGAGCTCATCCATGACAAGAATGAACAAGTAGGGACTCAAGGTTGATCCTTGGTGTACCCCGAGTGTTATCGGGAAAGCATCTGTATCTCCTTCCACTGTGCGCACATGGGTTTGTGCATCCTCATACATGTCTCTAATGGCTCGGATATATGGCATGGGAATGCTGATCCTTTCCAAAACCCACCATAGGAATTCTCTTGGCACTCTATCATATGCTTTCTTCAAATCAATGAAAACCATGTGGAGACCTCTTTGTCTCTCCCTGTAGTGCTCTATCGTCCGTCTTAGGAGGTGGATGACTTCTATTGTAGATCTCCCGAGCATAAATCCGAGCTGGTTCTCAGACACCTCTGTCTGTTGTTGTAACCTCCTCTCTATGACCTGCTCCCACAACTTTAGAATGTGACCCATTAGTTTTATACCCCGATAGTTGGCGCAACTTTGGATGTCCCCTTTGTTCTTATAGATTGGGATCAATGTGCTCATCCTCCATTCATCAGGCATCTTCTTCCCCAGAAAAATTTGGTTAAATAATCTAGTCAACCAAATAATGCCCTTCTAAACAACCATGGTGATAAATTTTTCAAGCATCATGTAACTAAGTGATAATTTTCTTTTTTTTTTTCCGCTAATGAGGAACCCGATTACCTGATAAACCGACCTATGTGGCAACCCACACCCCCACAGAAGCAAGTTAAGTCAAGAATGCCTTAGGAAGAGGTTCAGGGGGGAATCGAACTGCAGACCTTTTAGCCTAAAGCAATACTCTATCCTCTTATTTGCCTCCTACCGCTGCCTTGGTGGGTAACTAAGTGATAATTTTCTTATCGAGAAAAAAATAATATCTTTTACCTACCAGGACCTTATCTCAGTGATATGAGGCAAGTGAGGTTATAAAGTATTACTATGGTCCAAAAGGTATGGAGTTCGATTCCCTTTTGAACCTCTCCAAGGGAATTCTGACTTAATTGGCTCTTGTAGTGTGTGGGTCACTGCATGGGCCAGATTTACCAGGTAAACGAGTCCCTCGTTAGCAAAACAAAAAAAAATATATGTATATTTTTGTAGAACAAGCCTTACAAATATTGTAATTTGTAAAAGCAAATATGAAACATTCCCGCCACGGACCTGAAAACAAGTGTTGACGACGGTGCAAACGGACTCATCGGAAAGCAACATGGACGCCGGGTGCTGCATTACTCCTGCGAGCAACTGCACTATCCTCATCAGCACCGCCTCTTCATACAGCGGGTCCGTCCTCTCTAGCCGGCACCCTGTCGCCGCCACCACCAGCGCATTCATCGCCTCCTTCACCCCTGGCGTCTTCTCGTCGAATATTTCTAACCGCAACACCTTCAGCACAGACGACAGCGCTACTCCTGTCGCCGCCGCAGGCACATCATCGCTCTGTACCACGTCCATGAACGGCGACAAGTAGATCGACGGATCGATATTCCGCCATTCTTGTTGAGGATTGAAAATTAAGGATCGGAGCGATTTCAGTGATTGTTGAAGTGAAATGTTGTCTTGGTGGTAACTGCCGCCGGCGCCGTCGTCGGGGATATCCGAAACTCGCCGGAGAACCGCCAAAACTGAGCTGACGCCGGTGTTGAGCATGCACGAAACACCGATTTCCCGTTTCTTGCGTTTTGTCTTTCGATCGTCGTCGTCGTCATCCCGTCTTGGCATTGCTTAATTTTCAGGTAATTGATTAATTAATTGATTGATTAATTTGTTAAATTAGGGTTACAAAAGAGGAAATTGATTGAATTAAGAGGTAGTTAAATAAAAAGAGAATGTTACGGGAGATTAGTTTTATTAGTGGTTGATTAATTTTAGAGAATTGATATGAACACTCTTCATTAGCTACACTTGCGGAGAGTCGCTTGTGTGGCAATCTGAATGACTTTTGCTTATTTCATTTTCCACATTTTTATTTTTTGAGCTATATGTTAAGTAAAACGCTATAAATATTAAGTTTAGATATTGTCAAAAAATCAATTAAATCAAAAGTTTAAGTTAATTTTGATGAAAAGTGTGGATATTACATAGGTTTACCTCATTTTTTGTGTTTAAATTATGTTAACATTGAAAGTGTACATTGTTAAAATTTGAACTCATGATCACATAATTATCATTTCTTTGATACAATGTTAAAAAATTAACTATTTCAAAAACTTATACTAACGGGTAAAAGTTCATGATTAATTTTATACATTTATATATTAAAATCTAGGGTAAATTACATGTTAGTACCTTGAGGTTTAGCATATTTTAGTCCATAAATTTTGTAAAATAATTTTTTAGTCCAAAAAATTACGTATATTTAACAAAATATTCCAAACAACGACATGAAACAATTAACGCGGGATCCATTTTGCACCATTATACATCATTATTCGGATTATTTTATTAAATTTGATTAACTTTTTGGATTAAAAAATTATTTCACAAAGCTTGTAAACTAAAAAGTTAATACACCAAACCTTGTGGTACTATTATATAACTTACCCTAAAATTTAAATAAATTAAGTATGATATTTTATTTTATATATATATATATGATGGCGTTCTTATGAGAGGGTGAGAGCGTGAGAGGGGCGAATCCTGACCCTCTATTGTAATGGACGGCCATGATATGTTGAACATTAAAAAAAATTAACAATTTACGACCAAGATTCGCCCTCTCATGCTCTCACCCTCTCATAAGAACGCCACCCTATACAACAACAATAACAAACCCAGCGCCTGTAAAGGGCCACCCTATATATATATATTTAAGGTAAGAAAAACAGTAAACACCCTACAGACAAATAATCCTATAATGCATCAGCTTATACAATTCTCTCGAGTTTTCTCAATGACTCCCCCTCGAGTATTTTTATTGAAGAACTATTTTTTATATGGTTTACCATTGTTTCACAATTGAAGGACGGACGAAAAATAAAAAGAATTGTAGTTATAATAAAAGTAAAATTATTTAAAATATTTTAACATTTCAATCTTCCCCCGTTACCTAATGTACAGGTTGAAAAAAAATGGGCTCAGTAATTAACAAACAGAAATAAAAGTGTTTTCTCATTATTTTTACCCATCTTTATCTCTATATAGTTGGTTTCCACACAAACTATAAGTTATCGTAACATAGGCCCAATAAAATAGTTGTAGGTTCTAGGTTAAATATATTCCACGCACATCTTATCTAACCAAATATAACTTCAATTCGCATTGGATGCATTAAGATAATAGACTTGTATGTTTGCTTCATCTGTTTTTATATATGTTGTCTTTTATTTGTATCTTTAAGATCATTGTTATGATTGGTCCCGAGCCTTTTCCCAAGGCTGCTTCTCATAGTGCCACGTGTCCATGTTGAGGTGGCACTTAGTTATTTTGTTCAAGGATGTTTATAGATAAGAGGGGTGTAATTAGGGTGAGGGTATGAATGATTAGTGATTGTCTTCTCTCTCTCCCCCCAATTCTCTTCTATGTATCCCTCCCCCTTTTCTTATACTTGATACAATACTATGCATATATACAAATTATACAAACGGGACAACCATTTACTGCTTCATAGGCCCCATGTTTCGTGTATTGAGATCCGATTTTAGTCGATTTGAGTGATTTTAATTCAATTTCATAACAATCATCTGTTTACATTATGTTGTTTGGTTAAATAATTAACACGGGAAGTCTTTTACAAAACGAAATGTTTTTGTATACACATTTAGAAATGAACATTTATATACAAAACCTAATAATATAAACCAATTAATAATGGTTTGGAGTGGTGGTAACCATGCATGGTGACGGGGTAGATTATAATAGTATTGAGCAACAATAATGAATGATAACAATTAGCAAACCTAGTTAATTGCTAGTAGTAGTTGTGACCAAGTTACGGTAATCAAAGAGCGATGGCTGCGTTGGAAAAGCTAAACCTCAGTGAGAATATGCCATGGTAGTGAAGGACAGATGTGGACCACAATAGTGGGGTGATCGGGGTGGTTGTAGCCCACAATGGTAGATGGTGAGGGTTACCAATATAACAGGCTAGGGTAGTGAAATGAATGGTGATCGGAAGTGAAACTGGATTATAACGGTGAAAATTTAATATTGGCAGTCTTGTTAAAAAATATGTAAAAAAGATTTTTTTTTTTTTTTTTTGTTTAATAATAAATATTTTTTATTTTAATATTTAAGCTGTAAAAATAAGGTCAAAAAAAATATAGCAAACAAAGTTATTATTAGATATAAATATGCAACCATCATGAAACAAAGAAAAAAAATCAAAAAAGCAACATTCCCAGTGCTTCAAGAGCTTCCGCCTAAGTAGGGTCGAGGGGTGGATGTACGTAGCCTTCCCCCTTTAAGGTGTTATCTTAAAGAGAGGCTGTTTCTGAAAGCCCCCAACCTGAGGGGTGCACGAGGACTTCCCAGGAAGTCACCCATTATGAAAGAAAGAAATTCACCATTTTGGCACCTTAGCTGCTGAATCATTACTATTATCCATTATGTTTTAAGTCGGATACTTGAACATCAAAGAGATGCATTAATAGCAAACTCTAAACGACCTCTTATCAAATTTTTATCAAACTGTCGCAATATTAATGAGAAAAGCACTTCCATATTTGCAGAGGCGGATCCAAAAATATATTTTCATTAGAGGCAACAATGATCGACTAACTCAGATTTGAGGTATCGTTTATGAATTTTTAAGAAGGAGAAACAATCAAACAAACTAGAAAAATACAAGAATTTTTACATGCCCTTGATTAGGAATAATATTTGAAAAATAATAATAGGTTTAAAAAATTATGAAGACAAGAAGAAAATCTAATTAATAAAACCGATGATAGTTGAGTTATCATATTACAATTTTGTAAACGATTTTACCAACTCATTTTGAATTAACAACACTAAGAACTTGAGAAATTGAATGTAATATATAGTATATATCCAATTTATTTTTCATATAAACATATATATTAAATATATCATTTATTACTTGCCTATCCAAAACCCACTGGGGTGCTTGCCCCCGATGCTCTAAAGTTGGCTCCAACAGTGTCTATTCGACCTCGCCTCGTCAAGCTTATCAAGTCGGTTAGCATATTTCAGCTTGATAAACTATCGAGCCTAATAACGAACATGAACAATCCGTAATCGATTTTGAACCCCAACACATCATCTAAAATTCAATTCAGAAAAAATTCCACTAAAAATCCCGTCGCAAATTTGCAACAATCTTTCTTTATATTAGTTACAAACCCGATCTCCTAAAAGTGAAATAAAACACCGAAAATCATATCGACAAGTCTATATGTCACTGAATTATATACAATGTAATTGAAAAATTATCCCCCCCTAGTGCCACCTACCATGTCATGAAGGCATTGAAAATGCATGTGTAGCTTAATTATTCATCAAAATTGGTCAACTCATTAATGCCTTTTACGGCTCATTTCTTATTTAAATTATTAAGAAATCGACTATCACAAAAATATATGTTAATCGATATCGTTACATGTCTCTCACACCCATATTTTTTGGGGTTTATTAAGGGATCTACATATGAGTATGCTAGTTCTAGGAGAATAATAAGTTTAATAGATTGTTGCACATAATGTCAATTAATTTCATGATGCAACCCACTTGGGTTTGTATCTAGATTTCATATATTCTAACTCGGTAAATCAGACCTAAAACCCGTTAAAAGTTAACATGCTTTAAATGTCAATAATTTACTACTATTACAATATAAAATAACTAACTATTTATAAAAAAGCTTAATCTGACGGTCGAAACCTATAAATAGTTGTTTTCTCTAATAAAAATGATCAACTAAGCACAATAATCTTGGACAAGCTTAATTGTCTGGACAATAACAAAGACTTTTTGAGTCTTGTTGTGTTAAATGCTCGAACTATTTTTCAAAATAGCACAAAAATAAAAATATTTTTTAAACTAGCTTTTTTTTAAAAATATTTTCCCAAATAGCATCCATGTCATTATTTGACTTTTTTATTTTTTAGTTTTATTTTTTTTTTACTTTCTTATTTTATTTTTAATATATATATATAATTTTTTTAATTTATAATACTTTCTTAATCACAACAAATAAATTAAATTAAATTAAATTATTTATTAAATATTTAGATTAAATTTGTGTATAAATAATTTTATTCAAATTTTAATGAATAATTAAGTTTAATTTATTTATTATAATACATAAAATATTATAAATTTAAAAAATATAAATATAGTAAAAAATAAAAAAAATAAAAATGATGACATGGATGTCGTTTGAGAAAATATTTTTAAAAAAAAGCTAGTTTAGGAAATATTTTTTATTTTTGTGCTATTTTGGAAAATGGCTCTAAATGCTCTTGCTATATGCTTTTATGTTTTTCATGACAAGGGTCCTCAGAAATAGTCTCTTTTTAGAATTAGCATCCTAAAAAAGTAAGGCTGCATACATCCTCTCCAGACTCTACATATGCGAGAGCTCTTGAGGCATTGGATTTTTAATTGTCGTTGTTGTTGGGGGGGGGAGGAGATTGAAGAGAGTGACATAATTTATGCGCAAAATCAAAGAATGAACCCTAATTTTTTGCTCATTTCGAATTCAATCATTTTAAATTAAAAAGAAAAAAAAATCACAAAATACAAAGGATTACATCTTGATCAGTTCGTCCATTAACAGTACGGCTCTTCTCAATCAAAACTCTACTTGAAGGCCGAGCGAATCGCATCAAGAACGATCTAGGAAGACTATCAATCTCATCGTCAAACACCAGCCCTTGGTCAAAGTTCTGCGCATACGTGTAAGCATCGTAGCAGGGGACCTGTGCCGCCGGAGAATAAAGCTGCCGCCTTTTACGCTTCAACAATCGCCGCCACACCGACCGCCAGCAGCGCCCCCCGGAGGCGAGTTTTCCGGCGGCGAAGGTGGTGGGGATTGGGCGGCCAAGTTGGATGGAATTGGAAGAGGAGCAGCATTGAGTTAGGGTTCTGATCTCCATTGGAAAGAGAGTATTTTGTGTGTGTGATGAAATGATAGTATAGCATGCGAAATAATGACATATAATATACATAGGCCACTAGCAACGACCAGATATATACATATATTTACGGATTTTTTTTTAACTAAAAATTACTTATAATTGATGCCAAATTTTTAAAAAAATATGTTGACTTTTTAATTTTTTTTAATATCATATCTAAATTTTTTAATGCCACACCTTAATGTTAATCTTGTTATATCTATTAGTTTTTTCTTACATAACTTTTGAAAAACAAAAAGACAAAATAATTTAAAAGAATCTAAATTTAAAATAATTATAAATATCTTAAATATAATATAATATGTAAATACTTAATATCATATATTATAAAAAAGGTTTTGAAAGTTTAGTCATCTTAAGGTATGTCTTATTACGCAATTATGTCAAATTATTATTATACATACACAAATACATTAATTGATTAAATTGTAAAATTTGGCCAATTTATCTCCAGAGTGGCCAAATAGTCTCATTCTAATATGAATAGTATTATAGGTAAAGAGGACATCTAAGGTCTATTTTCTTAACTGTCCCTTAGGGACGTAGCTTGAATAAGAACGTCGGGAGCCAAAGAAGCCCCCGGATTCAATTCCCACAAAGAACATGTTGCTTCCTATTTATGAGGACTACCAAGTCAATTTGTTGCCGCAATGTTTCTCCAAAATTTTTCACTAACCCCTTTTAAGGCAATTGATGTTCGGTCTCAAAGAGAAGGAAGAGATCCACGAAAAGTCGGGGCCCCGCTCCCCCAAGGTCTTACTATTGTTAAAAAGACGGTCTTCTTTATTAATTATATAAAACATGAAAATAAATATTAATATATTGTAAATATTGGATATTTTTCTGGTACAATTTTTATGGTCAATATCGGATATTATTAAATATTTTTAAAAATTAAATATTATATAAAAGACCTTTATATACACATATACATATATATATATATATATATATATATATGTGTGTGTGTGTGTGTGTGTGTGTGTGTGTATCCTCCACCTCCTCAATTCCTTCCCGAGTAATCATTCTTACTGCCTTAAGCTTTGTATAAATATGCAAGATGAAACGCAAAAAATAATTGAGGAGAGAGAGATTGAGAAAAGAAAGAAATTGAGAAACGGGATTAAGAGAATTATTTAAATAAAAGAAAATTTTCTCTAATTCTTAAATTCTAAAATAAAATACTTGCTATTTTTTTCTAATTATATTTAAGTTTATATTTTTATTCTCTTCCTATTTAATATAATATGTGTCTAATTTTATAACATAATAATGGATAAATAGTCATTTTCTACGTGGGAAAAGAAGAGGGGAGTAGATGCCTTATAATTTTGACCAACTAGTATTTTCACTCTTTTATTTTATTCCCCCGTTTATTTTTTAACGGGTCAACTATTTCCTTCAAATATGAGAAATTAAAAAAAAAAAATAGATTTAGTGCCTCAAGGGCTCCCACATAAGCAGGGTCTAAGAGGGGTATATGTACGCATCATTACCCCTTCAGGGTATAACCTTACCGAGAGGCTGTTTCCAAGGACTCCTAACCTTATAGGGTTGACAACATGAGGACTTCTCAGGAGGCCCATCCTGATACTACTCTCGCTCAAGCATGCTTAACTTCAGAGTTCTAATGGGATCTAGTACCTTGGTACTTAGTAAATGAATAACGTACTGAAAATGGAATGCTAAAAAAAAGTTGAAATATCTTATTGATTACTCTCAATAACTGTCCATTCGGACAACTCCAAGAGCTAAAACACAAACAATTATGAGGGTTCTTTAATACAATTTTCGACTTTTAATTCTTGATTTTGTAAAATGTGAAAACTAGAGAATGGAAATAACTCTTATTCTGTAATTTATTGTATTTTTAAAGCTTTAAAATGTTTGGGTTTATAAACACAAAACAAACCAACCGAACAAGTTTTGTTTTCTCTACACACAAGAAACCATAAATAACAAGCGATAATAACAGTCGTTATGGTTTCCGGCCCTATTTGAACTGTTATAAAATTCTAGTCTATATAATTATTTTCTTAATAATGATTATGATATAATTAATGAAACACCGTCGGAAACAACTAAAATGAGGTGTGCAATTATAATATTAATTAATCATAGCTTTTTGGGTCAAATTTATGCGACTAATTGACGCCTTTAAATTTCATATTTTATCTACAAAACATCTACACCGAAAGTTCAATGAAATGAGTTGAGTTTTAACCTCGTCAATTCGGATCGAGTACTCAAAATTTTCGTTTTAAATTAAAAGTAGAAATTAGTTTTCTGCTTTTCAGTAAAAAGCAAAAAGTAATGCTCATTTTGGATAAAAATATCCATATTAATAGTATTTTTTAAGAAAATGGTTATACAAAATGTGTTAAACTTTACCGAGCTTTTAGGCTCGACCTACGGAGTTGGTATACATAAAATCAACCTATAAGCCCAAGTGACGTTCCATCCTAAAACTATTTAGCCTTAGGTGGATTAACCTACTAGACTTATAAGGTGATCTCTTTTTTCTTTCAATTCTAACGTAAGATTCTACAATGCTTACATGTGGAGTTTTTAACAAAAAGTGAAGATAAAAAAACAAAAATTTTTTTTTTTTACAACTTGGCCAAGCACACCCTAATGGTACCTAATTAGGAGTATAAATGTGGTTAAAATCTCGAGCTAATCATTAAAATTAAGCCTGCCTTAAAACTTGTCGAGTTAGATTAACAAAATAGTGTTAAGTGGAGCTTTCGATCTCACAAATTATGGCTCGAACTTGGCTTTTTTTTTTTTTTGTTGGTAATGAGTATAACATTTTTTCTTGAAGAGGAAATCACTACTAAAAAAAAAGGTGATAAACTTTGAACCCAAAACCTCTTACTTTGTAAAATTATGAGACAAATTACTACACCAATAACTTTAACTTGGACTATTTATAACTAGGGGTGTAAATGAACTTAATGTTCGATGAACTACTCATGTTCGAAAATCGATTATGACTCGTTCGTGTTCGTTATTGGGGCTCAATAACTTATGGAGCAAAGTTCCAGCAGGCTAGACAAGCTTAACGAGTCTAATTCAAACAAGGGGGTGCTCAACTCATTAATGTTCGTGACCAGTTCAATAAGGACCCGTTAAAACCTCGTTAAGAACTCTGTTAAGGGCTCATTAGTAGTTAATGTTAACTCCAAAATAGTTCGATAATGGCTCGATAGTAACTCGAATAACTCGGCTCGATAAGAAGCTCAATTCAATAATAAGTTCGGGTTGGTTATGAGCTCAATTTCTGTCAATAACGAGCTCAGCTCGGCTGAGCTCTGCTCGATAAGGAGCTCGATTAGTTTAACAAGCTGAGCCGAGCTTCGAGCACAACAAAAATCTTAACGAACCGAGCTCGAACAAGTGGTTCAAAAGCTCGATAAGAGCTCGTTTAAACCCGAGCCCAATAAGACTTATCAAGCTCGAACTCGAACATGGGGTGCTCGGCGCGGCTGGGCCACACCCCTATTTATAATTAAATCAGCAAAGTTAAACAACAATTTTAATCTAAAATAGAAATAGGGTCATGCTTCACGTGACACAAGGAATCAATAAGTTGGATTAAGATAATAAAATTTAGTAATATTTAATTTATTTATATCAACACAATTCAGATGGATGCAAGTCTTCGTTATATTTATTCACTGTATATAATTATCATAAACCTACACAGGCTGACGATGCAAATAACAAAAAAAAAATAATAATATTAAAAAAAAAAAAATCTCAGCAGGCTTACTTTCCACGTAAGCAGATTCCTTACAATAACAAGACCCAGTGGTTCAAACAACCTCCCTATATATATATTAAGCTTGTTCAGTACAAAAAGCCTACGCATAATTTTTATCTAATTCCGTCGTTAATTAAATCTTGTTGTGAGATATGACCTAGTACTAGTCAAATAAACTTCTCATTTTACAATCAACTCTTTCATACAGCTCGAAGTCACCAAACAAATTTACGAAGCGTCCGAATCAATCAAAGAGGACACATTACCAAAGAGTTAATTTGAAAATTAATCAAACAATTACTCTACTATAGTCTAATACGTCTCATTACCAAAGAGGACACCAACACGCCGTCACGGATCCCATTAGAACTCTAAAATTAAACGTGCTTGGACGAGAGTAGTACCAGGATGAGAGACCTCCTGAGAAGTCCTCACCCTCAGGTTGGGAACACTGGAAAACAGTCTTTCTTCAAGTTAACACCCTAAAGGGGGAAAGCTGCGTACATTCGCCCCCCCATGCGTAGGCGGGAGCCCTTGAGACACTGGATATGTTAAAAAAAAAAAGGTCTAATACGTCTCATTGTCCACACTTTAGTTAACATAAATTTTATATTTGACATCTTATAATTACTTACTTCCTCATAGTATTGTTGTGTATTTTTTCACTCTTTTGTACATTTTCAAATACTTGCAAATCCTAAACGTGAAAGAAGCATCGCATTATTTTCCCGGTTATTGAAGTGAATAACCGATTTACCTAAAGCCGGTTAACCAGCCTCTTTGGTAATAGAAACGGTTGAAGATTTTAAGTATTTTGATTACGATTAACATAATTGAAACACTTTTCAATACGACACTGTACACCTGATGGGTGGAAAACCTTTAATCTAGACGCCTTAGATTGCACCAAACAACAACAACAACAAACTCGGTACCTCAAGGGCTCCGACATAAGAGGTTGCACGAAACAAAGAAAAACCAGAAAATAGTTTCTGACCCATCAAGTGTACAGAAACATTGAACCAAGTTGATTGTCATCCTCTTCAATGAGAAGCAATAAGAATCAACTTAATTGCATTACGTAATGACTTTCAATAACATATCATAATCTCTAATTAAACTCCTTATAACATGAATACATTCACCCAATCTTAAGTAACATCTCATTAAAGAATGAGACATTAGATGCATGCATGCTTAAGTCCTTTTTCATAAGTAACCCCCGTGCTCAAGCCCAACTTTCCGTGTTTTCAATATGCTCTGCTAACTAAACACAACGAAAATTCAACGAACAAAAATAAAATCAAAACACATAGAATTATTTGGTGCAGTCAAAATTGCCTACGTACACGAAGTTGCGGGTAGATTTTATTGCTTTGGGAATTGTTATACAATGAACCCTAATTTGTCTAGTTGAGATCACCAAAACGGGACTGACTCTTGACCTGAGCCTGAATCAAGACCCGAAACAGTATAAAATCAGACTTCACACAAAAAGCCCAACAATGCATCCACTGAAAATTTCCCTACATGCAACTCGCCTAGGAGTGTCAATGAATCAAGCCGAGCAACCCCTTGTTCAAGCAAGTTCTTATTGAACTTTTCGAACCTTTGTCCGAGCTTTGTTCGATAAGATTTTAGGGTGTTTGAATTCAGCTTAGATTGCCTCATTAGGCTAATCGAGCCGATTCAAGCTTTTTATCAATCTGAGCCAAACTCATCATCGAGCAAAATCGAGTTTATAACCGCGCCTAGCTTATTATCGAGTCGAGCTCCATATAGAACTGAGCTATTTGATATCAACTTGGTTGAAACTCCGCAAATACGCAAAAACATTAGCAGGATAACTAGCGGATCGGGTTCTTGACGAGATGAGTTACTTGGCGGGATGGAAGAGACGCGGATAGAGGAAAGAGACGCGAAAGGATGAACTAGATTGAGAAAATTAACTAGGAGACTTTAATTTAAATTAAATTAAAAGATAATTATGAGTTGTTTAGAGAATTAATAGTTAATTTTGTATTTTTCTTTCAATTTTTAAGTCTTCTAGTTTAGTTAAATTAGTTCCTCTATTTAAACAAGAAAAAATCGAAGATCTAGCTAGTTCAATTGTTTTAGAGACTTTTAACATTGTTTATGTGTTCTTTCTACCTAAGCGGATACCAACACCTAAACACCGGATCCTATTAGAACTCTGAAGTTAAGCGTGCTTAATCGAGAGTAGTACCAAGATGAGTGACCTACTGGGAAGTCCTCGTGTTGCACCCCTTAGGTTAGAGGTTCTCGGAAACAGCCTCCCTTCAGAGTAATACCCTGAAGAAAAAAGGCTGCGTAAATCCCCCCCCCCCCCCCCCCAAAAAAAAAAAAACCCCTACATAGACGGGAGCCCTTGGGGCACTGAAAATGTTGCTTTGCTTTTACGTGTTCTTTCTAGTTCTCGGGGTGAGAATTTAGTTAGGCTCTTTATTCCCCTTTGTTCTTAATTATTTTTCTAATAAGAATTTAAAGGAAAGCTATTGAACCTTCCGGGTCCCGAGATTTCCACTTTACGCGCTACATCAATAATCCTAATTATTTGCGTAATTGCTTTGCTTGACATCAATTTGTTGGGCTAACATGGATTTTGATATAAAGTTGGTCAGGAATTAATCAATTAGGACCCATCTCCCCTAACATCACAATCCACCACAAAATAAATGAGGCAGCCTAACGTAACCCTCTCTTCTTCTGGTGCCAGGTAGTGGGCCAGAACTTCTTTGCTTCTTGGATTGAATTTCTAATTCTTAATTTTAGTTTATAATCCAAAATCAAAAATAAGAAAATTTGTTTTTATAAGCCAAAATGCATTTAATGTACTCTAAACTTTTTTTTATCGAAAATAAAATACTATTACAAAAGAAAGAACGTACAAAGAGTTAAGGACAAGAAGTACTCAAAAATACAAAATCAAACAAGAAAAATAAAACGAAATAAAGCTTTTTTTTTTTTTGTAAAAATGTTTATCATTGGATTGAAATGTGTTTATCCTCGAAAGAAAAAGTGTTTTTGATAAAAGCAGAAGAAGGAAAATGTGATTCACCTTTAAAGAAAAAGAAGCAAAAACTAAAAATTTGAAAGAAAAAAAAAATGCACATATCGAAAGCACTTTTTGAAAGTGTTTCTACATAAAGCAACAGCAACAACAACAACCGACCCAATGCCTCGAAAGCTCTCGCAAATGCGGGGTCTGGGGGGAAGATGTACGCAGCCTTACCTCTTCAAGGTATTACCCTTAAGGGAAGCTATTTCTGAGGATGTTTCTACATAAAGCATTTATGTGAAAAAAAAACATTTTTTTCACAGCCTGGCCAACAAGCCCGAATATATGATCAAATTTTATGTGGTTGAAATTTTATACTTGAATGGAAGGGAATATAGGTTTTTGGACAAAACAATAGGAGGACTACTTTTAACAATCAGGTCCACACAAGTTAAGACACAGAACCAACACATGAAGAATCCCTCAAAAACTAACACATTGAAAATCAATCATGCTACAAGAATCAGTCCATGATGTTTTTGTTTTGTTTCTTTCTGTTTGCACGTTTTTATGCGGGCTAACTCAAACTTTGCTTTGGCGAGTGCCCCTGTTTTGTATCAGAATTTTTTTCGCTAATTATAGAAAAAGAAAACAAGAATCAGGCAACATTAGAAACCTAAAAAGCATGGCATCCTTTTCCCAGATTCCAATTAAAGTTCAACTTTATATCCTCCCAAACCTTTGCTTAGCCCTCTCTCCCTCCACTTTATTTGTCGTATAAATGTCATTTTAGAACCTATTCCTTCTTTTCTTACCCACTCTAAACTCACCCATAAACAGCAAAATAACGAGAGAAAGAAGAAGAAAGAGCATGTGTCTGTTACCTGGTTTTCCAGTACCTGGTTGCGTCAAGGAGGAGTTGGGCCTCGGAGGAGTCTCGTATGGGTTCCAACCACCAGCTCCGGAGGTTGCAGAAGCGAATCCACCACCACAGGTCATCTACAAAAGCAGTGGTGATGGTGGTGGCAGAAGGCAGTGCGTGTGCTCACCAACAAGGCATCCAGGGTCGTTCAGGTGCAGGCATCACCGCGCTGAGTATGTATGGCGGAAAAGCAGGGCGAGGGCGAAAGAACTTGTTTAAAAACTAGATGTTTTCTGTATGTTAGTGTAAGAGGAATGGGATAGAAGAGATCCCTTACCTGATGTTCTAGCTCTTGTCAGTTTCCCTGATGAATTCACCAATGAAGATACTTGCACTTTGTATATTAATTAATACTTGCACTTGTGTGTTAATTAAGGACCAGAAATTGCACTCTCTTTTTTCTTACCTCTCTGATTTTAACTCAGGGAACAACCACCACATCCCTCGTAGAGGCTCCCGCCACAGTAAGGTCTGGGGGAGTAAGATGTACGCAACCTTACTCCTATAGGGTGCGACCCTAAGGGAGATTGTTTCCGAAGGGTCCTCGACCTTAAAAAGAAAAGAAAATGAAGGAACAATATAAAAAAGATATTCTCGGAGAACAATTCTATTAATGCCAGAAGCCAAGAGACAGTGAGCTAAAAATTTCAGCATCATTCCACCAGATTCATTAAAAGCAATATGGCTTGACTAAATTTTATTCACCTCAGTCCATAAGAACAAGATCAAAAGTTAGTTCAAAAAAATATGGTTAACACAAACTCAATTTTGTTCGTAGAGTGTCATAATCGGCCCATTGCAAGAAGTCGCAACATAATCAACAGAGGAATTGCATCCAGAACAAGTTTCATAAACACTATAATAACAGGTAGTCTATACAAGCATCTGTACAGTACAGTTTTGCTCCCCGAGAAGAGGAATTGTACAAATAACAGGAATAACATCCGAAAGAAGATGTGCACCTATTATGAACTTCTTGCAATGTGGGAGAGCTCATCAGTTTCCACCAAATTCGTATTTATGCTTCTATTGATAATAAGACCTTCTTCTATTATCACCTAACTCACTGGATATCAATGGCAATCAATTAGAAAATGAAACTACCACGATAAAATGAATGTTACAACACAAATGATTGTTCTATTTTGTTTAGTTATTAATTATAAGAGTTTGAACGTAACATGGATGTGGGGTCGGATAACAGGATAAATTATTCGAGGAAAAGCTTATCTCCTAGACACACCAAGACAAATCACTAGCTCATAATCATGGAAGAAACTGCTCATAGAAGGTAAAAATCTAGATTGCAAACGAAGTAGCTAAACCTAGCTTTTACACTACCTGGGGCATGATTAGTATCGTTTTTGTTTTGAAAACTGTTTTTTATGGTTTTTGGTTTCTAAAAACCAGAAACTACAAAAACAAAATGATATCAAACAGGCCCTTAAATTTGAAGCACAAACTTTTACTAGTTATTGGGTTGGGACTCACCTCAGGGTAGCAGTCTTGGCGCACGATGGTCTGGTTTTCCGGATTCACATAAACCTCACATGACACTCTTCCCTGATAAGAGAAAAATAACCTGCAATCAGTAAAGACAGACAAACAACACAGAAAAACTAAAAGGATATAACATGAAAAAGAACATTGTTTCCAGAAAGAACATGTAAATGTACTTTTGAGAAATAATATTTGAACAGATAACCAACACCCCCCCCCCCCCCCCCCCCCCCCCCCCCCCCCCCCCATATAGCACAAACAACTAAAGAATCTCGTGGCCAGAGACCCAACACATGAACCAAAACTTGTAATTCTAATGACATTCTTTTGGGTTAGAAGCATGAGGTCTTGGGTTCAAAAATCATCTCCCCCCTCCCCCTCCCCCTCAGGTTGGTGCCCTATTTAAGACAATACTATACCTCCTTACAGTTGCAGGATAAAAAAAACCCTCTAAAGGAGGACAGCTTTCAGAGCATCACAACTTCCAACAGCAAGAAAAAAACCCAAAGCCTCAGCATCACAACTTCACAATTTTCCTTTTTTTTTATTTTTTGTATGAAAATTTGTAAGTTTGGGTTGTAGACAAGCCTACTCGCCAAAAGCATAACAAAGTTAGTGATCAGAAAGACATTCGGATCACCCAAATGTGCATATGAATCATTTACAAGCAGCGTAAAGAAAAATCTAGAGCAGCCTTTTTGCACGAAATCATGAAGTGCTGGGACATTACTCAAAACCCTCGCCTAGCCTTCAATATTCAAGGCTTTCTTTTGGTAAGTAAACAGGATTTGGGGGATTTGAACCTAAGATCTCTAGTCCTCGGGCCTTAACCTCTGCGATTTTACCGTTAGACAAGAAAACAATGACGGGTCTTGCGTATGCATGACATTGCAACAAAGCATTAACCAAGAATCTCAAAGGCATGAACTTCAACCACACAGTTAACCAAGCATTATATCTATAATCATGAATTAGCAAAAGAATACTAATTCCCAAAAGAGTGACAACAGCATTATTCCAGAGCTCACAATACATAGACAACATAGAGCTCAATTTCCTAGATAGAAAAACACGAAATTAACTTAACTCATAAAAGTCTGTAAAATTTCACTGGGTCTTATGCTCAAGTAAAGTTTCATCCTAAAACCAATTGGATTAAATAAAGTTACCCAATAAGCTTACATGCTGATTGCTTTTCTCTCGCAGCTCCAATGTTGAACAATTTAACTATACTCACATTAGAAGTTCTCAACATCTCCAAGCTAATTGATCGTTCTAAACAACTTTAGCATCCATATCAATAAACAGAACACAACAAAATCAAAACTCATGATCAAAAAATCTCAAATTCTAGAGAAAACAAACAAACCTTCAATGGAACCCTAATGAACAAAAGCCCAAGCTCTCCATTAACAGTAGAAACAGTATCAAACGGCACAGACCCTCTAGCAACATCCTCAATCAAGTGAAAAATATCATGTAAAACCTCAAATCCATCAAGCACAAGCGTCGCATCAACATACGATGACCCTCTAGCCTTCAATTTCCCACCTTTCGACTTCACAAGCCCTAATTCCCTTCCCCTGTACCCTAACGAAACAATTAGGGTTTCATAATCGAGCGAAAAGAAGTCCTTGTTGCGAACCCTAAGTGTGAGAGAGAGAGAGATGTCGAGAGAGGGAGAAGGAGAGGAGTGGATTTGAATGTGGTTGAGGCGGAGCCGGACGAGGGAGACGTCGGGGTCGGAGGGCCAGAGGAGGAAGGCGGCGACGCCGGCGAAGAGGAGAAAGATGAAGAGAAGGAAGTAGCGGCGGGGGTAGCAGAGGAAGTGGTGGTAGCTCGGCGGCGGGCGGTGGTAGAGGGGTAGAACGACATAAGTTTGGGCGTTGGGGCCGGCGGCGGAGGAGGGTATGGGGTGGTAGACGCCGGCGGTTTTGGAGGTCATGGTTTTGGATTGGGGGTTCGGTTTCGTATGTTTCGGACAATTAAAGGTTAGCGATAGTTATTTCCATTAGAAAATTATCGCTTCAGTAAGTAGGATTTTACTATTTATTATTTCGATATTTTTATATTTTAATATATAAAATAGATAAAAATATATCTTAAAATTTAAATATTTTATTATATAGATATCTTAAAGTTTTAAAATTTTATTAATTAGATATAATTTAAATATTTTATTATGTAGATACCTTAAAATTTTAAAATTTTATTAATCGGATACCTTTTTATCAAAATTATATGAATTTTTATTGATAAATGCTAAAATAAAGCATAATTTCAAGAATGTATTAGTATATTCACCTGAATTTGATATCTTTTGCCCCAAAGTGCAAAAATAACACATAATTATGCTAATATTTAGATAATTCATATAATATTCAATGAATGTCTTATTACAATTCACTGAATTTTTGTTAAAAACACGGACATGACTTATATATATTATTGTAATTATGTATTATATCAGCATTTTTTAAATTAAATTGGTTAGCTTCTTACAAAAGTTTATCAAATTCCAACTCATGGTATCTAAGTGATAAAATTTTCAAACATCGGGATACCCTATTGTAAATATTAAAATGTCATGATATATGAATGATAAATTTTCAAACCTCAAGGTATCTAAGTGATAATTTCTTGTTTCTAAGTTTGTTGAAATTAATTTCCTCTTTTTTTTTTTGTTTAAAATTGCATGTAGGGGTGTATTTGAGCCGAGCCGAGCCCAAGCCAGGCTCGAGGCTTAGCTCGCTTGCATTAAGCTCGGATCGTCAAAAGCTCGGGCTCTGCTTGGCTGGGCTCGATCTAAGCTCGGCAAACTTGAATTAAGCTTGCAATATTTTGGCTCATTTAAACTCAATCTAGGCTCGTTTGAGCTCATTTAAGCTCGGGTTGGGCTCATTTAGGCTCAAATTTGGCTTCATGGGTCATATTTAATCAAAAATATTATATTAAAAAAAGCTCGTTTTGGCTGGTTTAGGCTCGCGAGCTTACGAGCTCGAGCTTCACTGGGCTCTGCTTGATAAGCTGAACGAGCCGGCTTGGCTCGGCTCGAGCACAAAGCAAGCCGAGCCTTTCAAGCTTTTTGACGAGCTGGCTCGGCTCATTTACACCCCTAATTGCATGTGATATTTTTGAGTTTATTCAAATTAGTGCTTTATCATTTTCCATCCAAAATGTTAATGCCTTATTTGCTAACTGGGTTTGTTTAAAATTTAAAGGTTAAAAAAAAAAATAGGGATAAAAAATTATAATAATGGGTAAAAAATATTTGTCAAACAGGAATAAGGATTTATTCTTCTTACCCTTACCTCCCTTTTTATGTTGTAGTCAAATAAGGGGCTAAGGTTAACAAAGTTATTTATTGTACTAGTTCTTTATATTTCTAAATTTGTTCAAATTAATTTTTTTTTGTTTAAAAAGGTTCCTAATATTTTAAGTTTGTTAATATTACTTCTCATCTTATTTTTATTCAAAATAGTTTATGATGTATGTTAGGGATCATTTTAGTTTTGACATAAAATAAAATATTATGCATCATTATAAACAAAAGAAAATAGGATAGACTAATTTGATCAAAATTATAAATATTAGATATTATTTTGAATAAACAAAAAAAATGAACGATTAATTTGAATAAAGGACCAACAAAGTAAATAAATCAAAATAGTGACAATGTCATAAGTTTTAGAGAGGGAAAAAAAAATCTAATTGCACATCTAAAGTGTATGACAAATATTATTAATTTGTAATGAAATTATTTTTTTGTGTATTAATTGATATATATTAAATACTTAAATTAGTTATTCTACCATCGGCCTTGAATGAATTGGCTCCTATACTTTTGTGCTTAAAAAATAATAATATTCTAAGCGATTTAATACTTCACTAAATGAAATGGGAATTTTGCTAAACACAATGAAAATAAAACAATGCACGTTATATTGTGTGGCCCAAAATCTACTCTCCTAGTTGATCGACACTTTATATAAAGTTAAGAACACACTTCCCATGTTCTTCAAGCCTTCAATCGAATTACTTCGCCTTATTTAACTAGTTATTTTAGTTACTACGAGAGCTTACCCTTTATGATAAACTAATATCCTGAATAGATCCCGCTTGACGAGGAAAAGATAGTACTGTTTACCGAGCTCGAATTTGAGCCAAGCTGTTACAAGCTTTTGATCCATTGCTTGAGCTCGGTTCACTAAGCTTTCAAATTGTTCAATACTCGGCTTAGCTTGTTAGCGTAATCAAGACATTTCGAGGTCGTAAACGAGCCAAGTTTACTATTGAGTCGAGCTCCCTACCAAGCTGAGCTAATCGAGTTACAACCGAGACATTATCGAACCAATTTTTAGCTAATACCACCCCCTTAATGGGTCTTTAACGAGAATAAGCTTTTAACAAACTCATATGAAGCCCTTTTCAAACTGTTGGCAAATATTAATGAGCTGAGCATCCCCTTGTTCAAACTAAGCTCAATAAGCTTATCATGTGTACTGGAACTCAACTCAATAGGCTATCAAGCCTCTATAAAGAACACAGATAAGGCATAACCAATTTCGAATACGAGTAATTCAAATAGGTTCCTTTACACCCTTTATAGACATTATTGTCCAACTTTGATCATAGTGCGCATTTCTAGCGCCTGGGCTTATTTTATTTTTCTTTTCTTTCTAGTTGACATCTTTTGGTACCTTCCGTGTAAAATTCATGATTAGCAATTCATCCTCTTACAACTATCAAAAAAAAAAAAAGTGCAACACTAAGCAATGCCTCTTAACTAGTCTAATATCGAGCATAGGTCATCAAGCTTTTACATATGTCCACAAAGTGATTACTATGTAATTTGTAGAGCGGTAGATCCTACTGATTTAACTGATAAATTATTAGGTAACATAAAGTCACCTTACAGAATTTCAGAAGGAAAGAGAGAATTTAGAGAAGAATCCAAGTTGAGTGTATATTAACCCCGAATCACCTAATAATTTTTCGATTTAATTAACAATCTACACAGTAAACCCAATATGTAATCCAAATAACATGTAATTTGAGTAAAAATATTTTATATATCTAATTTAAATATATGCTATGTGTGTTGTGTGAATGGGTGGTTGAGATACATCATCTAAAACCGAAGATTCTATTGCATCCACTCAATTCGATCATCACTATTATTTTTTACAACTCTAAAAATTTTTATCACATAAATATTAGAAATACTTAAATTATATGTTAAAAAATTTTCAAATTATGATGAAAAATTTTAAATTTAGATCTTATAAAACAATCATTAATTGGGAAAGTTTAAGTTTAGATTTGATTAATATTACAAGAATTTCACTTATCAAATTTAGATATTAATATTAACACAATTCTAATAAATGATTAACAAAAGTGGTCATGTCAAGTCATTTATTATCATTTTATTTATAGGTTTTGTCTTTAGAAAACTAAAATTTAAATAATGAAAATAATTTCTTCCAATTCTTTCCAAACAAATTTTCTAAATTAAAAAGATAAAAATCAAATCAAATTTATAAAATTTAGAAATTAAAAAAAAAAAGTAATACCAAATTAGGTCCAAATTAATTCCCACAAACTTGGTATATATATATATGATCAAACTACATGTTACAAAATTAAAAAAAAGTATATATTTTAGAAGATTGTTATTACCGATACAAGATTTATTATTACCGAAGCAATTTTCTACCGCTTTTATTATTAGAGTAATTACGTGACTTTAAATTAGAACCACAAGATTTCACAGAGTTAATCCAATATCAACAACTTTGAAACCTCAGTTCTATTATATAACTTTTAAAAACCAAATCTAAATTGCTCCGATATAATAAATTTTGTTCCTGATAATAACAACAAAACTACATATCTATACAAGTAAATTACATATTAGTACCGTAAGATTTGATGTATACATTTTTAGTCTACAAACTTCATGAATGATTTTGGGCCCAAAAACTACACATATTTAATAAAATAGTCCAAATTACCGTGTTAAAGAATAAAAGCAGGTCCTACTTTGCATCCTTGCACCCAGCGTTATTTGGACTACTTTATTGAACACATGTAACTTTACGAAGTAAAAAATTATTTCATAATATTTGTAGAATAGAACATTAATATACCAAACATCAGAGCAACAATACGTAATTTACCCAATTTACAAAATAAAATAACTTAAGAAGATTCAATGGATTTGGGGGAGAGAGAAGAACCACCAGAAGAACAAGCGGCAGCCGCCGTCTTGGTGGGCGGCATAGAATTAGACCGCTTCATAACTCGCCACGTGGAGGAGTTAGAGCGGTGGAGACGGCACCGGAAAGAGCCTTGGTGGGTGGTGGGCGAGCACAAGCACTGCCCCTTTGGGGTGGTCGGCGCAGCCTCTTCTTCACCGGCGCCGCCGCTCCTCGGTGATGTCACCACCGTCACGCCGCCGCTCACTTGGCTGGCCATCATAAATTTCTTTTTCTTTTTCTTTTTTTGTTTTTGGGGGGAGTGGGAAGTGGAGAGGATGATGAGAAATTAAAGATGCCTCAAAACAATTATTGAGATTTTTTTAAGTGTGGGAATGTACGGCCAAATATTAGAGATTTTTCCTTTTTATATATGAAAATAATACATATTATTTATGTTACAGGTAGTTGTATTTTAATATTTAAAAGGGCTCTAATTTTTTTGAATTTATAAAAAAAAAATCTAAATTTTTGTTATATTAATAAAAAGGTCTCACTCTAATATGATGACATCATTTTTTATGGACGGAGCTAATGTGGCAAGTGTTGTTTTAGTAGTACTTTATAAGCATAAAATTTGAGATATTATATTATATAAAAACTATTCATTTTTACTAATTTTATTTAAAAATATGATTATTGAAGAGTATTTTTGCCATCTTACTGAAGCATCAATAAAAAAAAAAGTTATCATGTTAGCTATTTCGAAGAAAAATAAGGTCATCATGTCGAAGAAAGGTCTTTTATTTAATACGACAAAAATTTAGGGGCTTTTTTATTAATACGTTAAAAACTTAAGGATTTTTTTAATAATTTATAAAAGTTAGGACCTTTTTATTATTTTCAAAATCGTAGAGGTTATTACAATGTAAATAACCCTTGATATTATGCTATATATTAAGTTAATTAAGCATGTCAATAACTTAAATAACAATAAAATAGTTATTGGATAATATTAAAATCAGATTTTATATTGTATTTGCTTCTTTTTACATTTTTTTGACACAAGATTGTATTAAAAATTATGCACAGATCAGCTTAACGTGAATTTGACCCTAAAATTTTTATTATAATTTAAATTATTTGTTGAATGTAATAATATAATAAAATAAAATAATATAAGTTAAAATAATAGATAACATACCACGACCGTTTTGTAATAAAACCTAAAATAAAAGTACTTTATATTTCAATTCAAACACTCAATTTACGAGGGTCGCTCGGGAGCTCACCCTGTTTGGGGAGCAGGCGTGCTACGCCGGGATCCCGGGTTCGATTCTCATCTCCCCCCTTCCCTTTTCCCCCTCCCCAATAAAGGCTAACCCTCATAGAGGAAAGTGCCACCATAATTAAAAAAAAAAAACACACTCAATTTATCTGTTAAATGATGTGACATAAAATTTAACTAAATAAATAAATACTAAATTAATAATTTATATTAGCTAATAAATTTTTCCTAGATATTTTTATGGGTAACAATATTGTAAGAGTATTTTTTTTAATATCAGAGCAATTTTAATACAATAAAATTATAAAAATTTTTATTATTATCCGGACATTGATAAAAAAAATCTCCTATTAATATCACTAACCAAAATAATACCCTCTAAATATTATTAAATGTGGTTTAAATTACTATTTAAGTATATATATTTATATATATAATGAATTTTTTTAACATGTGTTCAATAGACATATGTTAATGTGTATTAATTACGCTTTTATTTTATTTATTTTTTTATCAATTATAAAATTTATTGTTATTATCTTTGTATTTAGTCGATCAAATATTAAAATAGGGTACAATTAATATATCTTAAAATTTATTATTATTATATTTGTATTATCAGGAGAAAAGTTGTAACTATTGAAGTGGTGCATTTGTGGCATAATTATGTTGGTCCATTGTTGACCTCATCCACACTAGTAAAGCCTTATCTTCTCATGATTTTTAATAATTTATTTTAAAAGGAGGGAAATTCTGTCATAATTATAATTAATATTAATATTATTTATGAACCCAAATCCCATAAGCAAAAATATTAATTTATATGTTGAGAAAGTTATTTTATCCCCTTGTCGATTGATTTTGGATAATGGAATTCAATATGTACCGTTATCAAATTTATTTGATCTTGTTCAATAGATTGCTTGTCTTATCGAGGGTGATGTTGTTCACCAATTACACAACGATCTTTCGGGGAGGTGGGGGGGGGGGGGCGGGGAGTTAATGCTTGCTTGTGAAGGAATTGTAGTGTTCAACTGTGTGAAGGAACCAACAATCGCTAAGAATAAGCTGATGAGAGAAGGTTCGATAATGGATTTGTACTTTAGCATGCCCATTTATACAAATGTTTGTTGAGTTTGAAGCGTATATAATACACAGGTTCTCACACATATCTTCTGCTTGAAATATACTAATATTTAGAGTGGAGGTTTTTGCGATTTGAACTTGCGACCTCTCAATTAACAATACTTTGATACAATATCAAGGAACCAATTATCCCATGGAAAAACTTAAGTTGATGGTGAAGGTACAGCAATGGGTTTGTACTGTAATAGCCCGAGACAAAAAAATTAAGTGCAAAGTCAGTTTGTAAGTGCAGACGATGACATTGGAATTGCAAAGTCCTCCTGGGACTAGTATCTAGTGCAAAGATATGTGAGAGACGCTAAGTATGGTGATTGATATAAACCCAAAAACCCACATTGATGGGTGGAGAGCAAAAAACTTCATCTAGAACTCAAAAAATAAAGGAGCAAACAGCTCGTTACTCTAGGAAAGCGAACATATAAATGGCCGGATCACGAAATTTGGACATCGAATCTCCTCGACACTAGAATAGTTTCATTTTCTGCTAACTTTTGTCTATTATTATTGATGATGTCTTTTAAAAATCTCTCCTAAAAACATCTCAACTTTAAACATATTTTAAAAAAAATCAATATTATTAACTAAAATTTATTAAAATAGTGTTTGAAAATTTTAATTTCTTATGAAATTTAAACTTTATTTATCTTTTATTTTCATAGGTGCCTTTAGTAAAATCATAACTAATACACTATTTGAGTTCTCTTAACTTATACAAATATAACTTTTATTTTTGTGTATATATATATATATATATATATATATATATAAAACAAGCTTTTAGTTATTCTCGTATAAGATAAACTTTAAGAAATGGTCAAAAATTTTGTGTACAAATTCTTCAGGAAAAACATAAACATGTTTATAAGAATGTCAGGCGCATACGACCTCCCCGCATTAAACACATCCATCTAAAATTTATCAGTAGAAAATTTGTGTTAAACTAGTATCGAGTCATTGTCGAAAATAACACAAAACAAAATATTTCAAAAAGTATCGATTTTAAAAAGTATTTTCTAAATTGACACGCACTTAGGCACACATAGGATCTTTTATCATTTCTTTCGTTATTTTAAATATTTATAATTATTTTTTAAATGGATGCATATCTTATGTTTTTTTGAATTAATAATTTTAATATTTGTATACAATAAGTTAAATTAGATGACTTACTAAATTAGTAAACTAAATTAAATGTATACTAATTAGCAGTGTTAACATTGTAAGATTACCTGCACCCAAAAATAAAGAATTTCTAAAATTTTTAAAAACAAAAAACAATTAAGTGGCATCCACGCCGACTAATTAAGTAACAATTCCAGGAATATTTTTTGAAAAATATCATTTTTAAGGATATTTTTATTTTATGTTATTTCGAGCACCGGCACCAAACTAAAAACAATAACAACAGATTCAGTGCCTCAAGGGCTCCCACCTAAACGGGTTTGGGGGGTGAATGTATGCAGCCTTACCCCTTCTGGGTGTAACCTTATCGAGAGGCTGTTTCCGAGGACCCCAATCTTGTAGGGTTGGCCACACGAGGACTTCCTAAGAGGTTACTCATTCTGGTAATACTTTCACCCAAGGATGCTTAACTTCGGAGTTCTAACAGAATTCGGTTCATTAGCTTATGGTAAATGAACCCTAACGGCACCGAACTAAGAAAGTCACATATAATTTTTTTTAAAAACTGTTGCAAAATTTTTTTCGATAAGTGATACCAGAGTGCCGATACAAGACAGGCAAACTCGAAAAACGAGGCCTGAAGCTAGCCGAAAGAGAACTGTTGCATAATTGATTATATGCAGGTAATTAATAAAGTAATTTACATGAATTTATATTAAAAATGTTATCTATCATAGATTTACATAAAAAGTTTGTTATTTAGATTCATAATTAGCTCCCTGGATTGCAGAGAGTTGCACATCGTCCATCTAGATTATTGTTACACCGATTTGGTGTAACGACCCTAGGGTTAGGGTTTAGTGGAGTTAGAGTTAGGTGAGAGAAAGAAATAGAAGAAGGGGATGAGAAGTAGAATTAAGATGAGAGGGAGTTTATTTTCATTTAATGAATCAAATGAGACACTTACACCCTTATTTATACTTTCACACACTTAATTTCACTAATTGCACTCTATTATGCTAAGTATATGTAACAATTGATCTACAGTTCTATTTTAGATTTTTCTGCTCTTATTTTATAATATATAAAAAGTTTATAATATTAGGAAAAATAATTTATGATTGCACATAAAAATATTATTATAATATTAGGAAAAATAATTTATGATTACACATAAAAATATTATTATGTTTCAAAACCAGAATAGTAAACACAATTTTTTTTTAAAAAAAATATAAAGATGAATATTGAGTTTATCAATAGTTTTTGTCACGTTATCTTTACAAATTAACCAGTGGATAACATCTATCTGGTTAAGTTTTTGAAATATATATTGTTTTCGCATTATATGGTCAATTATTAGAGGTATAAAATTAACTATGGACATTTACTTTGCCAGGTTGATCAGAAGGTCAGAGTTTGGATCCCAACCGTATCCTATTTTTAATATTAACGTAATTTAATTACAAGGTATAAATTGAGCCCGTACAATATTCAATCTGAGTTTTTACAATTTAACTTAGACTTTTGAGAAAATTAATTCATTGACATCAATATTATATTTTTTTAATATTTTTTCAAATATTATCTTTTTAAGAATATGGACAAAATGCAAAAAAAAAGAGAAGGTGACGTGGGTGGATACAGGAAGAGATGAGGCCCCCCCATGTGAGAATTTCATGCCGCCCCCCTTATTTTTATATATTTATTATTCATTATTATGCTTTATCCCCAGCTTAGAAAATTCAAAAAACATTTCAAATCAATATAGTCCTCAAAATTATTATTATTATTATTACTAAAAATTTGGGATAATATTATTATTAAAATAAAATTATTATTATCAGAGTAAAATTTTAGTTTTAAAAATAATTTTATGACTTTTATTATTGTAAATCACATTATTACTCCGGCAAAATAACAACTCCCAAAATATATTACTGTAATTTAGGTAGTATTTAAGGTCTGTTTGGATTTCTTCTAAAAAATGTTTCTTGGAAAAAAAAATTATTCTGACTTGAAAACAAAAAATAGAGCAATAAAAAAACAGTGTTTCTCTTTCAATATAAAAGCAAACTAAAATAAAATTCACATAAAAATATTTATATAGAAAGCATTTTTTATATGAAGTGATTCTACAAGGATTACTTACAATGGTTTTTCATAAATTACTTAAAAAGGGTTCATTTATCAGACACTAAGACCGGATCCCATTAGAATTCCGAAGGTAAGCGTGCTTAAGCGGAAGTAGTATCAAGATGGGTGACTTCCTGGGAAGTTCTTGTGTTGCCAACCCTATAAGGTTGGGGGTCCTCGGAAGCAGCCTCTCAGCAGGGTTAAACCCTGAAGGGGTAAAGATGCGTACATCCATCCCTCACAAACCCTACTTATGCGGGAACCGTTGAGACACTGGGTTTGTTTTGTTGTTGTAGGCAAAGAGGCCCTTTTTTTTTGATAATGGTAAAGACAAAGGGATTAGTTTCAGTTCCCCACTCTAAGCACGGGGCGGCCTGAAGCTTCAGAGCGGGAAATTAGGATGAGGGTGCTAGAAGGATCCGAATTCCCGACTAGGAAATCCGATCGCTTGTAGCCCTCACCCGCCACAAAGTCCGCAGACCTGTTAGCTTCTCTAAACACATGAGAGAAAGAGAAAAAATGCAGATTTTGACATATACACCGGATATCCTCCATGATGGCACGGATATTACTGGGGCATGCAAACTTGCCCTTAAGGGTTCTGATCACAACCTGGTTGTGATCGTTGTGATCAGAACCCTTCAGGGCAAGTTAATGTACAGAATGGTTATATTTCTATTATTCAATTTAATGTCATATAAGTTAATGTACAAATACATAAAAAAAATTTCTTAATGATATGTATAATATTATATAGGGTTATTTATATTTTATTACCATGATCTTTTTGGTAATTATAAAAAGGACCATGATATTTTGAAATTATTAAAAAGGACCCCGGGGTTTTATTGTTTTAATAAAAAGGACCATCTCCGGCCATCTGACGTTATTTTGAAAGGTTTTTGGGCCATCTGGTTTATTTCTATTCGATCTGGATTTGCATGATAATCACCGTGAAAGTTTTTGGGCCACTCAGAATCATAATTTTTCCCGTTTTGAAAGGCAAGTCATTTACTCTTATTTGCCGAAGAGGGTCCTTTTTATTAATACGATAAAACCTCGGGGTCCTTTTTAATAATTTTAAAACGTGAGGATTCTTTTTACAATTATCAAAAAAATTAGGGTAGTAAAATGTAAATAATCCTATTATCTATATATCATTAAGTAACCGTAGACACGTATATCCTATTTTTGAATTAGATGTCGTTATAAGTTAGCATAGTGGTAGCCACGTGGCTCTTTTTTGCTAGTTGTGTGAACAAGAGCTTTATCACCGTATCCGTGATGTAATCCACCCTATCTTAAAAAAAGTTCGGTTTCATAATAAAGTTTTGTACTTTTAATTTTATTGCAGTTGTGTTATTGTTGCGATGTGAGAGTATTAATGATGCCCTATTAAGACAAATATATGATATAATTTTTCTAAATATTACAATTACGCATATTTCTTGAGTAATTAATATGTCTTTGAAAGTAATTAATGAGAACTCATTTTTGTATTTGTTTAATAATTTAAAAGTTATTATTTGTTTGTAATTTCTCAAATTTAACCATTTTTAGCTAAACATTATATTTTTAAAAACGAACCTTTCCATAAATATCCTTATTTTAACCATATTAAAAAGGTCATTTTTTTTAATAAAATACTATTTATACTATTTTTTTTAAAAAAAATTAAACACCTTTCAAAAGATAGTTTAAACGCGATGTCATGCAACTTGTACATATCTTAATCTCGAAACTTGACCGCTTTTAAAATACTAAAAAAAAAAAAAAAGAAAACCGAAAAATATATATATTAATATCTATCATTTTTCGTTATCTGAAAAACTAAAAACTATGTATAACCTGTACATTAAAGGTCCCTATACTTTTTCCGTTGTATCAATTTAGTCATTATACTTTTAATTGTATCAATTTAGTCCCTGTACAATTTAAAATATGTTAATTTGGTCCTTAGAGAAAATTTTATGTCAAGTCTTTACTGAAATTTTTAATAGTTCTGCCACGAATTAGGCTAAAATAAGTAAACATATGGATTTATAATAAGTTGCTTACATCTAACATAATTTTGTTCAAATTTACAAGATTAACTTAACTTAAATTTGACCAAAGAAATAAATTGACATATTTTGAATTGTTCAAGGACTAAATTGACACAATTAAAAGTAAAATGACCAAATTGATACGATGGGCAAAGTACAAGGACCTCTAGTATAAATAACCCTTTATACTACAACAAAAAATGGCAATTCTCGGCGCATAATTATCGGCGTTTATACAAACGTCGAGAAATCTCGGCGTTTAAATGCGTCGAGACAAAGCGTTGAAAATTCTCGGCGTTTTTAAACGACGCCAAAAATATCGGCGTTTATAAACGCCGAGATTCTCGCCGGGTATAAATACCCCGAACAAATCCTAACCCTCATTTCTCGCGCTCTCACCGTCATCTCTCGCCCTCACCTCCCGCAAACCCTAACCCTCGTCTCTCACCCTCGCCCTCGCAAAGCACGTTCGTCTCTCACCCTCACCACCCGATTTCCAACCGCGTCGCCGTCGGCGTTCTCCTCTCACCGTCGCCGCCCGGGTTCGCCTCTCACTGTCGCGCCCGGGTTCGCCTCTCACCGCCGTCGCCAGCGTTCGTCTCTCACCCTCACCTTCCGATTTCACAGTTGCTCTTGCTTTGCTGTTAGTATGTGATGTCCTTGCCTTAGATTCGGTTTTTATTTTTATTGGACTGCTTATTCTTCTACAAGTGTTATATCATTTGAGTTGGTTAAAGTAGTTTTATTATAGTTTTGTATTATCGCCGTTTCACACTTTCCCCTGCTTCATGCGCATCCTTAATGCTATGGTTCGAATGATTCTATCGTTGCATCTCATCATTTCAATTGATTAATACAAAAAATTATTGTTTTGACGAAATTCTTGTGTTACTGTGTTTGATTGATGTTTAAAATTATGTGTTGGTGGCGCTTGTGAGTACAATTTGTTAACGTCAGGGGAGATTAGATATCGATTTCATAATTTTTAAATTTGGAAAAATAAAACTTTGTTGCTGTATCCCTTGTTTAGATGGATCCTTCACATTAGAGGATTAAAATTGATTATAAGGAACTTATGTATCTTACTTTAATTTCTAACTTCTCCTAAGTCCCATTAATTATTTATTTTTGTATTTGTAAATATTTTGATTGGTTGATTAAATATTTGTCTTATGAATTCTATCTTTTTTCAATTTTTAGGTAATTTGATTGCACTACTTAATATTTAGAGATATGTATACGAGTTGGATCACGCAACCAAGGATTAGTCAAGCTTATATTGATGGTGTCATTAAATTTATTAAGTTGGCTAAAGAAAACCTTATAGAAGGAAAAACTCGATGTCCATGTAATAAATGCAAAGTAGCCAAATGGTTCTCGTTAAAAGATGTGGAATATCATATCTTTTTTAAGGGTTTTTGGCCAAAGTATAAGAAATGAATTTTTCATGGAAAAGAAGATATTGTTCAACAATTGAGATGTAATAGTCAAACATCTACCAATAATAATGAGGGAAGGGCCATAGGGCGAGATGATATTGGTGGATTACTACGAGAAAGTATCGGAGTTGATATTCCTCCCTCCACAAGTCAACCCCATTTGTCTGATGAACATGATTGGTCGGACCAAGTTCCTCTTGAACAACCCAACCAATCGCCTGAGGAGAAAGCCAAGTATAAGAAGATATTGGAAGCGTCTAATGAAGAACTATATCCAGGCTGTAGCGCATTCTCCAAATTGTTATTTATTTTGCACTTGTTTCACTGGAAATGTATGCATAGTTGGTCTGCTGAGTCCTTCACGATGTTGCTAAGACTTCTTGTTGATGCATTTCCCCAAATTATGGTATTTCCATCATCTTATTATGAAGCTCAGAAAATGATCAATGAGTTGGGTCTTGGATATGAAAAGATTCATGCTTTTCCAAATAATTGTATATTGTATTGGGGTGAAATGTCTGAAAAAGAGAGTTGTCATACATGCGGTACCTCAAGATGGAAGACAGTTAAGGGTAAGGAAGATGACAGTTGTAGTGATGAAACTATGTCAACCAAGAAAGGAGAGCCCGCTAAGGTTATGCCGTATTTTTCTTTGATTTCAAGGCTCAAAAGATTATACATGTCATCTAAAACAGCCGAAAATATGAGATGGCATGAGATAGACCGTTTGAAGGATGGGAAATTAAGGCATCCTGCAGATGGCTTAGCTTGGAGGGCATTTGATGCTCGGTATCCAGAGTTTTCTTCAGATCCTCGTAGTGTTAGGCTTGGTCTTGCTAGTGACGGCTTCAATCCGTACTGTCTTATGAATACTACTTATAGTACATGGCCAGTGGTGTTGATCCCGTACAACTTGCCCCCATGGCTATGTATGAAGCAATCGTCATTCATTCTTTCTTCGATTATTCCTGGGAAATTGGGCCCTGGACTTGACATTGATGTGTACCTACAACCATTGCTGCATGAGTTGAAATTGTTATGGAAAGGTATTGATACATATGATGCCTATAGTGGACAAAACTTTAGGATGCAAGGGGCTATAATGTGGACTATCAATGACTTTCCTGCATATGCTATGTTGTCTGGTTGGAGTACAAAGGGCTACACAGCTTGTCCTTATTGCACTGAACATACACATTCTTATAAGTTTGGGGGCAAGATTTGCTATAATGGACACCGTAAATGGTTACCTAATAATCACCCTTTTCGATCTCAGAGTCAATTGTTTGATGGGACAACGGAGTATGCTTGTGCTCCTACTCCGGCATCAGGGACTGATATCTTGAAAGCACAAGAACAAGTTCGTTACAAGTACGGAAAAACCAAAAGACTAGTAAGAAGAAAAGAGAAAGGCACCACATAGACAGTTCAATAGAAAGAATGGACAATGAGAAAGTGCTTTGGAAGAAAAAAAGCATATTTTTTGACTTGCCATATTGGGAGTACAATCTCCTTCGACATAATCTAGATGTCATGCACATAGAGAAAAATGTGTGTGATAATGTTCTGGGGACGCTATTACATATGGAGAGAAAGACTAGAGATAATGAAAACGCAAGAAGGGCCCTTGAAGAAAGGAACATAAAGCCACATCTTTGGCTACAACCTCGTCCTAATAGAGATCTGTACATGCCTCCAGCTTCTTACTATATGTCTTCAAATGATAAAGAACGGTTTCTAAGAGTTCTACAGAAACTTAGGGTCCCAGATGGATATGGATCTAACATCTCCAGATGTGTGAAGTTGAAATAAAGAAAACTCTTAAACCTTAAGAGTCATGACAACCATGTTCTTATGCAAGATATTCTTTCTGTAGCTTTACGAGCATCCACTGCCACACAAGTCATTGAGTTGCTTTCAGACTTGTCTTCCTTTTTCAAATGCCTGTGTTCTACGACCCTCGACCCAAATATGCTTGATCTTCAACAATCGTACATTATTCTTACACTTTGTGAGGATGAAGATGGAATTTCTACCTACATTTTTCACAGTCATGGTTCATCTACTAATTCATTTAGTAGAGGAGGCTAAGCTTGGTGGGCCTGTTCACTATAGATGGATGTATCCGATTGAAAGGTTAGCCGATAATGCTTCATTTACTTTTATATCTCATATTTGGCATCCAGTAATTGATCTCACGTGTTGTTTATATTTATGTAATAAAGGTATTTGTCCCATTTGAAAGCATACGTAAGTAATCAGGCGCGGCCAGAAGGGTCCATTGCTGAAGGCTACATCATGGAGGAGACTATTACATTTTGTTCTAGATACTTAGAAGGTGCTACGACCATTTTTAATAGACCCAAAAGAAATGATGATAATGGTTCAAGTATGGGTAAATACTTGTTAAAGTCTGGGGGTCGTGCAATTGGAAAAGAGAAAATTGTTCGCCTTGATATGAGAAGTAAGGAACAAGCGCATCGTTATGTGCTACTTCAGCTAGATGAAATCAAGGAACTTCGTGAGTAAGTGTTAATAGAAGCAACTTTGTCAATATTAACTATTTTTGTTCAACCTGCTAATAATTTCCTTATTATAGTGAATTTTTAAGTGAAAAATGACGAGCATATTTCCATAGAGGTCGATCTACTGCAACATTAGAAAATCAGTGGATTGTTGAAGAGTTTTCTGAGTGGCTTCAAAACCAGGTTAGTATATTTTATTCGATGGTGAAGTTGATATTATATATTCACCATTAATTTTGATACTACCTTTTATTCTATTAAGGTGCACAAAATTGATGCAACTACCGAAGAAGGCCGATTGAGAAGGGCTTTAGCTGGTGGGCTAAATCAGTATGCTAAAAGAATGAAGGGCTTTGTCCTTAATGGATACAAGTTTCATACAGAAGATCGTGAACGCTATATGAGGGCACAAAATTCTAGGGTCATGGTCGTAGCTGATGGACAAGTTTACTATGGCAAATTGACAGACATATATGAACTAGGCTATTATGGGAGTTATAAAGTTGTCATTTTTCGTTGTGATTGGGTAGATATAAATAGGGGCTTAAGAACATTTAGAAATGATGGTGCTTGTATGAACTTCTCTAAGTTGATGCATACGGGTCGATTGTTGAAAGATGATCCATTTGTCATCTCATCTCAAGCAAAGCAAGTTTTCTATATTCAAGATGAGATGCAAAAGGGATGGCATCATGTCTTTAAGACTAAACCTAGGGACTTGTATGATCTAGGCGAGATTTGATCTTTGTTTTTTTAGAGTTGTGAAATAATGTTACGTGTTATTTCATTTTGTCCATGTATGTTAGTTTTCTTTTGTACGTGTTGTTTCATTTTGTCCATGTATGTTAGTTTTCTTTTGTACGTGTTGTTTTATTTTGTCCATGTATGTTAGTTTTCTTTTGTACATATTGTTTCATTTTGTCCATGATCTTTGTTTCATTACTGATTATTTGTTTTACGGAACATATTTGCTTCTCATTTTATTTTTGTACGTTCTATTATACATCTACTAATTCTTTTGTTTTTGGAAAAGCGTGGATTCACAATGAGGAGGTTTTTTAGAAGTTGCAAATCAGTGCAGTCCTCAACAGCAACACCGGAAAATGAAGGAGGTGATAACAGTCGGCCAAGACCGTCAACATCTGAAGCAGAGGGACCAGTCAGGGAAGCTGGTGTTTGGTCCACTGACGTGCCATTTGATGAGAGGGAGCTACTTCAACATATCGGTAAATGTTTTCAATTTTATAGCATTAATTATGGTAATAATTTTTCAATCAATTAGAAAAGTAATGGTATATCTTAATCGTTAATAGATGGCCAAGGTAACTTGAGTACCTTAAGGGCGATACCAGTTAAGGAAGTATGGCATCTTCCTGAAGGTGTAACAATTATTGTGCGGTTCAATGACCTACGCCAACCAATTAGAAAGGGTGGCGATTTGTTGATCCGATTTATTGGAGAGGTTGCAAAAACGGGACGGTTTTGTCCGCTCGGAGTAAGAGATTGGCGTACGATGAATGACCAATACAAAGCAGAAGCTATTGAGGTTATCCGAGTAAGTATTATTTATGTCTGGAGTTTACTTTATATATATGATATAATATGTATGTCTGAAGTTTTTGAACTTTATCATTGTATTAATTAAGGTTTTATACTCTTAATTGTGTTAATTTAATTCAATAGTATAATTGGCAATAGGTTCTTCTATCAAATTTTATTGTTCGAGTGAAATTTGGATATAGCACTGAAATGTGGTTGCTCTCTTACTAGTACAACTACTGCTTTATGCCTTCTTACTATTCCCTTGCCTTTTTGTGACATTATTGTTGGATTTTAAGTTTTAGGAAAAATTTTCAATGCCCAGTGATGTATTGATTGATAAATCAATACTACAGCATCTTGGCAAAATGTGGAGGAGTTATAAGACGAGCTTGAAATCGCAATATTGCCAAGGGAACAAAACTGAGGCTGAAGTTATTGCAACAGTGCCACGAGGAGTTAATCGTGATCAATGGATAACTTTGGTACATTTTTTGTTTTCTCCACAAGGCAAGGTAAAACAATTTATGTTTAAGTAATTTTTGATTGGTCAAAAAGGGGGAAGCAGATTGATATTGATTATGAATGTAAAGTTTTTCTTGGATTGATGTTGATTTCCAATGTCAGGAGAAGAGTAAATGCGGCAAAGAAGCACGTGCCAAGCAGAATCAGTTTCACACGACTGGTTCAACAAGTTATGCCAATAAAAGAGATAGTTTTGTAAGGACTTCAATATATATTTAGTGTATTATTACTATCTACCTGTTAAATTAGTTAAGACTTATGTTGACGTGTTGATTGTAGGAAATTAATAAAGGAAGGAAGCCCACCAGTATAGAGTTTTACCAGGAAACTCATACCAGGAAAAGTGGTGGCTTTTTTGAGAACACGGTTTCATAAGAATTTATGGTGGGTTTTATTATTATCTCACATTTCTTTTAATTTAAATGTATTTAATGTCTTTTTCTCTTCTTTGTAGGATACAGCTAGAGAAATAGTTGAGGCTCGACTTGGATCTTCTTCCAGACCTCGATCAGAAATCGAGGAGGAAGTATTTGCAGAGCTAATGTATGAACAGGAAAATCCGGGCTATCGAGCGGTAGGCTATGAATTTGGCGTGAAGAGGAGTGATATATACGGAGTCAGGGTGAACTAAAGAAAAAGGGACTCGACCGTACCGGTGATCATGTCGAATTACAAAATATGAAAATAGAATTGGCCAATGTAAAGCAGCAAATGAGAAGGCTCCTACCCATCTATGATGCTGTTTCTTCTGGCCAAGCATCATATGAAATGATAGCAGAAGGTCGAGCAATTATTACTGCGGTTGCTGATCCGGTAAGATAATCTATTTAATTTGTATTTGTTTGTACTATAATGCAAATAATCGCCTTTCTAATCCTTTGTAAATAATGAAATTGATGATGTGAATGATTGAGACAAAATGTGGCATTGGGGTTGGTGCTTTTGGGAAACTATATGAATTTACCATGTGAAGCAAAATTTTGGATCAGATATACTAAATCTATTGTGTTGTCTATACAGGGTAGAGATGAATCGGGATCAGGTGACGGTGAACCCCCAAATTTTTTTGCATCTCCAAGCACGCCAAGCTCATTCGGTTGATTGATATATTTGTGAAAAATGTACTTGACTAAGTTAGCATTGTATATATATATATTTTTTTGGTTATTAGATTAATTATGTTGATATTTGGAGTGGAAAAAATCTCAAATTTTGTATTAAACTATCAAAGTACATTGACAATGATGTAATATTTTGATTGTCGAATTCGGAATCTTATGAAAAATTTATCAGTTTAGTTGATATTTTTTTATTAAGTAATTTTGTATATATATATATATGTGTGTGTGTGTGTGTGTGTGGAAAATATGCACAAATAAATAGACAATACAAGCTGTTTGTTAAATGTCCATGCTAAGAAGTAAAAATAGGGTATTTAAAAAACTCGAAAAATCTCGACAATAAAAAAAGCCGAAAAATATCGGCGTTTATAAGCGCCGATAGAGTATCGGCGTTTTATAAGCGCCGAGAATACCGGCGTTTCTCGGCGCTTTTATTTTTCGGCGCTTTTTTGCGCCGAGAATTCCAAAAAAAAGCGCCGAGATTTACCTTTTTTGTTGTCACCACTAGACTAAATTAAGCTTGATATATATATTATTTAATTTTATATATAGTATTCAAAAGGATTATTTACATTTTAGTACCCTGACATTTTTAGAAAATAATAAAAAGAATCCTGACCTTTTTGAATTATTAAAAAGGTCCCTTAATTTTTGTCATATTAATAAAAATGTCCCTTAGTTTTTGTTATATTAATAAAAAGACTTCTCTTTAATTTGATAATGTCATTTTTAGTCGACATAGTTAATGTGACAGCTGTATTTTTATTAATACTACAATAAAAAGTCAAAAATACCCTTTAAAAATCATATTTTGAAACAAATTAAGTAAAAATAGATAGCTTTCATATAATACAACATATCGAATTTTGTGCTTATAAAGTACTAATAAGGGTGTTGAAGCGTATTTTAGGTTATTTTATTATAGCATTAATAAAAAGCAATTGCCACATCAGCTCTATCGATGGAAAATGACATCATCACGCTTGAAAAGGGCCTTATTATTGATACGATAAAAACTTAGGATTTTTTTTAATAATTCAAAAAGATTAAGGTCTTTTTTATTACTTTTAAAAATATTAGGGTACTAAAATGTAAATAATCATATTCAAAATAAACGTTTTTATGTAGAAAATTTGGCAATCACATATGAAATAAAACGTTAAAAAAAAAAATAGTATTTAATATTGATAGTAATTTGAGTTATCCATATCACTAATTTAATTGGATGGAGAGAGATTCAAGTAGGACATTACATTTTTTATCCTTTAAATATGTCACTTCCTAGTCATGAATATGACTAGCAAGCTCATTGCACGTCATCATGTTATTATATCCATTTATCATCTTACCCTTTTTATCCTAGCGATAAATTCGATTACCTAGTAAATTTCAACTCATGCGACTAGCCAAGATAGAAGCTAGGAATCGAACTCCAAACTTTTTGGCCGAGAGCAGAACACATTCCCCCTCCCTTTGAGATATTTGAATATATTTAGGCTCCGTTTGTTTAGGGGGAAAACCGCATTCTAGGAAGTGATTTTCCCCTTTTTTGTTGTTTGACGCAAGATTGGTGACGGATTTTTCTTCAAATGGGGGAAAATTACTTCCCTTTTAAAAGAAAGGAAGTCATTATTCCAAGTGATCTAGAAACACGACTCCGATAATTTATAAGTATTCTCATTAGATTTTTTCTAAAAAATGCTAACATAGCATATGATTTCCGCCATATTTAGGTCGTTTACATCAATATACGATGAATTTTTTATCGTAATTCGTTAAAAATATTGACATGACTTATAAATATTATTGTAATTATGTACTATATTAGCACTTTTATATTTGTTCAGATCCATAAGAAAATTCATCAAATTTTGATATATGGTACATGAGTGATAAAATATTCAATTTCAGAGTACGTCATTATATACATTCAAATATCAGGATATGTAATAAATACTAAAACCTCAGGTATCTTAGTAATAATTCTATAACCACACAACACAAAGTTTAAATAATTTTAAATATATTGTATTGCTACTTATATTATCTTATAACTAGGTATAAGATGATTGGTAAAAGATGATTCCTTTAAAACAAGCAAGGACTATCGAAATGTAAAAACATATTTTCCGTTGAAACAAACAACGGAAAACCTCAACGGGAATAGCATTTTCCATAGAAAACTTTTTCCAAATGAAAATATTTTCCGTGAAAAAAGTACTTCCGCTGAAACAAACGGAGCCTTACTTTCATATTTTGTGTTGAAATGATTTTGATATTAAAAGTGAGGCTCATTAAAATTCAAACTTGTGATCTTAATAAAATATTAAAAATAAACGCATTAGTATTTTTATGCTTTAACACGCTATCAAAAATGAAAAGTGAATTTTTAATAAAAGTATAGAATTGATAACAAATTTTTGGCCTGTTTGATCTTATTTTTAATTTGTAGTTTTCACGTATTAAGAAATTAAAAATTATATTAATGAAATGATTTTTTATTATTTTGGGTTTTTATTTTTAATTTTTACATTTAAGTAAAAATTAAAAATTAACTGAAAATAAAGAGAATTTTTTAATTCTGATCTAATTTTCCAAAAAATTAATGATCATAAGTTAAAAAAAATACTCACAAACTCTCGCATTATTCTTTTCAACATTTTCTAATAAAGAAACGTAATGGATGGATCTTAACTAGTGGGCCGAATGCAAGCCCAAGATATTGCTTACATTGATAATGGGCCGAATGAAAGCCCATTCTCTCTCCCTCTCTCTTTCTATAGTTAGGCCTGTTTGGTTTAAAAATTGCTTTTTTTTTTTTTTTTTTTTTTTTTTGTACATACATAAATATTTTTTTTGTAAATCATGTGTTCTTTAGAGCTACGGTTCATTTATGGAGCACTAAGGCACCAGATCCCATTAGAACTCCGAAGTTAAGCGTGCTTGGGCGAGAGTAGTACCAGGATAGGAGACCTTTTGGGAAGTCCTCCTTTTTCCAACCCTATAAGGTTGGGGATCATCGGAAACAACCTCTCGGCAGGGTTCTACCCTGAAGAGGTAAGGCTGCGTACATCCACCCCTTAGACCCTGCTTAGGAGGGAGCCTTTGAGGCACTAGATTTGTTCTTGTTGTTGTTTTTGTTGTTGCTGTAAATATATATGACATGAAGCTATTTAATTAGAAAATTTCCAAAAGAGCGTTGTCCACCTGCTCCATTACCATCCTTACTTAAGCACTAGAAATAAAACTAAAAGGAAAAAAAAAATCAATATAAAATTATTTAAAATCTAAAATAAATTAGAAGTAATACCATCCTTACCCGGCTGCATTATATATTTGATGGTTTTAACGATAATGCGGCAGCAAGAAGTATAACACATAGTAAAGATAAAGTATAAGTCAATAATTTGGAGTTGGATTGATAAAGTTCGTAAAGTAAAAAATATAGATACATAATTTAAGAATAAATACTTTTTAACTAATCATTATTTTTTATTTAAGAAAATTACGGATACATGTTATGAAATATATATACACGGCAAACATAAAAAACAAGTAGTTACCATATCATTATCAATAATATATTACTATGGTTTTAAAAGGAAAAATAATATGGATATATATTTGATACACGAATTGTAGGCATATTTTGGTGATAATAACAAGTGCAAAGGAATCCAAGGAGCAACAAGGGAAAACATTATATTATAATTTATAGCATGTAAAATCTTAGTAATAGAACCATACAATTAAATTAGTTGTATAATATATGATTATTAGTATATGATTATATTAAGGATTATTTATATTTTAGTATCCTTATTTTTTTTAAAATAATAAAAAAGACCGTGATCTTTTTAAATTAATAAAGAAGCTCCTAAATTTTTATCATATTAATAAAAATGCTCCTCATTTTTTTCGATAGAGCTAGAGTGACAACTATATTTTTATTAATGATACAGTAAAATGATAAAAATACCCTTCAATAATCATACTTTTAAACAAATTAAGCGAAAACAGATAGTTTATATATAATGCAACATATCGAATTTTGTGCTTATAAAGTAAGAATAGAGTATTGAATGGTACTTTTATCATTTTACTACAACATTAATAAAAAAAGATGCCACGTCAGCTCTATCGATGAAAAATGACGTCATTATGCTGGAGAGAGGTCTCTTTATTAATATGACAAAAACTTAGAGGTCTTTTCAATAATTTAAAAAAATCAAAATTCTTTTTATTACTTTTAAAAATATTATATACTAAAATATAAATAATCCTTACATTAACGCAGGAATTCTGTCATCAATAGCAGTTGAAAAGTGGACAAAGGCACGTATCTTATGAACTTTATTTTTGAATAAATTACATCGAACTATGAACTTTGACTACAGGTGTAACCGAGCCCAGTTGGCTCACGAATTAGCTTGTCATAAAATTCGAAAAGCTTAACTTGTTTCGAGCTTGAGCTAAGAAAGAAGCCAAGCATGAGCCTGTAAAAATTAATAGCTAAAAAAGTTGTTAGAGACTTCACGTGTGAGTTGAGTAAGAATTTCACAAAGAAGCATTGAGGGAGAAAGATCAATATAGAAGCATAGTACGGTACTTCATCTAATGTCAACTAATTTTACAGAGACTGAAAATGCTTATCTTGATACGATTGATGAGTCTAAATGTGCCAAATTCGATCATAAATGAACCCAGTTCAAGCGTAATCATACCCAAATGAGCCTAAACAAGGCAAGCTTTATATTTTCACGCTTTGCAAACTTTAAGACAAACCAAGTCATGTCAAATATTGATAAATTACACTTGGAACCTAGCAAGCTGAAACTAAACTCGACCTGTGTCATGTCCTTACAAGTCATGGATAAACTAAACTATATTATAAGATCAATTAGCATATATTATATATATAATCCTCTCTCTCTCTCTCTCTCTCTCTCTCTCTGACAGAGTAAAATCTTACTAGTCACGTGCAGAGCTCACAATCCCAAAACAAAAGGAGTATGCAAAAAATAGAGAAAAGAGACAACACAGAAAACTCCAATTTCCATAAGAACATGAAATACAAGTACATTTGAATGCAAACAAATTTAACAATTAAAGTATATGCTCCATTTTTCCGATAATTAACAATAAAATTCATAGCTAGTTATGTGAAACAAGCATGGCTTGGATTCATGTGCCATGCTCACGCCTGCTCCCTAAAAAAAAAAAAAAAAAAAAAAGGAGTTCTCCATGCACAAGTATCGGGTCTAAATGAGTCAAGCTAGTTTGTGATAACTCGTCATAAAACTCAAAAGTCTCAGCTTGTTACGAGCTAGTTTTGAGTTCTAGCATAGGCTTGTCTAGCTCATTGGCACTTCTTGAGCTTCAATAAGTCTATTTTAATCTAGTTTATGAAGCTTAAATAAGCCAATGGAGCCTAGTTGGAGCCTGAATGAGCTGAGGCTAAACTAGAAATGGCTTAGGTTGAGCGTAAATGAGCCTACATAAGGCAAGATTACCTCAAAATTTGCTGAGTTGGGTTCGAACACATTTGGGACAAGCCGAGCTCGTGCTTAAACTAGCCTAGATAGAGCTTAAATGAGCCCAAATAAGACAATGAAACTAAGTCGAGCCTAGTAGAGCTTGAGCTTCGAGCCAAGCCTTGAGCCTGAGGAGTTAGGGCTCCGCTCAGCCAATATACACCACTACTCACCCACTACTAGTCTATGGTATAAACCAGGCTAGTCGAATGAGCTTTAATTTGTTTAAATTTGAGTTCGATACAACTTAACAAATTTAAATTATCCATGTTAATCTTGAACTAGTCTCAAGCCTTTAACAAAGTCGGTTTAATGAGACGCTACTAAATTGATTACTTCTCTTCAATGAGTTATTTAGTTTAATCGAGTTGAGGTTTTCAATTTACTAATTAACGAGTACTTATCTTACATTAATTGATTGCATTAAACAAGCTATTTTTGAGCTTCATGCAACTAACCAGCTCTTAATGACGCTTAACGAGGCATTGACGAACTATTCAAGAACTTTAAGAAATTCAACATTGTATGTTCAATGAGCTTATTGACATCCTCGAATTCTGCATGCACACTTATCAACCAAAACGAGAAACATTAAGTTTTAATTAATTTCGTACACGAATAGTTGATTTAATGCTTGCTTGATTTACACCATACTCACTGCTCTATACAAACTGGAAAACAAAGGGCATGTTTTCTGATTGAAAATTTTGGCTATTTATAAACTAAAAATCATATTTGAAAAACGATTATTTCTAGTTTTTGGGTTTTTATTTTCATTTTTTTCTTTAATTAAGTCAAACGAGAAAACCAAAAATCAAAAAAAAAGTTTTTAATACATGAGTTTTAGTTTCTAAAAATCTAAAAACTGTAAATAAAAAACGATATCAAACATGCCCTAAGAAACACAATGAAGACTGATGGCTCAAAGGCTTTCATCGTATGTACAAGTCTACTACTATTAACGAGTCGTTATCCTACATCAGATGAGTGTCATTGGCAAGCCACATTATAGCCAGTGGGGAGCCATCGTGCAACAAACGAAACAACCCTTTTTCAAACAGAGCTCGTTAAACTTATTCACATGTCCGAATTTTGTTGGAATTGAAAAAAGCTCTTCGATAAAAAGTGTATCGTGCTGGAATCAACCGTTTGTATGATTTTTTGATAGAAAGAAATGACAAAAAAGGTATGTTGTTGCCATTTTGTTTTAATGAAAGGATTAAAGATCAACGAAATAATGTCTAAACCCAATGATTCAAAGCAAAGAGAAAAGATTATGTAACAAGGAAAAGCCATTTTACTTGTCTCAACAACCGGATCACGGTATGAAGAATTCCAATAAATTTTATACTCATTAGAACTCCAAAGTTAAGCATGCTTGGGCAAGAGTAGTACCAGGATGGGTGACCTGCAGGGAAGTTCCCACCCTCAAGTTGGGGGCACTGGAAAACAGCCTCTCTTCATGTTAACACCCTGAAGGGAGAAGGCTGCATACATCCATCCCCCCAAATCCTACGTAGGCTGGAGCTCTTAAGACACTGGGTATGTTCCTTACTCATTAAAATCAAATCCTCCCCCTCCCCCCCAAAAAAATAAAAAATAAAACCAAGTCCTAATCACTCTCAAACATGAGTAGTTCGTTGAACCCCTTACTTAGCCTACATTGTAACCGCAAACAAAAAGAAAGTCAAAAAAAGAAGATGATTATTAAGTCACCATGAAAGGGAAGTATTACAAGGGGACCCTGGAGAAGAAGAAGACCGGCCGCCATGGCGGCTCTGAGACTCACTCCCCCAGCTTCCACCCTTCAACGGCGTCAACGGTGGCGTCATCATCACCGGCCTCGCTGATGTGGACATGCTCGTTCCTGGTGGGTCCCTCTTCTCTTCCACGTAGGAACCACCTCTGTCCAGCCTGGACGGTGACCTATCAGGTGTCCCGAACGGAGTCCTCCCAACCCGGGTCGGATCATAAACAGGGTTCGAGATGTAAAAACGGTCAGGGTCCGGGTCAGGATCACTTTCCGGGTCCAGAATGGGCGCCGGGTTGGGCCCAATTGGAGTTGGGCTAGGGCTTAGCGGAATGGCCCGAAGCCCAAGAAAATGATGGAGCTTATGACCATGTGGGAATTCTTCCAAGTCAAAATGAAGGGGGCTCTTATGGGGTTTGCTGTGTTCATGGGGGAATAAGAAGGCTCTAGAAGCATGAAGGACGCCGAGAGGAGAAGGGAGATGTGGAGTGGCGGTGGTGGCGACGGCATGGGGAAGGTGGTTGTTGCGGCGGCGGCGGTGGTGACGGAGGAGGAGAGAGCAGTAGAGTTCAGCTAGGAGGACGAGGACGAGGGCAAGGACAAGAGCGAGGGTGAGGAGCATGAGAAGGGAGGCACCCATTATCACCTTCGATGTGCCCTTCATCTCTCTCTCTCTATCCCTATCTCTCTCTCTTGGATGATTTGAAGAGGTCGATAGAGGAGAAAGAAAACAAAGGGAACGATGTATAAATAGAACTGTTTTTCTCATAGCTCTACAAACGATATATGATAAGATGTAATAAATGTACGTATAGTGATAATAACAAATATTATTATTGATATTTTGTGAAATATATGCAATATCTGTTAAGGAACTATTTTTTTCAAAAGTTTAAGCTGATGGGTAAAGGTCTAAGAATAGTTTTATACCCTGACATGCCCTCTCATACGAATGACTATTGGGTTTGAAGCGTGGATAGTTCACAGGCTCATCCCCATACCTTGTGCTTAAATTATTTTAATATTGAAAGTGAGGGCCGTTGAGACTCGAACTCATGACATCTTGGTCAAGGAACCAACTCTTTCAAACGTTTAAACTGATGAGTGAATGCCCAAGAATAGTTTTATACGCTAACACCACCTTTCAAATTAAATGTATAAGATTAAATATGAGTCGAATACACAATAATAAGAAATTAATTTATATATTTGTTATGTCTTATTACGTGTCCTTATAGACGTATTGAGTATAGAGAAGCGGTTAGAATTTTGGCGGGAAAGGGAGCTGCATATTTGGCATCAAAATGGACCCCCCTGAATCCAGATTGGGGGGTCCGACTTTGAGGTACTTTCGTTTGCAGGAAGATATGCAAGTCCCCAAAACAAACAAAATGCGCTCTAGTATTTGATTGACCAAATACAAAGATAAAAGTAATAAATTTAGCATTTGGTTAATTAAATGTTAGAATATAGTATAATTAATGCATCTTGATATGTTAGAAAATTATATAGTAGGTTTATCTAATATGTATCCATCAAGTATATATTAAAGTTCATTAATTAGACCAAATTTATTACTATTGAATTAATTTCTTTTCATTCTATTGGCCAATACAAGAGTAGTGGAATATTTTTTTATTAAAAACATATATTAGTTAATACACTTTAATATGTACCCTTTGAAAAATGATGTTACCTTAATTGTTTTTCATAAGTTTTCAAATTTTATAGCTTTTTATTAGAAAATGCTAAAATAAAAACAATACTGAAAATGTATTATTATCTTTATTATAATTTGTTATTTTTTAACAAAAATGCTAATATGACATGTAATGTCAAAAATATTTAGATAATTAATATTAATATTTTAATATAGTTTTCTAATTTTTTGACCCAAAAATTGACATGTCTTATTTATAGTATCACAATTATTGTACTCATTAGTATTTTATGAATAAAATTGGTTGAAGTCTTAAAAAAAATTAATAAAATTCCCATATAAGATATTTGAGTAATAAAATGTTTAAACTTCATGATATCTTATTGCATATAAATATTATAATAATTAAGTAATAAATGTTCAAATTTTAAGGTAGTTAACTAACAATTTCTCATTATTAAAACGTTGACAATATTTCTATTGCATATGTTAAAATAGGATAGTGATAAGGAGTTGTTATTAATATAATAAAAATTAAGATTCGTCAGATAGGGCACGATGGAGGGCTAGCATAAAAGTAGCGGATGTGGCAGCGTAGAATAGGGCGGCGAGCGACTTGTAGTTTAAGATTACTAGGCAGTCATAGCCGCAAGTGATGCACTTATATGCTGATTAGTTTATTCTCTGATGATTCAGCGATTTTTTTGGCTTACATACATACTTAAATACTTGCATGTATATTTTCTTCATTCATTTGGCGATAAATTGATAATTTTATTTGCATGCGCTCCTGTACTTCAGGTTGGGGGTCCTCGGAAACAGTCTCCTTTCCACTCGGAAGGGGTATGGCTGCGTACATATACCCCTCCCAGACCCTGCTTTTGCGGAAGCCGCGAGGCACTGAGATTGTTGTTGATTGATTGATTGATAAATAATAAAATTATAAAATTATGTTAAAAATTATAATTTTATTATAATAACATTAATTTTATCCTAATAATAATATGATACTGATAACGGTATCATAACAAAATTATAATTATAACAACGGCATCATGGAGTTACAAGAAAAGAAGGCTTTGGGAGGCGAGTCTTGGAAGGACGAGGTGGTGGGTCCTGGAATCAACGGGTAGTGGCGAAGGGCATAATGGTCATTCTATACCTACAAGATGGTTCCACGCCAAATCACGGTGCCCCATGCTTATATGCTATGCTGTGATCATAAGACTAATAAATTAGGAGAGTTGTTATATCTAAGATAAAAATTATTATTATTAAAATAATAATATAATTTATAAATAATAAGAGTTATAAAATTATCTTTAAATTAGCAATAATAATTTGCCTTAGCAACAACATTACCCTAAATCAATCAATCTTATACCCTTTTCTAACAAACCCCCAACACCAATGGAATAAATCCAAATAAAAAACAAATGCTTTATTTGATTACCACATTAATTATATTCCTCTGTATAGTTATATTTTCCAAAAATTTAGTTATAATGTCAACTTTTCAAAAAGTAGATATAGTATTTGATAAATTATTTCTTCCATTTTAAAAGAATTAGAAATTACTTTAACAAATTTTACTTCTCATATTCTATAAACTTTATGACAATAAAAAAAGAGCACAGTAAAAGATATTAGGAAACTACCGTAGAATCAATTATTGACATTATAACGTGAAGTGCAACATTACAATCTCATCTCCTAAGTCATATCGTAAGACGCAAACTTTAGTAAGTATATTAGAAGTACCATCAAATTTTACAATCACAGCTCCATAAAGCATCATGCATCATACCGATGGATGACCTCAATTATGGTTAATAAATGCTCTCCCTTATGTTTATGAAACCGTAACAACTACCAACTGAATACCTGGTCTCCTGTGCGCCAATATAAGAAACTTGATCACCTCGATTACTCAATCAGTCTACGTGGAACAGGGATGAGCTACCGAACTACTCAGCTTGTCGTACAGCATCAGCAACCGCAACAACATCCAGGGTGAAGCAAGCAGCATAGACACATAGGCCAGACCAGTATTGTTGTTTTCATTTATATCATTTTTCTTTGGTAGTGTTATTACCGGTGCAATTTTTTGTTAATGCAAAGCAATACCGACATAACAAGACTCAAAAGTCTGTTATTGCTCAGACATTAGCAAAAAATACCCTGATAATAACACTAGCCTTTTTCTACCCCTTGCTTGCTCTAAGAGCTGCAAACCGAGCAGCTAAGTCATCATAATCGGGGAGCTTGGGGTGCACGTGCTTTGCAGGGGTCAGCAGTTCTTGCTGGAAGGACGCAGCGCGAGTGAACACCTTCTGTGGATCTGACGAGGCCACTTGATCTCGAGGCAGAGACATCGACCTAGGTGGTGGCGTTTCAGTTGCTTCGCCCTTGTCAGTGGCCTTGTGCTTTCTGCTCAGTTTTCCGGGTTCACTGGGTGTGGGTTTCTGGCTGTAATGAATCAAGAGCTTGTCTATTATTTTCTCTTCTTCGTCTTTCTTATGGTAATGGTCGTCATCGAACAAAATTTGTAGCCCTTTTCGTGATTCACCTCTCCTCCTGCTGCTAGAAATTCTCCGGACAACCCTTTGCTCTTCGCCATTGGATATACCGTCGCGGGTTGAATGTGATCTATGGTGTCTTCTCCTGTGTGATCTCGGTCTCGGTGTATTGTCATCTCGATAGTATATTTCTGTGTACCGAACTTGACCATCCACACCCTCGGGTGCAATTGCACGAACCTTATCTGACCCAGTATCTTCATTGATCGAACCATCGTTGTCACCGGCTTGCCCATTAATATTAAGATGGTTCGTGCTTAATTCAGTCCTGTGCTTGCTCTTCCTCGGCTTAACATATGGAGGAGGAATGGCGCTTCTAAAACCCGACTTCAACACATCGGTTTCTTCATCCCGTGTTTTCCTTACTTCACCACCATTATCAAATTTGTATTTGTTGTTATCGAATTCTTGCCTTTTTTCATAACGTGAAGTGTTATTGACAGGGTCGGTCCTTTCCTGATTCAGGGAACCTTGATCATCAGGCCGAGGCTCCCTGGTCCTCCGAACTGGAATTTCAAGGTTATCCCTTTTGTTTGTGATCTCTTCCCTGCCCATAGGAGGGTTTAAAGTACTACCATGGTGGTCCTTCCCAGTCAAGGACTTATGGTTCTTTTCACTTCCAGTTTTGGGTTGGTGCCCGTTACCTAGAGTGGGCGCTCTTTCATTGTTTCCATTGCTAACACAGTTAATTTTCTTTTCCAGGACCTCATCTTTTATTATTGTCTTCTGGTTGGCTTCAGCATTAGGTGTCAAATATTTGTTGCTAGCAGCATGGAAGGTCCTTTGACCTTTTGGTTGGTCCTGCATAATAGCAAAAACTAGGGGATTTAAGCTTCAGTAATAGTTTATGCTTTTGAGATAGTTGGTTATTTGACATAATACCAGTCCCTTTGAACAAGGTCCAAAGTTAAAATCCTAATAGCCTCTCCCCCGCCTCTTCTAATATATTATAATTCAGGTACAGAACATGAGGTAAGCCGGTGCATTATCACGCTTCAAGGCCAACAATGTTCACATGAGGGCCATATTGGAATAAAACCATTCTTGGGCTTCACCTATGATCTTAAGCTTTTTGGAAAATTGATTCCTCGATAGTTTTGTTTTTTTGCTTTTGTATTGTATATTCTGCCACTGTATCACAAACTTTAGGAAGCAGGATACCTGTTTAGCAGAGGAAGAATCAGACATCCTCCGCTCGAAACCTTTTGAATCCCACCTAATGGAAAACTCTGTTGCTATCTCCTGCATTAGCTGGAGCTTTTTCTCCATTGAAGGTGGCTTTGGATTCATATTCTCAACAAGCTGTAATGACAATTACATGATTATTTCCAACTTATTATAATGCTTGTGTAATTTAATCTGGTCTAATTTGTAAATACATACCTTCCGATTGACATAACATTCCAGACCGCTACTGTATCTTTCCTGAAATATGTCCCTAAGCTCGCGCAGTTCAGGCAAATCAGAAAATCTGGCAGCAGCGAACATTAAGGATGCTACAGCCTCCCTAGAGTCCTCAGGGCATTCCCTGTAATTATTAGAAAATGTCAACAATAAGCTTGGCTCATGTACAAATCCAAGATTAAAATGAACATAACGAAATTGAACCATTGGCATTGTTACTCTGAATGAAAGGCCCTCCTAGACCCTCCTAGATTAGACTGTTCTGTCAATTCGTGGAGCTAAAAATCGCAATACAAGGTTGCAACCCGTGCGTAGATGTAATGTAATAGATCGAAGATAACTTGTTTGTAATACTTACATTCACAAATAGATGAGTGAAAAGTTCCTCAATCATTATTTCTATGTCGTTTTAGAAGTTTTTAACATATACATACTAGCAAATAAAATACAATATATACATAACAGCCTTACGGATGTTGTTAAAAGAATACAATTATGCGATGGCCAATTGCTTAATGGCTAACTCAGAATTGGTTATGCAGCGGGTACTATGTTACAAAAGGACATTTTTTTGATATCATGGCTCCACTTAAAGAAGAATTATAATAATTGTTTTGTTTACATGATTGCATATCCATTCATGCAGTTCTGAATCTGACTATCAATCTATGTAGAATAATTCATGATCTGAATGAAATTATTCTAGGTTCTGTGTCTCAGCCCTCGCAAGTAAATCCCTCCCCAGCCCTGGCCACCGAACACCAGAAAGAGAAAATAAAATGGCGTAAAGTCAAACCATAGGAAGACAATTTTAAAATTGTATAGTAAAAAATGGCAGAAACTTTGATATTGGATTAAGATGCTCTTTGCTACCTACCATGCCAATTATATGTTTTTGAAGATAGAGTCACGGAACTGATTAAGTCTATTTTAGGATAGTGTTCATCCATCTTAGTTCTATTATTGTCTTACATAAATGAGGAATAATAATAACCTAAAAGGAAAATATTTTCCTCCAAAGAAGTGAAGTTGACTTCATCACAAGGAGCAAGCAAGACATTCTCATAAGAAAATTCCTTCGCCTTAATCTCACATTTCAGTCTCACCTCAGCCTTAACTGTGCCAAATGCAAACATCATAAATGTTTTAATACTGGTACTACCTTCCTCAGCCAAACACAAGAAAACATTTAAAAAACATATTTTTGTTTAAAATTTTGAAGGAAATTCTTTTTTGGAAGAAAAATGTCTTCTATGTAACCAAACATAGTATCAGTCTATGGTTTTTTGTGAGCAAAAACAGACTGTACGTGACATAGTATAAGGCTATTGTTGGTGTACATCCATTTCAATGGGGTACAAGGATTGCTCACCCTACATGTGGACAAAAAATGTCTATCTGCAATGAACGGTCTGATTTCTAGCCTCAGGTAGACAATCATCAGCGAGAAGGGTCAGAGCTGTATCTTGAATGGCCTACAATTCCTTCGCCTAACCCACTCTTTTTTGTCCCATTTTCCTTTCAGATTTGGCCCATAGTGTATGCAACACCAACAAGGGCGTAACGCAAGATATCCACACCACTATTATCACTGTACAGCGTACAAAAAGAACGGAAATCAAATTTATCCACTTCGATCAATGTCATCCAGCCTGGTTGAATTTATATCTGACATGCACACAATTTATCCAACACTCGGAAAATTGACACAAGGTACTTCAAATTATCACTCTGTAACGTTTTGTCCTTCAATCTTCACCTCTGCTTGACCTATCACTTCATCTTTTGCTAAACTTAAATGTCATTTGCTAAGTATCACTTAATTGAAGACGTTTGATTCCAAATTTCCCCTCGCATTTCTAGTTTAGAATTGACACCATCTCCAGACTCCTCCATTAACACAATAGTATCAAAGAAAGAAAGTTAAGATCCCTGTAGTTCAGCTACTCCTTCCAGCTCAGATGAACAACTGACTAAATAAAATTGCACTATCACTTTGTGTACGACGATATTTTGGCACATCGGTGCAAAAGTCGAACCTATGTTTTTAAATTTAATAACCGGTTCTCTAAAAGCACAAATTTATTAGATTCCCCTTTTCGGAGCGGCAACTATTCATTACAAGGACTTAAGTTTGTACAAGTCCGAATATAGATGCCATGACTAGAAATCCAAGAGACTCAATGTATCCTTGACTGTTCTCTTAAATGAGATCACCTTTACATAATGAATCAGCACTGTAGAAATGCTTTCTAGTGCATTGGAAAAAACACCATGCTAATTTACTGTATTATGATTTTTAGAGATCATGTTTCACGAAAAGAGTGCTCAAAAAAAAAAAATTTTCACGGAAAACAATAGTGAAAATGACTCCAAACAGGCCAAATCAATTTACGGTGTGGTGCCACTCTTAAATACACCAACACATGTTTTTGGATAACTTACAGTCTAGGATTTCATTGCTTAGAGTCATATGTCAGCAAAAGAACTATTTGTACTATTAGCAGAAAATCTACACTTACCTAAGCTTTTGCATCACTGGAAGGTGCCTCAATATAACTTCACACACATAGTCGATAAAATCATAACATGAAGAGCTAATCAGCTCAGTTACAAGTCCTTCAGCCTGTTACATCACCAGAAAATAAAATTCACCGTTAATAATGCTTCTCTGAACACAAACTCACATGTATTGCAAAGAACACAATAAATTGCTACTTCTGTTCAGATAATATTGTAAAAAAAATGAAAAGAACTACACCGTTTCTATTACGAACATCCTTTAAGGTAAGAAGCACAAGCTTTCATCACAAAGATGTTCATGCATATCATGAGAAAAAACACAAACAGGTGTCCAGAAAAGCAGCTTTCTTTCTAAATATGTATACTGTGTTCCAAGACAAAAGAAGCAAATGCAAGTAACATGCGTACAATTATATTATCTTCAAAGGGATCCAAAATTTGAGTTTCTCAATCAAGTTCATTTTTCCTTGATATTTGTCACTCTATTATAATAAACTAGATCCAAATTCCAAAAGGAATCACTTTCTAAGCTTAAAGTTCTTAAATCTAATATGTATATCCTAAATTCACTCTATCCCCTTCATCACAAGGGTATCTCCTTACCCTGTGCACAACATGTATTTCACTATATTATTAAGTAACTTTTAAACAATTTATATAGATTGTCAGGGAGTTGTTATTGTCAGAGCCAAAATTATTATTGCCAGAGCAATAATGTGACTTATAAACAATGAGAGCCATAAAACTGCCTTTAAATAACGATCTTGTTTTGGCAATAATACTGTTGCTGTGCAATAACATTACCCTATATATATAAAGTTATTTAATGTAGTAAAATACACGGAACAGCGATTGATCAGTTCCTAGTAAATCAGCTAAATAGATATCCTTATTATCTGCGTTCTAGAAGGAGACCTAATCTGGCTCAGTAAACACATTATTCTAATCTCATTTTAGCAGAAGACTGTACTGTTTCATTTCAGTACAAAACCAGATATTCCACTCTGCAGATTTAGTTCTAATTCATCATTTTTTTCTGATTATCCACAGAATGCAAAATGAATAGAATAATGCACCAGAATATTTGTCCAATTAGCCAAATTCAAAATCAACAAAAAAATAAAAATATAAATAAAAGAAGAAATAATCACCCGTCCAAATGCATTGATCTCGAGGCCATCAGCAAGCAGATCGGCGATATCTTTCCGCAGAAACTTCTGCGTCGCACCTCGCTTTCTTCGTATCACATCGATCCGCGTCCTTGTTAGCTTAATCAGTGATTTACTGAATCCACAAACATTAACAAAATCAAACAACAAATTCAAATCAAGCTTAATTGGCGCATTAACAAACATTAACAAAATAAAACAACAAATCCATATCAAGCTTAATTAGCGCATTCACAAATCAAACAACAAATTCAAATCGAGCAACACATCAAGGTTAGTTAGCAATTTACTGCTTCCACAATCATTAACAAAATCAAACAACAAGCAACAAATCAAGCTTAATTAGCGCATTAAGATCTAGATTATACACAAATCGACAGCTCAAGAACTCACCATTTCGAGTGGAACCCACCCTTTCCGAGCAATCCGTCCAACATCGCCGATCACAATCTCGATCGAAAGATAGAGAGAGATGAATCGATTCAAAGACACGAAACAGAGAGCATTAAGTTTCTCTCTCCTCTCTCTCTCTACCTTCTCTCACTACTTTCTCTCTCTTCTGGTTAGGGATTTGGGGGACAAGGACTCCGTGGAACTGCGTTCATTTGCTTTCAACTGAGAGGCTCATTAAACTCAAAGTTACAGAAATGCCCTCCGTATTTCCAGAAATTAGTACGTAGTTTAAATAATTGGAATAAGGAGGGGTAACCCTGGAAAAGTAGGAGGTGGAACAACATAGCGGATCGAACGGCGGAGAATGATGAGGAGGAGAAATCCTGGCCGTTGGATTGGATGACTGGAAGTTGACGATGGTGGAGGAATCTGCTGAGCTGGACCGCACCCTGAGCTTTGCTACGCACTTTTATCTAATTAACAACTGGAAATTGTTGCGGTTACACAATTGAGATACATATTTTTCACTTTATTATAATAATTAAATAATAAATATATTTTTTTGAAGTTAAGCGTGCTTTGCGAGAGTAGTATCAAGATAGGTAATATCCTGAAAAGTCCTCGTGTTATACCCCTCAAATTAGGAATTCTTGGAAACAGTTTTTTTCTAGGGTAGTACCCTGAAGGGGAAAGGTTGCGTACATCCACCCCCAATACCCTACTTAGGCGGGAGCCTTTAGAGTATTGAAAATATTTTTTTATACTATTAGTTATTAATTTATCTACGCATAATTTCTATTTCGTTAATTTAGTGGCAAAGTATAACTGAGGTAAAATTGCTGATGCAATTTTTAATGGTCGATCAAAGAAACAGTAAGAGATGGGTTTATATGGGTTAATGGTTTGGCCTATATTGGATCTTGTATATGACATGACTTTACTGTTCAAAATTGCATCATAGCAATAGAATTAAGTTAAACAATTTATAAACTATAGAATAACTAAATTTATGCAATTAAAAGTAGGGGGATTAAGTTAATATAGTGAACAAAATTATAGAAATTATAAGAGCTGTTTGACTTACATAGTGATTAGATTAAACACCCCTGTTGATCTCCCTTTTCAACCGTTGGTCGCCCTATTTATGAAAACATTTATTTTTTACAGGAATTAAATTCTTATAGAAAGTTGTATATCCTAGGATTTCTATTCTTATGTCAACTTTTCATATAGTAGATACAAAGTGTATAATTGTAAGGATGTGAAATAAAACTTCATTGAAAGGGTAATTAAAAATAAAAGAATTAGAACTTACCCTATGGTCGGCTAAGTATTCCTACGTTTTGAAGGAATTAAATATTGCTAAACAATTTTCAATTCTCGTATTCTATCAATTTTCTAAAACTAGACAAGAGGCAAATCCTTATTTTCCATTAATTAATGGTTCCTGTGCTTTCGTCATAAGGCTTGAAAATTCGGCTCGCTTTGAGATCAAGCCAAGCCGAGCTGGCTCGTTTAACTAGCCGAGCCCATTGACCCCGAGCTTAGTGAAGCTCGAGCTCATAGGCTCACGAGCCTAAACGAGCTTTTTCTATATAATATATTTGCTTAAATATTACCCAATGAAGTAATATTGAAGCATAAATGTGCCGACACCGAGCTTAAACGAGCCTAAATGAACCTATATTGAGCTTAAGCGAGCCGAAATATTACAAGCCAAATTTGAAGCTCACCGAGCTTAGATCGAGCTAAGTTGAGCCGAGCTCGATCCTGAAATTTCAAAGCTTGGCAAACTTCAAGCCAAGCCTGAGCCGAGCTTAAAGCTAACGACCCGAGCCTCAAGCCTGGCAGGCTTAGGCTCGGTTCGGCTTGGCTCAAATATACCTCTATTCTTAACAATCAAAAAATGCCTAAAAATTATGTTGAATAACGTGGCAACCAAATAAGGCCTTAATGTGAAACCACATTTAATTATAAATAATTATATTTTGGTATAATTATATATATTTTTTAGTCATTAAATAAAATCAAATGGAGATATAAAAAAGAGTCCAGCTGGTCCCAGCAAAGAGACGTTGGGGCAAGTCGCTTGCATTAGCAGTTGATGAAAAGCATGAGCCCGCCCCATGTTGCAGTCGTTATAACGGTTTTCACTGCTATTTTTTCTCTCTCTCTCTCTCTTTTTACTGCTAAACAATTCGCTCTAATTTTTTATTTTGTGTGTGTTAGGTTAATTGACATTATTCAACTACTTTTATGATTTTAACTTTGACTATAGTGGACCAACTCGATGTATTTCAAATTTTTATTAGTACTGTTGTTTTATACTTAATATCCCTTAAGTTTGCATATCTATATTATATATATATATATCTGATATTATTTTATTTGACTTTAATTTTGTAAATTGTGTTCTTTTTTTTTTTTAAGGGTTAGAACCTTTAAAAAACAAATCTCTCTAAAAAGTTAACATTTTATGAAAATAAGGTTCCATATGTTCTACATTTCCCAAAACCTATCTTGCCTTTTTAAGACATTGGGGTTGTTAATGCTTAATATTATTATTTTTTGGGTTTATTATAACTAGTGATTATATTTGGGGTAAATTATAGAAAATTTTTCTGAATTTTATTTTAAAAATAGAAAACCTCTCTCACAAATAAAATATTTGTTAAACCCCCTCTTTTTTAAAATTGTCACTTTGACCCAAACAACTTTGTTTGACCATTTTATGCCTCAAAATAAAATAGCTAAGTTTTTAATTTTTTTTTTAGGTAGGATTTTATGTTTTGAGAAAAAATAAGAATTTTTTTAGGGAAAAAAGGATTTTTTATATTTATAAAAATTATTATTTTAATTAATTATATAGTAGTGACATTATAATATCAACAAAAATATTGTATTTTATCTTATAGTATCTTTTATAAAAAAATTTGAAAATATTTTTATCTTCTAAACTTATAATATTAATTATATTTTTCATAAATATATAAAATTTCCTTAATTTTATTGCAAAAAATATAATTTTTTTTTTATTTTGCCCTAACAATATAAAACCCTCTTCTAAAAATATAATTAAATATTTAATCCCCTCACTCTAAAGAGGCAAAATGGTCAAAAAGAAGTTGCATGTGGGTTAAGTAATAAATTTTTAAAAGTGAGGAGTTTTTTGAGTACTTTTATTGTGAGGGAGTTTTTTTGTTTTTGAAGCAAAAAATAGAGAGATTTTTTATAATTTACCATAATATTTTATACATAATAGTCGATTTTGCCTTAATTGTAAGGAGATTATTACAGATGAAGTGAATGATCTATTTTTGGGTCTGTTTGATCAAATTTATTTTTTAAAATATGTTTTTTAGGAAACATTTATTTTTTAAGAGTTGAGAGTATTTGGTTTATAAAGAAACATGTCTTTAAGTAGAAGTAGAAATTCTATTTTTGTCTTTAATTAGTAGCAGAGAAATAGTGCTTCTTCTTTAAAATATAAGAATAAACAAAAATTAAAATTAATCATTCTATTGCATTAGTTTGAAACCATAAAATGGAAATAAAAAAAAAAAATAACACGTTAATTGGTGAATTATATTTGATTTAAAATAGTTTTTTTAAAAGAAATAAGAAATTAAGTATTTAATTTTATTATGAATTTATTATGATTTTAGTTTTAAGTAAAAAGTAAACTGAAAAGGAACGGCAAAATACAACAAAAACATTTGCACCCTTATATAAAAAATGCTGAAGGCTACTTCAACAATAAATTTGATTTAAAGTACATAAGGGAATTTATCATTAAAGTCTTATGAGATTTGAATATTTAATACATAAATATCTAAATATTTTAATATATATAATAAGATATTATAATATTTGAACCTAGTACCCTCTGTTAAAATTCTATGATTTTTTTCAAAATTCGGCCAATTTTTATCAAAAAAATGCTGATGTAACACATTATCATAAGGATATGTATGAGCCATATGTTAGTAGTTTTATTAAAATTTTAGTGAATTATGATAAAAGTTCATCGAATCCTTATGAAACTTACACATATATATTGTTGGAATCATGTGTTTAGTTAACACCTTCTGTTAAAAATTCATTAGAATCCAACAGAGGTTGCCTATACATTACCATGAATCATATTGCACATCAATAATTTTCGAAGAAAATCTGTTTGATTCTGGTATAAGATACTTAAATGATAAAGTTTTTAAGCTTTAGGGTATCTAAGTAGTAAAATTTCTAAATGTCACAATACCTTATTATATATTAAACTGTTAGAGTATCTAGTTGTTAGGATGTGCCTCAACTTTAGTAGTTCTGGGATCGGGTGCAACAGGGAGAAGGCCGATCGATCAAAAGCATGGCCGATTGATCAGGAAACAACGAAGAAGTTATGCAGCAGAAGAGACATCGATCGATCGGCCGATCGGGACCTATTTTTCTCCGCTTGCCCTACTTCACACTGCCGCATATATATATTGAAGAGGGACGTGAGACTTTTCACGTTGAGAGCAACAGCACATCAATTTAAAGAGAGAATCCAAATCAAGAGAGAGTTGAGAGGAAGTGATATTGTAATTCTTCGATAAATCTCGTTCAAAAGAAGTGTCTTTGTAATTCTTCCATTATTTTGATCAATAAAGAATCTCCATCTCTGCCCGTAGCTTTTCCCTTCTCGGTTGTAGAGGGGTTTTTCACATAAATTATTGTCTCCTTAGTTTATTCTCTTTTACAGAGTGTTTACTTATCTTGTGTGTTATAGTATTTGAATTGAACCCTGTTATTGGGGTGTTAAGTTTCGCATTAGGAAGATATTACTTCCTTTACAAATTGGTATCATAGCATATCAGATTTGTCCAGTTCCTAACAAACTGATATCAGCGCATATCAAATTTGTTCAAGATTTTCTTACGCCAGTGATAAATGTTCAAAGTTAAATGTATATAAATGATAAAATTCGTACCTAAAAAACGTGGTGTTGCGCAGCCAAATGCACTAGTGTCGGTACAAACATTACTTAAATTGCACACTATTATTATATGATATGCCATCAAATATTAAAACAAGTAGCTGCGTCCTAATCCATTGCTTTTCAATGCATCATGTGTTAGCTTTATTCGATCGGAGCCTCATTTGATGAACATGAACCCAATATGAGGAGGCTCTTGTGTTACTTTCGTCTATTTTATAGAGCTGAATCGGCTTTACACATGCTAACCATAAAGTTCGTTAATTAAAAATGTTGGGTATATTTTTTACTTCAAAATTAATTTATATAAAAGTGAAAAGAGAAAAAGAAAGAAAAAGAAAAATGGGGAGTTGAATCTTCCAAGTAAGGCGCTGGGAAGTTTACTTCCACAAGTAAACTAGTATGAGTTGTGTCCTTTTTTGTCTTGGTGTCTTTTTTTTTTTTTTTATAAATTAGATTGTTGAATTGTGTAGAGAAAATAAAGAGAGAGAGAAAATTTAGAGCGTTTGGGTTTGTAAAGGGGTGCTCGAGGGGCACACGGGCAAGGGGGGAAAATATGTGAGAAAGATGTTTGTGTGGTGTTTTAATGTTGGGTGGGTTTACCCGAACATGAAGAGAGTCAAGTTCGGGGGACATGTGAGGGTGGTGCGCCTTGAGTATGAGAGTTATACTCGGGTGCCTTGATTGAGACTGTTGAAGAAAGTTTTTGTAACTTCCTCTGTCCAAAGCTACGTTGTGTGAGGGCTAGTGGCTTTTCGTTCAAAGTTAAGTTGTGGAAGGGCTGGTGGCTTGCCGTGCAATGCTACATTGATTCGAGGGCTGGTAGCTTGCCGTTCAAAGCTACATTAGGAGAGGGTTGATAACTTACAGTGCAATAGTCACATTTATTGAGGTTGATTGTAATATGAGGTTTTGGGGGTTATGATTGGATATTGTAATTCTTAAATTTCATAGTGGATTTGATACCCCTTCGGGTCTCATGGTTTTACCCTCTAATTGAGAGTGGATTTCCATGTAAAAATATATATCGTGTGTTGATTTTCTCTGTTTTTTGTTGATTTTTCACTTCCATTGTGCTTGAATGTGTGAATTTTCCCAACAAAAAACTATGATATGGTAGATGACATCGACATTAATACATCATTAAATTTATGTTTTAGTATATGCGAACTATTAGTATCGACCCATGTTTATTCCCTGACCTAACAAGATCGTGAAAGTGAAATTAGGGTTTCTAACTGCTCATATATATTTCTCCATCTTCTCTTCTCAATTTGTGAAATGTTAGTTTCATGTTGTGCCCCAAATTTAAGTCTTAATTTAGAAACAGAGGTTTGTGTTGGTAGTCGAGGGCCCATGCTTTTATTTGTTGCCTTGCTCGAACAGGCCCGTTAAGAGAAAATTAGAGGTTTGCTTTTTCCTCGATTGGCTCGTGCGTTTTTTATATAAGGTTTTTCTTGTAAATATGTGTTAGTGCCTTTTCTTTTTATTCTCTTCTCAGTTTCTTTGACTTGTTTTGGATCTAAATCGAATCTATTCTTGGATATTTACTTTAATATTTAGTGTTGTAACGAGATTCCCCATCCGAGCTACAAATGTCCTTGTGTGGCACCACTAGAGCATATGGTTGTAGATTAATGATTTAGATATATTGACAATAATTTAAGTTTTACAAATAGAGTTACACTTGTCAATCAATGTAAATGAGCTGAACCGAACCCAGTTCATCATTATCAATTATTTAGTTTAGGATTTGCTCAAAAGTTTGCAAAGTTTAGAGATTATAAATTCGAGTTCAAGTGAAATACTCGAACCTAGCTTGATGATCAACTGTAAGCAAAGCCTAAGTTGGTTCCACAAAAAATATTTTCGGTGTGATAAATTTTTCTTCAAAAAATAGTTTCAACTAAAAATATTTTTTTAAAGAATTTGTTACTCTTTAGCTACAGAAAATAGTTTCATTTTATAAATTTGAAATTGAATTGAAGCACGTAAGATTATAATGTAAAATTTCCCTCTATAAAGTAAAATATTTTTCGCCTTTGTTGAGAGAAAGTCAATTTCTTTTTAAAAGAGGAAAATATTTTCCGTATTTGTAATTGTTGCTATGAAATTATATAAAGAATTAATAAAACTGAGACAAAAAAAACTTCCTATCTAAACAAACTGAGTCCAAGTTTACCTGTTTTAGACTTGTTTTCTTTTGTACCCAGACATTCGTCTAATGAACACCAACGAAATCAATGCCATAACTCTAAGGGAGAAGGACATTAAGTTCATATTTGTATAAAAATAATTAATTGCACAATGTTGAAAATATTAGATATTTTTTTAGTAAAATTTTTATAGTCAAATTCGAATATTATTAAATATCCTAGAAAATTAAAAGTTATATAAAAAAACCTTTATATACACATATACATATACATATAATTTATGTATGTGCATACATTCAAAAAATGACATGCATCATCTTCATATAGTTCACCTCATGACTAAACTTTACTCACTTGTATATATAAAAATGCAAAACAGAAAAATGAAGCAGATACTTATTATTTTTTTAAGTATATTTAAATTTAAATTTTTATTATTATTTTTTTAAGTATAATATATCTCTAATTTTATAGCATGTGCCACATTTTTCATCAAAATAGCTAATTATTTGAAGTAAAGGACTGCCCAATGAAATTTATCCGCAGAAAAAAAAAAAAAAAAAAAAAAAAAGAAGGAGAATAGTGTTGAGAGTGGGATTTGAACCCACGCCCTTTCGGACCAGAACCTTAATCTGGCGCCTTAGACCAACTCGGCCATCTCAACTTTGCTGCTCTTCCGTCTACTAACATAATATTTATTAATCAATTGATTTAGTTATATCTTCAAATTACTTATATCATTCCCAGTGCCCCAAGAGCTCCTGTCTAAGCAGGGTCTGAGGGGTGGATATACACAGCATTCCCTCTTTCTGGTGCTATCATGAAGGAAGCTGTTTCCGAGAATCCCCTGTTAGATTACTTATATCACAGTTTATAATTAGAAAAATAATAATTTATGTATGATACAAATGCAGATATATAATATAAACGACTTACATTATAGTTTCCATTGATTATAGTGTAAAAAGGATCATTTAAGGTTTATTTAAACTAGTTTGGACACATCAGTTACTAAAAACAGAAGTCTATTAATCAAATTTGTTTTGAATCCTTAAAATTTTAGGCCAACCTTAACTGCTACTCTTTTAGATTATATAGCTAAAGATGTGGGTGCAATTACTGCAGTAGTTTGTCTCCTAACTCCCAGGTAAGAAATTTTGGGTTCGAAGCTCATTAACTCTTCTTGAAAGTATTGGTTTCTTTTAAAAAAAAAAAAAAAAAAACCAACAATTAATTAAAAAAAATAACTCAATTATATGTTAATATTTCAAAAAATAACCCAACTCTAACTTTTCTACCAAAAAATAACCCAACTCTAACTTTTCTACTAAAATATAACCCCTCTGATTTTTCAACCAAAAAAAACCAAACTTTAAAACTAATCTAAAAATACCCCAACTCTAAAAATTTGATTTAAAAAATACTGAATTGTTATGCGTGGCATGATGTTCGGACAATATATTTTTCTTCTACGTATTTTTGGTTTTGCTTGTTCACTGTAGGACGACAAATGAGCCAAGTCGGCTCCCGAGCCGGTTTGACTTAGCTCGTTAAGGACTTGGCTTGGGTTCATCTAAGCCAACTTGAAAGCCTGCTCGACTCGTTTAAGGAGGCTCGTTCGTTTAAACAAACGAGCCAAATCAAATCGAGGCCAACTCAGCTTAAAAGGCTCACAAGCCGGCTCGTAAGGCTCACGAATGGGCTTGTTTATGGGCTCATGAGCCGGCTTGATTATTGGTCCGCATGTCTACGTTGCGAAATTGAGTTACATATATGTATTTAGTTAACGAGCCGAGCCGAGCAAGCTCTGGTTCAACTCAGCTTGGCTCGGCTCATTTGCAACCCTAGTTCTCTTGTTGTATTCCTTTGTTGTTTTGCTTGTTCTGTGCCTCCATGATGTTGCTTTTTTGTGGGATTGTACTCAATTATCAAAAAAACATGTTTTTAGTTTGGTTAGGTGTAAAAAGAATTCAAGCCAAATCAAAAATACATAGAAGAAAAATATATTGTCGGAGGGTTATATCACACGCCATGCTTAGCCACCAATTCAGTATTTTTTTAAAATTAATTTTAGATTCTGGTTATTTTTTAGTAGAAATTTAGAGTTGGGTTATTTTTGGTATAAAAAGTTAGAGCTGTGCTATTTTTTTATTAGAAAATAAAATTGGGTTATTCGTTGGTACAAAAGTTAAAGTTGGATTATTTTTTAGTAGAAAAGTTAGAGTTGTGTTATTTTTTGGTTATAAAATAGAGCTGGGTTATTTTTTGATATATTGACATATAGTTGGGTTGTTTATAGATTAATTGGTGAAAAAAAAACTATTGTATCCCTTACTAATATAAAAAAATATAAGAAAATTATAAACAATCACTCCATTTTTTAAGCTAATAATAATAATAGATAGCAAAAAAAGTTAATGATTAACACATATGAAAGATAATGATGTTCTTCTCACCCTTCTATGTCTTGAACTTCGGATCCCTCTCATCAGATTCAATTTGGCATTGGATCATGGGCTCTAGAAGGGCCCAATTGTTTAAGTTAGGGGTCTATATGAGCAGAGTGTCTCGTCAAACTTTAAAATTTCAAACTCGAGCTTTGCCAATAAAGATAAAGATTCGGGCTTAGCTCGACTTGGCTTAATTAATCTCGATACAACTTGGTGAGCTTTAAGTCTTGAGCTAAGTTTTTCTAATTTATACTCATTTGAGTTTGATCTAGAATCAATTGAGATGGTTTGGGCTCAAGATTTAGCTTGATCGAATGTATTTAGACTAATGGATTGTATTACAATAGACTCCATTGGACTTGTGAGCTAATGAGTTGGAGGTACACTAGGCTCGAGCTTGACTTCTTAAACTAAACAAGTAGGCTCGGCTAGGCTCAAAATTCAAAATGAGCTGGTCTTTTTGAACTGTATGACAAGTTGGTCCACGTGCCAATTCAACTTCCATACATTTATAGTGTAATGACAAGGGAATTTAACAATTCATTAACCAACTATGATCATAGTTAAGTTAATTTGACATAAAAGTCATTATTGTTTGGAGAAGAGTTTGAATCAAGGGTGATAAAAGATTACAGTTATAACATCTATGTAGTCTGTGATCAAACCCATATTCGATTAATTTTCCATATGTTATTTTGGCACACCATGATTGCACATAAAGAATGTCCACTCGAGCATCTCTTGTATTATCAGATGTAGATTTCGTCCAAATCACACGGACTTCTTATAATATATATGCTAATTCAATTTAGGGTCCCAAAATAAAAATCATATTTCATCCTATATTGAATAAGAGCTTTGCTATATGGTACGAGAAGGGGAACACGAAAATGCCACGAATTAGGAAGGCCAAGGGAGTTTTTCACTGACAACCAACATCTCCTTAAATGTCCAACCTGCCCATCCTGTCTGTCCTATACTGCCTGCTGATCTATCTATTTCGCAACATTTTTATGAAACTCTGTCTCGTATCGTGTATAATTTTTGATTGGATAAAGTTGATCGAAGATAAAAGCATAGCAAAAGTGGGGCCAGAGCAATGAAAGAAAACATGAGAAGCATCATTACTTGACCCCATCACCACCGTACACATCCCCTTACCAACCCCTCCAAACTACTCTTGACCGTTAGATTTGAGTCATTGTCCAAAATAGCTCAAAATAAAAAAAAATTATTCAAAATAGTCTATTTTAAAAAATATTTATCTAAATAGCCTTCATATCATCAAATTTGAAATTTTTTTTTTGTTTTGGAAATATCTCCCCCCTTATAATAATAATTTATACTAAATGTTATATAAACAAACAACTATTATTATATAACTATAATAATAAGTAAATTAAAAAAATTATGTATAAATAATATTATTTAATATTTAACAAACAACTTAATTTAAATTTTTAATTATAAATTACATATATAATTTAACTAAAATGTATGTTATAAAGCTAAATATAACATGATAATAAAATATAATTAATATATTTAATTTAATTAATAATTAATAATTTATTAAACAATTAAATAAAAAATTTAAAAAGGTTCAAAGTGTCAAGTACCCCAAAACACAAAAAAAAAATAAATTAAATTGATGATGTGGAGGCCATTTGGAAAAATATTTTTTAAAATGGGTCATTTTGGGTAATAGTTTTTTTATTTTGGCCTATTTTGGGCAATGGCTCGTTAGATTTCATTTCCTTTTTCTTTATTTACTGAAACAAATATTTAATCTCGAGTTAAAAATAAAGGATGAATTTTTCGGTATAGTCTTTTCTTTTTTAAATGTGGAGCAATATGTCCTTGGTGGAGATCGAGCCCAAGTGGCTTCTCTAGTCCCCGATATTCTTTGTCATCAAGTTATATCCTAAGGGATAGTACAATCTTTCATTAGGTGTATATATAGGTTAAAAAGGTTATGAGTCAAAATAGGCCCAACCATCGTTCAAGTACTATCATATCATAGGTAAAGATGCATTGACTTAACTGAAATTGTTGAGTTATAAATCGTTAGACAATGTAAGAGTTTGTAAAAAGTTAGAACAGTGTAATCTCAAATGAGATTGAATCATGTTGATACGGCATCAAACTTGTCTAGTGCTGACTATGGGTCAAAAGGGCCAATTTTGTCAAGCCAAATCGAGGAAAAATGTCGACCTTACATAAGTATGAATCAGGTTGATTCGACAAATTAATCTAGTGGGTCAAACTAGTATGATAGCTAGTGGGATGACTTGGTCACGGGTCAAAGTGGGTTGGGCTAGCCGAGAGCCACCTTGGCCCATTGGTTATATATAGTAATAACATTTTATCCGTATGTAACACTTGTATTCTCACGCGAGGAGATATGTTCTCAATAGTTAACGTTTATTTTCCTTTATTTGCGTACCAAATGATTGGAATGGTATGAAATTTCCCGGGAGTAGAGATTAAACTCATTAATCCCGGAAAATTGTGAGCTTGAACTTCACATGTCATAGTGTAAAGTTTCGCTCAATTCAGTTGAGCTTGATTTTAACTCAATTAGCTTTAAGCCAAGAGTATTATTTATCGAGGCCGAGATTTAGCTCTTTTAGCAATGTTTAGCTTAGCTATCAAACTCGAGTTTTGATTTACTTAGCTACCTGAGATGACATAACTTAAACTTTAACAAATTTCCTACTTTTAGTTTTAGAATACTATATGTATGTAATAAAATGAAATATATATATTATTTAACATATAGACTGAAAATTGTTCTATTATATAAATAATTTATTTAATATTATTTCATGTTTAGTATTATGAGGTTTGATGATGTTATTTTTTCGTTTACAAGTTCTGTATTCACAATTTTTTGTCCTTTAATTATATTCAAATTTTTTTTTAGTCTAGCTACCATTTTTAAATTTTAACTAAATTTTATAAAACGGTGACATGGTTTGACATAAAAGTTTCACGCACTAAAAATTATGTCATTCTCTAGAAGAATGTATAACAACAATTCAACACCTCAAAGGGACTCCTATTAAGACACGATTTGAAATTATCTAGAAAGATATATCAAGTTAAAGAGGTAACGAGACACCAAATTTAAAGGGTAAGATATGTTAGAACAAAATGTCAAAATACTTGCAACCAGGTAATCGCGAGATCTCAGGTGTTGAGGCTGTGTAATCACTTTTCTTAAGGTTTATTTCGCTATACGAAATATCCTCGGAGATACAACAACAACCAAAAATGAAGTAAGAATGTGTAAAGGGAGAGAAAGATCGAGATATGGATAGATTCGAGTTTTTGTTCAAGAACACAATACAAGAACACTTTTATGCAAAGACCCTTTCAATCTTATTTTTCTTCTTGTGTTTTCCATCCAATAATTTAACCATCAAAGTGTGGAGATAAATATATGTATACATGTAAAGAGACGTCCCAAAACAGATAGCCAAAATAGAAAATAAAGAACCGGGAAAAACCGCACAGACAAACCGTCGAAACAGACCTGTGTGTCGACACACAACTATTGTGTGTTGACACATAGAGTTACTGTAGATCTATGTGTCAACACACACTTCCTATGTGTCGACGCACAGACTTCCTCCATGCGCTTCTGTAAAGGGCTGTGTGTCGACACACGGGCCATGTGTGTCGACACACAGCTGTATCCCCATCGTTCTGTTGGATTGTGCTTCGACACACATGGCCCATGTGTCGATACACACCCCTAACAAGCTCTAAACATTCAAAACAAGTATCAGGACAATTTCAAATACATCTTATACATACATAAACAACATTTAACATATATATATGTATTACTCAACACATATTTTGAAAATACACCAACAATCCCCCACCATTTTCAAAATACAACCAATCTCGAAATGGCATCTCGGTTAAAGGAGGCCTTATTGTGCATCAACGAGGGTGTCTCATGATTGAACCCCCAGCTAGTGAAAATACCATACAGTTAATCGGATCGAAAAAGGTAGACCACGCTTTGAACCATACAACCCATTTGACTAACCGACTATCTAATCACGCACAAGGCATACTCCCCGTACACACCCTACAACTCCCAGATCGACGCATTTGTGGCCTTGTGTCCTGTTCCCTTCGTGAGTGTTTCAGGGCCAAACCCTTAGTCAAAAGTCACCCATTTGAAGCGGCCAAACTTCAACACATACTAAAGTGGACCTCATTGATCATGTCCCTGCGACTCGACATTCAATAAGTTCTAAAATCAGGTCCATTAAGAGCATTAGCTCATCCTCTTTGAATCTCTGACGCAGGTACCAAGCACTTCACCATCGGGATGGAAAAGTCTCATTTAGTGCTTGCAGTCACACAGATGACAAGTCTCTCTCATTGAACCCGAGACCTAGCGTCATACTAGGCGTCGAGTTGAGGGCCTATCACGGGTGACTAATAATGACAGGTTTCACACCATCCCTTTAATTATCAAGTCTCTAGCAATGTTCTCAAACAAGAGATCTACTAGTTTCAGACTTACATTTCAAAGTCCATAGTGATCACTCAATCTTTCATGAGTTATCTCACATCACAAAATTTGACACTGTTGTGTCCGAACTTTCAGTGATACATCTCACTTTTTCACATTTAAAAAACATCTCACTATCACAACGGATAGAAATAGACAACATTGGCTTGTGCCACAAAGGAAACTTAAACACAAAATCCTTTAATCACTATGTTTCTTTACAAGCTGAAACCAAAGCAATAAACTCTATTATCACAGTGGAATTTATAACACGTGTTAGTTTCTTGAAATTCAAGGAACAACACCTCCACCACTTATAACATTTACTAGCTTTTAAAAGCATAGTCATCTCTTTCGGATGTTCAACTGGCGTTCAAGTATTCTTCTAGATAGAAGAGTATTCATTAAAATAACACCACAACGCGAGGTCATTCTAGTACCTTGTGTACTCCATGCCAGTTATCTTTACTTACATAGCTAGTTATTTACACTCAGCCATTCAACAACCAAGGCTACATATAACCTTTTCAATTTTCAATTATACCATTGAAACATTTTCATTTGATTTTAAGTATTCATACCAAATTTCAACATGTAAACAATGTACATTCACACAATGAATCCACTGTCATTATCAGACTATTCATTTACACTTTTCGGATTCATTAACTACCTCTTACAAGAGGCCACATCGCAAGACTTCATAGACTCGTCATAGAATCACTATCTATGACACAAAAATATTGAACTTTGATGCTTATATTAGCTCTAGTTCATTCTTCTAGAAATATACAAGTCCGATCGTTAGGACTTTTCTTTTCACGTTTTTTTTTCCTTCAAAGTTCTAGAGTTTTTCCAGGGATATTCCCTCTAACATGATTTTCATCATCTATACCTTACTTCACATTATGACAATGTATAATTCCAGATCAATAAAAGACTCAATGTTACTTCGTATGCATTCATTAACATTTATATTTCAGGATGTTCAATTCACCCATAATTCAGTCACTTGAATACTCATGCCATTTATATGCATCAAACTTTATGGGTAACAAAGGAGTCATCATAACTCAGTGTTCATATACCCTTTAAATTTGTAACATTGATGACTAACAACATCCTAACAAGTGAACGTATCATCACACAAAAATCTTATTCACCATGCAACAATTGCATGAAACTTAGTTTCAACTTGACCTTCTTCACATTCATTGTATAAATGCACTTTATTTTAGCCGACTACTCAATCATCATATACGTATACTCTTAATATGCAAGTTAGCTTTACCTCAACCGCATTAATCATGATGAGTGACAAAACGATTTTTTTACACGCATGCCTGTTTTCATTGGAACACTACCTCCAATAACTTCGGAAAATCCCACCGAAGATATGTGGTCAGTTATGAATTTATTAACCATCATTTCCGAGTGCTTTAATACAATTCCTTTCATCATTCTTTATCATGAACTTTAACGTGAATTTCTTTATAGCAGTCCTACTAGGGATCAACATATGTAAAAATCCCATATTTTCATGATCCACTAATTCCATTCAAATTCACTCACTTTCATTTAGTCAAGTAGGCAGACGGCATTCATTTTCATAAATAATCAAACCATAGAGTTCATCACCACATTATGGCTCATGGAAACATTGGTCTCATAGCCACATCAACATATATGGTTACACAAACATTTTTATGATGCACCATCTTCAATATGATGAAATAATACATCCATAGTTTTACTAACATGCATATGAGCATAAATTGCACAACCACATTAATATCCATGCTCTTACTTTCATATCTATGGACATGCATGTTTTTAGTTATATTAACTGACATGCATCATCATTATAGCTCCACATATAAGCATGTTTATGCTCAATTTTTCATGATTTTCCAACTCCACTATAGTTCACTCCTTTATTAGGTTAACGAACAATTCGTACATGAGATTGACTCAATGACTGTCAACACTATAATAAATCAACATATCGAATTTTATTGTGGGCTTATTTCCACATAATTATTAACAAACGTGTATTAAATCACAATCTAATTATTGTTCAAACTTCTATTTCATACAACAGTGAATTTACCACACATAATGCACAATTTGTACTTTATCCCAACCATCGAATTCTTTATGAATTATAATCATATTTATGTGAAGTGCCTGGATCTTTATATCACCCATTTATAACAGAGCATAACCCAATTCTTATTATTATTAGCAGGATCATTTCGGTACTTAGTTAACTTCATAAGGATTTTCCTTATTAACACCGCCTTATTATAAGTTTTGGCATCGTCTTAGCGTTTGGTTTCAACAACTACGCTTAAGGACTTCTCTTTTAGCATCACCTCGACGTCTGGTTTCAACAACCACCCAAAATATCCATTTCCTCTTATTTTAATGCTCAAGTCATACATACTAATTTATAGCAAGTATGTCTTTCGTAATTTGATTTGTTATCTATTTAACTCCAGTGCACTTGATCTTAAATCCAAGGTACAAGCTACAACTAAATGGTGTCTGAGTTGAATATTATCATGATTTCTCAATTTTCACACGTATACTCGTCATGGATTAACATTCATGATATACAATTGTTGTGTTGTGTTTCAAATTTTTGAGTCTAGATTTCAAATAGAGGTCTGTGGTGGAGCGGAGGGACCAGGCCCTTGTATAGACTGTTTCAGTTCTTATCTTTGGAATTTCAATCCCACAAGTAGATATAACTTTCATGCATAAACAATAAGGCACCAACCACTCCTTAGGCATTATAGAGCTTCATGATTTTATCCCAAACCAAATGTATAAGTTTCACACAACTTGATTCCATTAATTGGATGTAAACCAAAAGGCATAAAGGCATTTCACTATTATCATTGTACATGCCCAAATTGATCATCATCATGAATTCTTGAATTATATTATGAAACCATATGCAAAATAGTCAAGTGCGTCATCAACAAAGCACAAACAAATTCCCATTCATCTTAGTGCATCATGGTTTCACAATTTACAAAATTAAACGACATACCTTTGTCCATAGCAATTCATACAAGAGATGGTTCCAAGAAGATGTCCCAATTCTCTCCATTCATCGTTCCTCCAATCTCACTCATGGTTCGCCATCAAAACACGGAAAGTGAAGAAGCCATTCTCAATTAACGAATTTTAAACCTTAAGAATGTTAAAACAAAATGTCAAAATACTTGCAACCGGGTAACCGAGAGATCTCAGGTGTTGAGGCTGTGTAATCACTTTCCTTAAGGTTTATTTCGTTTGTGTCGACACATAGACTTCCTCCATGCGCTTCTGTAGGCCATGTGTGTCGACACATAGCTGTTTCCCCATCGTTCTGTTGGATTGTGCGTCGACACACATGGCCCATGTGTCGACACACACCCCTAACAAGCTCTAAACATTCAAAACAAGTATTGGGACAATCTTAAATATATCTTACACATACATAAACAACATTTAACATATATATACGTATTACTCAACACATATTTTGAAAATACACCAACAAGTTACATATTAATACCATGAAATTTCACGTATTAGTTTTTTTAAGGGATTTTCTAACATATGCCCAATAGGCACATGTTAAAGTATATTAATTATACTTTTATTTATTTATTTATTACTAAATATAAAATTATTATTATTATTTTTGTACTTGGTCAATCAAATATTAGAATATGGTGCAATTAATACGTCTTAATATATGTCCATCGAGCACATGTTAGAAATACCTTTTTTTTAATTCACAAACATTACAAAACAGTTTTTCAAAAGATACATATAATTAGTAATAATAGTGTAAAATGTGTAAAACTTAATTTTATTTATTGGTAAATTAATTTACCAAATGTTAATCTATATATATATATTTCGGTTTGGCGTCGTCTTCTTTTTTGATTTTGAATTTCCAATAGAGCGCGCGTGGACAGGTGGCCCCCGGACCATTCAAAATTAGCAAAGCTGAGAAGGCGTCTACTTTCCACACTCTCACTCATAGCGCGTATTACCCACGCACCGGCCCCAGATTTCAAGTACTGTACTGTTAAGCGCATCACAATATGATTACAAAACAACTCACCTCTTTCTCTCTCTAATTTCTCAATCTCTGGATTGTTGTCCCAGTCTCCCATTTCAAATTTGTAGGAAAAAAAAAATTATACTTTTAATTCTTTTGGGTTTTAAAAATTGAAACTTTTCTTTTGATATTTCAGCATCATTGATAACAACACCCCACCTCCAGCATCAAAGATTGGAGCTTTCTCTCTCTAAGAAGCTTCCTGGGGTTCTGATTTTGGTTCATTTCAGGTGGGTTCAAAGTTGATTTCTTGTTTGTTTGCTGAATTTTAGTGGGTAGGGTTTTGTGATTTGGTTTGATAAAAGTTGACAGTTTTGGTTGAAGGTGAAACCCTAATTGAGAGAGAGAAAATGAATGTTGTGGGGAGGCAAATGGGGAGATCGAGCGCCGCCGTGCACCATCAGAGACAGTACTCATCGGATAACTTAGCTGATGCGTCTTCTAAGTGGGTTCAATCGGCTAATATCGCGCAGGTTATTTATATTTTGGTCTCTTTTTGTTAGTTTCCTTTTGATTTTTGTTGGCATTTTCTGTGAATTTAAGCTTGTGTCTGATCGTATTTGTTGCGAGCTGACTATCCTAAAAGATTAAGGTGATGGGTGAAGGCCCAGAGGCCCATGTTTGGTTCTATAGGCTAACATGCCCTCTCACGCAAATGCTCATTGAGTTTGAAGCGTGGATATTGTATAAGCCTATCTCGTACCTTGTGCTTAAATTATGTTAGTATTGAGATGGAGCTATTGGGATTCGAACTTGTGACCTCTTGGTTATCAACGTTCTGATAACATGTCAAAGAACTAATTATCCCCAATGCTTAAATTGATGGGTAAAGGCTTAAGATTGATTTTATACTCTAACATACCTCTTCATGCAAATGCCCATAGGGCTTGAAGTGTGGATATTGCACAAACCCCCCTCTACCTAGTGCTTAACTTACCTTGATAATGAAATGGGGGCTATTGAGATTCAAACTAATGATCTCTTGGTTAATAGGACTCTGATATTAGATCAAAAAACCAAATATTTGAAAAGCTTATGCTGATGGGTGAAGGCCAAGGAATGGTTTTATACTGCCACATTTTTTGTGAACTTAAGTTTCTGTTTGGTCATATTTGTTTGGAACAATTGAATTTGAGCTGAATGGATGTATTCTTGGTGATAGGACTATGGTTTCTATGGCGGTGAAGGAGGAGGAGGTCAGGGTTCAAAATGGAACAGGAATCTGCAGAGGAGTTTGAATGGAGGGAGTGAGATTTCATTTGATCCATCAACGCCGTCGAATTATCCTCGATCTTCTAGCCTCCGCAAAAATGGGGATGATAGCATTTCGCCGAATGAGTATAGCCCTGGATTGCTGGATCTTCATTCCATGGATACACAGCTCATACCTGAGGTCATTCCGCACTCGATGCTTCCCCACAATATTGTTAATAGATGTGGCTTATTAGCTAATTAATATTATATCAGTTAATTCACGATAGGACAAATTTGTGGGTTGTGATTCGGGGCTCTGAAAATTTTGGATTGTTATAGTAGAAAATTATTCATGGGCCTTCACGTATTAGCTAAAGTGTTTGGCATAATTGGTTCCTTGTCTTGGAGGAATGAATCCAGTTGAAGTGTGAAAGGAGAAAAGTGTCTATGGAAAAGCTTAATGCTCAATGAAAGAATAGATAACACATGAATCAGGGTGTGTTTGGGTGGAGATACTGAGCTACATACTTGTTTTTGACATGGTCTAGTGGCTCATAGCTCCTAAATCCTTGTTTGGTTGCAAAGCTATGTAGTTAGACATTAGCTGTACATCTAGATTTTCCTAAAATCTAGAAAGAGATAGCGTTTTGCGGGTGGGGGGTGTTCCTAGTTGCTTGTATATAAATAGGTTTTTAAGGAGGTGATGGAGGCAGAGATAAGAAATTAGGGGTGCTTGAGAAAAAAAAAGTGGTGGGTGAGAGGGGCGGGGAGGTAATAATCAGCAGGTGGAGAACATACAGGGACAAATTTAAGCTTGTCGAGCCCAATTGATGTCAATGTCATTGCATTTCAGATATAACTGGAGGGTGGTAGAACTCAGTGAACTGTTAAATGGTTCCAGATAAGTGCTGGAAGTTTCAGTATTGATGGATATGCGGATGGTCTTGGAGTGTCATGATATGTTTGATAAATTGTTAATGGAATTAGTAAGCACTAAAAGTGTTCGACACTTGCATGTTCAGTAGAACAATGGAGCGGATTTGCACCCACAATTTCCTTGTAAATTTTTATAATTATGACATTTTTCTTCCATGGATAGGAAAGTTGTTGGCGAATAATTAAATTTACATCAGAATGTAGGGCTGATTGAATAAAGTCTTTTGGTGCTAATGAACGCTGGGCTTGTCAATTTATCATCTTCCCATTTTATCTCGTTGGACTTCCTACATCTTGAGGAAGACAATTTGTGTACGTCTTCTACTTTAAGTCCCCCTCGGCATGACCTTTTATCTTTTTGCAAACCTACTGACTACTAAACGATTCAATGCTTAGAGCTTTGAGTTGTAGATGTGTAGTTCTATATGATGTCAAAACAGCGACTAAAACTAACTTTATATTATGGATGGCAAACCTCATGTTTATAATTATGCCTTCTTGTTGACTCGATTGCTTTATGACATAGGATATGGCATAGCATCACATATCGATGTGAGTTTGACTTTACCAGGACCAAGTATTTCTTGCTTTTCCCCAGATCGAGCTGTTATCCTCTAGACATAGTTGTGCGATCTAATTGATTATTGTTCTGTATATGAGATACATTGTGATCCACTGCTGATCTCTGTGACTTTTTGTAAGCTTGTAACTTCAGATGGTACATATACCAATATAATTGTTTGCTTGATCGACAGATTCCAGTACGTAGCCTCTATGATGGACCTTCACTTCAACAACCAGCCCGTGGTAAAAGTGTTGATGAATCAGAGGCATTTCTTTATAACAGTAAAAATGCAGGCAGGGCAAACTCCGTTGCCAAGATCAAAGTGGTGGTATGTTTGTCAATAATTCCACTCCATGCTCGTAAACTTTGTTCTCATATTATCATTATTGGCTTCACTGAAATTAAATAAAACACGTAATCAAGCGAAGGGAAGCTGTATTAACTGAATTTCCACTTGGAGTCCTGCATTCTCTCAAAAACCTTGAAAGCATAGGAAGTGAAGATAAACAGAAGTTTATGTCCAATAAGAAATGCTGCACATGAATAATGTGTAATAATCCATTCCTTAAGCATGGGAAAATCGTGTCTTATGTCGTTTCGCTTTTGTTTCACCAGTAGCATTTTTGATGCAGGTGCGCAAGAGACCGCTCAATAAAAAGGAAATTGCCAAGAAAGAAGATGACATCATAACCATAGAACCAAATTCTAATTCGTTGACTGTCCACGAAACAAAACTGAAGGTAAGTGCTCCATGCCCTTATGTTGGTTTTATGGCTTGCATATTAGAGATTGTTGCATCTGCTTGTATTTCAGTAATTGTAAGGTTAAATCCCTACTGTTCAATTCATTCAATAATGTGGCATAAAAGACTAGCATCTTAACCTCCCCTTTTCTTGTTATTCTTGCTGTTTAACAATGGCTGTATTTGCCATTGTTTCTTACATGACCTAGATGCCGGTAAAATCATTTGTGTTTTACTACTAGTTGTAGGCCACCCTATTTACATTGGATGAATCCAGTCCTATTTCCCTTTGCTCTTATGATCTGTGATAACAGCTAATTCTGAAATATTATAGATGTAATTCGTTTGCTCTGCCATCTTTGGTAGTTCCATTTGCAAAACAATCAGCTAGCTGGGACCCCACCTACAATATGGAAACTCGTATCAAGATCTCATATAAGTTTATCTGCTGCTAAAGTAGAAGGATAAGTGCTAGATTTTCTCTACGTACAGTATTAATATAACTTCATAAAGATTTATCTCGAAGATAGTTCTCTATGCCGTCCTGACTGTACTGGGATTCTGCCCTTTTTGAATGCTTGACATTAGTTTTATCTCTGTGGCTTTGATATTTCATGTTTCGCATAAAATCTTATTATTACACTTCCACAGGTTGATTTGACAGAATACGTAGAGAAACATGAATTTGTTTTTGATGCTGTGCTAAATGAGCATGTTTCAAATGATAAGGTACACACAGTCATGCGGACTCCTTGTCAAGATTGCTATTATGAGTTGTGATTTAGTTTGATGTGTTTCAATAATTCATCTAAGGTTTATGGTGAGACTGTGGAGCCAATAGTCCCATTGATTTTCCAACGAACAAAAGCTACATGCTTTGCATATGGTCAAACAGGCAAGTATTTCTCAACATGTAGATTAGTGGAGGTTGTTTTTAAATAACATTGATCATCATTGCACTTGTGATAGATTACCTAAATTCCAGTTATTCTTGTCTTTTGAACTCTAGTAAGACTTTGGCTAGTGGTAAATACGCTGTCAAGGTTGAGGGATTAGAGGATTGAATTCCCTTTCCCCCAACCTTTCTTCATTACCAAAAAGCTGTTCTAAATTGTTAAGGAACCGTCTTAAAAACTAAAGTTGATGGGTAAAGGCCCAGAAATAACTTTATACTCTAACATGAACTCTCATGCAAATGCTCTTTGGGTTTGAAGTATGGATAGTACATAGGCTCACCGCATATGTTGTGCTCAAATTTTACTATTGTAGAGAGTAGGGGCTGTTAAGATTGAAACGCGTGGCCTCTTAGTCAACAAGACTTTGATACCATATAAAGAAGCCGACTACGCAAAAGGTTAAGTTGATCAATGAAGGCACATGAATAGTTATGTACTAACATGAATTTTGGAATCGATCCACTGTGATTGTAATCGGAGTGAGTGATGAAATTGAAACATGGCTTTTGCTTGTGGTTATGGCAGTCTGGACCATTCTTTCCATCAAGTTAATTGGTAAAATGCATCTCATCAGACATGTCATGGGCGTGTAATATTGTTGGCTTATGTGGATGGATCTGCTCCAGTAGTTATTTTTCCCCACAAGTTGCATATGGATCATATTGTCACTTGGACAGACAATTCTGGACTACGACTAAAATCATTTTGTATCTCTACTATGAATGCATTATGAAACTGACAATATAGTAACGTTGTCAAAAATTCATTTCGTGTAAGTTTGGTATCTCTTGCTTGCCTGGTGCAATTGTCTGTAATTTGCATCTTGCTTCCCTTATCTTTTCAGACTTCCTCTCAAACTAGCTTACGGTGGTTCTGTTTGCATTTAGGGAGCGGGAAGACATACACTATGCAGCCCCTTCCGCTAAGAGCATCTCAAGATATCTTGAGTTTAATGCACCATACTTACAGAAACCAAGGATTTCAGTTGTTTGTCAGTTTCTTCGAGATATATGGTGGGAAACTATTTGACCTCTTAAATGATCGGAAGTAAGTTGTTACACTTGTTCTTTGCTATGATCATTGGGTAGATGGAATTAGAGGTGAAATGAGCCTGTGGAGCTCTAGTTGCCAACATTTGGCTCGGTTCATAACTCACCGAGTCAATAGATTTTGAGCTCAAGCTTGGGTTGTCATGTCCTCGAGCTTGAATCTACTCAGTTGAGCTTAGCTCAGTGTGCTCCAAGCCCTGCTCTTTTCATTTACATGCATTAAGCTCAATGTGGGCTTGTTTGGCAACTCAGCTATTCAGTCTTTAACCTAGCTCAATTAGGCACACTTCGGCTCATAAACAAGCCTCAATTATTGAGGTATACCAGGCTTGGGCTCGCCTTGTTTTGCTAAACATGGTGTCCTGACTTCGAATGAGCTTTAAACAAGCTGAACTTTTCATGCAATATGACTTGCCAGCTAGCTCGACTCTTTTATATCCCATACCTCTAAACTTCGTATTCAAACGTGCAGGAACCTTTTCATGAGGGAAGATGGTAAGAAGCAGGTCTGCATTGTGGGTGTGCAGGAGTACAGGGTATTTGATGCTGAGTCAATCAAAGATTTAATTGAGAAAGGAAATTCCACAAGAAGTACCGGGACAACTGGTGCTAATGAAGAGTCATCCAGGTCGCATGCTATTCTTCAGCTTGCTGTTAAGCGATCTGCGGATCGCAATGATTCGAAGCCTCCTCGTATCGTGGGCAAGCTTTCCTTCATAGACCTTGCAGGAAGTGAACGGGGTGCAGATACTACTGACAATGATAAGCAAACAAGGTATGACATCCTTTTTTTTTAAAGAATTAGGTAAGACTTAAATCGATTAGCATTTTGAGCACTTGTGATGTGAATTCTCCTGGAAGTAGATAAACAAACATGCGTACTAACACTTTTAGGCTGAGTGGTTCAAAGTAGTTCTGTTAATCAGTCCAAATCAGAATCAGACTAGACCATTGGGTAAAGATCTAAACATTGCACCGAGGAGCAGACTGAATAATAACCCATTTAGTTTGATCTTGGACCGAATTATGCAGTCTAAATTTCAAATTGGACTAATATTTTGGCACTTTAAAGATGTTCATCGCTTCCAGCCTTTACCAGGCCAAATTAAATTTGATTGAAGACCGGCAGATGTCCAAATCAAGGATTGGAATGCAACTGATTTGGTCCTTGACCATATAACCCAGTTGGGTCCCGTTCTTCGGTCACAGGAACACCTCTTGTCTAGAAATTGATATATTTTGAAGCTGAGTAAGTTGGTTGTGCAACTTTTGCACTTCTGATCTTGTTTCTAAATTTATGTTGCAGAATGGAGGGTGCCGAAATCAACAAGAGCCTGCTTGCTTTAAAAGAATGTATACGAGCTCTTGACAATGATCAGAATCATATTCCTTTTCGAGGGAGTAAGCTCACTGAAGTTCTTCGTGATTCATTCGTGGGAAACTCTCGCACAGTCATGATCTCTTGCATTTCTCCAAACTCGGGATCCTGTGAACATACCCTTAACACTCTCAGATACGCTGACAGGTGATTTTCTGCGTAATAATAAAGTACTCTCTGCTATAGAAGAGCTGACAGTGGATGTAAACAAACTGAGTGGAGCCAAGTATTCCTTGTTCAAACTCGAGCTTGAAAAGTTCTAACGATCTTGAGTTTGATCCAAACCTTATTGAATTTTTTGAACCTTTATTCAAACTCGACTCCAGAAGTTACAGTGTGCTTGATACTTGGATCAAGTAAGCTTGTTAGTGTAATCTATCTGAGTCTGTTATCGAGTCAAGCTCGCCACTGACAAGTTGTTCGACCTACTAACAAGTCATAATAAATCATTCATTATCATGCTAATACCGAGCAACTAACAGACCCTTAATGAGCCTTTAACAAACTGTCCGTAAACTTTAATGAGCCTAATGATCCCTATGGCTGAACTCGGACTGTTTACTTATCAAGCCTCCTACCGAACATGAACAGGCCTTCATCATTCTTGAACTTAAATAGTTTATCAAAATTTTAGTTTGTTTACTCCTAATATATATTACACACATTCCAGGGTTAAGAGTCTGTCCAAGGGAAACAACTCTAAGAGGGACCAGCCATCAGCAAACGCAAACGTTAGGGACTCGACAACATTACCCTTTGGATCAACGGCTCTACTAAACCTTGAGGAGAGCTCAAGTGATTTCCCAAATGGAACCAACAGGTTCGGATGGTCCTTTGAAAGAGACCACTCTCCATCGCCAAAGGTAGAGCGGGTCCCGAGTGGGAGGGCTGAGAGCAATTTGGCTTCTAGTTACTCAGATTACTACGGGGTTCAGAAAGGAGTTCGAAATGACATAGCGGATGATGAATATGATTACTCAGAAGATGTTTTTGAATTGGAGAAGCCAATGGTGAAGAATAAGAAGGCAGAGATGAGGAAAAATGACTCACAGAGCAAACTGAAAGACATGGGTGAATTTAATAATTCCGGTTCAGATGATGATCTTAATGCCTTGCTAAAAGTAAAGAACTCTACGGATTTGTGATGCAAATTGTCTGACATTATCTATATAACTTTGATTGTAAATTAAAATTCGATTTGCCTTGTTCCAGGAAGAGGAGGATCTGGTTGCAGCTCACCGGAAATTAGTGGAAGAGACAATGGAAATCGTTAGAGAGGTCTGTTGACATCCGCATATCGCTTATCATCTGATTTTGTTGGTACGAGTAGCGAGATAAAATGATACCATCTCCCATTTATAGGGCACTTGTTTGATGAGCTAAGCCTAAGAGCCCTCTAAATCAAAAGCTAGTTGTACAATGAAAAGTGAGATCGAAATGAATCCATCTTTTTCCTGTGTTTTACTAGTAAAACTAATGCACAGCCCTTTGATCTATGTAGTTCTAGCTTTTTAAAGCGCTAAAAATGTGTAGAGCGATGGGCTCCTTAAGATTTTGAGATGGTCCATTAACATAGTCTCTTTGATCAAGGTTTTGTATTTGAGTTCTAGCATCCTGCATTCTTAATATTAATGTAGTTGAATCGCAATAAATGATGTGGATTTGTGTATTATCTGTGCTTAAAGCCAATTTCCATTTGCGTAGGGGGATGTTGGAGTACAAAATCATTTCCAAGCTTTCACCCAATGGCCTAAGGCTTTTGCGATGACTTGTTTTGCAATATAGTAGCAAAGTCTCTTCGATAGAGGCCTCAAATTTGAATCCCGCCAAGCATTCTCTTAATATTTATGTAATTTGAGTCAATATACAAGCTGGTTTCGCGCATTCTCTACCGTTTAAGTCCAAACACATTTGCATAAAGGGGTATGTTACGAGTATATATATAGTTGGTTTCTTGTTAGTGACAAACAACATACGTTTATGCAGGAAATGGATCTACTGATAGAAGCCGACCAGCCCGGGAATCAACTAGATGACTATATCTCCAAGTTGAATGCCATTCTCTCTCACAAGGCCGCAGGGATCCTGCAACTGCAAACTCGGCTCGCGAACTTCAAAAGGCGGCTCAACGAGCACAATGTTCTAGTATCTTCCATGGGTTGCTAATTTCATCTCGGTTCTATCGTTCATTTTCTGATGAGGTATGGTTTGCATTATGTTACTTTGTTATGCTAGAAAGTTGGACACAGGTATGTGTCTAGAGGTCAGATTCGACTCTCTTTCCTGAGCTTTTTCTGTGTTTTTGGTCTAGATATCATATTAACGTTTAAGTACCCTTATCTGAGATGGGTACTTTTTGGATGGGATGAAGAGTCTGAGTAATGGAGGAACTGGATGAGTCTCGACAAACATGATTGTGACGATCTTCTTTCTTCCCGGTTTTTAGCTGAAAAAAAAAATAATAAGAAAGAAAAAAAAGAAAAATGAATCTTATTGTGATTGAGATGCTGGATCTGCTGATAGCGGGCTTCTTTTTTTTTTTTTTTTTTTTTGTGTAAAGCTTTGCAGCAGTGTAAAATACTAAAATTTCCTGTAGCTTGGCTCCCCATACTATATGAAGTATGAATATGGTTAACCATTTACTTTACGTTATGTTGTTTGTGGGTAAATGTCTATGAATAATTTTTACTCTAAAATAGCCCTCAGGGGGTATACCCGAGTTTGGAGCGTGAATAATGCATAAACCCGTATATCTTGTACTTTAGTTACCCATTAGTCTTTCTAATTGTCTATTGTGTCAGTTTAGTTCCTGTATAATTAAGGTTGTCCCAATGAAGTCTAGTATCGAAAATTAAAAGTTAAAGTTTGATTGAATCGTCATGTTATAAGCATTTCAAGGCATGTTTAGTTTACCTTGCGTAAACGTCGACCTACACCCCCTAAATATGCAAAACATATGCAAGTGTCAAATAACTATATGATTGCAGTGACAAACTACTGTTAATTTTGACCTTGGACTATATTAAGACAATTTCAATTGTCTAGATGAAAAATTAATGTTACTAAAAGTTTAGATACTAAATTGACACAATGAACAATGTATTAATAATTAATGATGTAAATATCTTATAATTATATTATTTTAATACTGAAAACAAATCCCATCAGAATTTGAAATCGTGACTTGTTAGTCAAGGAAGCTCTGATATTATGTCAAGAAATTAATTATTTTAAAGATTTAAATTAATTAATGAACATTTAGAAATAGTTTTATATTCAATAGTGATGTATTAGACAATCTTAGGTCATATATCTCATCATCAATGTTTTTGGCTAGGGTTGTAGCTCTATATCCTTTATTTTTGTTCATTGTGATAGCTGTATATCAAACCATATTTATCAGGATATTTATGTGATAAATTTTATATATATATATATATATATTCATGTAATCGTGTATCATATAGCAATTTTTGTGTAACATTTGTTGTATTCTTGAAAAGTTATTTGATTTAGTTGGAAGGTATTTAGGTGCTGGGACTTTAAATCCTTGAGTAACCTTTTATTTATTAAAAAAATAAATAAATAATAAATTATAAATTTAAGACGATTTTAGTGATAATTTTTTAACCTTTAGGTAATTCATTACATAGATATTTTGAAGTTTGATAAATTTTTTTTTCAGGTGTTCTGATATTTTAATATATATAAGAGGTGTCATGATGTTTAAAAGATGGTAACATTTAGCTATATTGAAGTTTTAGAATTTTATCATTTAGGTATGCTTTACCAAAATTCATAGATTTTTAGTAGAAATTGCCAACTTAAAATATAATTATAACAATATATAGCTATTTTCTATCATAATATATAATTTTTTTAATCACAAAATGTTAATAGTACACATTATTTTGTTAATTTATAGATTTTTTAATCATAATTTATTGAATATTTTTTGTAATATGGTGTTTTTTTTGTAAACATTTATATGAGTCATATGTATGTGTAGTTGTAATCGTGTACAACATTTTGACCAAAAAAAAAAAAAAAGTTCTGATCAAAATAAAAAATTGTGTACCCTATTAGTACAGTAAGGAAAAAATTAATCGGATTTTGACAAATATTCCCTAAGTTTTAACGTAGGATACCAAAGTTAATTTCTTTTTTTTTTTTAACACTAAAGTGAAAACTTTAAAACACTTTATTATATATATATATATATATATATATATATATATATATATATATATATATATAACATATAAAGGGTGGCGTTCTTATGAAAGGGTAAGAGTGTAAGAGAGGCGAATTCTGGCCCTCTATTATAATGGACGGTTAAGACTTGTCAAATATTAAAAAAAATTAACAATTTATGGTCAAGATTTGTTAAGTATTGAAAAAAATTCTCTCCCTTTCCCCATCTTTCTTTCTGCCCTATGAAAAGATATGGGCCGTAAATTATTAATTTTTTAACGTTCAATAAATTTTAGCCGTCTATTATAATGCAGGGCCATGATTCGCTCCTCTTACGCTCTCACCCTTTCATAAAAACGTCACCTTATATATATATATATTAAACAACTTTGCTTTCGGATAGAACCCTAAAGGAGTAAGACTGTATACATTCCCCTCCAGACCATGCATATGCAGGAGATCTCAAAACACTGAATCAGTTGTTGTACATATATTAAAATATACGATTACTTATATAATAAATGTTTTTAATTTATATAGAGAGTTTTTTTTTTTTTTGGTGACACCTGTGAAGTGTCACGATTTAAAATGGGCAAAAAAGATACGATGGTAACACGTATACCAAAAAAAAAAAAGAGATTATTTACACTCAAATAATTTGACACCCCAACTCCTCCCATTTCTCACCATCTGTTCATTGCCCTTTACTGCTGTCCTGTTTAGTGTACATAAACCCTTTTTTATATCTTTCCCTATCAATTTAAACACTTAAAATAATTAATTTCTTAATATAATATCTATATCTTGTTAATTGAGAGTCCACAAGTTCAAACTCAATCATTGGTTTCATAATATAATATCTGTGCTTTATTCATACTTTAAGTTTAATTGACATTTGATTGAGAGGGTATGTTAGAGTGTAAAATTATTTTTTTACCTTTGCCTATCAGCTAAAAAGGAACATACCAAGTGTCTCAAGGGCTCTCGTCTATACAGGGCCTGGGAGGACGGATGTACGCAGCTTTCCCTCTTCAGAATGTTAACCTGAAGAAATGATGTTTTCTAATATATTTTAATACGTATTTAATATATTAATAACAGGCGTATTTTACCAACTATACTTATATAAAAATAAAATAAAATGATAAACATAAAATGTTGATGTCGGCAATTTTTTGCTTACCCAATCAAAAGCTCACATCTTTATAGGTTAATATAATAATCATAATAATTGTATTTAAATAATAAATTATTTTGATTTAGATTCTTACACGTTGGTTGTTTTATTTTTATATTACTGTATTAATTTCGGCTACTGCGCTGCGCCCCCCCTCTATCTTCTGTCATTTCTATTTTTAATGGTTCAATTTTACTGTGTAAGATGCTCATATTAAGATAGGATTTAAAAAATATAATGTAGTCGTAACTTTATTCTTATAGGATGCTATTTTTTAAAGAGACTGCTTTCAAAAGCTCCCAATCCTAAAAAGAGTTTCAATTTCGTTGTAAAGGGCTGAAAAGGATACTATTCTTCTTCGTTTTTAAAAAAATAAGGGAGGGTTATTTTGCAGCCAGAAATGTTTAAAGCCATGTGCGCCTAGGCGTGTAAATGAGGCGGGTTAAAGGTTTGCTTGTCTTGTGTAGTACTGCCGCATCTAAAACAAATTGATTCTATCTACATGGTTTGAATTTCGAATGAATAAGCTGTAAGTTTGGTCGAACTTAATTAGGCTTATAACAAACCGATCATTCCTCAAATCCCACGAACGTCAATCAACTTCCTATCGTCATCACCAACTATTGTAACACTCATCAAAAATTCAAGTTCCTTTCAAAAACGCAAGAGATTGACCATTTGACAAGTGAAATGGCCCAAACCCACAAGCAAAAAACTAAAAGACATGATTGCTAATTGGATAGCCGAGTATGAGCATGCTATCACCATTGTGATCCAGCTAGCAATCTTTATTGTCTAACTCGTATCTAGACTCCATTCAGTGTGTTGATACATTAGAAAGAGTTAATGCTAGAAAGATTTTCTAGCACTTTTTCCTGTTATCGAAACTCAAAAATAAACAGTCTTTTTAAAAAGAAAAGGAAAAGAGGATGATGAGGGGAGAAACATGTGCCACGCAAATAACACCAAGCAGTGTCCACTTGTTCTTTCAATATTTTGAAAGTGTCCCTCTTTTTAAATGGACGTGTGAGCTTGACCAACTCACCAATCACTTGCACTCCACCTCCACCTATCATATCTCATCTCTATTTTATAATAGAGTTATTTGCATCAAAGGTTCCTGTACTTTACTTATTATATTAATTTAGTCATTTTATTTTTAATTGTGTCAGTTTAGTCCTTATATTATTTGAACTGTGTCAATTTAGTCCAATTATTAAATTCAAGTTAAGTTAATGATATAACTTTTAATGGTACGAGCATGATAGCAGCAAGTAATCCACAAGAAATTCACCCATTGACTCATAGCCACATTATTAAAATTTTTATCAATAACTTAACGTAAATTTTACTATGGGGATTGACACAATTCAAATAGTAGAGGGACTAAATTGAAATAATTAAAAGTACAATGACTAAATTGATACAATGGGTTAAGTACAGGGATCTTTGACGTAAATAATCCTATATAATATCATTCAATATCAAAAATAATATTAAGTAATTATTGGTTAAGCATTTTGAAGTTTGTGTACTTATCACTTAAATATTCTAATATTTTAATATAATAAAACGGGGTACTTTTATGTTTAAAAGTTTTATCATCTTCTATCCTACGCTGGAATCAAGTTAATTTTGTCTAAACTCGGTAAACATTCTAAAAAGATGCTGACTTGGCACGGGATTATGATAATATTTCTGAGCCTTATCGATGGTTTCAGTGAAATCTCAATAGATTATGGTAAAAATTCACCATATTCTAGTAGAAATCGTGTAGCTATATATTAGTAAAATCATGTTCATATAAGCATTTATTCATAAAATATTTATCTAAACCAACAACAACAACGACAACAAAAAGCGCAACGCCTTAAGGGCTCCCGCGAAAACAGGGTCTGGGAGGGGTAGGATGTATGCAGCCTTATCCCTTCAGGGTGGTACTCTAACGAGAGATTATTTTCGAGGACCCCCAACCTGATAGGAAATATTCATCTAAACCAATCTACTAAATTTTCACAAAGTGTACCTAATTGATTAAAATTTTAAACTTCATGTTACATTTTTAATTTTTTTTTTTGAATAGTAAGGAAAAGCCCTACAGTGCTTGCTAAGGTAGGTTCTTTGTGCTACTTCATTTTATATGTTATAATATTTGGGTACTAAGTGGTTAGGGTTGGGTGGTCCTTCGGAAATAGAATAAGGTTGTGTACATCTAATCCTTTCAGACTATGTCTCGGCGGAAGTCTTTGAGGTACTGAGTTTGTTATTGTTATTGTATTAGGATACTAAGTGACAAAAGAGTAAAGCTCGGGATACATAATTAATAAAATTCCAAAAATAATATACATTAATTATGTTTTTAAAGTTAATAAATTTGTTTTTATATATGTAAATGGAGTGTGGTCAATTTGGATATATGTGTGGCCAGCAATACAAAATTGAAGTAAATTACCAACCACTACTTGCCAAGCCTATTTTTTCTTCGAATTGAACTTTTTCTTGTAAAGTAATGTTTTCTTTTTCATATATAATTATTTGATAGCAATATTTTAAATGAACATTATGATTGAAAAAGGAATGAGAAAGATATAATATTCAGAGAAAATTTGGTTCCTGTACTGATACATGTTTAATTTTTTTAAAGTTTGAATTTCAAGGTTTTCTCAAATATTTTAATTCTGGTTGTATTTATAACTATAAAAAATGCTATAATTACAGCTATTGGTATTAAAGAGGAGATAATCAAAGCACTAGTGTGTATAGTGATTATTGAAGAGTTTGTATTTTAGTTGTGAAACCGCTTCAAGGTATCGGTTTCCTTATTTATAGGTTAAATTATCGTATGCAAGCCCCTATTTGGTCCTCGAGTCTCCCATGATTTGCTGGGATTCCTCTAGAAAAAAACGTGTTGAGGTTAAAGACCTTCTTCTCCATATCTCCCAATTCCTTCACAACTATTCTTGAGGCCTACGTTCCTTTTAGCATCTCATGTGAGCTAGACTGCTAGTTCTCAACTAGTCAAGTATTTACCTCAAGTTTCATTGTCTGTTCCTTAGCAATGTCTTCTGGTAAGTACCTCGAGTGCGTGTTCACCTCAAATTGCTTCCACTCATATGCCTTGTTTAATGAAACAAAATCATTCTCAACCCGTCATTTTTCTCGGGCAAACACTGATACAATATTGTATATCCTCCTGTTTTCATTAGACACTATAAGACAAGTTCAGATTACCTGATTTTTATAGAACTTCGTGGTTCGGTTCACGGTACCCTATAAGTTGGTGCATTAAATCAAAGATAAATTTAAGGCAATTAGGCACCATAATCTTCTGATAAGACAGTGTAATCTTTGTGGGTAAGACATCATAGTAGAGGCCTATGTCCTTTCTTAATTATGTCATTATCTTAGTGTAATTATTATTTTTTTCCTAAAAATCAAAATTAATAAACTCCTTGCAAACCTTCTGACCTTCTCTAATTTTCTTTGAAAAGAGCAAGTCCTATGACCTTTCAGTGTCTTTTCAATGGGTGACAAAGTGGGTTCGGAGTCTCGTTTTGATTCGCGTAGTTTCATCCTGTACTGTTTATATGTCTTGTTTTTTTTTTTTTCCCTCACGTTCTTGTCACGGTTCTAGTGCCGGTATAATCTTAAAGTGTTCTCTGATTTTCTGTTTGTCTCATTATCGTTTTGCTGTTTCCTTGTTAATACATCTTTTTACGCATGTTGGCTCAGCCGTTGCTTTTGCATGTGTATTTGTTTTGCATTGTGACTTATGTCGTTGATTATAAAAAAAAAAACTAAAATATGGTTTTAAATATATTTTTTTTAATATGGTAATGATTTTTCTTTTTGAACTATATCCTTTATTATTCCATAGAAAATAGTATAATCTCTAATTTACCTGTGGTACCGAATTAACTTCAATAATTTGGCATGTCAATTTGATATATATATATATAAAACAAAAACGCATAAATAAGTTGATCCATGTTAGATCATAAATTGTAATTAAACTTTCATGGCTTCATCTAATAACCTAATATTTTGGAGGTGGCTCATTTCTTGACGCGGGCTCGAATTTTAGTAGCTCATATTCTTAATGTTAATATAATTTTAGCGTATACGTATATGGTCAGGTTTTATATTATATATGATTTAAGTCCAACAGACATTTGTGAATGTGGCTTGCATGTAAGAATTTGAAAACTATTTTAAAACCGTCTTCTAGCAGTTTAAACTTTTGGGGCCGTTAGTTATAAGGTTGAACCAAAAAGGGTATCAACACGCCGTTACCAGATCCCATTAGAACTCCGAAGTTAAGCGTGCTTTGGAGAGAGTAGTACCAAGATGGGTGACCTTCTGGGAAGTCTTCACCCTCAGGTTGGAGGCACTCGGAAACAACCTCACTTTAAGGGTAATACCCTGAAGGGGGAGGGCTGTGTATATCTGTCCTCCACGGACCCTCCTTAGGCGGGAGCCCTTGGGGCACCGGATATGTTGCTAGTTATAAGGTTGAAAATTTTAATTCAATAAAGGGTTAGCAAATGTTTTTTTTAAGGGCTAGCAAATATGTTGTGTTGTACGTAGAATGATACAGATCAAAGGAGATTTCATCCCGAAACCAATTGGTAATTGGTGGAGTAACTCCTTGAGTATATAAATTGGATTTCCTTTGATAAGCCACCAATGTGGGATCTAAATTGCTTGTATCGAGTACGTTGCATGTAAATGCCATACAATAGGATTCAGAAAAGAGGTCAAACCAAATCCAACTTGTGTATTAAATGGGTCAAGAATGCTCAACCATTACCAAACTTAATTAATAAACAGGTAAATCTGATGTTACCCATTCAATTATATGGGTGAATTAATTTGTGTTGAAATTTTTTTTATAATAATAAGAAAGTACAATATTATTATGAGCTATTTTTATGTCATGTATCTGTCATAATACTGTATTATGTTAGATTTTACCAGCTTTAGTAAATGAAGTGATTTGGATAGGGGGTGAGGTGTGAACTTAAAAGAGTTGCACATTTACAAAGCCATCACTATCAACAAATAGATAAGTCACATGAAAAAGCCAAAATAGGCAAAAAGGAAAGAATTTTGATTGGTGCTTGTCTAATCAAAAATCTAATTTCGGATTACAAAAAATCATTCATTAATTAAGTCAATGTTTTAAGTTTTAATTAATTAGTCTGTTTTTGTATTACAAGTTGTTCATCAAACTTTATAATAATTCAAATGTTTTACAGCGACATTAGTTAACCGACCAATCAGAGATTTGAGCCTACGATTACCCAAAAAAATTATTCAAAAATTAAGAAAGAAAAAAAAAAAATGCTAGAATTTTCTACAATTTTGACAGTTATATTTACTTGGCCATTAAGATTCTGGGTATCATACAAAGGGGGCTTAGTAATAAATTGTTGCCTTTCTAGGGTGCATGCATGACTATGACACTTCACATGTACCAAAGAAAATAAGTTAGGGCTTGATTTTTTTCAATATGTAGGGGGAAGACTCGATTATATACAGAATAGGAATCCTGCAAAGCGGAGTCTAAGAAGTTACATGATTGAAAAGTATAAAAGAAAGGAAGCATGTCAAAAACAGAGCTTACAGTACTGCCCAATGCACCCAAAAAAGGGGCCGCACAATGGAAACGCCTAGCACCTCGGCTGCACAACGGACCAACTTTTGATACAATTGATTTTTTAACAATTTTCTCAGGAGAATATGGGGAGGAATCACACCATTCCTTGACTCAAAAGCCCTTTCTTGTTTGGTACTCCAAAAGATTTCATTTTTCTACCATCAGCTGTTATGAAAACACTATTTTTTTCGATTGATCCAAACAACATACATGACCACGAAGAAAAGGGTGATCCATGCCTTCTTCTGAAACTCTCCCCCCGACATAATATGAGAGTCATTGTTCAACAAAATCCTTGATCGTAAATAGGCTCAAAATAGGCCCCATCATACCAGGCACATACTCCGAACCTTCCATGAAACAATACATCTGAGGTACAACTGATCAACACTTTCGAAGGAGAACATTAGGTTGGTGGCAAATATTTGGGTTTTTTTTTTGGTAGGGGCGTGCATGAGACAAAGGAGAATCGTTTCGACACTTCAAGAGCATTTTTTGTGTTGATGAACTAAACATGTTGTCTGTCAATAGCTTTTTTAATGGTCAATTTACCTTCTAAACAAAATTTGCTTGTAGTTTTTGACATAAGAATCAAACACTTAAATAGAAAAGAAATAAATAAGAAAACAATAATCATTTTTAAAATGTGGTTTTAAATTTCTTAAAGATTAAAACCAAAAAAAAAAAGAAAATGACACAAAACTAGCCCTCAGACATAAATCATAACTCCTTTATTCCGGTACGTATGTATTCATTATTTAAAAATTTTAAATTTTTATATAATAAAGAAAATAAGTATAAATAACATACCTTAAATAATATTGTATAATGTTATTCTACTTGAAAAGTTTCTTATATCGTGCCTACTTCTTTCCAATGGTGCTCCAATCGGTTTATTTAGTCATTTCTTTTAGATGTTGTATATAGAAATAAAATTATTAGGCAAAGCTTACGTTAAAAAGTTGGCGATTATTAATAATATTGTTTTGGGAAATTCAAAGATAGTTAATGATTTTTTTTGTAAAATTTTTCTATTTTCTTTTGCTTAGTATGTAAAACAAAGAGGGTCAAATGTTAATTTTTAACTTTTAATTCTTGGAAGTTATTAGGTTTTGCCCTTAAAATTTGGTTGTGGCTACAACCACTTGTATTTGTAATTGTTATCAACACAGCGGTTAGTCTCTTCGTTTATGGAGTCATGTACGTAGGACCGATTGTTTGGTTCAACCCATATATATTCTTGTAGCGCCCTCTTTCTCTCTCTCTTTTTCCTAATTTAACAATGGTTGGAAATGCATGGATAAAATCCTAAGTATATCCCGGCCATTAGTTTCCTTATGAATTTGAGGACTCGTTCGGCCAAACCTATTTTGTAGAAAGAGTTTTTTTTTTCGGATTTAAATATCTTTTACCTAAAAATAATAGTATTTTTAATTGGAAGTATAATTTATTATTGCTTTTAAGTACATCTTTTTTTTTCACCACAATGTAGTGCTTCTATCTCATACTACAAACGTTAGCCAAAAAAAATTAAAAAATTTAAAACAATAATACCCTGCAAAAATTACTTTTAAAAGATAAACTTTTTACAAACTATGTCCAAAATCAAATAATTGTAAGGGATTACAAAGATTTGAATCTCAGCCTAATCAAGACAAAAGTAGCAGGTAAGTTGGCTAATATAATTATATCATATATAAAATCTTAAACCTAAAAGGATATTAATACGTAAGTATCGGATTCTATTAGAACTCCAAAATTAAGCGTGTTTGGGCGAGAATAGTATCAAGATGGATAATCTCTTAGGAGGCACTCATGTTGTACCCCTCAGGTTTGGAATTTTTGGAGACAGCCTTTCTTTAGAGTGCTATCCTGAAGGGAAAGGCTGCATACATCCACCCCCCAGGACTCTGCTTAGGCAGGAGCCTTTGAGCACTGGGAATGTTGGTTTTTATATACAAAATCTTAAGCATGCTATATTATATAATTACAACGAACCAAGTATTCTAAAAGTTTAAACAATTAGTTAAAAGTTTAAAAATAATTTTATACTTTCGCATGTTGCTCCTGTCTTGTATTTTAACTGAGATTAGATTAGCATTAAGAGTGGGGTTATGATACAGTCAGTCTCGAGCCTATTCTTGAGGCTGCTTCCCGTAGTGCCATGTGTCCATGATGAGGTGGCACTTAGTCTTTATTAAGGGTGTCTATAAATAATAAGATGTAATTAGGGTGAGATTATGATTATAGTGAGTGCGTGTTTTCCCTTCTCCCTCTTTCCTCTTCTATGTACCCTCCCCCTTTCTTATACTCAATACTTATACATATATAGAAATTATACAAACGAAGCGGCTGTTTTACTACCCCGTAGCCCGATAATTTGTGCATTGTGGTTGATTTCGATTGGTTTGAGTGTTTTTGGTCCAATTTTTTATCAGGTTATGAATCCAAACTCGTTTTTGCTCAAAAAACAAAAAAAATCCAAACTCGTAGCCTCTCATTAAAGGACCCAAATATTCAAAGAAAAACATAATTAAGTTATTAGGTTAATGTTTGAGACTAATTTTAAATTGTTATAATTGATAGAGCAATATGATGCAGCCGCCCTATCGCTGTTGGCGGCTTAGTGGTGGCACCAAAACAAGAGGCTTGGCGAGATGGAATAGGCAGATTCATGGGTGCGGCATGCGGAGTTTGTTACTAATTATAAGACTTTAACTTAGATTAGATTAGAAAATAATTATTTATTATTTTAAATAATTAAAAGTTATTTTTGTATTTATCTTTTTAGTTAATAGTCTCTTAGTTTATATGAATTAGCTCCTCTATTTAAACAAGAGAAAGTCTAGAATTTAGGTATTCAATTTCATAGATTTTTATTATTTTCCTAGAATTTCTCCTATTCTCAGTTGTGAGAATTTGAGTTATTGGTTTTGGTTTTTTATTTCTTATTATTTTAGCAATAGAAATTAAGGCAAGAATGTTGAACCTTCCTGTTTCTCGCTAATTTTCACCTACTAGCTGCATCACAATACTTATTATTACTAGAGGAATGATGCCATTTAGTGAATAATAACCATAATATCTAACAAAATTGCTATGATATTAATAATTTTGTTCAGATAATAATATCTGTAATATTTGTATATTGTGTCAGCACAAATAACTAAATATAAAGTAATAAATTATGTAACTAAAATAAGACAGATAAGTGATTTATTTTGGGTAAAAAAGGATCTACCTTTACTTAAAGAGGAAACAATATAACCTATATGATGGAATTATAACATTGCTTTGCATCTTTTGTTATTCCCATGGCATATTTTTCTATTAATTAAATATATTCTTTTAATTGTGTCCCACCAAACATTAATATTTTGAATATATAATATTTTATAAAATATGATGTCATCCATGATTCTTTTGTCTTCAATCCCTAAAATACATGGGTTACTTCATAGTATGCTTTTACTGTGCGTCTGCTTTTATATTGCGAGTTTTTTACTAATTAGTAGAAAAGATCCGCAATTTGCGGTTTGCATGATTTGATCCATGTTGAACCCTTCACATGAAGACTTCAAATTTGTTGTATAACAAATAAAAACCCCCAAGTAATGGGGAGCGTATGATTTAAGTAATCAAAATACTTTCTATGTGTTTTGGGGTTTACTGCTAGGTTTGTTTTGTTTTGTTTTTTTTCTGCTCGGTTTGGTTTTCTCGGGCTCCAATTCAGTGGTGTGCTAGTTTTGTACCGAGAGTTATATTTTTAATTATAAATAAAAAGTATAAAACATTATGATCTAATAACTAATTAATATAATCATAATAATACTAACTAAGAGAATATCAATACGCAAGCACGAGATCTCATTAGAACTCCGAAGTTAAGCGTGTTTACGCAAGAGTATTACCAAGATGCATAACCTCCTCAGAAATCCTCGTATTGTACCACTTAGGTTGGGGGTTCCCGGAAACAGCCTCCCTTCAAGACTGCGTACTTCCACTCCCCCAAAAATTCTGCTTAGGTGGGAGCTCTTTGGGCACTAAAAATGTTACTCTATTCATCCTTATAACGTGTATATCACATTGATCACGAAACTTATCAATCCAACATCTTATATTACTTTAAAAATACTTATTAAAAGGTATTTTTCTTATAAAAATACATCTACAGTATAGTTATTATGAGTGAATCCACAGCAATAATAGAAGTACTATCGAATCAATTATTCTATTTTAATGTAATAAATTGTTTTAAACTTTTTTTTAACTTAATTTTAAAATAAGATAATTTTTCAATACTAAAAAGCAGAAGAAAGGGATCACCAGGGACCAGGGACAACGGTGCGTAGCATATAATAAATAATAAATGAGCAATTAGCTCATAGCCTAGTGGTAAGGTGCCCGGTTGCCGTGTGAGAGCGTCGGGGTTCGAGCCCCACTAGTGACCCCCCTACCCTGCCTTTACCAACATTAAAAAATATATATATATATATATATATATAAAATAAATAATAAATAAATATAAGTATAAAATATTTTAAAGCAGAGAAGGCCACATAGTAAAAAATGAGCATAAATATAAAAATATTTAGAAATGAAAAGTGCCAAAAGCAGATTGGATTCCTTTTTCTTATTTTATTTTTTTATTTTTGAGCTCATGGTGAACTAAGCTACTTTATTGATTTATATTACATATGATATTAGACATATGTCTACTTTATTATATATTACATGTAGTTACTGATGATCTGTTCATGTAGTTGTTGATGAGGTACTTTTTATCTGTGGAGATTCTAACCGTGTTTGTGTCCGATTTAGTTTGATAACTTGACCTTATAATGAAAGCTGTTTTGGTGGTTTCGAGTAAATTTAAGGATATTTAATTTTTGTTAGGCTCTGATACCAATTTGTTAAGGTAATTTGAACAAATCTGATATACTATGATACCAATTTGTGAGAAAAAACCTTAAATAAACTTGATATATTCGGATATTAATTTGTTAGAAAATTAATACCTCCTTAATGCAGAACTTAACACCCCATAACTGGATTCGATTCAAATACTATAACAAACAAGAGAAGTAAACAACATGATAAAAGATAACAAACGAAGAACACAGAGATTTACGTAGAAACCCTTCTTCAATCGAGAGGGGACAAAATCACGGGCAGAGATGAAGATTCTTTAATGAGTATAAATAATGGAAGAATTACAACAACGCTTCCTCTGAACGAGATCTATGGAGAATTACTGAATCACTCCCTCTAAACTCTTGTAACACTCTCAAACTTAATAATGACGGCAGCTCACTTTGATTGGATACTTAAAACACAAGCCCTGAGGGTCTATTTATATTGAGTGAGTTAGGTCACACGTGTTTGGGCTCCAGATCGATCGGGGCTCTAGCATTGCACCCCGATCGATCAGACATTCCCCCGATCGATCGGCTTGCTCACGCGAGACTTATAACTAAATTACATAAATTTGAGGTATATTCCTAACAATTTTAATATGCCAAAGCAATGTCCCTATGTTATACTTTTTCCAAATTGAGATGGCCAACAAGTTGACCCGAGTTAATCTATGATCATCTTGCATGGGTTAAACTGAGTTTGCCTTGCCTAGAAGTAGGTTGGACCGGATTAGGTACAGGGGGACAAAATCCTTACATCTAGTTTCTATCATCAATGCCCCTCATAGAATATATGAGTTCATTTAATCCGGTAGTCTTCTTTACTTATATATTATCAAAATTATTTATCTGAGTAAGATTTTGAGGTTAAAATTGCATACTTTAGCATATGGTGGTACTAGTTTTGTTCCCGTGCGATACACGGCTGGTATTTACTGGTCAATATATTTTTATACGTGTGATTTTTTGCCTTGAAAAAACTCTGGCCCTTTTTTTTTTCCCCTGAACTTGCTATAGTATAGTGAAAAATACAAAATTCTCAAAGTAGGCCAAATCGGTTATGTAACTTGCTGAGTTAAATCGTTAACTAAGTTTTCTTACCTGGCATATGCTTTTGTGTTCTTTGTTTCTCATGTCTTACTTGTGTAGTTAGAGAAGCAGGAGCTCAAGCTATTAACAGGTCAAATCTTCTATGTAATATTGTTGCCTAAAATAGAACTTGTCGTGCATTTGTTGATGAGTGCTGTGTTATATACATATTACTAATGAATGCCATAAATATGTCATATATGGAATTTACTATTAGATTTTACATATAAACGATAGAATTGGTAATACACACAAAATATTTAAGTGTAAATATGGATGTAGTTTGCTTATATCCAAACATTTTTTACTAAAGTTTAACATATAACATAATATAAAGTAAACCGGGGTTTTTTACTGGCCACAAAGTAAACATAAGGTGGAAGTTGTTACCGTTTAGATAATACGTTCAATGCTGAACGGCTTCTCCACTATTGAAGGGGAATGAAATATTTTGGACTTTCTTATTAGAGGGTGGGTGTGAGCTTTAGAGAAATTTTGATAAGCATGAAGAATTTAAAAAGTGGATTAATGCTTCTTTTGAGTTTGGAGGTTTTGGAGATTGAGAGACTTTATTATAATGTAAGTAGAGATTTGGATAATATATTTTATGAAGATGTTAATGTCAAAATTAATTTTACTATTATTAAAACATTGAAATTGAAAATGATAAAATTGTCTTTCTTTAAATGATATTTTCTCATGTAATTTATATAATTTACTAATTACGATAAACATGTAAGAATGTGAGGATTAAAAAAAGCAAAATAAAAAAAGGAAAAATCTAAGAATTTAGAATTTGGTAAGTTTAGGTTTGACTGAAGTACATTAACTATTGTTTAAGTGCGGAAAAAATATTGAATTACATTACTTTTATTTGAGTTCAATTAATCTTAGGGGTTGTACATTGTAATGATTGCAATGGTGCTATGCATTAATTATGATACAATCAAGCATTGAATTACATTAAAAATTAGAAATGTGAAATTTGTGGACTGTATTTTTTTAGTTCAATTCTCCGCATTTTAATTATTAATTCCCAAAGAAGGGTTTTAGAAATCATTATGCTTTCAATTGTGTAATCTGTAAATAAATATAGTTTGAGGTATTTCATTTTAAGATACTGTGACTTTTAGTTTGAAGCAAACATTTGAAATTTTAAATAAATATTTTTATATATCCGCACCCGCCTTATACCAGTGTTGGGTACAGAGCCGGTACACCTAACCCATACACACTACCCGCTCTACTTATAGATACTCATCTACCAATTTAGTATCAATTCAATATCTTTTAAAATCAACCCTTCAAAATTTAACGTTTTATATTCTAATCATTAAAAATATAGTTCAAACATTAAAAATTCTTTTTAATTTTTTCATTTTTCTGGCAAAAGTAAAATAAGAAAAAAAAATTAAAAAGATAAGGATAAGTTTGTGAGGATTGAAAAAAAAAAGAAAATAAAAAAAAGAAAAATCTAAAAATTTAGAATTTGGGGTTTATATTATATAATTTTTATGTATTTTCTTCTCGTCCATTTTAAGTGAGAAGTCATCATTTACTTTAAATGATATTTTTCAGTTCAAATAAAGAAAATAAAAGGTAAATAAAATATACTCATAATATAATTTTAGCATTTGTATTCAATTAATTTTAGAGGGTTGTGCATTGTAAGGATTTAGATAAGGATGGATAAGCATGCTTCAAGTTTTAAGTGTCCAATTTGAATACTACTATTATAAAGATAAAAATTAGTCCATTGAAATTATGGTTTAATTGAATTGGATTTATTTATTTTAATAATTAGAGTATGGATTTTCTCATATAATTTATATAATTTACTAATTACGATATCTTAATATAATATTCATTGTGATACAGCCAAGCATTAAATTATATTAAAAATTAGAAATGTAGAATTTGTAGACTGTATTTTTTAGTTTGAGGCTTTTTATTTTTAGAACCTATGACTTTTAGTTTGAAACAACATTTAAAATTTTAAATAAATATTTTTATATATCCGTACCCACCTTATACCAGTGTTGGGTACAGAACCGGTACACCTAACCCATACGCAATACCCGCTCCACTTATAGACACTCACCTACCAATTCAGTATCAATTCAGTATCTTTTAAAATCAACCCTTTAAAATTTAACGTTTTATATTCTAATAATTAAAAATAGAGTTCAAGTATTAAAAATTCTCTTTAATTTGTTCATTTTTCTTGGCAAAAATAAAATAAGAAAAAAAGAAATTAAAAAGATAAGGATAAGTTTGTGATGATTGAAAAAAAAAAATTAAAAGGATAAGGATAAGTAAGTGAGGATTAAAAAAAAGAAAATAAAAAAAAATCTAAAAATTTAGAATTTGGGGTGGGAAGGGTTTTTAGGGGAGTGGAACTTCTCTCTATATATATAGTATAGATAGTTCTACTCTTAATATATGAGATACCGGAGGTATTGTGGGCAATGTTATAAAAGAAAATAAATATAGATAATCATACATATCCCATTATTATTCCTTTGATATACATTAAGATATAGTTGTACTACTTTTAGATTAATCTACAAATCAATACAAAAAAAGCAAAATAAGAAAAAAGAAAAAAAAACAAAATAAGAAAAAAGGGATTAGGGTTAAGGGGATATTTAAAAAAAAGGAAAAAAAATTGGGTATTTGGATACTTTTTAAGAGGGGACAACTTCACAGTAAGTATATAGCATAGATACGGAGAAATTCACATAGTATTATAGCGCGTGGGGTGCAAACGCAGAGGTATAAATATCTTTTTTTGGGGGGGGGGGGGGGGGGGGGGGTTGATGGTCCCACACGTGCGGACAAAAAGCCGGGCAAGTGGGGCCCACAGCTTATGGGAGAGCAGAAATATCACAACTACCCAGATGTTTGCCACGTTGTCATCTGCCCCTTCCCACTCCACTTTGGCCGCTCTCACCCATTTGACTATTTTTTTATTACTAATCCCTTAGGGACATAGTCAAGTGGTCATAATCAACGGTTGTCAACAAGGTGACCCGAGATCGAATCCTACAAAGCTTAAAAGTGATCTCCTCTTTATTAAAGATTTAAGGGGATAAACCCCTCCCCCCTCTCCACGGCTTTACAATCATAAAAAAAAAAAATTATTACTAACGAGTAATCCAAATGTTAACTCATATAGCGATCTATATATTACAGGAGTTAGTTAAGTTAAGAATTTTTCAGGATAATATTCAAGGGGGATCGAATTCTAGACCTTTTAGTCTAAAACAACAATTTTATCCCCCTACTTGTCTTCTACCACTGAAGTAAAGCCTTGGTTGGTCACCCATTTGACTTTTTTTTTTAAGTTAAATTACTTATTATTATTTTTATTTAGGTTTAATATATTAATAATCTTTTAATTTAAAAAATAAATTTTTTTTAATAAAATAGTTGGAATGATGGTGAAAAATAATGTAAAATTTGCGGTTATATATTGGTAAATACACTATTCCCTGGCTATTCTCTTCATCTTATATACGAGCCACAATAACGTTCACCACAAGAAAAATGACCTTTAGTATCGAAAAATTTAGTATCGGATATATTAACCGATACAAAAAGACATTAATTGTATCGGATACATGCTACCGATACTAAGGTTATGGACACTTAAAGCAACATGGTGGCGCATTATAGCGGAAAAATTGTTATTGTATCGGAAAATTTTGTAACCGATACTAAAAATTCTATAGTATCTAAGGTTTTTCGATACAATTGAGTTGTTATCCTATTGTATGGAATATTTTCTGATACTAGACTATAAAATATATATTACAGCCGGTTCTCAAAATAATGCTCAAAAATAAAAAAAATCAAAGAAATAACGCTGAAAATAAAATATTTACATAACAAAAACCGCATTTAAAAAATGCGTTTATCTTGAGATAAACCCACGTTTACTTAACGCGACTTATAATCAGTGCACAACAACATTAAAATAAAATTACATAAATAAAACCGCGTCTGGTGGACGCGTTTGATTCCAATTTAAACCGCGTGTATGAAACGCGGTTCAATTACCTCTAAGCCGCGTCTTGTTAACGCGGTTTTCTGTCCGCCCTACTGCCCTCCCCTTCCCTCTCGATTTTCATCCCACTCTCTCAAATTTTATTCTCCCGCTCCCGCTCAAATTTTATTCTCTAAAATTACTTAAACTGCACGATTTTTTCATTCTTTTAACTTTCTTCATTCTTCCTTTTCTTCTTCATCTGTTTGCTTATCCGCATTTCCATTCTCGTCGCCTTTCTAGTGAGTTAATCTATTTTATTTGTTGTATTTCAGTTTCTTTTTTTGTTGATATATTCTTCAATTTATCCATTTTTTTTGTTAATTTCGTTGGATTTTGACGTAAATTAGGGTTTTAAGTGTGCATGTTTTTGGTGTATTTTAGGGGTTTTGTTAACTGTTGAAATTTCTTGTTACTTTTGTATGAATGTTCATTTGCTAGCTGTTGGTGGTAATGTTCACTTATTGTGACAACTAAAAGTTCCGAATTTTTCATTTGGATTTTAGTTGGGTTTTCTATTGGGATGCCAATATGTGTGTAGAGAGTGAAAGGAGAAAGTAATTGAAAATTTGTTATGTTGGTGAAGGTATTTCCTTTATAATTAATTTTTAATTTTTTTTGTCAGAAACTAGAGATTGCGAAAAATAAATATGGAAATTAGAAGTGGAATTTTAATTGAAAAGTGAGCTTGTAATTGATTATACTCAAGAAGATGATATAAATGAAGTTGAAGTTTGTCCTGAAGTCATTGAAGAAGAAGATGATGGAAACGATTTAGAATTAGATAACAGTGACAACGACGAAGACTCTGATTATGATTCAGAAGATGAAAGTGAAGAGGACCCCACTTTACATGATTATGATGATTATAATGATGATGAGAGTTGATTGATTTTTGAGTAATTTGTGTTTTTGTTAGTTCATACGGATGAAAGTGAGTATCACTAGTATTTAATGTAATTGGCTTTGTAAATTACTTTTTAAGTATTGGATAGATCTTTGCTCATTATTTTTTGAAATTATAATGAAAATTATGTTGTTATTGCTTTATGTTTACATGAAATGCAATGTAGAACACAATGATCAGAAACATTAGAAAGAGTCTAGCGAGTGCTAAGGGTGGAGATCCAGAAGTTGTGCTCCAGCCTAATGATCCTTCAGATGATGGAAGTTCTGACAATGTAAGTTCGAGTTTTGAAAGTTTTGGAGATGAGACTTCTGATGACGAATCAATTTACGAAGAACAGAATGTAGAAACTACCTCTAAAACTTCTCAAGCATCTAGTGGCAAGGGTAACATAAGCCTTACTTTGTTATTTTTTCCAAGGTTATCTATATAGAGAAGACTCTGATTATGATTTTACTATTTGTTTATTATTTCTTATGATTGATAGATGGTTCTAAGAAGTCACGTCGAGGACCAAATAAGTGCTCCAAATTTCGAGGTGATGAAAAAATTGTTGTTGAATTGAATAATGATGGACAACCGATTGGTAAATCAAGAAGACGTTTTTCTTCATACCTTGGGATATTGGCTAGAGATTCAAATTTAGTGCCTTTTGATATGAAGAATTGGAAGATATTTTTAAAGGGAACAAAAAAGAAAGAGTTATGGGATATTATTGAGGTAAAATATGTTACTTTATATTTTATTAATGATATAAGATTAGATTATCCAGTTATAGTCTTGTGATTATATTATTCTCTAATGTTTGGTTGTGATTGAAATATTGTAGTCAAGGTTTACTTTTAGTGCTCCAAGTCCAAAAGAATGGGCATTTGAGAAGATAAATCATTGTATGAGATCGTGGAGAGCGAAGTTGAAAAAGAAACACTATAGAGTTGTAAAGAGTCTTGAATTGAAGTTACAACCACCAAATGACAGAGTGGATCCACAACAATGGAGGAATATGGTATATCGTTGGGAATCTACTGAGGCGAAGGTACCTTCAAACGTGTTGTTATATACATTTATTTGTCATATGAATTTATTTTCCTATTTAGCCTTTTCATTTCTTTGTTTATGAATTATGTTATAGAAAATAGCAGCTCAAAACACTGAAAATCGTGACTTTAGCAAAATGGTACACCACTTGGGGACTAAATCCTATGCTCAAAAACGAGAAGAATTAGTAAGTGACATGTTTTATGCATGTACTTTAGTGCTTTTATGTTGTCTTTGATATTTCTTTTATTGTATTTGTGTTTTATTTATTGAATTTAGAAAGAGAGCAATGGAGGAAAAAATCAGATCGAGTGGAACTTTTTCAAGTGGCATATGGACAAGCCAAAAAAGCATTTGTGGATCAGGATTCGCAGACAAAGCTTGTATGTAGCTTATAATTTTTGCAATTAATCAATCTATAACATTGAACATGTTTATTATACAATGTGAATTAACTCAAATGTGGATTCAAATACAGGACGCCATACAAAGAAAGTTAGCTGTAGCCCCGTCAGATTCTAATGTCAATGAGGAGCGAGATAAAATTTATAAAGAAGTTGTTGGAGAAGACAAATACGCATATAAGAAGACATGTGGAATTGGAGTGAAGAGAAGCTGCATTGGTGGGTCAAAACAGAAAAATCACGAGACATTAATGATAGTTGCTGAAGAAGTGCAAAAGAGAAGAGCGTTAGAAGAAGAAATAGCTACTGAGAAAGAGAAAAGACAGAAACTTGAGGAAGAATTTTCTATTAAGACAAAAGCTATGGAAGAAAAACAATAGAAATCGGAGGAAGATTTTGTTAATAAGACTAAAGCCATGGAAGAAGAAATACGCATGCTAAAGGAATTATTTTTCAAGTCGAAATCATCAAAGAAAAAGGTATTTTTCTTCCTAATGACATTTTTATTGTACTAATATGATTGTCATATAATTTTCTAATAATGGTCTTATTAAACGTTGGATTGTCATGGACTTGTTTATTTTTCTGTATCTTTCTTAAGTGATACACAAAATTGTTATTGGTTTTTTAATTTTTTGTTGTACTATGGCAAATATTTGGTTGTACTATACTATTGTGCTGATCAATTTATTTTTTATTTTTGCAGAGGTCAAGTTCAAACTAAGGATGCGATCAATGTCATAAGGATGTTTTTGTGGTCTTGTTACATTGTGTTTATGGATTGGTTTTTTTGTAACGTGTTCAAAGTTGGTTTGTTCATGATGCTGAAACACATGTTTGGAAATATCTTTTTTGGAGACTTGGTCATTTGTAATATTTTGTACTAGGAATTTAGAAAATTTGATGTAGAAGTTTTAAATACCTTGAACGTAGTTTGCTTGACCTACTATGTATTAAAGTGAATATTTGGATTATAATAGAAATTGGTAGTATTAAATTATAGTTTCATGTGAAGTAATTTCTATTGGTTATTTATATTATGCTTGTATCTAAATTTGGATGCTACTGAACGATACAAATATCACAAAAAATTAAATAGAATTGAAAAGTTTTCGATTCTATTATAGTGGTCTTTTGCATCAATTATTAATTGATACTAATCATATTAATAGTATTGGAAAATAATTTGATACTATTATGGCTAAGCCAATAGTATCAAAAAGGAGATTTTTGATACTATTGTATTAACCTTTAGCGACGGAAAGACGCCGATACTAATGGCGTCAATAGTATCGGAAATAACCAGGAATTGATACTATAGAAAATTCATTTGCATCAATAACCTTCGATGCTACATCCGATACTATTGGGACATCCGATACTATTGCTCTAGATTCATTAGTATTGGATAAGTTATATCTGATACTAGGGCAATAGCCACGCCAGTATTGCAATCGAAAAAATTTTCCGATACTAAAGGTCTATAGTATCGGAAAATAAGCTTTTAGTATCGAAAATTTTCTGATACTAAATCGTCTTTTTCTTGTAGTAGTTATAGTGCTAATGAAAAAAGAGACCTATTGATACAAGTCAAAAAAAAAATTGATATTTGGACAAAATAGATGAATCCTACATTAGTAAGAAAACTTATACAATACCACTTTATATAATTAAGGAGCTACTTCACCCATTACTTTGGTTTAGGAATGAAACCTCATTTGATATGTAACATCTATTTTATACCATTAACCAATTTTTATACTATTCTTTTAAATATATGTAACGTGTGGACTAAAATATTATTTCACATGCTTATGTAATTTACCTTTTTTTTACCTATCTACCATTATGTTTGAGTATTTATATAATTTGGTGCATTGAGGTTTAAAAATTTTGATCATTGAAATATACTAGCAAATTTATAATTTTATTAATTAGGTATATATTTTTTTTCAAAATTTTATAATTTTTTTGTTGAAAAATGTTAAAATAAAATTTAATTTTGTCAATATATAATTGACTTAGTTAGGATTCGATTTTTTTCTTAAAAAATGATACATCGCGGGATTTTTGCAATATAAAAATAGTTTACATTAAAATTTAGTAAATTTTGGTTGTATATTATCATAATCATCAACTCTATAATGTATAAAATTCCGAAAGTAATCAAATTCCGATGTATGATACCAATGTTATAAAATATTCATATCTCATGGTACCTCCAATATGTTGAAATGTCAGCATATCTTAGTGTTAAATATTCAAACTTTAGTATTACAAAAAAAAATTTAATTGATTATAGTATAAGGTACCAATATTTTTCATAAGTCATATGCTACAATATTTTCGAACAAAAATCCACCAAAGTCGCCGGATTATGCATATATATTGTTTGGATTATGTTTTACATTAGCATTTTTTCGTAAAAATTTATCTGATTCTAATACAATGGTACCTAAATGATAAATAGAACAAAATTTTGAGTTATTTACTTCATTATTCTCTAGTATTTACTCTTTTTTTTTCAAATAGTACTTTTTTTTTAAAATTAAAAAAAGGGGTTTTCATGTTTTATTTTGTGTATAATTTTATAACCATTATTTTTCATTAGGTCACATCATTAGTCTAATGAAGTTTGAGATTGGAGATCTATTTTGTGCTCTCCTAAGTAAGATGAAAGGTCTTCTTCATCAACGGTGCTCGTTTTTCATAATTATGATTTTTTTTTGTTTAGATTGGTGTGGCCCACTTGGCGTTTCCGTACTCCAGGGGTGGGTAGGTGTGTTTCTATACATCTATAGATTTTGGGATTTTTTGGTTTTGTTTTTGCTTTTTTACATTCATGTGGACTTTCTCGGGTTCCGCTTCGAAGATTGTATCGGCTTGTATTGAGAGCTTTTTCTCTAATTATCGAAAAAAATTATTCGTCTAATAATAACATTTTGAGTTATTTAAACCAAAGATCACTATACTTGCAACCTATGTCAATTTACTCTTTCCAAGTATTATTAGTCTAATATGATTATATCCTCAAAAATAATATTATTAATTTAACTTTAATTAATCATTAAAATAAATTACATTAAGGTAAATTACATGGAACTAAATTATTATAAATAAAAGTAAGAAAAACTAAATTAAAGAATTTTGACATAAATAATAACCCCAAATTAGTGTCAGTGCCATGACAACCACAAATATTTTTGAATTTTTCTCTTGTTAAAATTACTCTGCTGATAACAAAATTTACCTTAATAACAATACTACCAAATATTTATTATACAGACAATAACAATTTTTTAAAAATAATATTATTATAAGAATAAAAATATTAATATTAAAGTAACTTTATTAAATTTAATAAATTATTTGTTATTATAAATCATATTACTACATTGATAATAGGCTATTTTTTAAAATAGCATATTTTGATATTTTTATTCTAAAAATAGCATTACTAAAATAGCATGCAAGATTAAAAATAATCAAAATAGTATGCTTAGTCAGCATGCCATTGCCACTTATGGAACGGGATTTTGGTCATTTTATTTTTTTAAAATAAAAAAAATTATTTTTACTGCTGTAATAACTTTTTACCAAAATTTTAAAAAAATTAAATGTTGATTAAATTTTTAGTATTTTATTATATAGATACTATTATTTAATATGTTAAAATTTATCAAAATTTTAAAACTTTATTGTAAGACAAAAGTAAATTTACTATTATTATTATTGTTATATATCTAAGTCTCTATGTTAAACAAAAAATTTAGACAATATTTATTTTTTTTATATTTTGATAAAAGGTTATTTCAGCAATAAAAAAAACTTTTCTTTTTTAATTTAAAAAAATAAAATGACCAAAATATCTTTACTTAGATAATAATAACATGTTGACTAAACATATTATTTTAATAATATTTAATTTTTATATGCTATTTTAATAATTTTTAATTTTTACATACTATTTTAAAAAATTACAAAATCATATTATTAGAGTCTTTTTATAGGTCCAACGCCACTGGCCTTTTTCTTCCCCTCCTTTGTTTCAACCCAACCAAATCTCTCTCTCTCTCTCACTCTCAACATACTCGCGCACTCATACAAGATTAAGAGATTCGCAACAACAACATCATCTCTCTCTGTGTTATATATTTGTGATGGAGATGAATCCTAACAGTGCTAACATGAACAACAATAACCTGATCACAGTAGCACCCTTTGTGATGAAGACTTACCAGATGGTGTGTGACCCCTCCACGGATCACCTCATCTGCTGGGGCCGCGCCAACAACAGCTTCATCGTCGTCGACCCCCTCGAGTTCTCGCAGCGGCTCCTTCCTTCCTTCTTCAAGCACAACAACTTCTCCAGCTTCGTCCGCCAGCTCAACACCTATGTTAGTACTCTATTCATGAAGCTTAAGCTTGTTCATACGTTGGTTTGAGATTAGTTTCTTGATTGGATTTTAAATTTGAGGGGTTTGAATTCATTTTTTGTTTTGAATTTTGGTGGGATTGTGTAGGGATTTAGGAAAGTGGATCCAGACAAGTGGGAATTCGCGAACGAGTCGTTTCTTCGTGGGCAGAAGCACTTACTCAAGAATATCGTGCGCAGGAAGCAGGTGTCTCGCGGGACCCACCAGAGAGGTTACCGTGGGGACCACGAGGAGGTTGAGGCGGCGGAGGAGGAGGAGCTCGTGGCGGAGATTCAGAAGCTCCGGCGAGAGCAACAGTGTTTGGATGCGGAGCTACAGGGGATGAGTCGCCGGTTAGAAGCTACAGAGCGCCGCCCTCAACAGATGATGGCGTTTCTTTGTAAGGTGGTGGAGGACCCTGAGATTCTGCCACGTATGGTGATGGAGAGAGAGCGGCGCCACCTTCCTCCGCCGGATCCTGCCAGTCCCGAGAAGCGGCGCCACCTTGTGACACTGCCGTCATCTTCTTCTTCCTCCGGTGTTGCCGCGTCTAACTCCGGTAGGATTGAGTTCGATGTTGTTAGATTTCATTGGGTCTTTAGGTTTGATCCATGGAATTGGCTTATACGAGGTCCACATGTAAGCTCAAGTGAGATTATATTTTAAAACCAATTCGCTTTAGCTGAAATATATACATTGATCTCTTTTCTCCACAACTCCTATGGAAAATGAGCCAAGTTGAGCCGAGCCCAACACCCCATTGTTCAAACTTAAGTTCGAGCCAAGCTCTTATTGAGATTTGGAGTGTGTATTCATGCTTTGATTCAACAGCTTTTAGTGTGTTTGTTACTCGGCTCGTTAGCCTAATCGAATTGGATTGATCACATAACCGAGCCGAGCTATTCAAGTTAGTATTGAGCCATTATCGAATTATTTTTTAACTACGATTGACTATTATTGAGCTCTTATGAGACTCTTAGTGAACGCTAATGAGTCGAACATCCCTTGTTTGAACCAATTTTGATAAGCTTATTGGGTCTCCATAACAAACACGATTGAGCTAAAATCGATTTTGAACACGAGTTTTTTATCCAATGTTGTATTTGTTTATACTCCTATGTAAGATTTACACTTGACTGACATGTAGAGCTCTTAACAGATGACGAAGGCACAACCACGGGTACTATGGAGGTGAACAACTTCTGCCCACGGTCGGAATCCGGCGGATTTCTAATTGGTGCGCAGCCGCCACTGTACAACTGGCCGGCCAGCCCCTGCCCGTACTCAACCGGTGACGTCACTCCTGTGAGTTACGCCGCCGGGTACGGTGGCGACAGAGGCGGAGATGTGGGATATTTGTCAGACATTCCATTGGGGGAAACCAGTCCACCGCCATATCCGTTCTCTATGCTAGGTGGCGGATTCTAATTGGTCCCCTTTTTTTTTTTTTCCTTTTTTATATTCTTAATCTGAATTATTTTATAAATTTAGATATTGTGTATTTTAAATTAACAAATAATAGTTTATGTATTATGTAATTTTCATTTGATTTTTGTTATATAATTGAGTTATTTTATACTACTCTGAAAGGAGAAAGGGAGGTATATTATATATCAAAATTAGTTTGGATAAGAGCAATGTTACATTTATTTACCATTAGTATATTCAATTTTGAAAGATATAAATAGGGTACCAACATGTAAGAATTGGATTCTATTAGAAATTCGAAGTTAAGCGTGTTTGGGTGATAATAGTATTAAGATGGGTGAACTCCTGGGAAGTCCTCGTGTTGAATTCCTCAGGTTGGGAGTTTTCGAAAACAGTCTCTTGTCAGGGTAGTACCCTGAAGGAGAAATGCTGCATACATCCTAACCTCTCTTAGACCCTGCTTAAACGGAAGTCCTTGGGGCACTAAGAATGTTGCTTGCTTTGCTAATATAAAATCACAAATTCTTGTAAAAATAATTAATTAATTGTATGTTGATGTTGCTTTATATTTGTAGTTTTTTAATTTTGAATTATTACAACCAAAAAAAAAAAATTATTATTTGAGAAAAATTTACAGTAACAACAGTCCAGTGTTCCCTGTGAGAATAACATTGCTCTTGAAAATGAAAACTATATTTTAGAAGAGATTATTTGCGTATTTTTATTTTTATATTTTTGTTCCTTTTCTATTTTATATGAAAATGAAAATTAGAATAAGAAAACAAAATAAAAAATTATTTATAATTTATAATTTTAATTTCTCACAATTGAGAACTATTATTCATATATAAAAAAAAAAAGTTTTGCCACGTGGTGAGTGGGTATTGATGGGCTATATAGCATCCAGGGGGAATCGGAAAGAATATTTTTGTGGCTCCACTTCATTTGTTGGATATCTTTTTTATTTTCTTTGAAAAATATAATTTTGTATTGATTAAGTGAAAAATTGATTAATTAATTGTGTTTTTGAAGTGTAACTAGGATTTAATCGTTAAATTAAGACAAAAAGAATATACAATTAAGAGAAAAAAGAAAAAAAGAATGATAGAATTAGAGAAAATTTGATTAATTTTCATATGTTGTTTTTGCTTAAATGATCTAATAACGTAATATATTAAAATTAAGAAAAAGAGTTAATAAAACATTCTTAACTTAGACAGGGAAGTCATCGAAGTTTCTAATAAAATAAAATTACCTATCAAAATATTATTAAGTCACATGTTACGGCCGTAAGTAATTATATGCTAATGAATTATTATTATGTATATTACATAGTTATGTATTTCTTTGGTCATTTATTATTGCATGTTTGAAAAAATAACATCTTCTAGAAAAAAAGCCGAAGAAAAATCGGAGGGTTTGTGTAGTCTAGCTTATGAGGAATCGTATAGTGGTAAAATGTGAAGACTTGATCTGAATAATTTTTATGCTGTGAAAAACGAGGATGATATTTTACTTCTAGTTTATATTTTAATATTTTTTATTATTTTTTCTTTGCTCTTATATTTCTATACCCTTAAAGAATTATCATGGCCAGTCCTAACATTTTAGAGGCCCGAAGCAAAAATTTCAATTGGAGTCCTTCATATATAATAAATTATAAGACTTCTAATCACAAAACTTATAAATATCAACAATAGATATTTCAAAAACCACAATCCCGAAAATTAGGGTTGCTTAAGTCGTTTGGCGGTATGTCTGACAATGAGAATTATACAACAATAACAATCCAATGTCTTAAAGAAACTCTTACCAAGACAGAGTGTGGGATGGTAAGATACACTCATACTACCCTTATAAGATTTTACCATGTAGAGAGGCTATTTTCGAAAGAATACCGACCCTAAATAGAACTATTAAAGTCAAACAGAGTAGCAAACACTAATAAACACGTAAATCTAGGAGCAATGTCTATTACAAATAATTAGATCAACCATACATATTTTTAACCGAAACGAAGAAAAAGAAGAAATAAATATACTGTAGGCTGCCGGTCTAACTACGGGGTCCATAAATGTGCAGGTATAGAAAGTCAATATTGACTATTACAAAATTAAATTAACAAAGCTTCCTCCAATCATAAATTTTCTTATACATATTATATTATTATATAGTTAATTAGGATCTCCTTTCTAAATATGGTCGCTAGGCCACTTCTACCAAATTCACAAAAAGTTTACAGTGATCTAAAATAAATAAAAAATTTCAAAGTTCGTGATTCGTGTAAGAAAAAGATAATATACACAGAGAGAAAAATCAAAAAAATTATATAAAAATTTATGTGAAAATTCTCGTTCAATAAGATATAAGAGGAAAAATCATAAGATCTAAATATGTGCCTGATGCAGCCTGTGATACAGCGCGTTAGGGGAAATTTAGGAAAAACGGGAAGGTTCGACGGCCATTTCTTAATTTTATTGATTACTAATAAAACAAAGACAAAATAAAACTCAATTCTCATAACTTGGGAAGAGAGAACTCTCAAAAGAGGTTAAAAATCTAAAATAATAAGCTACGTAAACCCTAGATTTTCTTGTGTATATACAGAAGAGCTATTTAAATTGGAATTAAACTTTAAAAGATAAATATAAAATTTAAATCTGAAATTTAAACTAATCATAATTTAATTGAAACTTCATCCGCTTCCCGCGTCCGCCATCTGGGACCCGTCAACCCGTACCCGCCAAACGGGTTGTGTCTTCACCCGCCAAGCCCTGGACACGGGCTGCATTAGCCTGTATCTTGGCGGGTTGGAGAATAGGCGAGTAGGAACGTACCCATGCAAGAAGTTTACCTTCAAGAAGCAGAACTTGATAAAGATTAAATTCTCCTTAGAGATGGGATTATGTTTAGCTAAAGGTGTTTTTTTTTTTTTTTTTTTCTTTTTGGTATTTAACCTTAGTTAGAAAAGTTTCTCTATAAATAGAAGGAAGTTGGTTAGGCTATTTAGTTCAGTTTTATATCTAAATTTTTTAACTATATTTTGTTCTTTCTAATTCTCTAGTGAGAGAATTGAGATTAAGAATTTATCATTTGTTTCTTATCAGCTTTAGTAATAAAAATTTAAAAGAAGGTTGTTGAATCCTCCTGTTCCCAATCGATTATGTTCTGGCGCTGCATTAGTGTTCCATCCATTATAAAATATTAGAAATGCAATATATAATAAAAACCACAAAATCCCATCACGTAGCCTCCTACCATCGTGTACCTTTGCATCAATAATGCTAAAAATCGTCTCATAACGTAACTTTAGAGCGATAAAACTTGAAACCCTCCATGTAAAACTTTTTGATGGTGAAGTAAAGGTTTTTCCTCTATCAATGCACTTCATGATCGGATAAACCATATTCAAATTACTCAACCACAAAAAGAGCTCATAAATAAAAAAAATGTTTACAGTTAATTTCTCTCGTCCCCTACTCGAGCACCCGTTGCAATTTCACACAATCCCTTGGATCTTTTAACTTTGCTTTTCTTCCACTTTTCTCAACTCATATTTTTTATTAAAAAACTATCCTGATTCAAAATTTAAAATTCAAAATTCGATATAATATAAATGAAATCCTTATCTAAATCTCACCCAAAAAAAAAAAAAAAAAAAAATCTTATTTTCATGCATTTTCTCTTGAATTTTTTCCTTAATTTTTCTTTCACTTTTTTATTTGTCTGCAAACAAAATTTTAGGTATAATACATAAAAATTGAATTTGAATGTTACCCTAGTTTGATGCAAGACTCAAAATTTTCATTAGAAATTCATGTCCATAGACTGCATTTCTTTCTCTTGAATTTTTTTTTTTATTCAACATAATAATTTGACTAGATTTTATAAAAAAGAAAAAATAAAAAATAAAAAGCCCCAAAATCATCCATCAAAAGTACAAAAAGAAAAATCTATATTAGAAAGATCTAGCTCGCTTCGCTAAATAAGTTAGCTTGACTGTAATTAATCTTGAAACAAGTGCAACCCTTTGAACTATATAACGAAAAACATTAATAACTACTCTTTAGCTAAATTGACCCGTTTACATCGTTATTACTAAAATAATAAGCAGCAACCAGGGCCGGATATAACCCCAGGCCACCCAAGCAACCGCTTGGTGTCCCCGAATTTTAGAGGCCCAAAATTTTAGAGTTTGTAGTTTTTGATGTTAATACTAATAGGTTACAACATACATGTTATTATATATGAAGGCCTTATTTGAAAATTTTGCTTGGAGCGACGAGAATGTCAGGATCGGCTCTGGCAACAACAACAATAAAAATCAATCACAACAAAGAGGAGGTGATGGGAAAGACCTTATCTGGAAGTGGAAAAAACTTCAAGGTCGTAAAAGACGATTTTATCATTGCTCAGGTGCAAACAATAACTTCGTAGGTTATTTTTTAATAGTGAAAGCAAAATGATAACATTAGAAGACAAGAAGCAGCAACCACGGGAAACCATAAGTATTGAATTATTGCTTTGTGTAATTTTGTCAACTTAGATCGGGTCATGTTTTATTGTGTGATAAAATTCATACTTTCGCAATTTTGTTTTCTCGGTTTGGAATTTTTTTGCCTCTTTTTAATTCTCGTTTTTATACGAGTTGATCTACGCCTTGCTTTGTTCGATGTAATATATTGCGACTATGCCAATCATTATCGAAAAAAGAATTGTGTGATAAAATTAGCCGTCAAACCGAGTCAAATTAGGTCAAGTCTATCTATTTGTTGAAGATATTTTGCTACTCCAACACTTTATGTTTTAATCAAGAAAATTTATAAATAAATAAAACATATAAATAAATGGGTTTGTGGCTGGCTGATAAGACTCCAACGTGGGCTGTGTGTTCTGTGGGGCCCAATGGGCCGTTTAATTGCTAATGGAAAGAGGCCCACTCAGCCCACAGCTACCAAATTGGGTGGGGCCTCTTAAAATGTGAAATCTTAAGAATGTTTTTAGATTATTTACATTTTACTACCTTGATATTTTTACAAATTATAAAAAAAGACTCTAAAATTTTTGAATTAATAAAGATTCCCCTAAATTTTTATCGTATTAATAAAAAGATCCCTAATATTTTGGCTTATTAAAAAAAATTTTCAATCTCTAGTATAATAATGTCATTTTTGTTGACAAAATTGAAGTGATAACTTCTTTTTATTAATATTATAATAAAATGATAAAAAATATCCTTCAATAATTATACTTTTAAACAAATTAAATGAAAAGCATATAGTTTGTACATAATACAACATATCGAATTTTGTGCTTATAAAATCAAAGTAAGAGTATTGAAGGGTACTTTTATCATTTTACTGTAGTATTAATTAAAAAAAATTGACAAGTCAGCTTTGTTGATGAAAAATAACGTCATATTAGAAAGGAACCTTTTTATTAATACTACAAAAACTTAGGAGCCTTTATAATAATTCAAAAATTTCAGAGTCCTTTTTATTATTTAAAAAAACGTCGATGTTCTAAAATATAAATAACCCAATATTTTTTCTAAAGATAGTTAATTCAAAGCATTTTACATTAGAAATAAGGTGATAAATATTTAGTCTGTCAATCAAGACGTGGCATAATCCCAAACGACCCAAGCGAACCGCTTGAAGCCCCCAAATTCTAGTAGCCCCTGAATTTTTAAAATTGTAATTTTTAAAGTATCAATTGTTAATTTTACTAAGTCTTGTAATTCAAATTTTTATGATTTGTAGTATACGAAGGGCTCTATTTGAAAATTTATGTTTAGAGTCCCGAAAATGTCAAGATTGGTCCTTGCGATAGTAGTAGCTGCCTCGGATCCACATTTTTTAAGTATTCCTTTCGAGAATTAGGTTTTTACAGATACAATCTAAAAGTAAATTAAAATACGAAACAATTAGCTTACTAACTACAAAAATGGCTTGAATGCTTTTCAGTTATTGATGCAACAATTTTAAAACCGTTATACCCCAAAGCATAAAGAACACCATCATTAAAACTTCAAGTATATTATCAATTTGTTTGTATCATATATTATAAATAAAAATTGAATAAACAACGATATATGTATATGTGACGTATTATGGGAAATTTATCTTAAATACCTGAGATTTGGACATTTATCACTTAAATCACCGTCATCTCAATATATACACAATGAGGTATATTGAGGTTTTTTGTGTTGATTACAATAAAATAAATGAGCTATATTATCAATGTTTTTTTGGTGTTCTGCTGGGCACTACTGGATACACTCCGTCTTGTATTGTGAGCCTTTGCTCCTTATTTATCGAAAAAAAATATTTTCATAACAAATTTTGCATATACTAAAACAATTCACTAAATTATTATGGGATATATCTGTAAATCAAAGAAAAACGTCTCATTAGCATTTTATGGAAAAAAATATTGTTATAATGGAAAACATTTATATATTGTTATAATTATATTACACATTAGCAATTTGTCATAAGAATCTATTGAATTTGAAAATGGTACCCGATTGATAAAATTTTTGAATCTTAGTAATTATTTCATTGTATATATTAGAATATCATGATACTTAGGTGATAAATTTTGAGAGTTGAAAATATTTAAGTACTAAGTTCTCTATATTATAAATATATAAAGGAAAAATGATAAAAGAATATTGAACTAGCCTATATGAATTTTTATAGTGTTGGACTTACTATGTTAAAAACAAAGGTAATATACTAGTGCTAATAAATTTTTTTAACACTGAATTAGAAAAGTACAATTTTTTTAGCACTACGCGGGTTTGAAACCCATTTGTTGCCCAGTAATGGAGAATTAAACACCTTCTAATGCAAAAATATTTTAATTATAATTTTGAAAAATTATTAAAATTTTTTAATATAGTGTTTAAATTTTTTGAAATATTTTAATACTTGGCATTTATTAGTACGTAAACTTTATTAACGTGGGACCCACTGCTGGGGCCCATGTGATTTAGACTTTGGGCTTGTGCACCACGTGGCAGAAGATGATTGGATACTTCCATCAACGATTGCGCTCGCACTTCACATCCTTTCATGTTGTAATATTTTTGATTGGATGGGAAGTCATTTTTTTCACAAATATTTTTATTTTTCAAATATTTTTTAAACTATAAATATTTTACTTTTTATTATAAAGCCGTAAATGAGAGTTTATTCCTCTAATATTGGATATGTACTATTTACTTTACTATGTGTCTTAGTTATCTTCTGTGGGATATATTTTATAGTGTTAATTTTACGTTGTGTTCTATGCTGATGCTTTGTTGCTTCTATGGTTACCAGGATACAATGTTCTTTTGACGATTCGATATTCAAGATGGGGTCCACGAAAACAGCTTCTCTTCCACCCGGAAGGGGGAAGGCTGCGTACATCCACCCCTCCAGACCCTGCTTAGTACGGGAGCCACTGTGATATTGGGACTGTTGTTGTTGTATTATAAACTCTTAAATATTTTTCAAGTTTATTTTTAATTTAAAGGATGTTATTCCTTAAGAAGAAGAAAACTTCTTCTCTTTTTATTGAGAGAACGTTATCTTATCTTTTAGTTTGTTATTTTGTCATTTACAGGCAGAGTAGAAAATATATAAAATTGTTCTGATATTAATATTCTTGCTCGAATAATAACATTACTTTGTATGGGGGAATGCGACGTGATACAATGTAGTGGCTTTAGCCCCTTAAAAGTTTTCCTACTAGTTATACATATATAATTCAATTGATAAAATATGTCATGTAATTGCGTAAAAAAAAGGAGAGAAGTGCTCCAAAAAAGTTAAAATATTGAAAACTTTAAACTAAAAGCAATTCTTAATTTATAGTGTCAATCAAAGTAGCTAAGTTTGTTTGATGTTAATTGGCTATTCCTATGTATTAGTATAATTTTTTATTTATTATCTATTTAATTTTGACTCTGTGGGGAAATAGAAAAATCATGGCTTTGCACTTGATTTTACATATATTATAATGAGTATTATACTAATAAATATAAGCCCCTCTCACCAACGCTTTGCCTCCATGGTAAAAGACAAGTAATAGGTAGAGTGTTGCTTTAGATTAAAAAGGCGTAGAGCTCGATTTCTTTCTGAACCTCTCTCTGAGGAATTGTCGACTTAACTGGCTCATATAATGTTTGGATTGCTGCATGGGCCGGGGCAGCAAAATAAATGTAAGCCCCTATATTTGGGCCATGTTTGGACTGGGCCGTGGGTTAGTGGTGGACTATATTTGGCCCATGAAAAGGTCATTTCCATGCTGGACCTCAAGCACTCACTTATCTATGCTCTTCATATCTATCTCTCAATACATTATAAGTATTGTTTGTCCCCCTACGGATATCGAATTTGAACCCGGGGTTGGCCAACTGCCACCTTAATTATTGGGAAAAATGGGGCGTCGGCCCTGCAAATGTATACTTTCTATTAAGGCCTCGTTTGGTTGCCAAATGAATTAAATTCCTACAGGAGGTTGTCCTTTCCAATAATTTATTTCCCTTGTCAACTTTTCAGGGAGTGGTATTAAAGTGTTTGGTTGTCCGTATGAGAAATAGAACTTTTTGAAAATTTAATTCCTACGTTTTATTTGGTTGGCACAATAATTTCCCATAAAATATAATAAAAATGACTGTTATACTCATGACTAATTTTTCGATTCCCTCTAAGGAAGGGTAAAGTAGACGGAGGAACTTACAATTAGAAGGGTAAAGTTGTCATATTTACAAATTACAAGAGATAGGATTGGTATATAAATTAACAGTTATTGAAGAAGTAGAACTTACCCAAGGGGTAGACAAGTTATTTCATACATTTTAAAGCAATTGAAAATTATTTAACAATTCTTACTTCCCACGTGTTGCCTACTTTCCGCGTACTAAATAAGATCCCCAGCTCTCTCACGAATTGAAACTTCCCACATATCAAACAAGGCCTAAGAATTATTTAAGCGCATTAACACTCGTATTAGCAAGTTTCTTAAGTACCTCATATTTTGTTTTGTTAAAAAATGATCCTCAGTTGTAAATAAGAAGAAGGAAAATATTTTGGAAAGATCTGTAATGTGGGAAATAAATACAACACTGTAAAATTCTACCCTATACCGCTAAACTAGTTAATACAGTCTAGTTCAGTATTCATTCAGACTAGTGAGTGGGAAATAAATACATATAATGGAAAGAACTGTAATATAGGAAATAAATACAACACTGTAAAATTCTACCATATATTGTTAAACTAGTTAATACAGTATTAGGGTCCAGATCAATATCCATTCAGACTAGTGAGGACCTCGAGCAAGATGATCTCAAGCTAATTTCTAGTTTCTAGTCTGGTCCTGCTTGGGGCCATGTCACATTAGTCACCACCATGATTATTAGAATCGCGATTCAGATCTTAGAATCTTACGATTCTACGATTGTATAATTGCCGATTAATTTGAATCCTAAGTAAAATTTTACTTTTGTTGAATTTTACGATTCATCAATTCTAAAAGCCTCTATCGATTCTAAGTAAGATCTCGATTTTAACAATCTTACTCACCACATGATTTGACACCCAAGTCAATTCAAGGACGTAGAAAACCATACAGATTTCTGATATACGTTGTTGACAATCGAACTCGTTTATAAGTGATCAATTTGTTTATCAACTCAACAAATATACGATCATAATCTATAATTTAAGAACTCTAAATCAAATATTAGATTCACAGCAGTATCAAAATGATACTTTGTTGCTGTTCACTGATCCCTTAAAGAAACATTTAAGAAAGATAAAATGTTTTAAACAAATTAATGAATAGTTTTACCACGTTCCTTTACCTCACATAATTATATAACATAAACAATCATTAAGTAATTTAAACATTGGTAATGCCTTAGACACTAAATATTTTCATTTTTTTTTCCCTTATAATTAAGAAAGTCTCTACAATAATAAAGAGTAAAATAAAGAAATAAGAATAAATCTCAGGAGAAAATTATGAAATGGAAACACAACATAGGTAGAGCAAAACATTGGAAAAAAAAGTAACTAAAAAAGTACTCTAAGGTTTGATGTATTAATTATTTAGTCTACAAACTTTATGAAATAATATTTTAGTCCAAATAAAGATATAAAGGAGCGTAAAACTTACCGTTATTTGTTAGTAACCTTAACTGCTTTTCTTATCTCACACCCGAATCGCAATGTTGTTACACTTCTACTGAACAAAAATTGCCTGAAAGAACTATTTTACAACTCTACAAACTACGATTTGGAATGATTTATTAATATATACAAATTTTTGGACTAAAAAGTTATTTCAAAGAGTTTGTGGACTAAAAAATTAATATGCCAAACCTTAGGGTACTATTATGTAATTTACCCAAGAATAAATTATATATTAGTACCATAAAGTTTGATATAATAATTTTTAGTCCAAAAATTATATGTATTTAACAAAATAATCCAAATAATGATGTGAAAGAAAAATAGGAGCCTATTTTGTACATTACACACTGCTATTTGAGTTATTTATTATGTATATATAATCTTTGGACTAAAAATTTATTTCACAAAGTTTTTAGACTATTATGTCCAATAATAAGAAGCATGTAAACGCGGCCTTTTCATCTCAATAATAACATCTCGCATTTTTTTTTCTTGTTTAATGGAAAATTATATGATTTTTCTATTGCTAATTCTAATCATTATATCCTTACGTAAAATATTGTAATCATTTAAGCTTTTAATATTTTCAATTTTACTATATATTTACAATTTTTCAAGTGCTAATAAGTAAAAACTAACATATAATCATTTTTTTTTTGTTAGGCCTCTAATACCGATTGTTAAAACCACCAACAAAATATTGAAATCTTAACTCAAAATAACAATTATACACGGAAAGGGGAGTCGAGGCTTACATCCAAGGGAACACAATAATTTCATTATATCAATTGGATTTGGAGCTTACATAAAACGTCTCTGAACTCTCAATCATTCTTCCAACTCTAACTCAAACCCTAATTATAACATATACATCCCGTGTATATATAGAGCCATTACACTAAAATCATATTGTATCATGAGCCTCAATTATAGGATTGACCCGATTCTATATCATATAAACAAGACTCTATACAACTAGACTCTACACATAACTCAAAATTTTTAAATCTCTGAAGTTAGATGGTTAATAAACAAAATTTGTTAATGCAACGTTTGTTTTCTTAATATCAGTAATTTAATATCACGAGTGCATCCTAAAGTTCTAAAATCCAAAATCTCATTGGATTATTTTTCAGTAGTAGGTTAAAACCCAAAAAGGTACAAACGTGCAAAATAGGATCTGATGGCAAGTAACCCAAAACCTTATTGGATGGCAATAATGTCGTGATAGACATTTATCTTATAAATTTGTGGGCCTCAACTTATCCTATTGCACATAAGAAAACTTTTGAATAGAACCTGCATAAAACCAGAGAATAGGTACTCGAAGTGTACAATAATTGAACCGGACACCCTTGTTGTAACGAAAAAGTATTCTGACAACTTTTATTTATAAATTATGATTATAATTCAAAGTTTAGATTATTTTATTATTATTTTTTCCCATTAAACACAAATTAGTGAGGTGCATTTATAATTGGCAATTTGGCATAAGATCCTTCGAAAAAGCAAAGACTTTATGGGTTGGAGAATGGCATTTTTAAAGAGTCAACACCCACAAAATTATATGCATATCAGTTTCTTATTGCTCTTATTTATTTAATTTAGGAAATTTATCTGATAGATATCATAAATATTTATTATTTAGGTACGTTTAATATTTTAATATACGTAATATGTTTGAAAACTTTATCATATGGGTACCTCATACCGAAATTCAGTGAATTTTTGGCAGTATCTGACCAATTTTTATCAAAAAAATGAGCATATGATATATAATTATGATAATATATTGAAATTTTACAAAAATTGCCTTCAAAAGTGTTATTTTTCAGCAAACTGCAATAAAAATTTACCGGATTCTAATGTAAGCTATTATATATCATCGAAATCACAATGTTACATCGATATTTTACGGTATTTCAAATAAAATCCATTGAATCTGGATGTACGTAGCCTTCCCCTTTCAGGGTGTTACCCTGAAGAGAAGTTATTTCTGAGACCCCCTATCCTGAGGGGTGCAACACAAGGACTTTCCAGGAAGTCACCCATCTTGGTTCTACTCTGGCCCAAGTACGTTTAACTTCGAAGTTCTAATGGGATCCGGTGCTTGTGTATTGGTACCCTCTTAGGTGGATGGAGATACCTGATTGATAAAATTTTAATCTTCAAATTGACTAATAATTTTTTGAACATCAATATATTAAAAAATCAAAATTAAAGATAATAAACCATAAATTACCATATAAATTTAAATGCTCTCCCCACCAACCCAAAAGAAAAAAAATAAAAGAGCACCATTCTTGTTCTTTTCTTGCATTGTTTGAAGGAGCACCATCAACTGCAAAAAGTTTAAAAATTTGTCTATTTTTTACATAAAAAGGGCAAATTTTTTTTTATAAATAACACAGATTCTTAACACTAGAAAAATAATATTTCTTTTTTAAAGTAATACACAAATAAAGCAAAAATTAATAATTTTAAAAATAAAAATACTTCTATTAAAAATATATTTATACAAACGTAATCATTAAAAATTAATTTTTAACAATTTGGTCAAATAAACGCCAAGAGAATGAGTTGTCATTAACCCATCACATTGCAAAAGGACAAGCTTAACCTTCAATATAACAGAATAAATTACCAAAGTGGTACCTTTTGCAAAAAAAATTACCAAAATGGCACACTTTACTGTAGCGTAAATAGGAAACGCCGTTTGAAATGGCATTTGTTGAGCGGTGGTTTACGTTACCTTTCAGACGCCGTCAGAAACGGCGTACGGACGCCGTTTCTAAGGAATGTCTATGGGACGCCGTTAGAAATGGCATCCCAAACCGACGTGTGTGGGACGCCGTTTCTAAGGCGTCCATACGCCGTTAGAAATGGCATCCCACACAGCTGTGTAATGGGACGCTGTTAGAAATGGCGTTCCACACACGCAGGTGTACGCACCTTTGTCATTAGAAACGGCGTCCCACACGCAGGTTCACCACGATTTCACATTATTTAATAAAATGATAAACCCTAACATCCTCCTAACTTAATTAACAACAAAATGATAAAATAAAGTAGAAAAAAATTTAGTAGAGTTACATTATTTAATATATAAAGTAATAAAAAAGGAAAAAATGCACTGTAATAATAGATTACAAAAAAATAAATAACGTAAGTTATGGTACAAAACGTGACGCCGATCTACGACGAGGTTCACCACGATGCTGTGAGGGTGAACCTTCCATATGAACTGAAAAACTATATCGCGGAAGTTCACGTCTACTTCCTTCTGGAGGTTCACCACGATGCTGTGAGGGTGAACCTTCCATATGAACTGAAAAACTATGTCGCGGACGTTCATGTCTACTTCCTTCTGGAGGTTCACCATGATGCTGTGAGGGTGGAGCACCAAATGAACGGTAGTCAAACTCTTCTTCTTGCATAGCCTGTTCAAATTGATGTCGTTCACCGGCAACATCTATTGCGGTACTGCAAGCAGTTAGCCATTCTGTAGAGACAGACTCTACAGTGTGGCCAACAATATTACGTATCCTTTGAACTGCCATCTTAGCATACTTTTTAAGAACATCGACCTAGAAAATAGTACATTCAAATGTTAACGAAACATACTGTGGAATAAGTAAAGAGAAAAAAGTTGTAAAAGTGCTTACTACACGTTGAATTTGGTTGCCACTTGGATCATAACGAAGCCGGGATGGACGCTGAACATGCACTTCACGCCATACTATGTAACGCCTAGTGATAGAGTTGTACCAACACATGTAATTTGTAGGCGATGTAGGAGGGTGACGTACGTTGGCGATATAATCCATTCATGTGTTCCATACCTCGATCCAGTTCGAATGGTAGACCTCCCAATTCTTGTCCCACCTGCCCGAACGAGATATATTGTGCAAGGAGTCAAGGGTGTCGATGTGATCCGGGATATGTTGCGTTAATCCAAACTGACGCAACACTCTATCAGGGCAATGCAGCTCTACAATGCCAAAGCATATCATTGGTCCCTGATATCACCAGATATGACGACCCTCGACACAAATAGTGGGCAAGGTGCTTAACCGAGATTGCCTGTAAGGCGTCCATTGAACCTAAGTGCAGATAAAATAACTTAGTTATTACATTAAATATTAACAATATATAATTGTGTCTGTTTTTATGTATATACCTGATGTGGCTCTTGGATATCAAGTTGGTCCCTATAGAAGGATTGGCATTGCCTTGGATTCTCTCGGAATGTCAAGGATGCAACCCAGCTGATCAAGTACAAAATAAATTATTTTAATATATATATAATATTACATATACATTAAATCAAGATGTACAAAATATTTTCCCTTACTGAGATCCCAAAGGCGGCAACAGATCATTGACTGCAGGTGGAAGTGGACGGGGCGCGGATATAAACGGTCGACCAATATGTAAATGTTCCCATGACCACAACTACACATGCAATGGCACATACGAATTAGGGATTTAATACATTAAAGAATTAAACATTAATATAAGTGACCGTCCATACCTGAAGCAATAAAACACACCCGCCGATTTGGGCGCGGCCTGCCATGCAACACTGGCACATTTGTCTGTATAGATTGGCAAGAACAGCTGACCCCCAGCTGTACTCACTACACCCCTCCATCGTCTCAAGCAATGGAAGATAGACCATTGATGTCCAACTACCAATGCTGTTGGTGAACAACAGGGAGCCGAACAAATTAAGGATGCAGCGTCTGGCGTGTTGTAACTACACTTGCTCATCAGCGTAAGGTGGGGGGCTTGTGCACAAAGTTGCGCCAACCATGTACTTCTTACTAGGCTGCCCTTTAATGCTGATTCTGCGGGAGCTACACCCAATAAATAATGACAGAGGTCCTGCCAATTGTAAGTAGTGCTACCAGTGACTGCTCGACCTTCTATACGTAGACCTAGTAAGACGGCAACATCCTGTAGTGTTAGTGTCATCTCACCAACACGTAGGTGGAATGTATGGGTCTCCCGCCTCCACCTCTCTAACAAAGCTCCAATCAATGCGTTATCAATCTGGATGTGACCTACTTGGGCCACTCCAATGAATCCAGCTTGTACGACATAAGGTTGTATTTGTGGGCGAAGGGTTGATGGATGGTGAATCCTCACCCTGATCTAATCATTGCCCTGTAACACAAAGATATTAAATATATTAATCAACTATTTGAATAATTATAACTCAAAATTATATGACAAATATCGATTAATAGCATACCCTTTCATTCCAAACATCCTCCGATCGATGACGCTCCTGAAGACGCAACACAGACCTGTCATCTGGACCTGGATTTTGCTCACCATACCGAGCAGTCGAGGTCGAAGTCGAAGCATGTCCTCCTAGTGTTCTTACCATATCTCTAAAAAAACTGAAAATAGTAACCAATGGGCTAACAATAAAATTACACATATTACAGCATTCTTATCAAGCACAACACAAGAAAGAAATTATATTTATTATTATTATGTAATTACAGTAAATAATATATCAAATGCAAGTATGAACCTAAGTACAACATTATTACTGTCTATTAGGACATGTTTTTTTATTATGCCCCCTTTCACTACATATGCTACATTTATTTTTGGACAAGCCCTTCCTTGCGTCCATTTCGTTATGTAGTCGGGTTGAGCGTGGCCGTCCTCTACCATGCCTCCACCTTGTGTGATCTGCAACCACTATAGGTCCAATGTACTCCGACCATAGAGACTGATCGGGAAGAGGGTGAAACAATGGAGCATACGCACATGCATGCATGGCAAGGCTTAAAAATGGATCAACATATTGTCCGAACTCGAGCCGAGAAGCGGTACAACATGCCATCACATGTGAGCATGGACGATGAAATAGTTGCCATGTACCACAAGTGCAACTCCATTCGTTCAGCGTTACAGTATGGCGAGTCTCCCTTCTGTATCCTGATTCAGTCTGCCTACTCGGAGTTGTTACCTGGAACTCCATATTGTTTCGATCAAACAACGTCACTATATGTCTTCTTGATTTCAAGGTGGCAAGTTCTATTTCAGCAAAGACTTTCGGCAGCCATAAAAGACCCTGTGAAAAATATGCCCCGGCCACATCCCTGCGATTGACAAAATATTTATTGCATCGATAAAATGTCATCTCCACAAGGGCAGTTACTGGGAGGGCTCGTCCCACTTTCAAAACGCTGTTGAACACTTCCGATATATTAGTGGTCATGTTGCCATAATGATAACCACCATCATACGAAAGTGCCCAACGTTCTTTAGGCTCCCGTTCAATCCACTCTCTGATCTCATCATTGGTGTGTATAAAATGGTACTACAAAGCATCGAACTTCCTCCTAGAAGGTTCCCTCACCATCTCACTCAACTTCTTCTTCATTGTAGCGTTTTTAAATCTGTGATTGAAGTTACTAACAAGGTGGCGAGTGCAGTAATGATGCTGCCCTTCAGGCTTAGGCCAAATGATTGACATCCCATTCTTGATGCCAGCATGTCGATCAGATATAATACATATCGGTTGGCGATCGCCAGTCACATATGTACGCAGACAAAACAGGAGCCAACCCCAACTCCGTGCATCCTCTTGGTCCACAAGAGCAAAACACAATGGGTATATACCATTGTTAGCGTCAAATGCGACAGCTACCAGCAGCTTCCCCATATATTTTCCATATAAATGGGTACCATCGATACTAATAAGTGGACGGCAACTCTTGAATCCCTCAATAGATGCACCAAAAGCCCAAAAAACTCCACGAAAGATTGCCTCATCTCCCACCATGCTTTTATATTGCCAATCGACAATAGTGCCTGGATTTGACTGTTGCAATGCAGTGAGTAGCTTAGGTAGCATCGGAAATGCATCCTCATGGGAGCCAAACAACCACTCAATCACTTCCTGTTTTGCTATCCATGCCTTCCGATACGAAATGTTGTATCCATGTTGTTGTTGTACTGTTGCACGAATTGCTGCAATATTCATTTTAAGATCAGCAGTCACAATAGGTGACACTATAGTAGCAACAAAATTTGATGTCAAGGCACGGTGATCTTCTGCCAATACAGTGGTAGAACATGTATGTGGCCCCCTCAAAACTGAAATCTCAAATGCCCCTAGTCTTTGTTTGAGCGCCCCACGTAGATACCAGTTGCATTGTGGTACTTGCACGCACCTTAGGGCTGCGTAAGTAGGCTTCGACCGGTGCACTATATATTCAAGCTTATTTTTTATGTGCCATTCCTTAACTGCATTGACTAATTCTTCCTTCGTTTGGAACACTTGTCCCTCCTCCAAGATAGTTCCCGTTGACCGAATTCTTCTACTTTCCTCCCAGTCAGAACATACTGCCTGGTCTGCCCATGAGACATCTTCGAATTCAGGAACGGGAGCTTGGGCAAATGAAGGCCCGGCACCATCATCATTATCATGTAGTTCATCCTCGTCCTCATCCAACCCCAGATCTGCATCTTCATCGGATGCCTCGGAATTATTGTTGGCATAAGCCCTATCAAACATGGTTGTGCTTTCGTTTACAACCATTCCAGCAACCAGTGAAACGCTCACCATTGGACCTCTAGATGCCTCAACTACACTATGCGACACACCATGTTGAGCTCTTCCCGCAACATTCACAGCAGTTACATACAATTCTATGTATGTTGCCCTATTTTCTAAAGCCATTTCGAACATAGACCTCAATGCCGTTGGACAAACGATCTCAATAGGTGTGTATCGCATAGGATTATGAGATAACAACATTCTCCATGTAATAGCAATATCAATTGTGTTATGATCCCAGCCAGTAAATTCATGCATCATTTCCTTCAAATCTGGAAGAGAAATTCCAGACTGCACCCTAAGTATAAACTGCCTTCCACCCGTGTAATCAATACCATCAACAGTTTGCACCGTATCTCCATCATAATGACACAAAAAGGTGACTATCTTGCACGCCATAATTTGTAGACTGAGTCTCAATTAAAAACATACAATGTAATATTAATAACATTACAGAGTATCTAACAATATTATATCAAACTAAGAAATGCAACATATTAACTCTGTATTATTCATATAATATAAAACATACAATGTCCCTTATTTTTCTATCAAAATTACCGTTTTCTAGTTATTTTTAATTCTACTTATATCATTCTATTCTCACATATTTTTTCATAATAACAAATAAATTATTATAGCAACCTCTTATTCAATTTTATATTAAAAATTCTAAATTGCATCTCTAAATTGTATTTATAGTATAAAAATTTTATATTATATGAATAATATAATAGTTTTTCTAAAAATTCTTAATGTCTTACAAATTCGAATAATTTTAAAATAATCGTAATACATATAAAAAATAAAATTGCATCCCTAAATTGCTCAAAATATAGAATTTAAATATTTACAAAATTTGTAATATATATAACTTTCTAATAATCATGTAGTCAATAATAAGTGAGTATTAATTGTGTTATATTACATTGAAATAAAACATAAATTTTATGATATACTATTATATATAATATATTCTAGCAACCTCTTATTTAATATTATATTCATAAATAAATTTTATAATATACCATTATGTATATTGTAATTATTACATTAATATTACTAAACAAACCTAATAAAATATATTCTAGGGTAAATTACAGAAAACTCTCCTGTCTTTTACTTCAAAAATAGAAAACCCCCTTACAAATAAAAGCACTCACTAAAATTCCTTACTTTTAAAAATTTATCACTTAACCCCCATGTAACTTATTTTTGACCATTTTACCCTAATGTTTAATTTTGTTTTTAGAAAAAGGTTTTATATTATTAGAAAAATTCAATATTTTATATTTTTAGCAAAAAAAAATAAGAAAATTGGTGATATTAATAAAAATATAATTATTTTAAAATTTTAAGAAAAAAATATTATGAGATAAAACATAATTTGGGGGCAAAGTGAAAAAATTTTCAAAAGTTAGGAAATTTAGTGAGTGATTTTATTTGAGAGGGGGGTTTTCTATTTTTGAAGTAAAAGTCAATGGAATTTTCTGTAATTTACCTTATATTCTATAATCATGCCAGATAATATTTTTTCTGATAATTCTTAATATATATATATATATAAAATAAATTTACATCTCTAAATTGCTCAAAATATAGAATTTAAATTTCTACAAAATATTTTAAATACATAAAGGTATCACAAACAGTTAAAATTGCCATATAATAAAGTTTAACACTGAAAAATAATATAAGCTACAAAAAATTACGAATATATTGAAATATAACATAAAATATACAATTAATAATTTTTTCAGTATAATATTATTCAATATTATATTAACAAATAAATTTTTTAATTTGCTATTATATATATTATAATCACTATATTAACTTACTAATCAATCTAATAATATTACTATAATAACAAATTCCTATAAAATAATATGACATTATAATATAAAAGTATTAACAAATTTAAAAATGACAATAATAACGACTTACATAACTGTGAAAATGAAGTGGAGATTCAAAGTTTTTTTTGAGAGGATAATAGGTTGAAAGATGTATTTAAGTAATTGAGTGTTGTAAAAAATATTGAAGAAATTGGTGGTATTTATAGAGGTAAAAGTGAAGATGAAGGGGATGAAGAAGATGAAAATGGAGGAAAAAGAGTAGGTCACGGGTTGAAGAAGAAGATGAAAATGGAGGGGAAAAAAGAGTAGGTCACGGGTTGAAGAAGAAGATGAAAATGGAGGGGAAAAAAGAGTAGGTCACGGGTTGAAGAAGAAGATGAAAATGGAGGGGAAAAAAGAGTAGGTCACGGGTTGAAGAAGAAGATGAAAATGGAGGGGAAAAAAGCAGGTCACAGATTCAAAAAGGGCAGTCATGGGTAGGCGTACCCTGCGTGTGTGGGACGCCATTTCTAACGGCGTATACCGCTCAACGAATGCCGTTTCAAACGGCGTTTCCTATTGACGCTACAGTAAAGTGTGCCATTTTGGTAAATATTTTTTCAACTATGCCATTTTGGTAATTTTTTTTGCAAAAGGTGCCACTTTGGTCCCATCACCTAATTTTCAGAACTTTGTACATGTTCCAACAATAACTTTTCGGCGCTTTAAAGTTAAGCGTCCTTGGGCGAGAATAGTACCAAGATGGGTGACCTCCTGGGAAGTCCTCGTGTTGCACCCTTCAGGTTGGGGGTTCTCGGAAACAGCCTCCCTTCAGGGTAGCACTGGGGCACTGGAAATGTTGCTTTTTTACTTCTTAAAAACCACATTTCCCTCCCTAATTATCTTATGTCAGCAGATGATCATATTAGCTTATTGTTTGGTCTGATCGTTTTTCCTTTTGCTTTGTTGTTTCTTGAAGCTTATTCTATAGTTTCAACTTCCGCCTACTTTTTTCATTATCATACCCGAGCTACTTTTAGGTATTTCTTTTATGCGAATCATGTTTGTACGTACTACTTTTGAGACTCCACATGCGAGCTCATTGTAAGAATCTGACGTTGGAGTTGTGAGAGTGAATAGATTAACATAAAAGTCTAGTAGATTACTGTATCTATTGCCAATTGATTTTAGAATGGAACCCCACTTGGACTTCTATGTGAATCTCATGTGTGTCAACTCCATAAGTTGAGCCTAAAAACTCGGTAATATTTAACAATTACAAAGTAGATATTTTCTGATTATTAAAGGGGAAAACATGATTGTAAAGCAACTTAAAATGTGATGAAAGCAATAACATTGTATGAAATGTTGACTCCTCAAACTAAGTACTACATAGATTTAACACACGCGGGCCTTAATGGATTTCTTGTTATTTTTCTTTTTCCTATATTATGTGTGTGTTTTTTTGGATCTCTTCGTGAGATACTAGTTTGTGTCTAACGAGTTTTCTTGTTACTTATCAAAAAAAAAAGGTGGACGAGTCTCAACATTATTGCATAATTTAGTGCAAAGTTTAGGGCTTGCATATGTCATTTTTTTTGTAAAGGTTCGTTTCGAGATTATGGTTTTTAGTTTCTGAAAAAACAAAAACTACAAAAGGAAATGATATAGGAACTGCCCTTATTTAAATGAAACTTCATACATAAAATTTAGAAACTTGCCAAAAAATTTTCTTATAAAAGCAAAAACACCAAAACACAGCATAGATATAACCTGCTAATCAAATTCTAAAATCTAAGGTGGAAAGACCTGCTTTAAAGGTCAACGAAAACTCTAGATTCACCGGCATACGAATCTCAAAGCATGATCACCTCCAACCTGTAGAAAGAATAGCCAATGGCATTCGTGCCATGTAAATCTTCTATATGCGTACCACACAACAAGTACATAATTGCTTCCGACCACCGAAAAGAATCATCGACCACTGTACACGAGGATTCCCATCACACTTGCTAGGACTGTGATCAAACACTGTATACGAAGAATTTCACCACGCTTACTAACGATTGTGATCTTCACTTGTGTTCATATAAATTTTGTAAAAACTTCTGTACATTTACTGACTTTCTATTTATTAAGGTGGAATAGGTTAACTTTGCACAAAGTCGATTCTAGATCTTACACTAAACAAAATGACACAATTTCAAAGGCTATGCACAATGTTTTTAAATTTCGAAACTTATTAACTAATACAAATTGTATATTTATTAAGAAAAGTGTGATTAATCAACATTATTCTTCAAGTAATGCTTGTTATACTTTTCAAAAGGTAGTGAAGTACTATAAAAGAGGAAAAAAAAGTTTAAATTAGTATTTAATTATAGATATTTAATATTTAAAATTCTAAAATAAGATTAGTGCATCACTAGTCTAACATCTAGTAGCATGTTAATGATAGAGTGAATCATACAAGTGCACTTTTTAAAATGAAAAAATAGTCACTTAATGCAAACTAATATTTTGAAGAGTTCATTCCCAATTTGAAAAGAAGATCAACAAACTTTTTTTCTGGAAAAAAATATTTCTTTTAACGTGAGTACCTTTTAGAGATTTGAGGGTGTTTGATCGGAAAAAGTCGGCACTTTTAAGCGTGCGTTTGGTTCACCTTATCTTTTTTTCAAATTATCTGTTTCAATAAGATCTCTATCTTGTTACAGTGAAGTATTTGGTTGTACAGCGTAGAAAGATCTTTTTTATATAATAAAATATTTCGATACAAGTTAAAAATACAATTTATCTACTATAGTAACAAAAATGACTTAATAGAATAAATTTACTAATTATAATAGGTAAGAGAGAATCATGATAATAATTGGTCATGATAGTGGAAAGTGGTGAATGTAGTGACCCATGACCATAAAAGGTATGGTGGTCAATGGGAGTGGTGATAACAAGTAAAGGTATGTCATAGTGGTGAAGATTTAATGTTAGTAAAATGATTTTAAAGTATTTCTCTGAAATAAGCCGTGAAAAAGATATAGTTGTGCATCTTTTTCTACTTAGTTATAAAATAACATTTTTTTTGAACAGATATAAAATAACATTTTCATCTTTCTATTTAAGATGTGAAAAAGATATAAAAAGATCTTTTCTGCCAACCAAACGCAAGCCCTACAATCAAAAAAAACTTTTTCACAGGTTTAAGCCGTTAAAAAGTTGAACCAAATGTTGCCTAAATAGAAGCATAAATCACATTTTTGCTTTGAAGTAGGGGCGGAAAATTAGTCATGCTCCTTTTAATTAGAAAGCGAGCAAAAACTAAAAATTTTTGAGACAAAAATACCTCTATTATAAGCATTTTTTCTAAAAAGTTTTTCTATAAAAGATGCATCTCGCACAATAGGCTATCCCGTAGCACCGTAAGGCATTGATATCAATTATTAGGACCACCCATACAATATCGAAATCCTAAATCAAAATAACAACCACGCACAAAATGGGATCGAGGAGTAAAATCAAGAACACCGAAATTTACATCCATGGAGGGGAGCATAATAATTCACTGTATCTTTAAAACATTATATGAGATGTCTCAACGTTCAACTCTTCCTCAACCATAAAGGTAACTTACACAACCTCTGTTTATATATAGAGCCACCATATTAAAAGTCCTAGTATGTCATGGATCTAAATAGAATTGATTCAATCATTTACCCTATAAATAAGACCCAATACAACTAAGACTTCAGATATAATCCCACAAACACGATGTATAAACTTAATTATTGTCTATATTTGGATTGCAAGATGACTTATAACCACATTAGATGATGCTTATTAAGAGTTTCATTTTATTATATGAAGGAACAAAAGTAGTAGTTATTTAATAAACACGTAGCCCAATTGCCACATTAGTTGAAGTTGTTTATAAACCGCAATATCTATTGCTTTTTCCTTTTTTCACACGTTTTTTTTATATAGATAATGTCAAAATCTATACCTGAGTGTCAAGGAATTAACTATCCTAAAAACTTAAACTGATAAGTAAAGGTCCAAAAATAGTTTTATACTCTAACAATGAAATTAAGACAAAGAACAAACTATCAACAATGGAAAGAGCATAACTCAAAAGAGAAAATAAAAACAAGACCAAAAAATACAAAATACATAAAAATTGCAAAATTCCCAGTGCCCCAGTGCTACCCTGAAGGGAGGCTGTTTCCGAGAACCCCCAACCTGAGGGGTGCAACACGAGGACTTCTCAGGAGGTCACCCATCTCGGTACTACTTTCGCTCAAGTATACTTAACTTCGGAGTTCTAATTGGACCCGGTATTTGCGTGTTGGTACCCTCTTAGGTTTCAATATTAATAACTATTAGAGTATAAAACTATTCTTGGGACTTCACCCATCATCTTAAGCTTTTGGGACAGATGGTTCCCTGACATGGTATCAGAGACTTATTGACCACTACATCATGAGTTCGAATCTCAAGAGCCTCCACTTTAACAGATGGTTCCTGGACAACAACTATTCAACAAATTTATCGGTGGATAATAACTTGAGATATTATCTTTCCCATTCTATCTCTATCACGTAGCTTTATTCCGTATAGATTTATTTCCTGCTCTACGCTAGATCCACATCTAAACTAAGGATATCATTGTTAGTATAATAGTCTTGTATTTTCTTTTTTTATTTTTAATAAATAGTGAATAAACACATTACAAAACCCGACATTCCATAGGGACAGAACCTGAACCACAAGCAAGTGGCTGTAAACAAAAATACAAGAAAGGAACAAAGAAAACATACCAAGGCCTGTAATATTTTTTTCCTTAAATTCATAATATTTTTTCCTTTAATTTTTTTACATTTTAAAATTATAAAACAAACTTGCACAACATTTACGCTTCAATCAATTTAAGTTTTTGGGAAAGATGTTCCCATGGCATGGTATCAGAATATTGTTGACCAAGAAGTCATAAATTCAAATCCTAACTGTAAAAAAAATATCAAAGTTACTCTGATACCATGTGAATACAGATAACTCGTATTGGAATAATAAGAAAGACAATACAAAGGGCCATTATATAGGCCATAAATTACATGTATAAAGACTCTAATACCCTTACACTTACCATAACATAAGGGGTAGCAAGGTAATAACATAACTAGGGAAGATTTAGAATCCTTCTAATACTAACAACCCTCACTTTTAATATTAACATAATTTAAACACAAGGTATAAGATGAGCCTGTACAATATCCACGCTTCAGACCCAATTGACATTTGTATGAGGAGGCATGTTAAAGTATAAAATTATTTTTATATCTACACCCATTAGCTTAAGCTCTCGGGATAAATGATTCTTTAACAGAGACAACAATAACAACAACAACAACAGTTCAGCGCTTCAAAGAACCTTTGGTCAAAGTACGGTCTGATTAAGTAATATACACGTAATTTTACTCCAATAGGGTGCTACCGCGCAGGGAGGCACGATGTGATCAAAAGATAGTGGAAAATGCACATCAAAAGGATATGCGTAGGGGACAAGTGCAATAGCAACAAGACAAGTAAAATAGAATGGAATCTATAAAGTAAAATAAAAAAAAATATCAAATATAAGTCCCAAAATGGACTGTTATGCTTTCTTCGTTTCATGGGCGAAGAAGATTCTGGGGATCTCAAACTCAACATGCTCCTCCTCTTTTCCTTCTCCGGCTTAAATTTTCTCTCACTTTCCAAGATTCTTCACTCCTATCGTTACATACCCACGATGAAAGATTATTAGCTCAGTCTTTTAAAAATACAAACATGTATATGAAACCCGAGTAGGATACTGGTGATTGTATTAATATCAAGCTCGGTTGCTGTACGTAATAAGTTCATAACGAGGCATGACTTAATCTTATATGGAGTGGAAACTGAAACTGCTTTACAATCAAACTCCCAATACTTGGTTCATATATTAAGCACGTGATGGCAACCCTATAATTATCGCACTAAACTTAACACAAAGAAGACAAACAACACTTTACAAATGTGTACTGCAATTTTTTGATATTTATCAAAAAAAAAAAAAAAAAAAAATTACAAACGTACAGATCTCCTTTATTCCAACTCTTCTCTTAAACTTAAGTTCAGCTCTCATTATCAAAATTTCTAAATGAAAACTTCTCTAAACATTTGTTAATTTAATATTATTTTTATAAATTAATATCTATTTATCAATTATTCAATATATAAGTTAGGGTTATTTACATTTTAGTACATGCCGTTTTTGAAAATAATAAAAAATATTCTGACCTTTTTGAATTATAAAAAAAGCCCATAAGTTTTTGTCGTATAAATAAAATGGCCCCTTTCTAGCACGATGACGCTATTGTCTATTGAGAGAGCTGACGTGGCAACTGTTTTTTATTAATGCTATATTAACCTGACAAAAATACCTTTCAAATACTTTTATCCTTACTTTATAAACACGAAATTAGTTTGTTTAAAAATATTGTTATAGAAGGGTACTTTTGTCATTTTACGATAACATTAATAAAAAAGTAATTGCTACTTCAACTCTATCAACAGAAAGTGATGTCATCACGCTGGATAGTGGACTCTTTTTAATATGATAAAAAATTAGGATCTTTTTATTAATACGATAAAAACTTAAGGTCAGAGTCTTTTCTATTATTTTTAAAAATATCGGGTACTAAAATATAAATAACAATAAAAATTATATATCTAAATTGGGTAAGTTTAGCAACTACCTCATTACTTAGCAGCTTTCTCCAACCATGGATGATATCTCTTCCATTCTTTTCCCTGATTCTTTGGAATATTCTTAGGCTTATTTTTATTCTACACTATTGGTAACAATAAAGTATAGGGTACAAATTACCTATTTAAATTTATAAATATTTATTATTTAAAAATCATAAATTTGAATTAAATTCAATATTAATTTCAAATTAAATATCTTTTTGTTGTAAAATGAAAATAGTGACATAAATAAATATAGTCTAATAATATCAAAAATATTTTAGGTAAATTATAGAAAACCCCCCTACTTTTGTTTTAAAAACAAAAAAACTCTGTGATAAATGAAACTACTCATTAATTTCCTTTACTTTAAAAAATTGACACTTTGCGCCTAAATAACTTTTTTTTTTACCATTTTGCCCCTCAAAATAAAATAGGTAAATGTTTGACATTATTTTAGGTAGGATTTTTTTGTTTTGAGAATAATAATTTTTTTTATATTTATAAAAAAGGAGCTTTCTATATTTATAAAAAATTATTATTTTAATTAATTATATAGTAATAATATTATAATATCAACAAAAATGTTATATTTTATCTTATAATATTTTTTATAAAAAGTTAAAAAAATATTTTTATCTTTTAAACTTATAATGCCATTACTATAATTAATGAAAACAATTATATTTTTTATAATTATATAAAATTTCTTTAATTCTATTGCAAAAAATATAAATTTTTTCTAATTTTTGCTTAATAATATAAAATTTCCTTCTAAAAATATAATTCAACATTTAACCCTCACTTTTGAGGGGCAAAATGGTTAAAAAAAAGTTGTGTGGGGTTAAGTGATAAATTTTTAAAAGTAAGGGGGTTTTGTGAGTGCTTTTATTTGTAAAGGAAATTTTCTATTTTTGAAACTTAAAAGACATGAAAATTTTCTGTAATTTACCCTATTTTACATGCATATCAAAACACGTTATATGTTCATCAAATATGTCCTAGAAAAATTTACAAGACTAAGTTGACAACCTAGAAGGATCCTAAAGTTCTCCTCTTGAAACTACAACGATGACCCCTACCTAGAGTCGGTCCTGACATTTTCGAGGCCCCAAAGAAAATTACATATGGAGCCCTTTATATATAACAAATTATAAAAATTTTGATTACTAAACTTAGTAATGTTGACAAATGATAGTTTAAAAATCACAAATCCAAAAATTCAGGAGCCCCTAAAATTCAAAGGTCCTAAGTAGTTGCTTCAGACACTTGGGGTTATATCCGGCTCTGTCACTACTCTTACTTGAGCTAGATTCTAATGGGATACACTCATCGGGAAGATAGCTCTTCCGCAATTGGAGAAAGATCTCTTCGAGTTAAAGTAATTGGGTTCATCAGCAAAAGCTCATCTTCATTTGCCACTCTATCAGTATTTTTTTTTGATAATTAGTGGCAAAACCGCGCAACAAAACAGGGAGCTCGGAAAAACGAGCCCTTGGAATTCCCGAAACTGGGAGACAAACAAAACAGACCCAAAACAGAAAAACAGGGAAACACAACAAGAAACAGGCGCAACCAAACCAAGAAACAGAACAAACCACGACCACCAAAACAGGAGAATGAGACAAAAAAAACAAAAAACAAAAAAGACAGGACAATGGAAGAAGCTGAAGCAAAGCCCCCCAAAAGACCACCTGGCTGGAACTTAGCTGAAGAAAAAACAGACAAAAAACACGAAAAATAGGAGCTGGACTGAAACTTCAACCCCAAAACCAACCACCTCAGTTAGCAAGCAGCTTTGCCACTCTATCAGTATGTTCCTGCTCGATGCAAACTCCTTCATCAAATGTACATTTAGGAGTATTAATCATGTCAAACCATATCTTGCTCATTTTAAAAATCGAACACCTTGTAATTTCTCTTTTTAATTTGGTATGGCTCTCGTGGAGAATCAAATTCGGGTGAATTCTCTAACCCTACGATCTCTGCCGCCAAACTATGTCCCTAAGGGACGAGCACCTTGTAATATTATAGCGCTCAATGCCAGCTTTGCAAACACATTCTCGTGTGATCCATGAAATCTTGAATAAATACCTAGCATATATAATATGTATTACCATAACATTTTTTGAATATATGCTTTTCTAAAACTAATTTTGAAAACAATTTTTGTATTTTTTTTGAGTGCCAACTCTTTGATATAAAATTTTTTTTAGTAGTATTACGAAAACCAACTCAAGTATTCAAGAACACATGTTACACAAACCGTCAAATTAAAAGAGAAAAATCACCCAATAAAGCAATATTTCCAGTGCTTCAAGGGTTCCTGCTTAAACAGGGTCGGGGGAAGAGGGGGGGGGGGGGGGGGGGGGGGTGGATGTACGCAACCTTCCACCTTTAGGGTACCTTGAAGGGAGGCTGTTTTCGAGAACCCCCAATCTGAGGGTGTGCAACACGAAGACTTTGATGCTACTCTCGCACAAATACACTTAACTTCGGCGATACTTGCATGTTGGTATCGTCTCGGAAAAAGCACCCAATAATGTCCAAAATTGTGTGATACATGGATCCCCATATAATCCTTTTTTCACAGTCCCCTTTCTCACCCATATAAATTAAACCCTACTCCCCCCACTTCCCCTCTTCATATATCATCACTCAATTTGAACACCTTCACTCTTAACTTCATCACTTCATTTTCATACTCTCTCATTTTCCTCCATTTCAATCTACCCTAATACAATTTCATCTTTAATTTGTCGAAAATTTTCAAAAAAACTAAACTAGTTGTTTAGAAGCACAGTTGTCCAAAAAAAAGAGAAACAGTTGAGAAACAGTTTTAAACCCTCTATTTCTGAGTTATGGACAACCCCACAAGAGAAACGGAGGGCAAGTACCTACACGACCCCCTCACCAACCGCCACCGCCTTTGGGTATCGGGCGCGTTGATCATTGGGGCAGGCCCATCAGGCCTCGCAGTGGCTGCCTGCCTCAAACAGCGCGGCATCCCCTCGTTAATACTCGAAAAAGAGAACTGCATCGCCTCGCTTTGGCGGCGTTGCACCTACGACCGCCTCCGCCTCCATCTCCCTAAACAATTCTGTGAACTACCCATTTTACCCTTTCCCCCTCACTTCCCAACCTACCCAACAAAACAGGTATCACAGCATAAAATCTCAATCAAAATTTTAGACGGAATATTAGATTCTACGAAATTGATTTTCTCGATTTTTTATTGTCTGATGCACATTTTTGGACAGAGTAAACTTTCCCTTTTAATGGTGAAAAATGACTTCCCTTATATGATCGAAATATTCATCAGTCCCCAATTTGGATTAAATCGAGTTTCTTTTTTGTTTTAAAAATATATAAAATGATTGATATAAGACATTTTCTTTTAAAATAAATAAAGAAACATAATAATATTTGTTGTATTCTTTTATATATAACCACTACTAAAAGTACTAGCGAGGTCTACTAATGTGAAATTTTATCTCAAAACCAATTCACATGTAAACTCCTTAACAAAATTCAATATGTTTAAACAGGAATTCATCGAGTACTTAGAGACCTACGCGGCAACATTCGAGCTGCACCCGGTGTTCGAAGCAGCAGTAGTGGGGGCAGAGTACGACGAGAGGAGACGCGTGTGGAGGGTGAGGGTGGCAGGGGGGAAGGAGTACGAGACGAGGTGGGTGGTGGTGGCGACAGGGGAGAACGCCGAGAAGGTAGAGGGAGAAGTGAAGGGGAGAGAAAGGTATAAAGGGAAAGTGGAACATACCAGAGAGTATAAGAGTGGAGAAGAGTATGAAGGAAAGAGAGTAATGGTGGTGGGATGTGGGAATTCCGGCATGGAAGTTTGCTTAGATCTTTGTAATCATGGTGCTCTCCCCTCCCTCGTCGTTCGTGATTCTGTAAGAAATATATATCTATACTATATATTAATTAGAAGTCTCCTACTTAAAAGCCCATTATGAAAACGTTTTAGTTGGTGGCGTTTCCTACCCATACGGTCATCATCCAGGGGTCAGGAGTTCGATTCTTGCTGAGAATATACTCATGACTTATCTGCTCATAGAAATTGTGGGCCTCCTCATGAGTTGGGGTTGGCTGGGGCAATCCAGTTGTTCGTTACAAAAAAATTAGGTTTCCCACTTAAAAGACTCTAATTCTTCATTTTTAAATTTTTAAACCATCACTTCACTTTATTCTTCTTTTAATTTAAATATATAAGTTATGGCATATGCAATTTCTACTTTTTGTTCATATTAATAATATAATTTATTAAATATAATTATTTAAATTTTAATAACACACCGTGCAACGCAAGGGGTAACTCTAGATATTAAATTATAAAGATGGTAGTGTTATTATCACAGCAAAAATCTTAACGTTTTATGGCTATTATTAACTCTAAGTCATGCTATTGCTCTAATAATAATATTATATGCATAGCAATAAAATGTTATATACAAATTTGATTTAGAAAATGCTTATCTTTTATTTTACCAACATAACTGTTTGAATATATCTATCGAAAAAAAAAACTGTTTGAATATGTTTAGTATTTTTTTTTTAAAATAATATTTATGGATACCTTCACTATTGGTTAAGATTAAAGTGATTTTCTATAATATTAATATTTTTGATAAAATTTCTAAATTTTGAGGGTTAAATTAATTTTAGTTAATAGTTTGGGGGTGTATAATGATAAAATTAATTTTATAGTTGAGGGATCACGTTGACTTTGACAATAGTTCGGCGCGTCTTTGATTAAATTAAAAGCTTGGAGATCACTTTAATTCAGACCAGTAGTTCGGGCTACAAATATCATTGTTGTCCTTTCATTTAGAAACCAGGTTCTAAAAACAGTTTGTTGTTTTGCTTTTAATTTTTGATTAAAAATTAAAAGAAATCCATGCATTTATAAAATAATTATATTTTATTCAAAATATATATATATATATATATATATATATATATATATATAGGTGGGGTGAGAGCGTGAGAGGGGCGAATTCTAGCCTTTCATTATAATAGATGACTAAAATTTATTGGACATTAACGACTAATATATATACATATATATATCTAATTGGGATATTATGATCTTGCATTAATACAGTACCATTCCAAAAATAAATCCACTCGTGGCATTGCCTTGCTTTTCGTAATTTTCTCCCATTTTTATCATATTTTATGTTAAATATATCCAATTTTTATATATCTAGTGATGTGTTAACAATTATTCTATTCTAATATATCTTAAATTAGTTAATTTTTAATAAGTTACTTAAATATAATTTATAGATATCCAGTACACCATATTGCATATATTAAAATATTAAAGTATTTATACAATAAATGTTCAAATCTCATATGCCAAAAGCGACAAATTATTAATTATATTTTTATTCATTCATTTTTTTTTTATCAATATAAAATTTGTTATTATTATTATCTTTATATTTGATTAATCAAATGCTAGAGCATGGTGCGCACGTTTTTGGAAGTTTTTGGGGGGAGGTGATGAAGGTCATTGAGATTCGAGATTGCACGCGCATAAAATATATTTTAGTAGTCCCCCGTTGCCTTTTTTGCTCCACCAAATCCAATGTAGTTGCCATTCTTACTTTCTAATATATTATATTTTATTCATTTTCAAATATTATTATAATTATTATATATAACATAACAAATATACTACTAGATTCCATTCTCTAGAAAAGGCAATCCACCTCTAGTTTTCATTTAAAATTTAGCTTCTCTTATTTCCCTTTCCGTAGTTTGTGTGTTTCTTTCGATTTTCTATAGGGATGTCGGTTTTTGTAATGCGAGTTCACTCGGTTTTCAATCCTTCCTCATGTTATATTATATGGTTTCTCTATTGTGTGTTCAGAGAGCATATGTTAGTACATCGAGTTACAAACGTGCTATTGTTATGCTTTTATAGTCATCGCTAGCAATGAATTTGGTTTGACTTGGCTCTAGATCAAACTCTAACCTACACCCTCTATTGTGTCATGTCAGATTTCGCTCGTTTTAGTATTGATATTTATGTTCCTTTTTATGGGTTTTTGGATATGCAGGTGCACGTGCTACCACAACAGATGTTAGGGACGTCAACTTTTGGATTGACAATGTGCTTGTTACAGTGGTTCCCAGTACACGTAGTTGATAAATTTTTGTTGCTAATGTCTCGTATTATGTTGGGTGATACTTCTCAATTAGGGCTCACCAGACCTTCCCTTGGTCCTATGGAGTTGAAGTCCATCTCCGGTAAAACTCCCGTTCTTGACATTGGCACTTTCGCCCACATCAAATCGGGAAAGATTAAGGTATTCTATTTTCAAACAATTTGAGTTTTTGAGATAATTAGTTACCAGACATGGTACTGAAGTTCATTTGACTAAGATGCTTTTGATAATTGGAAGGACAAGAATGTCAATTTAGAACGGCCTATTAGCTCTCTTACTAATAGAAAGCACATATGATTACTGTCAACAAAGAAAAAGAAAAGTAAAAAGTATAAGAATAGTAAAACTCATTGTGCATGGTGAACTTGTGTAAGTAAAAGTCTCGTTTCAGTTAACAGTATAAGCTTTTGAAGCAGTTAGTTTCTTGGTACTGATTTGTGTACATTGAATTCGGGAATGATTGTAAGGTATTGCCAGAGATAAAGAGATTAACAGAAGAAGGAGCAGAGTTTGTAGATGGGAGAAAAGAGAAATTTGATGCTATTATCCTTGCCACTGGTTACAAAAGCAATGTACCTTCTTGGTTAAAGGTATATCTCTTGCCTTCTACTACTAAATTATATCTATTATCTTTTTCTTACCGAGGAATCCGGTAGACTGGTAAACCTCGGTCTATGCAGCGACCCACACACAAATTCCTCAAAAAGAGGTTCATGAGGGACATCGAACTTCCGACCTTTTGGCCGAAAGTAGCGCTTCATCCTCTCACCTGTCCCTACCACTAATGCAAAAGCCCACGTGGCAATATCACAATATTATAACTATTATGATAATTTTGAATACACAATTTGTGTATCCAATAATGTAACAATCAATTATTAGATTTAAATGATTACATATAACATTACTATATCATAAAATCATATCGGATACCAAATGTGTAATATAAACCAATTTTATTTACATGCAATATAATGTAATAAGAAATATGAAATCTGGTATGGCATGACAACATGATACAAAGAGGATATAAATATAGTAAATCAAATATTTAAATTAGTGACATGACATGATACGATTGTCATCAGGGAAGCAATATGTTCTCAGAGAAAGATGGCTACCCAGTAAAACCATTTCCAAATGGTTGGAAAGGCGAGAACGGTTTGTATGCAGTAGGATTCACAAAGCGTGGCTTACTTGGTACATCTCTAGATGCTAAAAGGATAGCTCAAGACATTGAACGTGAAAGGAAATCATATCAAAACAACTTTTCATCGATGATCCATCGTGCAAGAAGTGAATGATAGATATGCACTATTGAGTGACAATTTTGTCCATGTCTAGCTCATCGTGGTGATTGATTAGCGATGCTTAATTATAAAAAAGCAGTAGAAGTGTTTTTATTTTATTTTTATTTCAGTATGGTTTATTGAAGCATGTATATATGTTGTATATTGCTAATCTTGTCTCAACTAGGAAGATTAGAGAGCTAGAAAAGTAGGTTGATTGGTAAAGAGATTGATGTTAGGGTTGATTAATTAGTGTATATTATATATTAAGATGATAAATATATTTCTATTTAATGATAATGATTATTTTACGAAATTCAAGTATTTTCTGTCTTGTCTTTATTATATGTACTTGTATATATATATTAATATAATCCTCTGGTATGCCAAAACCCCTTGGATCTCAATGGTCGAGGTGGCAGTGTTCCACCCTCGGGATCTTGGGTTCGAGGAATCCTCCCCGCTCTTTCATGGTATTACCAATGCAAAAAAAAAAAAAAAAAAAAATATATATATATATATATATATAAAATAATAATAATAATCTTCTGGTATAAATATATCTGATATACTCGTTGCTTTTGCATTAAAACTATCTTTTCTTAAAATTATGCCTTTTTATTTTAAAAACTGATTTTATTATGCAGATTTGTAAGAAGTTTAGTTTAACTAAATTCAGGTTGAATGAAGTATGTGATATAATATTACGAAGAAAAACGTTTTCTCCTTCATTAAGGAAAAGTTGTTTTCTCTTAATGCATGAAATTATTTTTCGTATCTATAATTGTTGCTATGAAAATTATATTAAGAAATAAAATAGAACATATTTTTCGTCAAAACCGACGAAATGATAAAAGCGTTTAGGGTTTAAGGGGGGATTTGATACAGACCAAAGAAAATTCCATCTCAAAACTAATTGGCAATGGTTGGAGTAACTCCTTAGATATATATATTGGCCTTTCCTTTGATTACCCATCGATGTGGGTCCAAATTGCCTGTATCAGGATTATGGTGGGGTTGAACCCCGACCACAATGGAAGAGACGATCCCATACTAGGGGTGGATGTTGTGTCTGGTAAATATATGACGTAGGTCAGTCTAAATATTAGTTCCTAAATTGAGTTGCAAAAAGGCTGAAAAAATTAGGTAAATATAAAATGCGTTAATTAACATTTAGGGGAGTGCAAAACGCTGCGTTTTTGCTTTGAGATAAATTTTGAATTCTGATATTCTGGGGCAATGTCAAAATTGCATTGCCCCTCACTTGTGGTTCTAATTACATTGTTTGCCATGTACTATAAGCTGCCCCAGCTGCCCGGTTGTACCTAGCTGCCGTGAGCTGTACTGCTTGCCCGAACCTTGCTGCCGGGCTTGCCCGATGGTACTGAACTGCCCGAAAAGCTTTTAAAGGGTCTGTACAGCTGTTTTGTTACCTTCAACCCTTATCTCTCTCCCCCCAAATGCTGAGACCCGTTAGGGTTTCTTGAGGAGGCTTCTTCGAGAAGCTTCCTTCGCTCCATCACAGCCGTTCGAGTCTCAACACGTGTCACCAAATCTGGGGCTCATGCTGTGCATTCCGTGGGTAAGGTTCGTCAGTTAGATCGATTTTAATCGACCGCTATGATGAGTATTAGGGTTTCATTAGGTTGAAGCTTGGAGGGCTATTTATTGCTGAGGTTTAGGGTTGGAGAAGCATTGAAAACCGTCATTCTCCTCCTCTCCCCTTCTCTCTCTGGTGATTCTATCTCTCTAAGGCTCTCTTAGGAACCCTAACCCTAAATACGAACCTCTAAGCCAAAATAATCAAAGATTCCAACCTCGTGAGCCACGGTTTGAAGTGATTTCGTGTTCGTGGAGCTTTGTTCGCGCTGTTGGAGGTCGGTTCATGGCTGGTGTGCTCGGTTCGTGTTTGGTTGAGGTCCGATTGCTGTTGTCCTTGCTGGATCCAGAGCCTTACTGGATGGCGTGAGCATCTTGCTTGCAATTCTTGGTAAAATCTTAAGTTTACAAGGGGAGGTATACTTCTAACTTAACTAGATTCATTTGTCTTCTTGAATCTGGAGTTGTATTTGGGGTCTGTGGAGTATTTTGTGTTGTAATCAATCCTGGTCGAGTTTAAGTTGGTTCTATTGGTGCATGATCTGAGATCTTGGAGTCATTACTGTTTGTTACTTTGAGTGTCTTGTTTAAAATCGTTTTATCTGAGTTATTTTGTGTAAGACTTGAATAATAGCACCTAACAAGTGGTATCAGAGCAGGGCTCAGGATCTGATACCCGAGTAAGCAGCTGTGGTAGGATCGAGCTTTGTCCGTGGTGGTGGACACTCCTGGGGAATTGGAGTTGCTCGTGTCCGGGGTGCGTTGAGCGAGTTTTTCCGTGGGCATGGACACTCCTTGTGTGGGAGGGGCACTCTAATGAGGAACTTTCGGAGTACAGTTGAGTGGCTCACGGTTCCGGTTGTGGCGGAAGGAGCACCGTGTTGGGTGCCGGTCAGGCGTGCTGACCGTATGGCTGTCTTGCTGCGTGGAGATTGGGCCGATCCTTGGGATGTAGTGTGAAGATTCAACAAGCATCGTGGAGCGAGACGTGTACGTGGTACACTATGGTGCATGGAGCTGGCATGTTGCTTTTTGGGCACGTTGCTTATCGTCAGGCGAGTGTCAATGGCATGTCAAAGGTGTCACGCTGAAGGGGATGACAATGTGGTCATCCCGTGACCAATCAAGGCTGCTAGAGATGCAAGGATGCGACGATGAGCAGGCACCCGCAACGAGGACTTTTGCGGAATTAGGTGGGGGAGAATGTCACGGGCCGCCTTTGGTTGACACTCTCCCCGGTGCTCAATAAACAGACATATACTATTTGGGGTCTCCTTATCCTGTTCGATACTAATATGCATTGATTGTGTTCAGATATGTCCGTGGTGTGCCGTGTATTTCGTCTCTTGAAGGTGCATATTGCTACTTATTGACCATAGGGGATAGGCTGGCCAGGCCCTAGTCTCAGGGGCCCGGGCGCCACACGGGTGATCTGCGCTCATCCCTTGATAGTGGCAAATGTGTTGTGTTCGTGTTTGTGTTATACGATAAATACTTGTCTTACATATAATTTTAAAATAAACTATCAAATTAATATTATTGAATATAATTTAAATTATATATATATATATATATATATATATATATATATATATATATATATGTCTAACATAACCAAACAAACGGGTCAATTGAGTGAAAAACGGGTTACATAGGTCAAATGGATTAAATGGGTCAACCGAAGTTCGGCCCGACTTCAAAAGTCCTAACCCGAACCTGCAATTTTCATATCGTGTCAAATTTTGCCACCCATATTCCATACAAATAGAATCTTTGTGGTTTTATTATGACTCATCTCCCAAGTCCCCTTCATTTCTAGGGTTTCTGGGCCCATCTAATAATTGGCCTGGCCCATTTCTTTTAATTTATACCTCCCCCGTTCTGTCTATTTCGCCCCCTTCATGCTGTACCTACCTTTTCTTAGCTATATTTCGGGAACTAGTTATTATTGTCAGTGCAAAAAAATTATTATCAGAGTAATTATATACCTTACAAACAATAGGAGCCACAAATTATCTCAAGAATTGCGATCTTGCTGTTGCTGTATGCCTGGCAATAACAGTACCCTATATTATTTGTATTTATTTGACGTATGACAATCGATTGCACTCTTTTGCTCAGGAGGATGAGGCTGTAGTCGATGATATTATGTTCTTGGCGTCGTTTTTTGATATTTTTGATTGCTTTTGGATCCCTAGATCGTTTAATAGAGCGGCCCATTTTATTGATAGAAATCTTTTATCGGAAAAATGCAATCTTTCCCGGGGGTTGAATCCACTGTCAATCCTTGTCAATGCGGCTGTACATGACAATGGTGGTTAATGTATTTTCTTGGCCTCTTGACCTTTTAATAATGCTCAAAAAATTATTTATTTGATATTATTTTTACACTCTAATTATATTTTAAAAATTATAAAGTACCCGTATATAAATACGGTCTTTTTTGAGCATGAGATCTCGGGATCAAAATCTTGAGAATAAAACCCTAAAATAAAATAAAAAGATATACTCTAATAATAATACGGGGATACATAGACTGTTGTTATTTTCAAGGTGGAAAATATTAATGTCAGAACAATGGTGCGATATGAAGTGAATAATAGCCATAAATTTTAAAAAACATTACCGTATTTCTAATTAATGATATATAAGTACTCAAAAAATTATATTCAATTATATGTCTAATATAATTCAATATTACTTTTATAACCTAAAAAAATAGTCATGATTAAATAAATAAATGAAATATTTAAATAAAGGTGCAAATAAAATTTTGGAAAAAATTGTTTATATTTTCGAACGAGTAAAGGAGCCATTGCCCAAAATGGCTCAAAATAAAAAAATATTACCTAAAATGACTTATTTTAAAAAATATTTACCCAATGGTCTCCAGGTCATCAAATTTTATTTTATTTATTTTTTGGTTTTGGAAATACCTTCCTACCTATGATAATAATTTTAAAAATAATAATTTATATTAAATATTATAAAAGCAAATAATTATTATTATATAACTATAATAATGAGTAAATTAAAGAATTATGTATAGATAATATTATTTAATATTTAACAAATAACTTAATTTAAATTTTTTATTATAAATTACATATATAATTTAACTAAAATGCCTGTTATAAAACTAAATATAACATGATAATAAAAATATAATTAATATATTTAATTTAATTAATAATTTATTAAAAAATTAAATAAAAAATTAAAAAAGGTTTAAAGCATCAAGTACCCCAAAATATATATAAAAAAAAATTAAATTTTCAAAATTGATGATGTGGAGGCCATTTGGAAAAATATTTTTTAAAATAGGTTATTTTGGGTAATAATTTTTTAGTTTGGGCCATTTTGGGCAACAGCTCCGAGTAAAGAGTCAATAAGCGAAAGCGAGTCTTCAAAGATAGAACTTTGTGCTCACTTTGTACGTCTGAAACTCATCAATGAGAGTGGTCCATATTCCACGTGAAACAATTTACAAAAAACGAAAACGAAAATAGACAGTTGTTATTATCGAGACAATTTTTATTAATGTCAGAGCAATTATGAAGACTTTTAGGTACTTCTTATGTTGAAATTGTCCTAACGTTAATAGAAATTGTCTAGACAATAATACTACCTAGAAAACAAGGCGGCGGTGTTGACAACTCCACGTGTGAGCATAGTACAAGAATCCTATATTGTAGTTATAAGAGTGAAGAGATTAATATATAAATTTAGTGGAAGCTCCATTTATTGCCAATTGGTTTTGGAATAGAACCTCATTTGGGCTTATATGTAGATCTCATGGGTGACAATTCCGTGGGTCCGGTTTTAAGGCCTGGTGAAATTTAACCGAGGGACAATCCATACCATATAATTGTCAAGAAAAGGACTACGTTAAATGTATTAGTTAACGGATAACGATTTTGGAACAATTGCATGCCTATCTGCGTCATTATATAAATGCCCATTGAACTTGAACCGTATAAAACAGATACCCTTCTTATATTTTGTGCATAAATTATAATTATAGTAAGGGTGAAGACTGTTAAAATTCGAAAAAATACAGAGAAGCACATGCAAAGAGAAGTATTAGCTAGCAAACTTAGGTAGGACCAATATGTAGGTGTCCATATGCATGGTAGATATGAATTCCAACTGCTTCTGGTCCTTCATTTCCTATTCTAATTCAATGACTAGATCTGTACCTTTAACGATTAACAAATTTACGTGTGAGTTTAGTAATAAGTTTAACATTAAAGTTAGAAAACTAGGTGATGTAGCCCGCCTCATGTGGTAGGTAGCTTGGCGGCAGTACTTTGGGTTGGCGGCTACGGGGCCGCCGATGTTGAAGTCGCAGCTAATCCGACTACACCTTGGCAGTTATGGTGATACCCGGAAAGGTTGGCGGCAAGGATCGGTTGGCGGCATGAATGGTACGCGACTCGGCTATGGCAATACACGACAGGTGATGAGTTGGCAGCATGAGTTATTTTGGTGGCACGGCTGGGACGCGGCTCACAGGCGAAGGCAAAGGCGGGGTTCAAGGCAAGATTCAAGGCGTGATTCAAGGGATTTGATTTCAATTTCAATTTCTTTCCGTTTTAGCTTATTTTCTTTCCCTTTTTTAAGCTTAATTCAGATTTCCTTTGTTACCTCTATATATATGAGGAGCAAGGGTTCGAGGGAGAGTTGTTTAGATGAAAATTTGAATTATCTCGGTTCTTCTATTCTCAAGTGTGAGAATTAGGATGAATTTATCTTTTCCCTTATAATTTTTATTAGATTTCAATAAAATTAAAGGGAAGGCTGTTGAATCCTTCACGTTTCCCTATTTTCCCATACACGCGCTGCATCATTACGTGTTTAATAACTATCACGAAACTAACTTTTTTAAAAGTTTAAGCTGATAGGTAAAAGCTCAGAATTAGTTTTATATTCTAACATGCCCAATCATGAAATGTTCATTTGGCTTGAAGCGTAGTTAATGCATTGACCCACCTCATAAATTGATGTTAATATTAAAAATAAGGGTTTTGGAATTCGAACTCATGACCTTTTTGGTCAACAAGGCTCTGATACCATATCAAGAAAAGAATTTTTCTAAAAGTTTAAGATGATGGATGAAAACTTAAGATTGAATTTCTTACTCTAACAACAATGAATCCTAATATCAAGTGATCTTAATAGTAGATCTAATTTAAATTTATATTTGAGCATTATATGTTGACATTTTAGACAGCGTATGTCTAAGCCCGATGAAATTTAACAAGGTGAGTGGTCCATAAGCTTGCTTGGTTCCACCTAATTCACATGCAGTCGGCATTTTCAATCCAAGCCCCATTTTGTTGAGATTACAATGGAAAATATTTTTCGTATGAAAATTTTTTATTATAAGATATTTTTAAATTAAAAATTTTTTTATCTAAAAAAAATGTCCTTTCAGGTAAAGAAAATATACTAATAGATAGTTTTTCTATCAAATCAACCATTTTATTTACCAACCTATAGCTAAAGAAAATGTACTAGTATTTTGCATATTTGGGATTTAGTACCTTACAGTTCATCCAATTATTTACTTCACAAGTGATCAGCAAAATCCTTCGCTATAATAAGGGAACAGAGTTGACTGTTGCCTTTTATATCATCCTCGTAGTAATGCTCGCATCACAACATATGCTGATGTATTGACGAGGTTCTCCCAACTATAGGGGTTCGACTTCCGACTATCTATTCCTTTTGCTCCAAACTTAATTTTTTGTAAGGCCAAGAAGCAACCTATAAACCCACCTCCAAATCAGAGTATAGGGTCGTTAGCTTACCTTGTAGCTCAGACATACTAGGTTTATCATTTGTTAGGCGACATTTGGATGTCCTTTAAACACATATATTTTGTGGTGACAAATCTCAGCCACATAACTTTCAGCCTATCTAATATTGATCACAATGAGACCAAGCATGTGGATGTTGATTTTCACGATGCTCGAAAAAAAGTAGATAAAAGGGAATATCCGGGTTTGCTACATACCTACAAAGCACTAGATAGCTGAGATCTTCACGAAAAGTTTCTCCCCATCTCAGTTCACGTATATTCAATGCAATCTTTCAATGGTTTCCCCACTTCATATTAAGGTGGCGTTTAGCACATATAAAAGTTGTGAGATGTAAATTTTTTTCCTACTTTACTTATATTATATCTGTTTACTTTCTCTATATGTGACAAACAAACAACCCCAACATTCAGGTTGCTTATTCCATTTCCCCCATATTAACAGAGCCCTACTCATCCAACCAACTCAGTTCCAGTGTCTCTAACCCCAAAAGGTACGAAATCACGAATTCACAAACTCGGTAATACCCCAAAATCTCATGCAAAAAGATATTATAATTGGGATTTTGAGAAATTTAAGAGGTTTTGCGTTTCTTTTTATTAATATTTTCCCTTTAGTTTGAAAATGTTTTTATATTATGAGTAACGAAATGGGTATTGGTTATGAGTTTGACCCACAAGGAAGGACGAATATGAGTATGATCCTTTTAATACACGTGACATGTAGTTAAATAGGTGGAAGGTATAAAAGTTTTTTTCGGGTACGAATGGAGGTGCGCCTGGTCCAATTGTTACCCGAGGTATAAAAACTTTATTTTTGGTCGAACTAGGTATTAAAACTTAGATACATTACTTTAATAGATGTAACGATGTTCATATAATACTAGAATTGGATCACTACATGAAATCTGATCAAAATTAAATGGCTCTAAGTAATGACAGTTTGAAAAACTAATTGCGTTAGCTACAATTTGGTTTTAAAGAACAATCCCAACAAGGCAGAGCAGATGATCCACTTCGTTTTGCACTGTTATCGTCATTTCACAACTCTGAGAAGAAAAATACAACAACAGCAACAGGCCCAGTGCCTCAAGGGCTCCCGCGTGAGCAGGTTCTGGGAGGGGTATGGTGTACGCAGCCTTCCTCATCAGGGGGATACCTAATGAGAGGCTGTTTCCGAGGCTGTTTTTGAGAAGAAAAATATATCCTGCTAAACTTTTACATCTAGCATAAATACAATATACAAAAACAGAGTTAGTCACTTATGAAAAAATAAATTATCAGGAAGACGTATATTCCCTAAGAAAAACTAATTTTGTCACAACTATTTCGAGGAAAAAAAAATCCTTTTTTTATTACAGTGTTTTATTTTTCTTACTAAATAAAATAATATCATTTTATAAATCTATGTAGTGTGCACATTTTTCTCTTTTCTTTTATCCCATTTTAATTGGCTTTTTTGGGTTTTGCTTCAATAGGTACACCAATATTTGTATCAAGAATTTTCTCTCTTATTTTCGAAAAAAGTGTGTAATGTCCACACTTGATAATATTATGATGGAAAACGTTTTTCCTTGTCAATTTTTCTATACATCATTTTCCACAAAAATATTTACTACTATAAATGTACAAAAAATATTAAAATAAAATAATTTTTAATCAAAAACAAATATAAAAATGTCCAGCATGTCCTTGTAATTTTCAAGGGAGAAGAAGGATGAACAGGTGCATGAAAGGGCCAAGTCAAGCAGGCGCAGAGCAAATTGCTTGTTCAAATAAGGATTATACCACCCCGAGTCGGGGAGGAATTCGTGGAATGATTGGACTATTAAAAACCTAAACAGTAAATCAAAAATAATTAATGAAATGCAGTTGTAATTTAAAACGTACGTAACTTTTAATCTGTAGTTAGATGTTTCAGGAGCAAAGCTCTCTAACGAAACATTGTATTTTGCACACTAGAGTTACGAGGGTCATTTTTTTCCAATTTCGGCCTCTATGGTGTATTTGCCATAAGCTTAGAGACATTTTTGTAATTTCTGTATTTAAAGTTTTCTTTCTTTACTGCCTACAAATATATTATATTTAGCTGTATTTGGTCATTTATTCCATAAATTCTCAATCAGAATATAGTATCTTCTCTCTTATTTTTGGTGGATTCTAAGTTGCAACATCAAGTCTTACGTTTTTGTTCTGCATCATTAACCAAATACATATATAACTCTATTTTCAATATATATATTTGTATATATAATATATTCAGGTATATTATTTTTAGGTCCAATCGTCTCTAGCGGTGCTTGAGGCTTTTAGTATTTACCTGTTTTTGTTTATATTTCTGTATGTACTGTTTCTGTTATTTTAATCCCATCCTTATACGAGTTGACTCAGGATTTACTTGTTCGAGTTGCCTATTATTTATTACGAGAATTTCGCTAATTATTGAAAAGAAAAACATAGTGGGTAGCATGTTAGCAGGGGGGGCACAGTAACAGTAGTACCACTTCGCATGTCCTGGGATTCTATTTCAGTCATGTGACCTTTTTGCATTTACCTTCAAAATAATGCTCAACAATCAATGTATCTCTCTATTATCTTAATTATTTTTAAACAAAATCTCTCTTTTGATTATAACACACTGTTCTAATATTATTACGACGCAGACTGACATTGATTGTTACACGTGTTACTTAATTGCTATTATAGACATTGATCGTAATATGTATCCTCAGTGCAGACCATGGGTAAAGCAAGATGTTCTAGTCTAACTTTGACCCTAAGGCGCAATTAGATTGAGGATTTATTTACATTCATGTTCTTTGCGTTTTTTTTTTTTTTTTTTTCACCTGTTTTTGCTTCTTTGGAGAATCTCCTCAAGTACTCTACTTTTTTTTTGAACGCCGAGAAGCCTGGAGGCGATACTACACAATATATGACGATCGTTGATTACAAGAGAGTTCAATGCGGGTGGTAAATTCAACCACCAATCATGACAATATTTCCTACTTAAATCAAGAAGCAACGAAATGAGCAACCATATTAAAATGCCTCGGTGCCTCAAGTACTCTAGTGAGACCTTGTCCTTTTAATGATTAAAAAACCTAATATTATTAAGAATTTTGTAGTAATAAATTTTACATAAAAATTTAGGACAGAAAAGAAAAATCTCATATGAATTTATATGACATAAATAATGTCAATCCTAATGTGAGACATTGTTCTTTACAAATTATATTAATACGTCTTATCATATGAATTTTTGTTGTTTAAGGTACTATTCGGTTTAAAGAAAATTACTTTTTACCTCACAAAATATTTTCAATTAAAAAAAAGTTTCTTCTAACCAAAGGAAAAAAACTATTCTATTTAAATGAGGTTTTTTCTTGACAAATTAAGATTAAAGTAAGACATATATAACAGAAGATTATTGCTAAAAATTATTTTTTCTTACACAAATGAAAATATTTTCGTTTTCTCTTTTTTTTTTTTGAACACATTCTCTTCTGTTAAGTTAACCGTGCTTGGGCGAGAGTAGTACTAGGATGGGTGACCTTCTGGGAAGTCCTCACTCTTAGGTTGGGGGCACTGGGAAACAGTCTCTCTTCAGGTTAACACCCTGAAGGAGGAAGGCTGCGTACATCCGCCCCCCCCCAGACCTTGCGTAGGCGGGAACCCTTGAGGCATTCGGTATGTTTCATCCTCTTCTGTTGAATGAAAGTCAATTTTAACTCAAGAAAGAAAAACACTGCCCATATAATTTATAGTTAATATAAAAGATAACAGAATTATGTTAGGACAACTCGCAAGATACCAAAACCTTAAATTGAATTAGCAAACATAAACGAAAGGTTGGAAAGTAAAATTAAGAATACCGAAATTTATGTGATTCAGTCAAAGCCTAAATTCTCAAACGAAAGTACAATAATTTCACTATACCTTTGTAAGATTACATAAAATATTTTAACTTTCAACCCCTTTTCAACCCTAGTGTAGATCTAGAAAACTACGCACGCTAAAACTTTAGTATGTCATGGGCTTAGATTGAGTTGATCCAATTTTTTATCTTATAAATAAGACTCAATACAACTAAGTTACACGCATAAGTTTTTAATCAATGAATTAGTATCGAGGGGGCACCAAAGAAAGTGGTTGGAAAGATTCCCCTCAAGAACAGTGAAATATAACGGAAGATTCTCCATTACTGCTGACGTGGCTTTCATCATTACCTACTCACTTTTGCAGAGCCCCTGTAATATTAACTATTTCTTTTTCCTTTATAAACACGTGGGGTTTGCCAAGTGGTATCGAATAAAGTAATTTATCAATCTTTTTCTCTTATTTTATAACTTTAATATAAAATTTTTATTAAATTCATATGTTAGACCTTTAACATAATGATTTAAGAGTAGATAAGCCAAGCATAAACGACTAATTGAAGCTTGATGTAGCCCGTATCTTAGAGGATTGGGTCCTTAGCAAGATGCGTTACTACGCAAAACCGTGAACCGGATTGAGAAAGTTAATATCAATTAAGAGACTTTAGATATTAGATTAAAATGTAATTATTAGTTGTTTAGATAATTAAATAATAGTTATTTTTGTATTTATCTTTTAATTTTTAAGTCTTTTAGATTAGTTGCATTAATTCCTCTATTTAAGCAAGAAGAAGTCTAGGGTTTAATTAGTTCAATTGTTTTAAAGATTTTTATCATTGTTTAAGCATGTTCTTTCTAGTTCTTGATGTGAGAATTTAGCTAGACTCTTCATTTTCTTTTTTGTTCTTAATTATTTTTGTAATAAGAACTACGGGAAGGCTGTTGAACCTTCACGTTTTTTGTTAATTTTCATTTACACGCTGCATCAAAGCCCGTGTACTTAGCTTTTTCGTAGTGCAACTCACCATCATCCTCTATAGAATCTTTGGCGGATACTCAAGGATCCATTGTCAACTTGATGTAATTATGCTGTTCTTGTGTCGTATCAAATTATGTAGTAAAGTGTATATATTATGCTTTATAGGTGTCTCTATTAAAAGAAGCATAATTTATAGACAAAAATAATTGTTACCCAATTTTGGGCAGAATCTGATGGATTGGTGAGCTAGAACCATTGTATGTTGTTAGAGGTTTCTCACATTTTTAGCCTCCATTTGCTTTGATAAAAAAAACCGTTTTCGTCTTAAGGTCGGTTTGCCTTAGCTTATTTTAGAAAAAAAAAAAAAAGAGTATTTTTTTTTTTTCCTAGAAAAGGCACTATCTGAGATTTGGAGAGTGTTTGACAACCATAAAAAAGCGATTTTTATCAAAAGTAGAAGTTGTTCTTCTGTTTTTAAGTGGAAGCAGAAATTTGATACTTCTTCTTATAAGCATAAGCAGAAGCAGAAATTAAATAATTCAAAAAAATTTGGTTCAAGTATCTTTTGGGTATTGTTACTTTTTGGGTCAACATATTCTTTTTGCCAAAAACAATGATTAAGGAAATTCAAAGAATAATGTCTCGTTTCTTGTGGTTTGGAAACGTTGAGAAGAAAGGGGGAGTGGTCCCTAGAGCTTGGGATAGAGTCTCTTTTCCTCGGGATGAGGGTGGTCTAGGGATATTCCAGTTAGAGGCTTGGGGTGTAGCTCATTATATGAAATTGTTGTGGTTTATTTGTTTAAAGAAGGATACTCTATGGGTTAAGTGGATACATGTTTACTATATGAAGAATTCTTCGTTAGAGAATATGCAGGCTCGAATTCACGATTCGAATGTGTGGAAGCATCTGGTTTACTGCAGTGGCGTTTTGATGCAGAAGTGTGCTTCGGTTGAGTCGGCTGAACATCTGCTTCGGGATTGGTCAGAGAGCAATCGGTTCATTTTTCATGCGTATGAAGCTTTCCGTCTTCATCAGTGTAAAAATCATTGGAACCGGACCATTTGGTGTTCTATAAGCTATCCTAAACACCAATTTATTTGGTGGATGATAGCTCAACGTTGCTTGAAAACGGAAGACATGTTGGTGAAGAGGGGGTTTAGTTTGGCAAGTAGATGTGCTCTATGTAGGATTGAGAGTGAGTCTTTGGATCATATATATTTTGGGTGTAGATGGTCTCAAAAGGTTTGGAAATGTATTGCCAATTGGTGTGGTCTTCCTTGTTATGTGGGTCTTTCATCTGTGATGGAATGGTTTCGTACGATGGTGCGTAATAGATTAGTGAGGAGTAAGATTCGGAGATTATGTTTTGGTTCCTGTATTTACTCTATATGGAAGGAGCGAAATTTGATGATTCATATGGATAAAGAGCGAACAGCTGAGCAAGTGGTTAGAGTGATTCAGCTGGAGGTTTGGACGAGATTGAATTTTCCAGGATTGAACTATGTATTTGATTAGGATTCCTTTTTAGTTTGGTGTTTGGCTTGGGTCTGTGGGGTGTTTTTGTTTTGTTTGTTGATAGGCGTGCTGTGGGTGTGATTTTGTAGTTTTGATCTTTTTGTAATCTTTTTTTTTTGTTGAGTAATGAGATTGCGCTTGCCCGTTGGCAAAAAAATCTTAATAGTTTATATATTTTAAAAAATATATTAATATAAAAAAATATTTTAATAATTAATGATATATTTCTGATATTTTGAAAATATTTTAAATATTTTAAAAATGTTGAAAACATATTTTGGAAATACTGAAAAAAATATGTTTAAAAAATTAAAAATTAGTTTAAGTATTTAAAAAATATTTTATATATTTATAAAATATTTTAAATAATGCAAAAAAATATTTTAAATATTTAAAAAATATATTAAATATTTAAAATATTTAAAAAATATATTAAATATTTAAAATATTTTTTGGGTGATTGTTTTCAAATTATAAAAGACTTCTGTTAATGTCCTTTTTATTAATTTTATAGAAAAAAGCTTATTTTTTTAAACATTAGCCAAACACTCACAATATTCCAATAACCGCTTCTTTACTAGTTGGGCCAAACACAAAATACTCATTTGAAATAGCACTTTTTACAAAAGTTTTACAAAAAGTGTTTCTGAAAAAAGCTATTTCTTTCATAGTAATGCCGAACATGCCCTTAATTTTGTTGTTTCTTTATATAAATTCATAGCATCCACAAAAGTTATAGAAAATATTGTCTTCCATTGAGAAAAAATTGACTTCTCAACAAAAGGGAAAAACATTTGTCTTCATGGAAGGGAAAGTGTTTTCCACGATAATCTCACTTCATGTATTATACTTCAATCTTAAGCGTAAATCTCATACAAATTTATAGAATGAAATTGTTTTTCGCAGATAAAACACTACAACTTTTAGGATAAAATACTTCAAAAAAAAAAAAATTTATAAAGAAAAAATTTTCATAAAAAAAAATTTTTGATTAAATCAAAAGAAAGCATCTGTGATCATATTCCTAACTATTCTTACCTCAAAAGCATATCTTATATTCCACAAAATATGACTCTCCTCTTAAGATAATTATATGGTGATATTTATCTTAAACTTCATAAAAGTTAAAATTGAAACTAAATTTCATATTTTCAATAAAAGCAACATTCCCAATGCCCCAAGGCTCCCGCCTAAACAAGATCGGGGATAGATGTATGCAGCCTTCCCCATTCAGGGTGCTACCCTGAAGAGAGGCTGTTTCCTAGAATTCCTAACCTGAACGGTGCAACACGAGGACTTCCTAGGAGGCCACCCATCCTGGTACTACTCTTGCCCAAGCACACTTAACTTCAGAGTTCTAATGGGATCGGTACTTGCGTATTTTTACCCTTTTAGGTATATTTTCAACATAAAAGGTAAAAGATTATGTTTAGTTTGAAAATAACTAAATATTACCTGCATTTATGCCTAAAATATTCTGATGTCTGGGCCGAGAGCAAATAGGACCATGTTTTGGGCCATTTTATTATGAGAATTAGGAAGGCCCAACCATCAAAAATTTGGGCCTGGCCCTTGAAACCGAAACCTATTAAGAATTTCCAACCATTAAAAATGCTTAAATGGATGGGTCAAGATTCAGATATAGTTGACACATAAATTGAATTTCTGCCGGAGGTTATATTTTTCGGAAATTTAATTCCCGTGTCAACTTCCTAAGAATTAAGTAAAATATGTTTGGTTGCCATAATAGGAAATAAAACTTCCTACGAAAGGTTAGTTAAAAACAAAGGAATTAGAACTTACCTAGGAGGGTAAGTAAGTTAATCCCTGCTTTTTGAAGGATTTGAAAATTGCTTAGTAATTTTTACTTTTTGCATTCTGTTTATTTCCTGCCAACCAAGTAAGAGCTTAAATCCATACTTCCCATGAATTTCTATTTTCTGCATACCAAACGAGGCCTAAGATGTTTTCTTATACATATGAATCTTAGCTTGAAGTGTAGATAATATTTATCTTCACCTTAATCTTTGTGCTGAAATTGTTTAATATCGAGAGTAGTTGGCTGTTATAATTCTCACTTATAAGCTCTTAGTCGACAAGGCTCTATATAGTGAAATTTCATAGGGACTTAGCTCCAACTCATAGAGTTCGCATATATAAGATTCAAATTTAAACACAAGTACGGTACCATCTTAAAACCAATTGGCATTAGATGGGTTAACCCATGAGGCTTGAATGTCGATATCTTCTCTTTCGCAGCTCCTATGTGAGATTCTTTTCGGCATACGGGGTTTTGGCCATAATTGAGCTTGATAGCTGAACTCATCAAGACCGTCAACTGGCTTCAACAGACTCACTCAACTGAGGGGTTATTTATTTACTAAGAAGTAAAATAGGAATTTGGAATTCAGAGAAAGCGGGTAATTTCCCTCTTATCTGGTTACCAAAAAAATTCATAGGATATGGAAGTGAAAATTCTTTAGCAATTTAAAATTTCTTTGTAACATAGGAATTAATTTACTTACGGGCCTAGATCAGTTCTAATTCTTGAGAAATTTCATTAATATCCTGACAACCAAACATTTTATATTTACTTCATGAAAAATTGATACAAGAATTGAATTCTTTTCCCTGGAAATTTACTTCCTATATTAACCAAATAACGCCAAAGTGAGTTCAAGGCCGTGGTGCCTAAGCAAAATGAAACAAACCAATTGATTTTGCTTTAAGCCAAACTCGAGCATAACAAAACGTTACCAAGTCAAAACCCGAGCTTGGGACATGCACAACATTGTTAAAAAATTATAACTCCTTGATTGTTGACGTGCACAACATATATCCAACTCGTCACCCTCCTCATCCATGCTTATAGATAACAAATTTTATCCATTCTATTGTTACACCAGATGATTAAAGAACAACAATAGATACATCAACAATAACTCAAAATCGAGAAAACTTAGATTTCCAATAGATCTTTGTACCATTCAAAACGACCTTATTATATATCAAATTGTAACCCTAAAAATCCAATCTTGAAGAGTTCATCTAGATTGATACACAAATGCATTTGTGCCAAAGAATTCAGTGTACATTTGCATGAAATAATTATCAATAATATCAAGATAAGCAGGACAAGTGAGCCTAGAATAATAATGAAGAACTTCTTCAATATCCATCTTATAATCTACATTTCCCTTGTCCATCATCTCCATCTCTTTCAGTCTTTGCTCCATGTAGCCGACCCGTTTTTCTCTCGACCTTTTCGAGTTCGAATCATTTTCTTTTTCTCTTCCTCTCTCCATACCCACATTGTTTTTGCTCTTCGGAACCTCTCTTTTTGCCAAATTTGCAACCTTTTCATGTTTTGTTTGCTGGGTTTTTGTGGGTTCAGTTGTTTCTGGGTAAAGTTGTTTGATTTCTGGGGTTCTTGCAGGTGTTTTTGTATGATTTTCGTGGGTTTGTTTGGTTTCTGAGTCTCCCATTTTCTTGCCTCCTTTGCTCTTCCCTTTGCTTTTATGAGAACCCCAGTGCTGTGTGAAATCTGCATTAGAAAAATAATGTTTCATGTAAGATTTGATTGGGTCTGACCCAACTCATAAAGTTGGCATATATGAAGTTCACGTATACGTTTATGCGGGATTTCATCTTCAAACTAATTGACATTAAGTGGAGTAACCACTAAACTTATATGTTGATTTCATCTTACAACTTCTAAGTGAGATTCTTTCTAGACTTGCATATGAAGTCTATAACACTTCATGTACACAATTTAACCATATTGGTCCTATTGGACACCCATAAAACTTCTATTATTAAATAACTATCGATATTACCTGTATAGAAATTATCGAGATCTTTGTACCCCGATTCAATGTCCACGTGGGTGTCACTCCGGCCACAAGAAAAAGGGTGAAAAGGAGGAGTTTTGGGGAGCCTCTGGTAAGTACCACCGCCCGAAATAAAAGACTTGAGGTTCTCCATGGTTTTTTGGAGAAACTTCTTGGTACCGGAAATCGAACTCCTTAGAAGCATTTGTGGAGAAATGGGGTGACAAATTCGGCTGATTTTGGTATCGGGTATTGTCGTATATGAAAAAGGGACAAGTTTTTCATAAAAGGGTCGAGTCAGATCGAATCGGGTGAGTGAAAATGTGATAGAAAATGAGTGTTGAAGTTCAACATTGGAGGAGTTTTGATGCCTTTTTATTCTAAGGCATTGGATTCACATATTTTTTTGGGAGTTGGGAAGAGGCTCCTTTGTTACTTTAGCTTTTGAAGGGGGAGCTCTCTTGGAGCTTACTTCATGGCCCCTTCTGTCTCTCACTAAACCTTGGTGGTTTATATTATACTGAATTTATCATTATCGTGATGTACCTTAAAGTTTGAAAATTTTATCACCTTTTCTGTTGCAATTCAGTAAAATTTTGCAGGATCCAGCAAATTTTTGTTAGATATGCTAATGGTAACTCATAATTCCAACAACAAATGTGTCAAGTCAGTATTTCTGAACAAAATTACTTTTTTTACATCATATTAAAGTTGTTTCTAGGCTTAATAATTTTTTACCCGAACTCGACCTAAACACCTACGGTTAAGGTCGGGAGTTGGGTGACCAAAACTTGAAATAACCCGATTCAAATTTGAACCGACCCAAATAACCCGATTGTTCTCATCTATTATATGAAATTTTTTGGATAAAGGGTCATTAGATAAAATTATACAAAGGGGTTTTGGTTTACTTTAATTTTGGTAGTGGAGTTGGTATGTTGACACTTTGGGGGAACCAAAGGCGCCGTTGGTTGTTCACTAATTTCCTTAATCATTAGCTTGAGGCTCCTGCTATGTTCAACCCTAAATAAATTTGTCATTTTCTCCCCGTTTCTCGGAATACCTAAACTCTAACACCTAAAACTGATATACACGAGTCGTATTGATTTTAGTTAGAGGTGTGAATGAGTTAAACCAGCTCGTCATGAAGCTTTGAAAGGCTCATTTTGTTTTGAGCTCGAACGAGAGGAACCTCCCATGGACAACTCTACCTAGCGCATCAGCATATACAATGACACCTAGATCCAAGCTAGGCATAGCTGACCACTACACCGCGGGAAGGTTATGAGTCACCTGATTTAGCTTATCAAGTTGAGAATGAGTCTAGTGAAGCTCGAGCTCGTAGATCACGAGCCTAAATAAGCCTATCATAATACAATTTTTTAGCATAGAATATGCCTGATCGAGACAAGTTGAACCTAATAAGCTGAGCTCGAGCCTCAAGGAGCTTAAACAAGTCTCGAGTCGAGTCTAAATGTGCCTAATATAATAAGGTCAATTTGAAACTTACCGAGCTGGCTTCGAGCATAAGGAAGGCTAAGTTTAAGGCTCAAGCCACTTGTTAAGGAAGGCTACCAATAACAGCAGCTAACTTTAACTTAGAAAGAACAGAATGCACATGCCCTTTGAAAATTGCCATCTCACCTTCTCTCTTGTCCCCACTTAACCGTTCTTCTTGTGACCCCACCACCCCCCCCTCTTTTTATGGGGGTATGTGGGTCTCTCAGATACAGCTTTTCTTAGGGTAGTACTGCATATGCGAGAGCCCTTGAAGCACTGAATTTGTTGTTATTGGGGGTATTTGTAGGGGTGTAACCGAACCAAACGGTCGATGAACTACTCGTGTTCAAAATCGATTAGAACTTGTTCATATTCATTATGAGGACTCGATAGCTTATCGAGCCGAGTTCGAGTAGGCTCGATAAGCCTAACAAGCCGAGTTCGAACAAGGGGTGTTCAGCTCGTTAATGTTCACGAACAATTTGATAAGGGCTCGTTAAGACACTCGACATGAGCTCGTTAAAGGCTCGTTATGAGCTCAATAACAGTTGATACTACTTCAAAAATGGTTCAATAATGGCTCAATAGTGACTTAAAAAGCTCACCTCGTTAATGAGCTCGACTCCATTGCGAGCTTGGCTCAGTTTTAAACTCTATTGGGCTCAATAATGAGCTTGACTCGACTGGATAATAAGCTCGACAAGCCTAACGAGCCGAGCTGAGCAAAGTATCGAACAAACTAAAATCTTATTGAACCGAGTTCGAACAAGGGTTAGAAATACTCGATAAGAGCTCGACTCAAACTCAAGCTCGATAAGCCTTATTGAACACGAGTTCGAACAAGGGGTGCTCGGCTCAACTCGGCTCGTTTACATCCCTAGGTATGTGGGTCTGTCTAACGTTTGTTTGATCGTGCATGTTGTTTTATAAGACTGTGTTTTTCTATACGAAATAGCATTTGATTGAGTTTTGCTTAATATTTGATTTGCGCACATAAAAGTGTTTTTAAGTAGAAATACAACGTATTTTTCAACTTTTATAGAGGGAGAAAGCTGTGTTTCTCATATGAAGCGAATTTTTAGGATAATATATCCTCAATCATTTGTAAAACTTTTTTTTATGGAAAAAAGTGATTATGGCGAAAGTAATAATTTTATTGCATGCCCAAGTAGACCCTTAAAAATATTTCTTGATTAATTAGTAATTTGAAAGCACAAGTAACGTGAATGTTTTCTTGCATTAAACACATGAAGCTACTAAATGGCAGCAAAAACTATTTGCACTCGAGATATAGTTTGAGCTCCAAATTTTAAAATTCAAAACTTTATTTTGTTTAATTTCTTCACACTGTTTTGTTCTTTCTGCTTTGTTTTCCTTCGATTTCATCATCAAAATTCCTTCTTGATACACCAAAAATATTTATAAGGTTCCTACATTTGGATGAGAAACAAATAGTTCATAAATCAAACGTAGCTTAAAATTATTCTTGAATTTTCATTAATTAGCTTAAACTTTTGGAACATTTGATTAAATGAGAGAAGTCGTAAGTTAGAATTCTAGCCCCCTCGCCCCCCCCCCCCAAACAAAAATATTGATATTATTCTAGCAAACCGTATGAGCTAAACATGTGTACTCAGTTAATATTACTATGAAGAGGCATGTTAGAGTATACAACTATTTTTGAACATTTACCATTAATTTACTGTTTTTAAATGATTGATTTCTTGACAGTTGCTCTTTAGTCCAGTGGATGCCAAATAAATAACTGATTTAATATTACTTTTTATAATCTAATCATTTTTGTCATGAATATTGTGTACACAACTATCTTTTCCTTTTGTTTGGACGGAAAAGTAGATTCTAGGATTAGGTTTTTCACTTTTTCCTTATTTGTTGCGCATTAGTAAACGGAAAATGCTTTCCGATGGAAAATGTTTTCCTTCATTTGAAGGAAAATGACTTCCCTTTTAAAATGGGAGAAGTCATGATTCCAAGTCAAGCAAAAAATTTAGTCGTATTCATTATGCAGATCTTAATTGAACAGAAATGTACTGAATTGGAACAAAAACCTTTAAAGTCATAATGACGGATAAAAATTGGACCGAATAATCAAATGAAAGCTAGAGGTTACTTTGTCATTGTTTCAACAAAACAATTTCTCCTTTTTCAATAGCTATATAATATTATACAGGGAAGCTATCATTTACATACCTCAAGATTTGAACATTTATTATATAGATATTCTAATATTTTAATAATATGCAACGATAAGATATTTATAAATTTTATCACCCAAGAGCCCTGAAGTTTATAACTTTTAATGAGAATTCACCAGATTCTGATATAAAGTAAGATGATAAAATTTTATATCTTAGGGTAACTCATTCTATATATAAAAATGACAGGGTACTTAGGTAATAAATGTTTAAATTTTAGTATATTTAAGAGATAATTTTTCTATCTTATATAGCTTTAATAATTTATTTTATTTTTCTATTACTTTTTATAGAAGTTGTATTGATACTTATATTATCCTATAATAAGTTGTAAGATAACTAGTGAAAAATATCTTTCTAAAACAAACATAGGAAAACCTCAATAAGATTTGAACTTTCCTTGGAAAATCTTTTCCGAAGAAAAAGTAATTCCTAGAATTTACTTTTCCGTTCAAACAAACGGAGCCTTAGTTTCCGCCCAAATTAGTCTCTTATCTTTTTTTTTATTTACAAAAGTTTTCATTCTCATCTATCTGTTCTGGATTTATTTACATTATTGGTTATTTATCTTTTTAAATTTGTTCAAATTAGTTCCTCATCTTCTTTTTTTTTTTAAATTTAAATTGATCCCTCATCTTTTTCTTTTTTCTTTTTTTTCAAAATGCTTCCTCGTGTTTTATTTTATGACAAAATTAGTCCCCCCACATGGTGACCAAATTAGTCAAAAATTAAAAAAATAAAGAACCAAATTTGTCATAGTATAAAACATTATAAACCATTTTGAACAAAATAAAAAATATGGGACCAATTTCAACAAACTTATAAACATGAGATATCAACGGTGTAAATAACTCTACGTAAATGAGAATGGTAAATTTGAACCTGAACTTTTGTCGAAGGGCTCCAATATTGATTATACATTAACATCTAAACTGAAGTCGAATCACTATTATCCGTATTTATTTACCGTATAATCACTATCATAGTATAATATCTTTGTCCTCACATAAATAAATGTGTTATATATAATTCAAGAGAGTAGATGACCGCGATTATCGGATAAATTTTGAGATGTGAACCCCCTTTTGTCTCCATAAAGTCTTCACTTTTGGTTTAATTACTCATTTTTTCTCCCCTCCTCACCAACTCCATGTATGCGTGAGTATTGAGGACTTCTCTTATAAGTTCGATTACGTATTAATACCACTACTATGTAATAATTTTTTAGTCCATAAATTTTATGAAAGAATTATACAGTCTAAAAGTTACGTATATTTAAAAATTGTTAAACTTGTCGTTATTTAATTTGTTGGTAACCCACTATTCATGTATCCATTTTGATATGTGGAGAAGGAATATCAACCTACAACAATAATAAACTCAGTGCCTTAAAGGCTCCTATATGTGCAGGGTTGGAAGGGAGGGATGTACTTAGCCTTATCTGTTGAGGGTGCTAGAGGAAATATCAACATAAAATACTATAATCTTCAACAACAGGAATACCAACCTAGTGCCTCAAAAAACTCCCATTGAGATAAAGTCTGGAGAGTATATAAGATGTACGAAACTTACCCCTACAAAGTGCTATCTTGTAGAAAAATTGTATCTAAAAGGCCCCTAACCCACAAAAGTACAATACTTACGAAATCCGGGAAAAAAAATTGTTCCTATGAATACCTTTTGCAAAAGCGCCTTTCAATAGGAAGATTTTGTGTGAAAACTCAATACTTTTTGTTTCTTCTACTTTATAGAAAAATTACTATTTTTCTTTTTTACTTAAAAATAGATGAATAAACTTGAGTTCTATTTAAAAGCACTTTTTTTCTCATGTCAAACATATTCAAATCTTAGACAAGGATCTGAAACAGTTAAAAAAGGATCATTTAATCAAGATAGAACTCCATCAATATTAACATGAATATCACCCTTTGTCAAAAGAATGGTCTAGATTTAGTTACCTTTGAATAATTCCCCACATCTTCTGAGGCATATAGTACATCCATATTTACATAGACTGCCTCGGCCGAGTTGTCATCATGTCATTTGTGCATTATCTACGTACTGAAGAGCTTCTGAAGCAACTTGCGTTACCCAGTTCACAGCAGTCCCGAAAAAGAGCTCCCAAAACCAAAGATCCAAAGCGAGGACTGCAGAAAATATCAAGAGTGCCAAAGTTTGGTACCTGTCAAGCGGCCACCCCAAGATTTCGGCCATTGTCTTAAGAAACGGGAAAGATGAGCTCTTTACGTCCCGGTTTCTTATAGCCCAAGCAGATAGCCAGTGCACGTGAAAAGGGGTGAGTTCAAATTCTTCTCTTAATCGTCTTCCTAGATCAGGCATGTGCCCTCCTCCATATAGTACAGCGATTCTGTTGTGGCCCTCGTTGATTGCTCTTTTAAGTGCTTCTATTGCTGCCTTGTTTCGTTCGCCTATAATGACTGATTTTGCCTCCACATCTGCTGTCTCTAAGGTGAATCTACAAATTGAACGTTCTATGCTAGTTACTAAGTTGTGTGTAATAACAAGGTTCAGGGGGTTATCTTATGAAATTAAAAGTACATGAGGTGAGTTGTGCTTAATTGCAAAATTCAGAGGTATGTTGTGTATAATTAAAAGTGCAGAAGGTTTCCTATATTCAGTAAGAAAGTTTAGAGGATGTCTTTTTAATTTTCCATGTTTAATATTTTAAGAATGAAAAGACATGTCTGCCTTGACTAAATAGGGCTCGCAAAGGCTGACACGACGCTCGCAAAGGCTGACACGACAAAAGCCGAAAGCATAGTTACTAAGGGAAACCCAAACCTAACCAAACAAGGACTCAATTTTGACACAAACCCAACACAATTTATCATTACTTAGCAAACCTAAGTAATGCCATGTTTATTATGTTCTATCATGTTTTAAGACAAATGTGAATTTTATATAATTGACTGACTGACACGACATTACACATGTTTGTCACCCCTATGACTAAGGTCTATGTTACACCAAACTCTTCATTCCCCCCCAAAGTATCCGTGACCATTCATTGCACTCTTGCAGACGATATGATACTTTGGACACTCGTAAAACTAAAAGCATTCAAAACCTCCATATGAAACTTCCGATACTCCAAATCAGACCACTTAAAAACAAAGGTAATAGTTGATCACAATGGACGGTAGTGACTAGGGGAGTAAATGAGGTAAACAAAGCTCGCAAAGCAACTTGCTAAAAAACAAAGAAAGCTCAGCTCGTTTCAAGCTCGAGCCTAATGAAGTTCGAACTCGTGGGCTCGTGAGCCTAAAGAAGCCTAAGTGAGCCTATCTTAATATTATTTATTAGCTTAAATATGTCCAATGGAGTCAAGTTTGAACCTAAATGAGCCAAGCCCGAACAAAAAGAGCCTAGATTGTGCTTAAATGAGCCTAAAAATCCCAAGGTTAGCTCGAAGCTCAAAGAGCTAGGTTTGAGATCAATCGAACCAAGCCGAGCCCAAGCTTATGACAAGCCAAGCTCGAGCTTGAACTGAGCTAGGCAAGCTTCAAGCCAAAATCAAGTCTAGATGAGGCATCCAGTTCTGAATACTCTAATAGTGAAATGTCTCATATAAATAAGTGCAACGTAGACTTACTCAGATGTGAGCCGCTTGGCAAGGAAAACCTTCATTGCGGAACCAAAATCAAGTCTAGATAACGCATCCAGTTCAGGATACTCCAATACTTGATCTCCAACATCTGCACAGATGCCTCCGATAATGAGAAGGCCCACAAGCGGCATTGGAAGCACTCGAGAAGCCCATAAAAGCTTGGATCTCCAAGGGCCGAGATTTTGTGGAATTGAAGCTGGCTGCACCATGGCTTTCGTTGATCTTAGAGTCATGTCTCTTGCAAATGAGAAGAGACTCTCTCCTCTGTCAAGCTGAGACATGTAATAAAGAGGCGTCAGACTTCCCATTCCAAGATTCGAACATTTTGTCCGACACTAAGAAACTGCAGAGCTTCCTGGTGTTAGTTCATATTTGTGTTCTCATTTCATAAGTTGAGGATCTCGTGGCCTTAATTTATTGTACATTCTCCCTCTCAGAAAAACATTTTCTATAAAGGACAACTTTTCTTTCACAAAATGTTTTCAATTTAAAATATTTTCTTAAAAAAGTGTTTCTAGTTAAAGAAAATAGTTTCATTCTATAAAATTTTTATGAGATTCGTGATTGGCTAAGCTGAGGTTGAAATAAAACATATAGCATGAGATTACCACTACGCTAGGCAAGAGACGGAGAGGCATGCCAAACAAGAGATGGTTGGAGACGATCCGACAAGACCTTACCCACCTAAACCTTCAGGAGATGGCCTTAGACAGAGCCCAATGAAGGGCTAGCATAGGGGTAGTAGATGTAGCGGTTTGGAGTACGGTAGTCTAGCTTATTAGTGCTAAGCCTTTGGCTTCCTCTTTGGCACATTTATGTGGGCACTTGCTCCCCTAATTCGCTACTTGCCAACTTGCTATTTGATATCTGCTTATCTGTTTACCGGAAATTGGTATTCTATCTGCCTATTAGTTGCTTAGCGTTTGGCTTGCTTTGAGTTTGTCTGTTTTGCTCGCCTTATATTTTGCACTGCTCATGCTTTGTTGCTCTCTTGCTGCCAGGCCACCATACTTTATGTTGCTGACAAGCATCCTAGGCTGGGGGTCCTCGGAAATAGCCTCACTTCCAGGTAGCTCCCGGAAGGGAGAAGACTGCGTACATCTACCCCCCAAGACCCTGCTAATGCGGGAGCCCTTTGAGGCCTTGGGATTGTTGTTGTTGTATTTGTAGTCATTGCTCTGAAGTTATGCTAAGTAACAATAGAATTGAGGCAGAAAAGGTTTTCTATCAACACAAACGCAGCCACAACACAATTTCTTTTCTTATTGCAAAAGAAAGTATGGTACCTGAAGTAATTTGAAGGTCTCGAAATCCAAGTCTGCATGGTACCAATTCTCAGCCTGGTAATCAAGACAGTCCAATTGGAAATCGAGCATAAGGATCCTAGCCATTTGTCTCTGTATCAATCCAAGAATGTTGAACCCTCGTGACCGTAAAGCTTTGAGCTGTCTAGTAGCCAAAGCATTTCTACGACTCTCCAAGCTTTCTCTGCTAGCCACCATCTCATAAAGGACACAATCGTAGGACCCAAGTTCTTTTTGCAGAGTGTCAAAGTACCTGCAATTGAAATTTTGGACAACATACATTGAGATTCTAACAAACAGGTCGTGCAAATCAACATGGAGAAAGCATGTTCCTTTCAATAGTTTTTTTTTTTTTTTAGAAGGTAAGGAGGTAGAATATTACCCTAAGAAGGGCCACTAATATTTGGAGGGACGGGGGAAATGAGGTTCAAACCCAATACCTCATGCATGGGAGGTGGATAACTCAATTACTACATCAAACCCAATAGCTCTTTTAGTAGTTCTTTTTGCTTCTTCAGATTAACTATACTGGACTTTTAATCCTAAAGCTAGCAGATTAAAACCCTTATGGTACAAGTATATGACTATGGTCATCTCAACTTCCAACATCAACAACATGATCTAACCCAGCCAATAACAGGTGCAGATAATTTTTCAGTTGATGAACAAAACCTAAATCCACAATGCAGTAATTATCAGTACAACGAGTCCAACCCTCTTAATAAGAATAGGAAGAGAAAATGCCCTTTTGGAAAACAATCAATTGACCAAAAACTACCAGGGAATGCATAAATCCGTCAAAAAGGATGGGACCCATACAATTTTAATATGGGCATAATTTCCGCACATTAAGCACAGGAGATACAGCAGCAGCAGCAACAGAGACCCATAGCCTAACTCAAAATTTCTTCTTTTTTCAAAGCCAGTAAAATCGCAGTTATTTTTGCATAAAGAAGTTTTGGTCCTTTCTTTCATCTGAAGAATCTGAAATGTATGGTACACAAAAGAACTCCAATTCTCCTCATATCGCTCTCAGCAGCAGCTTCATAGGCCTTACTTTCTTAGCTCTCTTCATCATATGAGGGGTGAACCAGACAAACTGACGTGACTCTTAGCCCAAAACTACAGTAACGCCCTATGGCCAAAACCTTTGTCAAGCTTTGGCTCTAAGAACATGGTAGAGAAAGCATAATAGGCTTCGCAATTCGAATAATTTTCCAATAAAACCTCGCATGCAGCCAAGATAAGTTCCCATCCAGCAAGTTTCACTTCATAAAATAGCGAAGACAGCAGCAATCTGCATAGCAGACATCTGTAGTTGGCACTTGGGGTATAAGCAAGCCGAACCCCCTTTTAGGAACTCAAGCTCAATAAGCTTTATGCAAGTCGAGTTCAATTTGAGCTCTTATCGAGCTTCCAAACCTTTGTTTGAGCTGGATTTGATAAGATATTAGTGTGATAGATACTCCACTCGACTCGCTTGTCAGTTTGATCAAGTCAATTCAAGTCCATTATGGAGTTAAGCTCATCTTGAGCTAGCTAACGACCGAGCCATTTAAGTCACTAGCCATAACCAAACCATTTTTAGATAATATCGATTGTTAACGAGCAGTCAGTCAGCTCTTGTCGGAGCCTTAGCGAACTCTTAACAAGTCTTTATTAAATTATTCGCAACATTAACAAGCTAAGCCCCCCATGTTCGAACTCAACTCCTAAACTTATCAAGTGTGCTCCAACTTAGCTCGATAAGCTATGAATTCTCCACAACAAACACAAATAAATTGTAATCAATTTCAAACACGAGTACTCCTCTAGTTGGCACTAAACTTTCCAGGGTTGAAAGTAGCAAATATTCCATTAACAGCTTTGGAAACGCTCATGCGTCTCCCATATCTTCATCACAAGTAACTTCCTGCTCTAACATGAAATCTCGCCACATTTTACAGTTCAAGTACATAGCATATACTAAAAGAGCATGGTAGAACTCCTAAAAGAATGATCTTTCTCACAAATTTCGTTTCAAGAATTACATTTTTAAGATAGAATCGAGTATAACTATGCTGAAGCAATTCAAGCAACTATCCACACTTTTTCAATCAGCAACTACATTTCCAGGCAAACAACAATCGCACAGTTAGCAGGAAGAATCTCAATGCATTGAAAACATAGCACTTAAGATCAAGTAGACATACTCTTTATCAGCAATGTGGATTGTAGAAACCAAATCAACCTGCACAGCAAAGAAAGATACATCAAGCTCAAGGATCCTGGGGAAATACAAAGAAACATATTAGGTTTATTTACACCGTTAGTCCCTATACTTTGACCATTGTGTTAATTTAGTCTCTTAACTTTCAATTATGTCAATTTAGTATTTCTGCAATTAAAATTGTTAAAATTAAGTCCAATTTTAAAATTAATGTTAATTTTTCACTAATTAATGTTTCGATTTCAATAAGAAATTAACGTAAAGAATCTAAGTGCTAATTTATTGACATGAAAAACACATGCAAGTGCTAATTAACGTTATAATTTCAATTAAAAATAAACATACAATTTAGAATTTGACTTGATTGAAACAATTTCAATCATACAATGATTAAATTAATACAATTAAAAGTTTAAAGGATTAAATAAATACAACATTCAAAGTACAGAAACTAATGGTATAAATAACCTAAGGTAATAAAATAGCAAAAACAATTGAAAAAATCTCACAAACCTGAAGAAAAGGCTGAAGGATGAACCAAGGAAGCTTCTTCCGGTAGCTAACAACGGCAGTTTGAAGCTCACCGCCACCGCCTCGATCGACGCCTTTCTTATACCTCATGAAATCCGCAATCGAATTGCTCTGATCGAACTGCGTCGCCGATTCATCCTCCGAAGAAGTGAAGAAGCTCGAGATTCGAGGAGAGAGGGAGAGTGCGAATGGCCGGGAAATTCTAGGGTTCCGGCGAGAGACACTGACGAAGCAAAAGCGATGACGGCTGCGAGTGGCGGAGAGAGAGTCCGATGCGGCGGCAGCGGCGGTGGTGGTGGAGGAGAGTGGAGAGAGAATGGAGAGAGAGTGAGAGACCATTGCTTGAAGGGAGAGACACCAAAAAATGGGGAATTTCCGTTAATGTGGGGTCTCTGGTTCGATATTATTCTCTCTCTGTATTTATAGGTGCCCGGGAGTGGTGGCAAGTGTTGAGATTATGAAGTTTTTTTTTTTGAAAAAAAAAAAAAAAAAAAAACAAAGGTAACAACAAGATCCTTAAAAATTATCCTATTTTAAGAGAACCTTAAAATAGTAGTTCGAGAAATAGATAGAAAGGCTAGAGAGGAGCCTGATCTCAAACTAAAACATTAGAGCCTTTATGATCGATATTAGCTAACCAATTAACTAACTAATTCACTTCTTTGAAACAATGACTTAAGAAAATATCAACCATAGAATAAAATAGTTGTCTAATATTAGTCCTAGGTGGGGTGGGATGGTAGGGGGTGTAAACGAGCCGAATTGAGTTCAGATTCCCTTGTTCGAATTTGAGTTCGATAAAGCTTTCCAAGCTCGAGTTCCAAGCGAGCCCTTATCGAGCTTTCGAACTTTTGCTCGAGGTCAGTTTGATAAGCTTTAAGTATGTTCGTTACTCTGCTTGAACTCGGCTCAATAAGCTATTAAACATCTATGATGAACACGAATAAGCCGTAATTGATTTCAGACATGTATAGTTTACAAACATTCAGTTCGTTTGCATTACTGGTAGGTAGGTCAAATGGTATGCCTCAAGTCCAAAGGTGCATCAAGGTTAAATTCGATGGTTTAACACGGGTCACTCCTCAGCAACTAGATTCATCATTTAGGGATCATATAGGTAAGATGATTTGGCGGGTGGTAGGAAATATGGGGAATGCATAATTGTAGCAGAAAAGGTAGCAGCTAAAAATGTTCTAGATCAAGCTCTTATATTGGGGTACCAGCTTATTATTATTGAAGGCGATAATGATGCAATCATCAGGGAGATCAATAGATCTTATGCAATTCCAGTAGTCATTTAGGCTCTTCTGGAGAACATACGGCTCTTTAGCTTTAGAGCTAACCACACCTCATTTATACATTGCTTCAGGGAAGCCAATCGAGTAGCAATTTGGTTAGCCAATTAGAGGCATACTGTGACGTAGATTTGTCCGCCGAATCATTCGTTGTATTTTCTTATTCCCATGGAGGCGCTGGATTGCTCCCTTCTCATAAGGGGCCTTAGCGCTTTTCTTTTTTCTTTTTTTTTTTCTTACTTCTTTAAAAAAAAAATTGAAATATTAAATGGTTTATTTGATTTTCTTGTATTCTTTTAATTTATTAAAAATTAGATTTAGTAAATAAGTTCTTATTGTTTTGATTTTTAGTTCTTATTCTCCTTGAAACTAACAAAACAAGGGAAAAAAAACAAATGAAAAAAGAACTATTTTCAACTTATTGTTTTTAGTTCTTTATGTTATGTGTAGACTCTAAATTGGTAGGCCTTATCTGTTAAGGAGAAGATTAAGTGACTTATATACCAGTGTATGTTAATCTAAACCTATACCATACTAGGATAATCGTGGCTATACATTCTCATTAGGACTGTTCCAGTTAGGGGTGTAAATGAGCCAAGCCAGCTCACAAGCCCTCGCGAGCCGGCTCGTCATAAATCTCGAAAAGCTCGACTTGCTTTAAGCTCGAGCCGAGCCGAGCTAGCTCATTTAGCTTATCAAGCCGAGCCCGAGCTTAAATGAGCCCAAACGAGCCTATATTGAGCTTAAATAAGATTGCAAGCCTAATTTGAAGCTCACCGAGCTTAGATCAAGCCGAGCTGAGCTCAAGCCCGAATTTTCAAAGTTCGCCAAGCCCGAGCTGAGCCGAGCATCGAGCCTGGCAGGCTTGGGCTTGGCTCGGCTCAAATACACCCCTAGTTCGAGTTATACTGAATAACTAACTAATTATCCCATGCACTATTTTTAAATGACGAAACTTTTGTGTTCTCCCTTTATCGATGTAGACTTAATGTCAAACCATGACTGAAAGAGAACGAAACAGAAGACCATTTTTGACAAGAGTTTCATAACATAAGAGAATTTAGTGTGTATATATATATTTTTAAGACGTATGAAAAAGGTGTATATTTTAATGGATAGACAAATCCAAAATCCAAAATCAAAAACTTAAAGAGGCGTGAGGATAACATGTAGAAGAGCAGGGCAGGTTAAAAATGGTTGAAGTTTGTATTTTTGTCAACTAGCCATCAAATAAATGTTTCACACGCTTTCCCCACCTTTTTGCTTGAAATATTGAAAATATTATTTTTGCAAACGACAAATCCGGTTACCTGGTAAATCTCGGTTCATGTGGTGACCCACATATCTCAGGAGCCAATTAAGTTAAGGATTTTTAAGGGAGAGGTTCAAGGGGGGAATTGAACTCTAGACTTTTTTGGCTTAAAGTAACACTTGTTGAATGAAGACTCCACATGTGAGCCTAGTATAAGAATCTCACATTGAAGATGTGAGAGTGAAGAGATCTATTTATAAGTTTAGAGGGTTACTCCACGTATTGTCAATTGGTTTTAGGATGGAATCCTACTTAAGCTTATATGTGGATCTCTTATGTGCCAACTCTGTGGGTTGGGCCTCAAGGCTAGATGAAAATTTAACAACACTCTATCCTCTCATTTGCCTTTTTTCCACTGAAGCAATGGCCCTGGTAGGTAATATTGAAAAGACTATTGCCCTCTACTACAGATCTTTTTTAACGGTATAAGGAAAAATATTAGATAATTTATCTGAGAGACAGCTTTATTGTATTTATCATTAGACAAACGAAATATCGATGAAAGAAGGGAGAAACTATTAGAACAAAGGTATGAAATGACTTGAAAGCGTATAGCAAATCCTTATTTTTATGACTTATTGTGCCCCTTAGGAAATAGTTTTGATGATACAATAAAACGCGACATGAATTTCTGAACGTATATAGAGGGGCAGGATTTCTCAGCGTAGATTTCTTGTGATATTTGCAAGAACTTAATGAGACCGTTTAAAGAGGCGCCTTCCTAACATGAACTGAAACCTCAACAGTTGGAAGTTATGGTAATCGGCGAATAGAAGTAAGGTGTTTGTCTGAATAGATACATTTTCAACAGTAGTAAAATAATAATAAATAGAAATGAAAACATATTTTGCTAACCGTCAAGTGCCAAGTGTGCCTATAAAAGCACCTAAAATGCGTTATATGCGCTGTGATATTGCATGTGTGGATCGAATGGACATCTTGTCATTGACTTAGATTAAATTTGATCAAAATTTCCGAGTACTTCAACAATAGGTGATATTATGAGGGACCATTTTAGTAATCTTGTAAAAACGGTTCACTGAATATATGTTTATCATCTTCTTTTAATTTCCTACACACTTGAATAGGGTATGACATAATATAGGTAAACAACGCTAGTATTGTTACTATTCTAACCTTTGTAGGTGAGATTCAGACCTCTTGGAAGGTCCACCTATTGTATCAAACACCATAAAACATTTTAAGGTCGGTAAAGAGTTTAAAATGTCACATGTATTTTAAAAAGATAACATATCAACATATTATATCACAAAACTGGGTCATTCAATGTTATTTGATTTTATGATTAGATTTACTCTCTTCCAATAATGTCTGCTAGATTGTTCTTAATGACATATTCTTTTACATACAGTACAAAAGTCACATGAATTGCACAAGGGAGCAACTCTCCCCAAATTCCCTTAACCCCTCCCCCCAAATTATAAAGTTCGGGATTCAATACCATATCTTGAACCTCCCGGAGAACTTTACCAATTGAGTTAACTAACACACTCCATTCTTGATAATATACTAGAGCGTAATTTTTTTAAAGAAAAGGGTATCCAATTTTATCTTTTTTTAGAAGAAAAATTGCCATGATAAAGATCATGACCTGTCGGTTGATCCGTAAAAGAGAAGAATAGGCAGTTGGAGTATCTTGATTTCTTGTCACCTTTTAGGCACTTGGAATAACTTGTATAATTAAGGAACCTTAAAGATAGAAATAATAACGACAACAACTTCTCATGATTTGTTTGATAACTGGGTAGAGGCTAAAGAGAAGTAAAGAGGAGGACAGTAAGATAATATATTATCTTTATTTGGATATGTTAAATTAAGAAAGATAAATGAGTTGCCATTATTTGACAATTGAGTAAAATGATAAGAGTAAAAAGAGTTATTCTTATTTATCTTATCCCCATTTATTCCTCAATTTGAGGGTCAAGTAAAGAGGGATAATGGAGGGTAATAAGGGTAAAAAAATTACCCTCCATCACCCTCCCCCCATTACCTTATTAAAACTTTGACAAACGAGAGTAAGAGTTTAAACCTCCCATTACCTTGTTGTCAAATAGGGGTCGGTGTTTTGAAAGAGCTCCTACTAAGACAAGGTAATCTCGCCTCCATAAGGTGTTGCCCTGTACAATATCAACAACAAGCGTAGTGCCTCCAAGGGCTCCCGCATAAGCAGGATCTGGGGGGTAGATGTACGCAGTCTTCCCCCTTTAGGGGGCTACCATGAAGAGAAGCTGTTTCCGAGGAACCCCAACCTGAGAAGTTGGTCGATAGCATCGAGCATGAGACCTGACAGTAGGAGAAGGTGCTGCCCTGTAAAGAAGTTAATTCCAAAAGGCCCTTAAATATAATACTTCAGTTCAATCTCAACTCGATCAAGTGTGAACCACTTACAAATTTGCAAAACAAACCATTTTTCTTAACTAGAAAAATAAAAGAATAAAAAAAATTTTAATTAAAAATATTTTATAAAAAAACTATAAAAAAAATGACGTGGAAACTCCAAAAACACACAAAACCACGTGACCAGCAAATGATATATAGATGACATTGCCGATTAGTCCCTTTGCCTTATCGCGTGGACATCACACTTCTCTCTCTCTCTCTTACCTTCCTTCACTCTCCAACCCCCTTTATCCTCTCTCTCTCTCTCTCTCTCTCTCGCACTTGCCAGATATTGTCGTTTCCATTTTCTCCCAAACACAAAATTCCCCAAAATTTGGAAACCCTAGATGAAATTCAACTTCTCAATCTAATTCTTAGCTTAATCGATTTCAATGGCGATGCTCTCCGAGCACCTTCACGTGTGTGCGAACCGGATTCCGGTTTGGTTTCGGCTCGACCGGAGATTTGTGAACCCTAGCGCGGTTCAGGTGGTGGACCGGGCCGGGAGGGGGCGGTTAGGGTTGGGACAAGTGTGTAGGGCGTTCAAGGATGGGGATGAGGTGGAGGAGAGAGAGAGAGAAGGAAATGGAGGGAGAATTTGGAGGATGGTGAAGCCGGAGATTGTGAAGTTGTGTAAATGGCCGGCGGGGAATGAGTATCGGGATACATTGGCCGAGATTGAGGAGTCTCTGTCTTCGGTGAGTATTTGGATAGCGGAGTAAATGAATCGAATGTTAGATGAACTTCGGTGACGGCTTGTTCATGTTCTGTATGGGGTTCAATATCTTATTGAGTTGAGTTGTTCAATAAGCTTAATGGCCTGAGTTCGAATAGGATGGTACTTGGTTGGTTAACATTCGCCAAAAGTTTAGTAAGGGTTCGAGAGAGCTCAATAAAAACTTGATAACAACTCATTAGGAGCTCGCATGGGCTCGTTAATGATTAATATTAGCTCAAAAATGGTTTGATAATAGATCGATAGTAACTTGAATAGCTCTGCTGGACAGCGAGCTCGACTCAAAAACGAGTTCGGCTCGGTCGTGAGCTCATTTCGGCTTGATAACAAGTTCGGCTCAATTCAATAATGAGCTTGAATCGGTTGATTAGCCTATCGGGCCGAGTATCGAACAAATTTAAACCTTCTCGACCCTGAGCTCGAACAAAGGTCCAAAGCTCAATAAGAGCTCGGCACGAACTCAATCAGGCTTATTCAGGTCGAGTTTGAACAGAGAGGGGGGGGGGGGGGGGGGGGGGCTCGGCTTGCTTACACCCCTTGAATTGTGTTATCGTACTTTTACACTTGATTGGCGTGAGTTGTTGGCTATTAGTTGTTTGCTATTGGCCTCCGTTGATAGTTGTTGGCAATTAGCTTATTGATCAACTGCTTTCTGTAATTGTAAGTATTTGATAAAATAAATGTATAGTTAGTTTATTAATAAAAATGATATGTAAGGGTGGAGGTAAATAAAATTATGGAGTTAATAAAATTGTAGGACTTAACTTTTTTTAATCAACTTTACGAAGATTTATTATTTATAAGTCAGGTACGTTAGTATGAATAAACATACAATATAGTGTCAAGAAAACATACAATATGAGTTCTAATAATTAAAACATTTAACATTAAGAATAGTTTAAATGGGTTTAATATTAATTAATCAATTTAACAAATTTTTACCGTTTAGTTATAATTCGAACACCAAAAGTAATTTAGTATCGGTAAAAGAACAAAGTTAGTCATATGCTAAAAAATAAACGAAGGATACATTGATTTTGGCATCAGCCAAACTCCAAACTCTAAACTCTAAACGTTGCCCTGATTAGTTTTTCAAAAACCAAACTTCTAAACACTAAAAGCTACTCAAAACACGGCTGTATTCATTTACAAAAATACAGAGTTAGTGTTAATCATGGTATTTTAATGTAATTATCAACTTGATACGATGAAACTGTGACCTGAGAGCCTTTCATATGACTGCCGCGTATGAACTTATTCAGGCAAATCTATTCACGGAATAGGATGAAAGAGCTTCCATTTGGTGCCCTCTGGAGCTCTATTATGTGTTTACTTGGGAGTTTAATCCATTAATCTCTGATTTGATATGAAATCCTTGAATTAATGCACATAAAAATTGTGGGAGTTCATTGGCCGTCATAGAGTCAAATTGCAGTTTGATGTTGCAAATACAGGGTGCTACAGATGTTATATAGCGTGCTCCGGTGAGTCTTGTGTACTTACATCTGTCTGCTCGTCTGTCCTGGTAGGTTGCCCTTCAAGTTGGAAGATACATTGTGACCATGATGAGCACTGGGGTCATTCTATTGACTGGATTTCAATTGTCAGGTTAGCGTTGTTGCAGTTTAATGTCGAAATCGTATCGATTATATATTTCTATTTAGGTGCTAACTTTATTGTATTTGCATGACTAGGTGGTGACGGTGAGATGAATGACTTAATTTGGTATAGTTGGCTTGGAGGAATTATCATTGGAACTATGATAGGTGCTAACATTGTCTTAGAGGAGCATTGTCGAGCTGGTCCACGCAATGTTGTCATAACTGGAAGGTACTCCACTCTTTCCACAAATATTTGATTTAGCACAACTTGTTATCCAAAAACAAAACTTGGTCATTTTTAAGAGCGGAGTAAAGACTCATTAAACATATAGGTCTTCATTAGTATTTTCTATGATAAGTTTTTCCCATGATGTGTTTCCATGGGGTCCAATACGAGAAAGCCCTTCTTTTCTTTTTTCGTCTGAGTTTTTCCATGACCAAGCACAGCCTTAATTAAATTACATTTCTTTAAGGTACATAGATATTCCTTGAAAGGAAAATTCATTTCCAAAACCTGCTTTTTAGTTTCTGAGAAACAAAAAACTATAAACCAAAAAAAAAAAAGATATAAAACAGAATTTTTCAGATTGCAGTTTTATCTGGGTACACCACTTCAAGTTTCTTGCATTAATAGTAGCCATAAAAATGGTCACTGATAGTGCAAGTCTATTGAATTGTACAGCACAAGGGGGCTTGGAAAAGCACTTGCTAGGGAGTTTCTTCTCTCTGGTGACCGAGTGGTTGTCACTTCCCGCAGGTTCTATTTTCTTTCTGCTTATATGCTCATTCTATGACTCCTATTTTTTCTGTCAGTCACACTGCATTTTCTTGAAGGCAGCTCCGATTCAGTGCAAGCAACTGTCAAAGAGCTTGAAGATAACCTACATGAAATGATTGCCGTTAATGGGAAATCTCTTAAACATGCAAAAGTGGTTGGCATAACTTGTGATGTCTGTGAACCTGATGATGTCAAGAATTTGGCGAATTTTGCTGTAAATGAACTTGGCTCCATTGATATTTGGGTATGTGATTTGCCTACTCATCCAATGTTGCGTTTTAACAGCTATATTTCATTCTCTTATATCCTGGTCTTTCTACACTTTCTTCTTTATTTGTGTATTTCCCCCTTCCCTCTTATCTATCCACTACATCGAGGATATTTAAGTCTCAAGATTTTGTCCATGTAGAGCCGGCAAAATTTGACATAGCACGATAATACGACACCAAGATAACGGGTAAGGGTTGGGATTTTTGGAGCCGGGTTGATTAAGGGTTGAAAATTTCTAACCCATTTGATAAACAAGTGGGTTAGGTTGACTCTGGGGTCTAGATCCTGCCATTAGATGCAAACAATACCCTAGGGTTCTCCACTAGGTTTGTGGGCCCAACTTACCTCAGCTCGTCACTCCTAGCTTGTTAGTCGTTTATTATACCTTTATTATTAACTTGGGTCTTCCTACTGTTTGACAGATAAACAATGCAGGGATGAACAAAGGGTTTAGACCCTTGCTACAATTCTCTGATGAAGATGTTAAACAGGTGACCGCTTAATATTTCTTCTTCTTTGATGTGCATTAAGAAATTCAAGTTCCCTCATATTAAGTCTGAGTACATCCAAGATAATATTGGTTTTTCTCCAGTTTAATTAAGAAAAAAAAAATTCTAAAGATGATGTCTGGTCTTATTGCAGATGTTAGGCAAATACCTAAGAATTTGATTCGATTTGCATGTAAAAGTACATATTTGGAAGAAAATGAAAAGAGGGGAGAGAGTGAAAACAATAAGACACAGATTTAGGTGAATTCTCAATTGAGGGAAAAACTATGCGCAAAAGAGAAAACAATCTAATAAATGTTCCGAAGGATGGTATAACTGGAGCCACTCATGAGTCTTTATATAGATGCCTAGATGTATATATTGATTATCTTTGTTTGACAAGATCATATCTTGATTTAGTGACTTTCATTCTGATTTGATACGCAGATTGTCTCAACCAACTTGGTCGGGTCTATTATCTGCACTCGAGAAGCGATGCATGTCATGGCTCACCAGGCCAACGGAGGTCACATATTTAACATGGATGGTGCCGGTTCTGGAGGATCCAGCACGCCTTTGACTGCTGTGTATGATTTCTTTCCAAGTCTAACTCAACCCTTGTGAAATCTGAGAAATCTCTTCAAATTTGATCTTAAATTATATGATGCTTTAGCTCTTATGACACTCTTTTTATCGGTTTACTAACAGCTATGGATCTACCAAGTGTGGTCTGAGGCAGCTTCAAGCCTCACTCTTGAAGGAATGTCGGAAGACCAAGATAGGTGTTCACACGGCATCACCTGGCATGGTTTTGACAGAATTATTGCTGAGGTACGTATTTACAAGGCACCTGGGTTGCCTTTTGTTATAAGCCAATTTATTTGCTACATCGGGTGGTGGATTTAGAAATTAGTTTCGTTGGAGCAGTGGTAAATATAGACGATAAATAAGTACGTAAGAATATATGCTAATACAAGTGGTAAAATTAGTATTATTTTTCAAAATCTTTTCACCAGTCGTTTAACACTGGATCCGCCACTGGATGCATCCTGCCTGGAGATCAAGTTTACGTCGAGTTTTATAGTATTCATAACTTGTAGCGTCTGAGAGTGAACTCAGAATGGATGTGCACATTTTTGCTCCAAAATGAAATGAATACTTTGTTAAAAGAGCTTAATATAGACAATTTTGCTCCAAATAACATTGAGTACTAGCAAAAATGCTTGGGATTTCGTGGATGAATGGGTTTATGAATTGAACCCCTTTGTCTTCATGGGGGTTGCAGTGAACCTATTTGAATCTACCTTTTATCCTTCGGCTTCATCTGGATAATGTTTTATCTCTAAGCATATAATTATCACTGGGCCATGAGGTTACATGTGTTTGGGGTGAATGTTCTATTAGATAAATACTCAAAACTGGATTTAATTTAGATATGAAGGAACATAATATAAAGAAAAAAGAGCAAAAGAGAGAAGAATGATTCGTAGATTTGCATGGAAAACCTCAAATTAGGGAAAACGCACCACTGTGTTCTGAAAGGAGAGAATACAACCGATGCCACTTATGTACCTATACATGGATCTCAAAAAGCCCTCATTGGGTCTGCTAGAGCGAGGCTAGCAAATATTCAATACATAGATTCGAGGTGCAACACCCAAACCCTGCATTGGCGGGAGCACTTGGGGCACAGGGTTTCTTGTTGTTGGTTGTTGTAGATTCGAGTTGCAATAAAACAATAGTCTATTGGCCCTTCAAGTGACCTCCGACTAAGATTGGCCGATCACACTTCAGGAAGAACCTTTCATAAAATGGCACTTGATGCTTTTTCTTACCTATCTGACATCGGGAATCGAATGCTTCCAATTCAGTGGCTCAAGTCTGAAGAATAAGCAAATGTTCAACATCATCTGTGAGCTCCCGGAGACTGTGGCCAGATCTCTAGTCCCGCGGATAAGGGTGGTGAAAGGTAGTGGGAAGGCCATCAATTACTTGACTCCCCCAAGGATTTTGCTTGCTCTGGTCACCGCCTGGCTCAGACGTGGCCGCTGGTTCGATGATCAGGTACTTTCTCTTTGTTATTTCCGAGCCTCATGACAGCCTTGATATTTGCGGTTCATGAGCCCGAGTAAATATACAATATGCAAAGTTGGAGATGTTGTGGCATATATATGAAACTTTTGCTGGTATCATGTTAGTTTTATTACATTTGGTTAGACAATTTGGTAGCATTAATATAGAATCTATTAGATACTCTCATTTTAGCTAATAAGATATTTTAGTTATATTTATTTTTGTTACTAATATGATTTGATTATCTTTATTTTAGAAAAGTAATTTACTAGTTGATTTTAGTATTTACCTTGGTAATTTGTCATTTTCAATTATTCAAAGAAATACTATCGAGTTGTACTCTTGATACAAAATTGATGTAGTACAACTTGCAATCCAAAAACAAAACTCAATAGTATTTCTTCTAAAACTAAAAAGATTATGTCAGGGCCTCAATTTTGGTAGTTTTACTCTCGACAGCTCGGTTTATGTTGTTTGTTTTACCGTACTCTTCAAATTATGTACTGAAATTCCAAGCCCATGACCTTCAGTTGTGGATCCCATTTCCCCAATGATTAGAAAAACATTTCCTGATGGGTTTTTTTCTTTGTTAATTCTAACAATAACTAGCTAGTTGAACTTGTTCATGACTAAGTAGTGCCATATGTTTCAGGGAAGGGCATTATACGCAGCCGAAGCAGATCGGATCCGAAACTGGGCAGAAGATCGAACCCGGTTGTCGTTCACGGACGCCATGGAAATGTACACAGAGAACACATGGGTCTCTGTCTTCTCCCTCTCTGTTGTATGTGCCTTCATCATTCTCTCTAGTACTGGAGGCCCCACCTTTCCTGGCACCTGATACCCACATAATCTTTTACATCATACCAAGTGTACCGTCCTCAATGTTAAAAAGGGCGTCTAAGTATCGAAATACGTAATTTAATTACAATTATACGGTTAACGTGTAGATTATGTATTCTAATTGGGTCCAATTTATGTGTATTGCTCGTAAAACAAACATCCGGAAGATAATCACAAAAATGGAGTATGGATGGAGAAGGGGTAATGAATGAAGTGGGATCAACGACATCGAACCCGTATTGGTACCGGGTATGGATGCGGGTCACCAAGGAAGCAATTGGGTTTGTAAGATGTGTAAGTATGTCATTGTTCATGTGTACGTTGAATTTGTATCTTTGTATATCAATGGAACATTTTTTTCAAGATTTTTTACCGGATCCTATTACAATTACGAAGTTAAGCATGGTTGGGCGAGAGTAAGACCAGGATGGGTGCCCTCCTAGGAAGTCCTCACCCCTCAGGTTGGGGGTACTCGGAAACAGCCTCTCTTTAGGGTAGCACCTTGAAAGGGGGAAGGCTGCGTACATCCACCCTCCCAAACGCTGCTTAGGTAGGAGCTATTGAGGCACTAGAAATGTTGCTTTTTTTTTTTTTAAGATGTATGGTTCCACTCCCTAAATTCAGAAACCTTATGTCCTTGATTAACAATTTTAATTCATGGATCGAAAGATCGAAATTCCTTAAACCTCATTCCTCGTACTCAATATGAGATTCAATCTTAAGTCTTTGAGACCCCATTTTTTAGATTTTACTAATTGAGTTAGTTATTATCTTTAGATTGAGCATATTGTTTTAATTTTAATCAAGAATCTATAGTTTAGGTATGTTAATCTCGATATATAAATTATGTTTGAAATATATTCTTAGTATATTTTGGTAAAAGATATCCGATATTAATGTCGTTGTACAAAGAATATGTTATAAATTATTCAAATAAGTAGTCATAAAATATCAAAAAAATTGAACCCAATTTTACTTTCTCAACCAGACTATGGAAATCAAATAATCCATTGTAAAAACGAGTGTGATATAGAGTAGGCAGAACTGGAGATTCGAGAAATGAAACAGAAAACAAGTGTTGAGGACTCTACATATGAGTTTATGTTGTAGAATTCCACATTGGATTTGTGAGAGTGGAGAGATCAATTTATAAGCTTAATGGGTTACTGTACCTAATGTAAATTGGTTTTAGGATGAAATTTCACTTGAACTTATTTGTGGACCTTGTATGTTCTAACTTCGTGAATCAGACTAGTAAAAATTTAACAAGAGTCTATTACACAATTTTATGCTAATTATGAATTTTAGGGTTTCTCTCAATTTCTATTTCAGTTCTCCATGGCTCCAGCCAATGTGCATTTCCTTTTCCATTTTCATAGTACGATACTGTTTGTGCTTTGAATAGCTTTTAATCTCTCTATTGTTAGAGAACTTCAACAAAACGGGGGTACTATCAAATCGGCTTCAAAGCATGCAGCAAATTACTTTCCTTAAGATTTATTTTGTTGTTATCGAAATAGTCTCGGAGATATAATGGGACCTACAACACAAAGAGAGAATGAGTATAGAGATGATAGATTTTTGAGATTAAAGAATAAGAGAATGATAAATGGTTGTTTTTCTTAATCTATGTCAATCTTGCGATGGAGGGGTATTTATAGTTTTCAAGTGCCTCTTGAAAGGAACACATCTCTTCACACGAAAAGACATCATAAAGAAACATATCCCTTTATGAAAAGACACATCCCTTTATAAAATACATAAAACACTACCTTTTATTTATTTTAAAAATATACCAACATTTATTAATATAAGAGACACAAGGTATGAGTGTCTGAGATTATGTTCCATACAAAGCTTTTCTCTCTTTTTTTCATGTTGACATCTTAAGGTTTCTTCTAAGATAAGGGCAATCCTAAAGAGTCTTATCCACACCATTTCAAAAAAAATTCTTATATATTATTAATATTTCAAGACCGGTGATAATTAGTATATTAAATTATTTTAGACTTCCTGTTCGGGTATTAAAATCATTAGTGGACCTTCGTCCTTTTGCTATACTAGGTTGCTTGACATGATATTAAAGTCTTGTAAACCAAGAGTCACAAGTTTGAATCCCAATAATCCTTAATTTTAATATTGAAATAATTTAAACACAAGATATAAGGCGAGCATGTGCATTGTCCACGCTTCAAGCTCAATAGGTATTCATGTCAGGAGGCAAGTTAAATAGTTAGAGTGTAAAACCATTTTTGAACCTTCACTCATCAGTTTAAGCTTTTGAGATGGTTGGTTTCTTAGCACTTTCATCTGCTTCTTAAATTCTTGGAATAATTGATTAGTTAGTTCTCCCACTTGTATATTTGCATTTTTTTTTTTTTTGCAAACTCAGAAACAACTGATTCTTAAGCCCTTTAGAAATATATTTATTTCTTGTTCTTTTACCTATCCAATAATAACAACGACAACAACAACAACAACAGACCCAGTGCCTCAAAGGCTCCCGCATAAGCAGGGTCTGGAAGGGATGGGATGTACGCAGTCTTACCCCTTTAGAGTAATACCCTAATGAGAGGCTGTTTCCGAACAATTTATCAAATTTGACCTGGAGTATTGGCTATTGATTTGTTTAAGCATTTGTTTAGATTTTGGGTCTCAGAGGGTGGGGGTGAGGAAAACTACTGTAATGGGAGCCAATTACATGGAAGAGGCATAATTTAAGAGGATTGACTATAGATATGTAGGTTTAATTAAATATGATCTTCATACAATTCTACACCTTGGTCACATAATTGTATACCCAAAGTGTGTACAAATAGCAAATCGAGCAGCTAACTGGGTTGCGAAATTTGGACACTCTATTTCACTAGTAGTTCAAGTTGTTCTCTTTTTCTGCTGAATTAGCATCCATTCTTATTTATGTCGCTTTCTCGGAAACAAACTCTCGTTAGGGTATCACTCTGAAGGGATACGGCTGCGTGCATCCCATCCCTCCTAGACCCTGCTTACGCGGGAGCCCTTGAGGCACTGAGTTTGTTGTTGTCTTATTTATGTCGCTTTAGGTAGAACCATTCTTAAAATGTGATCCTAACGATTTCTCCTCGTCTAAAAAAAAAAAGGTAATTTCTATAATGATAATTGAGAACTCATTGTTTTGGGCATGTTCGACTAAATTTCTTTTAAGTTTTTTCAAGATTTAAGAGTACTTGGCCAAGGAGAAAAGTGCTTTTAAATAAAAGCAGAAACGACTTTTCCGCTTTTTAAGTGGAAGTAGTAAAATAATGGTTCTTCTTTAAGCAGAAGCAGAAATAAAAGCTAAAAATTTTCAAACAAAAATACTCCTATTAAAAACACTTTTTACAAAAGTTCTTTTATAAAGATGCTTTAAAAAAAAAAAAAGTTTATCACAGCTTAGCAAAACAAGCCCAAAAGGATGAGGATCTTGAGAGAATCTGAGCAGCTGAAATTTTAATAATGTCCCAGGCTATACGTGCAGCAGAGTAACTAGTTTGATCCCAACTCTTTTTTTTCTTTTTGGTTCTTCACCAACATGGAGAAGCACTGGCTTGAATCAGTCTCCCTTTTCATATTTAATTTGGTAAAGAATGTCACGTCCAACTGCACGTTTTGGGACATGGGTTTATTCAGCAACAATGTTGACAGCATTGTTTAGAGATTTTATTCTACATGTTTTGCCAAAAGAAAGAGCCATTTTGCATACTAGAACAAGACTCTGATCCAACGTATTGCTGTTTTTGGAGCATATGAGCAAACCCAACTGACAATTCTGTGCATGTAACAATTTGGTATGGAATAAGAGTTGGGTTTTGATCTAAATTTATGTAAGTTTTGGTTTGAAGCTAAGATATGTCTTCAGTTCTTGTACCACCAATCCTTTCTTCACCTCCGGCTGGTTCTTTGGGCCTACCACCTTTAGCTGACGCCTCTTTTAGTCCACCACCAGCACCACCGCCGCCGGACTTCTCTCCGCCACCTGACGTCTCCCCTCCACCACCGCCACCGCCACCTGATTCTCCATCTCCAGCTGCACCACCGGCTGACCTGTTTCCACCTCCGCCTCCACTTGATGCTCCACCGCTAGACCCTCCGAGTGTACAGCCAACAGCTAATAGTTCTCAACCACCGCCTCCACCTGATTCTCCACCGCTAGACGCTCCGAGCTCACAGCCAATAGCTAACAGTTCTCGACCACCGCCTCCACCTGATTCTCCACCGCTAGACCCTCCGAGCTCACAGCCAATAGCTAACAGTTCTCGACCACCGCCTCCACCTGATTCTCCACCGCTAGACCCTCCGAGCTCACAGCCAATAGCTAACAGTTTCTCACCTCCGCCTCCTCCTGATTCTCCACCTTTAGACCCTCCAAGCTCACAGCCGACAACCAACAGTTCCTCACCGCCTCCACCTGATTCTCCACCACTAGACCCTCCAAGTCCACCCTCTCCATCTGACAACTCACCGCCGATGCCACTGCCTCCATCTAACTCATCACCTTCACCTCCATACCAACTATCTCCCCCGCATTCTTCATCAGTGGCATTCCCAACCCCTCCACCTCCACAGTTGAAATCCTCTGAGTCCTCACCGCCACCGGCATTGTTGTCAAAACTGTCACCTCCACCTAGTTCAGTATCAACTGGCACAACTAGGGTTGTAGCAGGTATTGTAATAGGGGGTGTTGCAATACTTGCAGTGTTGGCCTTGCTGTGGATGATGTCTGCAAGGAAGAGGAAAAGAATAGATCGGCATGGTGCTGAGAGTTACTACATGACTTCCAGAGCACCTGAAGGTCTCTCTTCCCCTTTTTCTTGTTATAATTTTCTCATTACTAACTTGATTGATTTTCCCTATGAAATAAATCTTATTCCTAGATTTCAGATGGTGGAATTTGATTTCAGTTTTATTTTTGCATTGTTGAAATCACTTTTGAATTGCTTGCGTGAGTGTAAAACTAGTAATTTGCCTAGGGTAGACCATACTTGCATGGTTGTGGTTTACATAAAGTCAGATCTTGCTATTGATTTAAATCGACAATGTCGTGTTTATCCTAAACAAAAGTGTATTACGAACTGTGATAGTTGTATATAAATGAACACCATCACAATTTCTACTTTCTAGCAGCATCGTTTTCATTGTTTTTCCCCTTTAATCTGCTAAGATGCCTTGTATGGAAGGTAAGATGCTAGTGCCATTCCTTCCTTTTATTTCATGTGAGGTTTATTTGTGATTTTACTACGTTACGAACTACCTTTACTGCATGTTTGAATTGCTTGCGTGAGTCTGAAACTAGTAATTTTTCCGCAGTTAACCATACTTGGACGAGTTTGTTTGGAGTTGTTGTTGTCTTTTTTTTTTTTGACCAAAATTTGAAGGTGTTAATTTCTAGTTTATTGACTTCATTGAATAGTACAGGACATGAATCACTGCCATGCCTGTACTGTTGGTAATAAATGATAAGAACTAATGCAATACGAAATGTGAGTTTGCAAAGTTATACTATCATACTAGGAGTAGGAGTCAAGGAAAAAAAAAATCTCTTTTTCAAAGTCTTTCAGTTTTTATGCAAAATATCTGCTCACTTGTAGATTCTGATCGATTTCAGTTTGGATTTTCATGGGAGTTTTCTAAAAGCAAACATGCATCTAATTCATTTTTCTAGGAACATATGATAACGTGGTCTTATATTAGGAATTGAAGTTAACATCTTCATCATTTACCAGTATGTCCATGATGAAGATTGATGACAATATAAAGTAACAAAATAATTAGCATCATTGACAAACTTTGTGATCCAGACAAATGAATATGGTAGGATAAAGAAATTTTCTGATCCTAGATGCATGATCAATCCGGTACAGTTATATACTTATATATAGTCTAATTATAGAGTTCGGTATTGCGTATAGAACTTGATTTTACTTGTGGTGTGACCCAATTTGATAATAGATCCAACAAAGATACTTGTGTACCTGAAAACGGAATTTCCGAGGCCTGTCCATGTAGAAGATACCGCCTGTTTTTGCCCACTAGGATTATGTGCATGGGCTATAACTACACAGTAGCTGCATAGATATTTGCACAATTGGCTGAATCATGTAAACATGTCATATTTTTAGGGCCTGATAGGTATATATTGCATTATGTTTATAATTTCTGATTTTTGACAAACAGAAACTAGGTCTAGTAAATGATATTTGCTAGTTTTTGATTTTTTGTTTTCAGATTTCTCCTAGTTTTCACTCAACTGAAAATGGAAAAACGAAACAAGAGAACCAATGAATTTTTGTTTTTTAAAGGCCAAAAACTAGAAACAGAAAAATGATACTTAACACGCCCTTAAGTTTCTTGTTTCCTTAACATATGGTACTCGAACTGAACATTTCAGTGCTTTGTTATTGTTAGCTGGGCATTTTCCACCTGCTGATACTAATGGGAATCCTAAGCCATTCATTCCCCCAGCAACTTCATTTCCAGCATCACATTCATCCCAACATTCAACTCCTCGAAACCCGCATTCCTTCAGCAACAGTGGAGGCTTCTTGTCGAATAACTCGGGCAGCTCGAATCCTATGCAGCCATCTTCACCAGTGCTGGGTTTATCAACAAGCGCATATACTTATGAAGAGTTAGCAGCGGCAACAGATGGGTTCTCAGATACCAATCTTTTAGGACAAGGTGGGTTTGGGTATGTGCATAAAGGGATCTTTCCGAATGGGAAGCTGATCGCAGTGAAGTCACTTAAAGCTGATAGTGGGCAAGGAGAGAGAGAATTTCAGGCTGAAGTTGAGATTATAAGCAGAGTGCATCACAAACATCTGGTGTCATTGGTTGGGTACTGCATTGCTGGGTCTCAGAAGTTGCTTGTTTATGATTTTGTTCCTAACAGGACCTTGGAGTTTCATCTACATGGTTTGTCACTTTATCCTTACTTAAATCTGCCCCCACCCCTAGAGTCTTTTCCAAAAAATACTGAAAATTAATAAATTCTTATTATACTACAACAACAACAGTCCTAGTGCCTGAACGACTCCTGTGTGAACAGGGTTTGGGGAGGTTAGGATGTACGCAGTCTTACCCCTTCAGGGTGGGACCCTAAAGAGAATAAATTCTCATTATTGTATTTGAAAAAGATTCCTATAACGGTGTCCATGTGACTAATTACGCCACATGGCAAAATCACTACTGTATTCATCCACGGACACCGTCTTGAGAAATATTTGTTTTTCAGATGCTAAAATAGGAATTTTTTAAATTTCAAAAAAGGGCTTCCCCTAACCCTTAGAACATCACAGAGTCTGCATTTTGTGTAGAGTATATATATTAATTGAGCAATTCAAATGTACTTTTCGCCCCCCCCCCCCTCTTTCTTCTCCCCCCCAACAACCACGAGTGATGAAATATTGACGGCTATGATGGAATCAGAAGTGTAAGATTGCAGTCACGGTGAAATGGAAGCCCAGCATCACAGACAAATATGAATGAATTTTGGGGTTTTCAAGGGAATATAAGCAAATTTTGAAGCTTATCTTTGATAAATTTGAACTAATAGTCATCTAATCATTAAGTTCAAATGTTTTTGATAATGTAAATGCATTTATGAATATATTTTTCGTTGATATATGTATTATAATGCTTTACGTTAAGGCATTCTATCTATGTACTGTTGTTTTTATGCTTTCCGGGTTGGGGATCCTCGGACACTGCCTCTTTTTAGGGTAGCATGCTAAAGGGATAAGGCTGTGTATATCCCACCTCCCCAGACCCTGCATATGCGGGAGCCCGCGAGGCACTAGGTGTGTTGTTGTTGTTGTTGATATGCATTATAAAGGATGCTGCAAAAGTGTCATTGTATAATGGTCAATCAAGTAATTAATGGATAGCTCAAAATACGCTACATAATGTTCTTTATGTTACTTTAAAACCTGTATTTAACTCCATGACTACTAATTATGGCATCTTAGGGCTTGCTAATTGAAGTGTTAATTTGCAGGGAAAGGGAGACCTAGCATGGATTGGCCAACAAGACTGAAGGTAGCTGTTGGAGCTGCAAAGGGACTTGCATATTTGCATGAGGATTGTAAGTCCTTCTTGTGCCCCCACCCCCAAAAAATTGATCCCACAAGTTTGATTCATGGGTCCTTTATTCGTGATTGAGGTGTCCAAATCAGTTTAAGCACATCTCAAATATGGGCTAAAATTCAGTACTTTATATTATATATATAAACATGCAACTTATAATGTGCTATACATAGGTTGTTATTTCTTCAATTATAAATGGTAATGCATGGTAGAACAACAACAACAACAACCGACCCAGTGCCTCGAGGGCTCCCGAATATGCAGGGTTTGGGGAGGAAGGGATGTACGCAGCCTTACCCCTTCAAGGTGCTACCCTAAAGGGAGGTTGTTTCCGTGGGGTAATGCATGGTAGAAACAAGCTCATAATATGACTAACTTTCAAAAGGGCACCCTTAACAAATTGGGATCCTAAACAAAGCAATTGTTTCCGTTCCTTGGGTCTTGACCATGGAAATTGGCTATAGCATCCTTCTTGTTAGTAGGCCTGGATTTGATCTGTTTGCCTATATGTGTAGGTCATCCCAAAATCATTCATCGTGATATTAAAGCAGCCAATATACTTCTGGATTCAAACTTTGAGGCAAAGGTGAGTTTCTTATTAGCAATATTGCAGTCTATAACTCAAGGGGTGACTCAAGTGGTAAGACACTTGGCATCTAATGAAGCGTCATCTGTGGGCCTGAACTTACAATGTTGCACCTAGGTGCATGTTAGCCAACCTGAATACCCTGTTACACAAAAAAGCAAATGAAAATACTGTGACATGTTTCTCAGGTGCAAACGGCCCGCTTGATCTCCTGGCTTTGAGATATCAATATCATTGCATCTCGGAGGGGGAAAACTTATATCAAGACAATTTATTAGTTGGTCTACCTAGGTTTATTTCCTATATGAAGCTTATAATTAGGAAGAATTATGACATTTTACATTATAATGGTGTCAATTTACCTAAGAGGATACCAACACACAAGCATTGAATCCCATTAGAGATCCGAAGTTAAGTGTGCTTGAGCGAGAGTAGTACCAAGATGGGTGACCTCCTGGGAAGTCTTCGTGTCGCACCCCTCAGGTTGGGGGTTCTCGAAAACAGCCTCTCTTCAGGGTAGCACCCTGAAAGAAGAAGGCTGAGTACATTCAACACCTCCCCCCCCGACCCTACTTAGGTGGGAGTCCTTGGGACACTGAAAATGTTGTTTATTGCTTTATAATGGTGTCAATTTATCAATAAATTTTTTTTTTTTTTTTCCTATTCAGGTTGCAGATTTTGGGTTAGCAAAGTCTACTCCTGATGTTGGTGGCACTCATGTATCCACAAGAGTGATGGGAACGTTCGGGTGAGCTTCATCTTCTCCTATTTTATGCTACATAATGCTGCCTTTTAACAGTTCTCTGTACAATATGAATTTGTTTTTCTTATTTTTATGAAAAGATGACATGTCTAATAATTTCTGTCTTAGAGTGTTCCTAATGGGTAAACGTACTCAGACATTGGTGTTGTGTTAAGTCTCCGATTTGTGGTCTTGTTTTCGAAGCGCAGGTCTATGGACCTTGTTTACTGGGTCGAGTCAGTATATCCAATGTTTTTAGCATTTTCAATTTTGTTCTTTTTTCTATATACATACTACCTTATAGGGCTTTTGCTTAGATAGAGAGTTTGTGGGCTGCTTGGAATGCTCCATTCTAAATCTAGTAAAGCATTCCTCCTTCCGCCCGTAGTTTATTCTTATTTGAGGGAACTGTTGTGTTATTGTATTCCTTTCTCTCTTCTGTTCTCATTCTCTCGAATCTACAAATTGGCATCTAAATTAAATCCAAATCTTCGGTATTTTGTTTAACAATTGGTTGAGTTACAATCAAAACCTCTATTTTTTTCTTTTGCCCCTCCATTTGTGGAGATGCTCATAGCGTTCTTTTACTGTGATGCAACGCTAGAGGGTTGGCTTAGGTGGTATGACATTTCGACCTGGCGCCTCGTGAAGCCTTAAACCTGGAGTTTGAATCCGACATTGGATACAAATAATTTCTTGGAGTCATCCACTAAGCCTTTGGACTCCATTTTACCCTATCACATATAGGAAAACTTTTAAGCGGACAGTCACATGTAAACTAAAAATTAGGCATGCGCTGTAAGTTGACCCGAGCACCTTTGTTACGAGAAAAAGAAACTCCTTATCATGACGCAGTTGTACTGCTGGGTTTAGTTACTGGTGAATTGATATGTTTTTTTTGTTTTTTGTGCGAACTACAGATACTTGGCTCCCGAGTACGCTTCTAGTGGAAAACTCACAGAAAAATCGGATATTTTCTCCTTTGGAGTACTGCTTCTGGAACTGATCACGGGCCAGCCCCCAGTTAATTACTCAAAGCAAGCATACATGGAAGATAGTTTGGTAGACTGGGTAAAACATTTCTTAACCTCAGTTATTTCTCCTAGTTCAGTTTTACTCTCTCATCATAGCAACTCAAGCGTTCAATTTCCCCTCGGTTATGCCAAAATACCTTAAAAAGGCATTAATATTCGAGAAATGGGAGGAGATTCTCTACTATATACAGAAGAAAGGCAACATATTTCATAAAACGAACAAGAAAGATAGTTTGTTTTGAGGAAAGAAGAACCTATTAGGTTAAGCTTTTGGAATAGTTGGTTTCATGACTTAATATCAGTGTCGTATTAACCGAGAGGTTGCAGGTACAAATCATAACAGCTTTCACTTTCAATACTAATATAATTCAGCACAAAATATGAGACAAGCTTGTGTATGATCCACGCTTCATGCGCAATGAGCATTTGTATAAGGGGTATAAAATCATTCATGAGCCTCACCTATAAGCTTAACCATTTAAGATAGATGATTCCCTAGACACTTTTCTCGAACAAGTTATCCTTTTTGTTCATATATTACGCAATTACGCTCTTTCTGTTTATTTTTCCAAACATAATGTCGTTTTAAAATATCTTTACCGTTATGAAAGTGAACCAAACAAGTAATAGAAGATCAGGAAATCATGAATGACCCATATGCTGAAACTGCAGGCAAGACCATTACTTAGTAGAGCTGTGGAAGATGGAAACTTTGAGTCACTTGTTGATCCTCGTTTGGAGAACAACTACAATCCTGATGAAATGGGCCGAATGGTTTTCTCTGCTGGTCCTTGCATCCGTCACTCGGCAAAACGGAGACCCCGAATGAGCCAGGTTTCTTATAGTATTTTTGTTATACTGACTAGGGTTTATAAACGAGTTAAGGACTCGCAAGTCAGCTCGTTATAAAACTTAAAAAGCTCGGTTCGCTTTCCTAAATGAGTTTATTAGTACAGATATGCCTAATCGAGCCAAGTTCAAACCTAAAGGAGTCAAGCTTGAGCATAGACAAGCACAAATGAGTCTAGATTGAGCATAAATGAGCCTAAATAATGTGAGTTTATCTAGGAGTTTGCGAGCTAAGTTCAAGCCGAGCTCATGCTTGAAGTTTCCCAATTCAACACTTCGAAGCTGGCAGGATGCCAAATTGAATGTTGACAAGTTGAGCCTTTAGCTTCTTGAGCTCGGGCTTGGCTCGGCTCATGTAATGCACTCCTACTATTGACCAAATATAGTGTCTTTGATTCTCTATTTAATCTTAAAGCATTAGTGTTCAATAAGGATACTAACATTTTCATCACCTTAGAAACTTCAAATAAGACCAAGAACATTAAAAATCCTAATAAAATTTGATATATAAACACATACATTTGTCTGACTCTCGTACCGAAGTCTACTTAACAATAAGTAAGTGCATGAGCTTTTCCTTGTAAAATTCTCTCGACTGCTAGAAAACGCGTTGAGTAACCAATGTTTGCGTTTCTCAATAAGAACAACTATGCTTGAAATCAAAGAAATGTTGTCACATTTAGATAAGAAAACACCGTTGCATAATTTAATGACCGTTATTAATAGATCTTTTTATCTAGTTGTCACATTACCGAATCACGACGAGCACCCCCAACAGCTTTTCTTTCACTATTTCAAGCGAACAATCGTTACAGTAGTTAGACCTACTTTCTATACGTAATCTAACGATATTTCTTGACCGATGACCGAGCAGGTAGTACGAGCATTGGAGGGAAACCTCGCGTTATCTGTACTTAACGACGGTATCCAACCAGGACATAGTGCATCCTTGAGTTACGCAATCTCGGAGAGTGAGAATAGCGATTTGCAGGGATTCAGAAAGATGGTGTTTTCGAGCCAAGATTTCGAGGCCACCAACGAGTATGGCGGCGCCACCAATTAGTATGGCAAACACTCAGGTGACAAGAGCCAAACAACTCAAGAGATGGAGATGAGGAGCATGAAAATGGAGTCTTGATATTGATGGTTAACTTACCATTTGCATGACATCATTGTTTGTAATATGGGTTTTGTTCCAAAAGATTTCATTCATTCATTTATTATAATATGGTTAACTTATCGGTCGTGGCTGAGACTTTTAGTGCATGTTGGTTTCCCCTGTTTTCGCTTGTAGTCCTATTTTGTCGGGCAGGGATGTTGTAATGTATTTGTCTCTTTTGATCCCCGTCTTTGTATGTGTTGACTCAGAGCTCGTTCATACGAATTGCCTATTTTGTATTACGAATTTGTTGCTAAGTACCGAAAAAGAGGAAAATGAACAAGAAAGGTCCTATTTTTTTGTAAATATACATTTGTGAAAAAGAATAAGAAGTGCTTGATGTAATAGTTTGATGCCAATACGGTGATTTGAACATAAGAAAACTGATATGACATTTGTAATTTCTATGCTTATTTCATCGTATCCCGTTTCTAATGTCGTAGTGAACTTTGTATCAATCATCGGTTTTATTAATATCCTCGGTTAGCACACTTTATATCGATCGTCTATTTTATTAATGTCCTTGTCTGATGTGCTAACCGAGGGGCATGGGTGGACTCGTTTGATCGTTTATTGTCTCTTATTGTTAGGGTGCATGCATTAGGCTTTTACTTTTAGAAAAATAAAAAGTTGGGAATTCTCGGAAACAGTCTCTCAGCAGGGTTACATCCTGAAGGGATAAGGCTGCGTGCATCCACCCCCCGACCCCGCTTAGGCGGGAGCCCCTAAGACACTAGGTTTGTTGTTGTTGTTGTCGTCGTTGTGTTAGAAAAATAAACAAAAATAATGAACTTGCCTTTTATTTCAAATATATTACCTCCGTTGTGTATTCTTCCTTAAATACTACCATAGATATTTTGACAGATCATTATATGTTTAGATTTGCAAATCTGGCCTTACATTTCTATAATATTCATTACTTTTTGCTTAAGTAATGGTTAAGTTATTCGCCTTTAAAGACGATCTAGGATTCAAAGATCATTAGAAAAGGCTTCTGAAATATTTTCTAATCCTCGTGAAAACAAAAGGACAATATAATATAGTCAATAGAAATCAAAAGCAAAAATACTTCATAGGGGCAATAATATTTAGAAAAGACATTATATTTAATATGTATAAGAAGTGCAGTATGTTTTGAAAAAATGATATCAGTTATATCATAGATAACCGAAATAATGACATGATAGTCAGAAAGTTTATATGACAATCAGAAAGATGATATGGTGGATAACATGGCTACTGAAAAAATGAAATGGGGAAATTTGGCAACTAATAAAGGAAAGGAAAGGACTTCCCAGGAGGTCACTTATTCTGGTACTACTCTTGCGCAAGCATGCCTAACTTCAGAGTTCTCATGGGATCCGGTGACGGCGTGTTGGTGCCCTCTTTGGTTGAAATTTGGCAACTAATAATTAAGTAAATGTCTTTGAGTTTTTCAAAACATGTTGACATTCTTGATATTTTTTCATATTGTGTTGTTCTTATTATGTATAAAATAAACATATTATTCTCTTAATTTATATTCCATATATTATACCTCAAAATAATTTTGCCATAAATCATATCTTGAATTGTGTTAGGTTAATGTCATAATCAAATTCCATGGGCATTAAATAATGATTTATTTTAAGGATGGATAAATTATTTTTCTTTAATAAATTAGTCCAAATGACTATGTGTAAAGGTGTAAAATAGATCTCTCACTCAACTTTCTTTACTAGCATTGTCACAATATTACGCTTGCACTGGATCCTATTAGAACTTCGAAGTTAAGCGTGATTGGGTGAGAGTAGTACCCAAGGTTGTCAGAATCGGGATTCTAGGATCGGTGAGGGGTACTCAGGATCGGGATCGTAGAATCGGATCGAGAATCGTAAGATTCTACATTTTATGTAAAACAATAACTTGTATCTAATAAAATTACATTACAAGCCTCAAATATATAATAAAGAACATAAAAAAAGTCCAAAAAAAAAAAAATCAAGCTGAAAATAAATAAAATAAAAATCAGAACAATTACCCAAATAACTCAATATGCTAGAAGAATAAGAAATTAAACAAAAATCAATGATTTATCAAAAAGAAAATGAGCTATGTCTGTGTGTGGCCCGTGGGTCAGTCTCAAACCTCGGTGGGTGGCTAGGGCGGTCAGCCGCAATCGGCAGTGGCTAGGGCTGCCGGTGAAGATAAGTGAAGAGTGTGATGTGAGAGAAGGATTAGGGTTAGGTTATAGGAGGGGGAGGAGAAGGGAAGGGGAAAAAAATGAGAAAGAGGAAGGGAAAAGTAAAAAAAAGCTGAAAAAAATAAATTTAAAAAATAACATATGGAATTAGTAGAATCGGAGTAGAATCAGTAGAATCGGAGCCGAATCGGTAGAATCGTGGTAGAATCGGAGTAAAATCGGTAGAATCGGGGTAGAATCGGAATAGAATCGGTGTCAAACCTCAAATATGTTATTTTTTATTATTGACTCGGTAGAATCGGTGTAGAATCGGCCATCCTACCGATCCTACCCCGATTCTACCGATCCTACATGATTTTATTGCGAGTCTACTTTCTTGCGATTTTTTACTCGATCCGGGTCGGTAGGGCATAGTGGGATCGTAGGATCGTACGATCCTACGATCCGACTCACCATTTTGATAACCATGTAGTACCAGAATTGGTGACCTCCTGGAAAGTCCTCGTGTTGCCAACCCTATAAGGTTGGGGGGCCTCGGAAACGACCTCTCGGTAGGGTTACACCCTGAAGGGTTAAGGCTGCGTATATCCACCCCTCCCAGACCTTGCTTATGCGGGAGCCCTTGAGGCACTGGATTTGTTGTTGTTGTTATCACAATGCTACACTTCATGTATGGAATAAAAAATGAAGGGGTTTGCGATAAATATACATTCATTAACCCCATCATCTAGAGGATTTTATAAAATACATGCACGTTTTAGCCTAAAAACTTATTTCATATATTATAAATAAAAAATAATAATGCATTAAATCTCAAGGTATTAATCTGTAATTTAGATAGGTAAACCAAATTATTTAAATCGTGCATGGAGCGTATTATTTGGTTTAAATAATGAAGTGTCGTGCACTTAGCAATATTTAAATGGGTATTTGATTTAATTATTGTTAAGCCAACTAATAATTACATGCTTTAAAGATTGTTTGATGTGACTAATTATCGATATTAACAAATTCTTATTTTTTTTTTTTTTTTTTTTGGGAGGGGTCGGTCCAAAATTAAGACATTCAAGAAAAGTCAAATCCTTTTTGGATCAGGAGAGAAAACTCTCTTGTTTATAAAGGGAGTTGTGCTGAAAAGTCGTTATTGTGGTAATAATGATATGACTTTAAATAATAAATATTATAAAGTTATCTTAAAAATTATAATTTTATTATGACAATAATATTAGTTATTTAGAAATTGTTGAATATACAAATTGAGATTACATGAATCTTTTTTTTTTTTAACTCTTACGTGATTTAATTTACAGAAAATTAAGTTTAGGTATTTGGTAATTTTTAAAATTATTTTTAAGTAAATAGTAAATTTTTTTATTTATTTTTTTATTTGTTTCAAGTGTCATGCAATAAAACTATCGAGGCCTTAATGGAGTGACGCAAATGATGCCTAAGAAAAGTTACTATTGTTTAGAGTATCTTAAAAATATTTCAAAATTTATGCATGTCTGTAAAATGCATTACGAAATCTAATGTACCTAAATTTTCTCAAAAAATCAATAGGGTGAATTACAATTAGTACTAATAGGTTTGATTTATTTATTTATATTATTTTTAGTCCATAAATTTGGTGAAATAATTTTTTAGTCCAAAATTTTGCATTAGTTTAATAAAATAGTACAAATAATTGTAAAAAGTATAAAATATGCCGTTATTTGTGGTAAACCTTTCGCTATTCTCCTCACCTCTCTTACGAATTGTTATGTTATGACACTTCAAATAAAAGAAAATGGACAAAAGATCTAATTATACCCTTACAAACTATAATTTGGACTTATTTATTAAATCTATGCAAATTTTTAGACTAAAAATTTACTTCATAAACTTTAAGTACTAAAAACTCAATAAATCAAACATGGGGTACTAATATATAATTTACCGAAAATAATATGATTATTTATAGTTTAGTATCAAATTTTTTTTGAAATAATAAAAAAAACTCTGACCTCTTTGAATTAATATAAAGACCCCTAAGTATTTATCATATTAATAAAAAAACCACTAAATTTATGTCGCAATAAAAAAAATGCACGTCTCCGACGTGATGACGTCATTTTTAGTTGACAGAACTGATGTGACAGCCGCGTTTTTATTAATGATATAGTAAAATGATAAAAATACCCTTTAATAACCATATTTTAAAACAAATTAAGCGAAAATAAATAGTTTCTACATAATACAATATCTCTAATTTTGTACTTATAAAGTAAAAATAAGGGTGCTGAAATATACTTTTTGTCATTTTATTGTAGCATTAATAAACTGCAGTTACCAAGTTATCTATATCGACGAAAAATAATATCATTATGTTTGAGAGGGGCCTTTTTATTAATACGATAAAAACTTATAGACTTTTTTATTGATCAAAAAAAGTTATGGTCTTGTTTATTATTTTTAAAAATATCGAATAGGAACAAGGAACATACCCAGTGCCTCAAAGGCTCCCGTCTATACAGGGTCTGGGGGACGGATGTACGCAGTCTTCCCCCTTCAGGGTGTTAACCTGAAGAGAGACTATTTCCCAGTGCCCCCAACCTGAGGGTGAGGACTTCTCAAGAGGTCACTCATCCTGATACTACTCTTGTCCAAGCACACTTAACTTCAGAGTTCTAATGGGATCCGAAAACGACGTGTTGGTGCCCTCTTTAGTTTTAAAAATATCGAATACTAATATGTAATTTAACCAAAACAATATCAACCAATGATAAACGGTTTGTGAAAAGAGAAAGAAAAATGGAATAGGACAACGATTGTCCAACCAGCATATGCCATTATCCTCTCTCTCTCTCATCACTTCATCTCTCTCTCTTTGACCTTCTGATAACTGCTGCTGAAATTAGGGTTCTTGATTGAATTGAATCAATGGCGTCTCGCAGGCGCAAGCTTCTCAAAATCATCATTCTTGGTGATAGCGGGTAATTCACATATCTAATCTCTCTTGCTTACTGATATAATTTTGTAACTTCCAGTAAATTTGTTGATTCGGATTGTAATTGATTAACAGGGTCGGGAAGACATCGTTGATGAATCAGTATCCTTCGATTTGCAATTCCTTTCCTTTATTAGAATTTGTTAAGGACTCTACATATAAGTTTAGTAAGAATCTCGCATAGGAGCTGTGAGAGGGAAAAGATTGATATATATGTCTAGTGGATTACTTCACTCAGTGCCAATTGATTTTAGGATAAAACTCTACTTGTGCTTATAGGTGGATTTCATGTATGCCAACTCTAGGATCGGGCTTGAAGACATGATGAAATTTAACAGAATCTTTAGTTGGATGCTCTTCATCTTTGGAATTTATGTGTTGATCTGAGTGAAAGATGATTTATGATACATACCCAAGATAGGTATATGGTTATTTTTAGGATTGGGAGCCGTTCGGAAACAACCTCTCTCTAGAGTAACATCCTGTAAGGGTAAGGCTGTGTACATCTGACCCTCCCTAAACCTTGTCTTGGCGGGAGCCTCTTTGAGGCGCTGAGTTGTTCTTTTTGTACCCGTGTAGGTGGTCCAATAATAGGGCAGCCCAATAGGAAGCAGACGGGCCTGACCTGGGAGAGGGAGACAAAATACTATATCTAGAGGTAGAGTTTGCATTACAAATCAAGCAATGAAATCATGTCTTTCTTTCTCCCCTTTTAATTTCAGTATTTTATAGCTTTCATTTAGTTTCAATATATTTTTCGTTTTAGATCGTATCAATTTAGGTTTGCCTTTGACTGGATGTAACTTAGATTTGTGAATAAGAAATTCAGTAATCAGTACAAAGCTACAATTGGAGCTGATTTTTTGACTAAGGAATTCCAGTATGAAGATAGACTTTTCACATTGCAGGTGAGCAACTTCTGTTCTGAATTTGTTGTAGAACTGGAATCAGTTCTCTTTATGTTGCCTTTTTCTTGCTTGTATGCTGATTATTGGCAAGTTTGCTCAGTCAAGTTTTTTCATACGTACTTGAAATATATGATAAAGCTACTAGGATGTCTCTGTAGAGTTTTTAATTTCCTCTTTTTTCCTTCACCTTCTGTTTTCTGGCTAGGAATGTTGGGTTCTTGTAGTTGTAACCCATGCCATTTAGAGGGGAAAAAACTTAGTTTGGCTTGGTTGGTTTGCGGTTTTCGGGGAAGGGGGCGGGGTGGATGGTTTCAGTGGAAATGTCTGAGAAGTATGGATGTACAGATTCGAAGGAATCTCCAGACCTCTTGTTTTTCCCATAGAAGAAATAGAAAGGTAGAAACTTAAGTTTGCATACTGTAATTTTATCAACTGTTTGCTTTGCTTTAGGTGTTTGGTTTACTTTACTTTTGAGTGTTTATTCCACTTGATTGAAATGTATTACTTAGGTTAGAGTGAAGGCTTGACCAAGAAACTAGGTAGGGTGGGTGGGAAAGTAGATCCAAGCCTGGGGTATGGGAGATCTAATGACATTAATCACTTCTTCAGGCTTGTTTTGTAGTCTTTTGGTAGATAAAAAAGTTTCTAAAAGAACTCTCTAGTCTTCATGGCTGTAAGGAAGTTTTCATGAGTGAAGCAGACACAGATGTAAACAAGAATGGAAAGGTAGTAAAGCGAGCTTTTGATACCTGGTGCTGGCCGTTCCTATTCTATGAGAGAACCAATACTTATCAATACAGATTTATCATTTCCATTAATTTCCTCTACTTTTGGGAAAATATTCATACAGGTTTCCCTAGGCTGAGTAGCAAATGTTAATATTTTCCGACAAATGTTGAGTGTTGCAATTATGGTTGTTTACATTTTTGTCAGCCATTAAGGTTGAAACAGCAACTTAACTTCTGTTCTGAAAACTAAGCCATTTGGGTGGTTGTATTCTGCCTAGCCATCATCTATCTGATACTTTAACCATTTTGTTATACTATGCTAAGTTAAGCATTTGGGATATAGATCATTTCTATAAGTTGATCATTTGGAATATAGATCATTGCTATGGAAATGCATTGAGGATTCTTGTCATTGCAAGAACTTGCAGTATGCTTGTTGACTTTGTGTTTAGTGAGAAGAATCAGTCGGTATATTCTTCAGTTAGCTGGTGCTTTTTTTTTTTTTGAAAAATTCATATTGCTGATGGAAATTGTAGAAGGGAACACTGGTGGCGGGTGAAGTTAGCTTCAAAGTCAGGATGGGTAAATAGGTGAGTGAAGCACGCAAAAGTTGCAAAGGGGAAAGGAACATGATATGGATGCTGCTAGGTTTTTTTTTTTGGAAATCTTTGATGGATCAGGACATAATAGGGTCTGGACATTATATTAGCCCTACCAAATTATTGGGGTTTGACGCGGTACATGAAGACCATCTATAGTTGAATATCTGAATGACATGGAATTGTGAACATCTTTAAGCAATACTCGAAACGTATTCATCTTGAGGCTGCTTAATTTGAAATGGTCTGATGTGGTTGGAAATTTTTCTTTGGGATAAGAAGCAACTAAAGTATAGAGAGGGTAAACGTTTATGAATATATGGCACTTAGAATTCATTTGCAACTTCATTTTGCTGTACATCTGACAACTAGTATATCTTTCTCCTCGAAACAACGATTAAGCAATGAATAACTCAAAGTGGAAGCAACAGATCTGAAGCTCCCGCAGACACAGGCTACTTTGTATGTTATGGTATTGGTTACTTGCATATGCACTGTCGTTTTTTTCCTGCAAATCTATTTTTGTAATCATGTAAGCTTGTATCTTGGGCATTGTTTTCATTCACGTTAAGTCGGGTGTCTCTTGACCTGGCTTTCAGATTTGGGATACAGCAGGGCAGGAGAGATTCCAAAGCCTTGGTGTTGCTTTCTACCGTGGTGCAGATTGTTGTGTTCTTGTGTATGATGTGAATAACATGAAGTCCTTTGAAAACCTAAACCGATGGCGGGAAGAGTTTTTATTACAGGTCAGAATCTAAAATGTTTTGAGTTTGGCCTAGATATTTGTGAAAAAGCGAATGAAAATTTGTTCTCCTACGTTTGACAGGCAAGCCCTTCTGATCCTGAGAACTTCCCGTTCATATTGCTAGGAAACAAGATTGATATTGATGATGGCAGCTCCCGAGCGGTAAGAAAGCAGTTAGTTGATACGGTTTGTTTTATTTATTTAAATATTATTTTGTTGGTGAGGTCAAATTGTTTGGAGTGATTTATGCATATTTTCCTGTATGAATCACTGTTTCCTTTTTACTTTCATTTCTAAGGGTAAGGGAGTTACAGAAAGACCATCAGTGAAGGTCCCACTCATGTTATGTTGCATACACAGAATCAATAAAATAAGCAACAAACATATATTCCCAGTGCCCTAAAGGCTCCCGCATAAGCAGGTTCACGCGGCGCGGGGGATGTATGTAGCCTTCCCCCTTTAGGGTGTTACCCTGAAGAGAGGTTGTTTCCAAGAACCCCCAACCTGAGGAATGCAACACGAGGACTTCCCAGAAGGTCACCCATCTTGGTACTACTATTGCCTAAGCACGCTTAACTTCGAAGTTCTAATGGGATCCGGTGCTTGCATGTTGGTACTCTCTTAGGTACATAGAATGAATAAAAACCGTTGCATAATTTAACAATGCATATATATTGTATTTTTGTTGATCAAAACATACTTAGAAATGTAATTATATGTTAAAATTTATCAAAAAGGTATAAAAGCAATGATTTTGTCTATTTATTCAAAATTTTTAGCAAACAAAAGGTTTAAAAGCAATTTATGATCCCTTGAATAACCGAATGCACGGTACCTGACCTCCGTGACACCTTGCTTCCATGACAAACTGCTAGCACAACTCAGACGCAAATGCTCGTTGGTTTTATAAGCAAGGCATCCCTTTCCTTCTTTTCTGTATTGATGACATGGAATCTTATTTTGACAATCAGGTCTCGGAAAAGAAGGCAAAGCAATGGTGTGCACATAAGGGAAACATTCCGTATTTTGAGACATCAGCTAAGGATGGAACAAACGTTGAATCTGCTTTCCAGTGTATAGCAAAGAATGCCATAATAAATGAACCTGAAGAAGAAATGTAAGCATTCTTGACCATATTAATTATTTATTTTTTCATGTTTGTTTACCAAGGTACCAGTTATTTCACCATGGATCTGTATTATATGCCTACTTATGGTTGTGCATATTGTACGTCAATGTGGGAAGCCTACGATGTTAGAGTAGTCGAGCAGCTTGGTTTTTCTATTTTAAAAATTCATTTCGTTTTGTTTTTCGATAACTGGGGTATTTCGGCTAGCTTATGCACCTCAACTAGTTCCTGGGTTGCTTTCCTGCATGTAATAGGATAAATTGGACCCACATATTTAGTGGGCCACCTCAAAGAATCATGGGCACTCAGTGGTAGGATCCAAACCCTGGACCTATCAGATCATACAACGAAATTGATTTCCTAACCAACCAAAAGAAAATTTTGAAGAAATATTTTGCATTTTGACACTTTCTGTGAATTATTTCAGTTTACAGGAAATTCAGATGCTATATTGTGTAAACTCTGACGATTTTCAACTGATGTAATTGTGTTTATCTTTTGGTTAATGAAGATACGTTCCTGACACGATCGATGTGACCGGTGGAGGAAGACCGCCAAGATCTTCAGCTTGTGAGTGCTAAAACCAGCTCTTGATTTGAGCGTCTTTGTGCATCCATATTGTAAAAACAGAAAGGAATTTGATATTCACTATGTTGTGTTCAAATTGAATGTGTATTAATACCACAATATTTCCAGATATTTACAGTTTTATTTTGGGAATTGGTTTGCTTGATTTTGAGCTTGGTGGGTTTATCTCTGTTTGATGATTTTTGGTATTTTTGGCTGATTGCCTTGAGAGTGCTATAATCATGATTTGATGTCAAGATTTTTACTCAGCTGCTTAGATTCTGATCTGTATGAATGATGTGAAGGTTCAGCTCATTTTAAGCTCGGGCAAAGCCGAGCTCAATTGGCTTGTTTCTAGCCAACTTCAAGCCTAGTAAAACTCGAGCGCAGTCTAATGAGAACTTGTTTTTTTGTTCAATAAATGAGACAACCTTGACACAAAATGTGAACACAAATGGGGCCAATCAAGCTAAGTTGTTGTTCAAATTTGCTAAGCTTGAGCCGAGGCAAGCTTCTATGCAACTCAAATGAGCTTAGAAAAGGTGAGCTTAACTTAGTGCTCGTTTGGCTAAATTTGACCCCTACCAAGCTCGAGTTTATAATTTGCGACAAGATGAAACTTGAAGTTCAGGGACCTTTTCTAACCTCATAATGTGATGAGTCACATCAAGATGCCAAATAGACTTTGTTGATGAGTTAAAATTATCTTGATTCATCTTCTCAGGAGAAATTAACAAAACATCGACTCTTTAGACAAAAGAGTACAACAATCAGAGAAGTAATATAACAAAATTGTTTGATTCTTCACAGACGAATTTGATTCTTTAGAGAAGAATGATCTTTCATTGTATTTCAGCAATGCAATAGGCTGGCATGGTGCAAGTATCAAGCCAAACTCGAGCTAAGCCAAATGCTGACAAGCACAGCCCCAAGCCTCATGAACTTGCTCTTGGCTCCTTTATGCCCGGTGGAGTTCTACCCTTTTCTACAGGGGTTAAAAAACAACCTTAGGGCAATCGTAATTACCATCCGAGTATTCATAAAGTTACATAGTACTGAACTTTTGGATTGAAAATGAAAGGACAATTTTGTTATGTGTATCAGAAGATGACTCGGTGTCGTGATAAACTATAGAAATCAGAGCAAAATGGTTATTTAATTTCAAAGTTGTTATCAGTCAGATTTCTTCTCTGATCTAAGCCCGCTTGGCCTTTATGCCAAGGGGTCAAAAAATAAAAAAAATAAAAAACCTCGGTGTTTCATAGAGGCTCCGTCATGACAAGGTCTGGAGGGTAAGATGTATACAACCTTGCCTTCAGGGTAACTATTTCCAAAATGCCGCAAAAGCGAACACTTTCACCCCCCAAAAAATATCTTATAATAAATTGTTTTTTTAATAGAAGCATAAACTAAAATTTGTTAACACAAACATCCCCAAATACAATTAAAACCTAACATTATCAAAACTGCTGCTGTAATCATTTGGTTTCGTTTTCTATTTGTAGTATTTGGATTTTTGATAAATTAAAAATTAGGTTTTAAGAACGAATGTCTCTTCTTTATTTTCTATTTTCAATTTTCATTCAAAATATAAAAAAAAAAAAACTAAAAACAAAAAAAAAAAATTTCAAAAACTAGAAAAATCAGTTTGAAATTCTAATTTTTAGTTTCTCCAAAATCTAAAAAATACAAAATCACTCCAAAATGGTCCTTAACCAAAAACTGAACTGATTTGTCAAAAAAATGTTCTCTAAAAAACTGAATTAAAAGAAGGGTAATATTATTGTCAGGCAAAATTATCATCGCCAGAGCAAAATCGTAGTTTTTAAGGTAATTTTGTGGCTTTAATTGTTTGTAAATTACATCATTGCTTTGGCAATAATAATTTTTATTCTGATAACAACAATTTTCTAAAAGAAAATGATTATTAAAAAAAAAAAAAAAACGTAACTTCACAGAAACACCACAGCAGGAAGAACATGTAAAATCTACAATGTTCAATAACAGGAGGAAAAAAGAACCTGCAGTGATGGCAGCTCCTCAATCTTTAAAAAAATGATCTACAAGGGGAAGAAAGATGCTACAAAATTGTCCTGTATGATTTTATAGATTCCCAAGTCGACCCGAGCCTGATCCTCTTCTTCTCCTTCTTCGTCTTTGTCGAATTCGCCAAAAGCTGAAGAAAAGTACAAAACCTTGCACAACAAACGTAAAGGTAAATTCGCGCCAAATCCCTTGATATATAATGAAATTAATAACCGCCCTTAATTCATTTTTTGTAATTGTAACGAGTATGTCAAGGGTATTGGTACAAAAATTTGTAGCAGGTGAAGGTATAGGGGACTTTCCCCCAAAATAATCAACCCGCCATTAAGGTCAGTTCGATCAAACCCAAGCAACAAAAGCAGCGGCTTGGAACCCAAATTTGTTAAAGGACCTCTTTTGAAAATTAATTATATTATCAGTTTGTTTTTACTGCATATCATCGTTCATAATTAGAGAAATAACGAATTCATTTTAGCTGTACTATAATATAAACTGAATTATTCAAGGCGTATTTAAGTTGGATCAGCACCCTATTGACCACGAAAGTGCCCATCAATCAAACTTGTTTCGAGCCCTTAAAATATTGAGACTAGCCCAGCAATAAGGTTAGCAATGGCCGGGGTAAAACCTCTTACTTATGGATACAGGAAAAATCTAAGGCAGGTAGCAGACACGGGCTAGGAACAAATGACAGTACCAACCGTACCAGCACTACCCCATCCAGATGACCCCATTGTCATTCCTAAAACTGCCCCATCGTGATTTCTAAGTGAACCAGACAGCTTAGCCTCAGGCCCAACAGGAACTCCCAGAACTCCAAGAAATCCAAACAAGGAAGTAAACATAGATATTGAAATACTAACCAGAAGCTGCAATACCCGCAGGTATGAGCCAATGACTAGCCATCAGAACCGGCCTATCCAGCTGTCAGCATATAGAATTAACACCATCTTAGAACTCGTAACTTCAAAAATCTAGGCTTAAACCAATATTGAAAAAGCAAAAGATTCAGGTTTCATTTGGTTCAACATAAAACAGTTATCAAAACTTTTCCTTTCTACTTCAAAAAAATGACTCTGTTAGATAAATTAGTTTTGAGGTTTATATTTTGACATTAGAGAGAAAAGCATACGATATGAAATTATTTCGGAAAACATTTTCCACTCCGTGAAGGAAAATATTCTGCTCTTTTGTTAAGGGAAAGTCAACTCTCCATCGACGGAGAAAACCACTCTCCGTATTTTGTGGTTTTTGCTATCGAATTATACAAAGAAATAATAAAATTGCGAGAAAAAAATGTTTTTTTGTCAAAACAAATGTAACCTCAACAAATTACCTCATCAGGATATAACAAGCCAAAGTACTTGTTACCCAGTGAATCACCCTTCCTCTCCGGAGTCAACTCGGACTTCTTCACATCCATGGTAGAATTCAAACTTTTACCCAGATTGATAACCGGATAACCCGGCAATCTTCTGTTTCTTCCTCGAATGTGTACACTATAACCCTTCGTTCCCAACACTTCGAACCTCGAATCACGCCTGCAGATCAATTCCTTTGTGACAACAGCTGAATAAGATGAAAAATTAACGTCTTTTCTACGAGATGGCATTTGCTTGTCATCTACATATAACGGTGCAGTTTGTCTGACTGCGTCTGAGAAAAGAATGGGATCTCTGACATTTGCGCTGGTGAAATCGAGTATCTTTCTCAGAAGCCAAAAACAATTGGTAATCATATGGCTGCTGTCTAGGCAATTGGAATCTCCATAAACTGAGATTCGGCCCTCGCCAAGCTCTACAAATCCAAGAACCGGTGACTCAGCCTGCAAGCAGAGAAATGAGAGATTATAAGGCATATATAGAATAGCAAGAGAACACAAAGATGGCTGAAACATTAAGGGCTTGTTTGGTATCATTTTTAGTTCAATTTTTCATTTTTGAGAAACTAAAAATCGGACTTATAAATGACTTTGTCTTAATTTTGATTTCGTGCTTTCGATTTTTGCCCAAACCTTTCAGAAACAAAACATGAAATCAAAACAAGAAAAATCGCCTCCAAAACCCTTTTTTGATTCCTAAAAACCAAAAGCTAAAAATAGAAAAAGATACCAAACGAGCACTAAGAGTTTGGACCTCAATCCTACCACGGATGCCCCCAAGAAAAGAAATATCAAACAATAAATACATCAGCAGAAGAAGAATCACTACACCATAGTCTTTTTGCTTGTTCATCTCTCTCTCTCTCTCTCACTCTCTCTCACTCACTTGCTCACTCTCTCTCTCTCCTTTTTTTTTTTTTTGATAGGGAAGTGAAGTGAGAATTTGAGCCTACAACTTCTCATCATAAAGCCTCAACTTTGGTTGTATTTTTACCACTGGACCAAGACTTCACCAGCTTGTCTATCGAACCATTTTTACATCAGTTTATGGCTGGAACTAGAAAAATGCAAAAAAGGAGTGCAAAAGGAGTTTCAAATTTCCGAAGCTGAGAAAATCACATCATAATCTCATAGACTCGCAACAGCAGTTTTTCATCAGACATCATCTGAATTTCTATGGTAAGAAAAATGGAAAAAAAAAAACTCCTCAACTCACCTTGGACGAGCTGGCAGTGAGCACATTCTGAGAGGCTCCACCGTTAGAACTATCCACAAAAGGAAAGCTGTGCACGTATCCACCCTTTGGAAACCTCAAAATATTAGTTCCAGAAGCATACCGATTGTGCTCACCGTCAATAGAAAAATCTCCACTAAGAATTTTATCACCAAATGCAATTCCAAATGGGGCCAAGAGGTCATTCAATGCTGGAATATTCGCACCTCCAGTAACTGGAGTCCACCAGCTCCTAGTGTTATCATCAAAAAATCTCATCTTCGCCATTATATCAACATTATACCACTCAGCAAACACCACCAACCCCAATCCTGTGTTCAAAACATCATCTTTCAATTTATTAATCTCTTCTTCGAAGTACTCATCTTCAAGATCCACGAGCAGAAGTGTTCCGTACTGGCGAGCATCGAAACATGTAAGAGGAGAGCCAAGAATCTCAACATAATATCCAGCATCCCGTAACATATTGAACATAGCATGGAAATTCGTGTGCAAGTGATCACCATGCCAGTCAAGAATATCATTTCGGACATCCAAGGAATCTCTAGGAATATACCCAGGTGGGTATTTGATACTGTGAAATTGATCCCACAAGACCCGTTTTGATCTAGGAGGAGTAGGAACCACTTTTAATCTCAACCTAAGCACACAAGTGCTGGTTCGAAGCGCTTTCTCCCCTTCACCAGGTGGACTGTACACTTTGACGGTTACGTTACCTTCAATTACTCCTGTGAATTGCGCACCTTCCTCTTTAATTTGCATGTGAAGTCCTAAGTGACCGGTCCATGGCCAGATAACATCGGAATAAGTAAAGTGAATGCTAAGAAGATTGCCTTCCTCGCTCGAAGGATGCCAAGTGGGTGAGCCATCGACATAGCCAATCACGCCCATCCCATTCATAATGGTAGCGTTGAAGATAACGGGCATTGCACCTGCATAAAGCGGCTGCTGACAGAATGGCCACGAATAAGGGCAATCCGTATAGTCAAGCACACCAGGAAAGATGCTTGCCCGGGATTGATAATTCTTTAAAATTTCATATGATTCTAACCTGACATGGAAGTGCAAGGAACGGATAATGTAGCAATAAAATGTACAAGTTGCAATAACATCGACAGAGTATGTTGATCAGAATGTTACAGAGACGAAGTTCTAATTCAGAAGAAATAAGATTCACAACTTACAGATCGACTCTACCAGCACCTTGCTCGTACATATGAGGACCAGAAAGTTTTGCTGCACCCTCCACCAATGCTTGTTTCATACTCGCTGGATTTATAATGCGCTTTCTATTGCTCTCTGGGATGACACTGACAAGCAAGCAGACAACTCCAGCAACCACTGGACTTGCCACGCTAGTACCTGACAAACTCTTACAGCCAGTGCTAATCTTTGATCCCATAATCTCACGTCCATACGCCACAACATCTGGTTTAACACGGCCATAGCTGCAGAGAAAATTTTTGATAAGTTGGACCTAGGGTACGCGGTTATATTGGTAATGATGAGAGGTCAAAAGTTAGAGCCGTATTTTGAGTAGCATGACCTAAAGACATTCAATATATGTCTACGGCATTGGAACACGCAAAAATTTTAAATAGTGAACTAGGATTTATAAGCAATTCAACATAAGCCCAACTCCATTACAATGGTGATTAGAAAATATCAAGAATCCGATCACTATGTAGCTTAACTCCATAAACGTTGCAGAATTATCCTTTCTTATGAAAATCTGCCGTTAACCATTGCATTGCAGCCATCAGCAATTTTGAAATGATCATCAAATTTTCAAAAATGGAACGCATGCAATATCCTTAACACTTTGACCTATTTTTTCACTTTGCAATGTACAGGTCAACAGAAAGGATAATGGAACATATTAAGTGGCAATTTGTATAAAGGATATCTTAAGCTTCAAGCCACTTTAAAAGGTGACTATGTTTCGTACGGAAGGAGTACAAAATAGCATCTAAGAAGCTCTGAATAAAGTCTGTATGAGAGAAAAATACCCATGTGGAATCTCCCATGTACTCATCCCACGTGAAGAAAATGATGCTATATGATCACTGTAGTCTATCCCGCCAACTCCAATAACATCACTTTGATCGGCTGGATTGTTAAGAGTACCATAAAGTGGCCCATCATTTCCGATTGCAGAGACCATAATTATATTATTTGCTGTCAGTTCCCAAACCTACAATCAAAAGAAAGTTCCCTAGTCATGAGTTTCAAAATAAGGGTGTCCAAGTAACAGCCAGATTTAGAACGAAAGGAAATGTTCCACGAATCCGTCTGTGCGAGTCGTTGATAGCTAACATCTAGATAGTTAACAGGGACACATTTAGGAGGATAGCCATGTGCCAATATTGATCGTCAGACTGCTAATACAGTTAAAACCTAGAAATTAAAATAATGATTGAAATCCTTTCAGATCCAAAGTGTTAGCAGACAAATTTATCTCAAGCAAGCAAGGTAAATGAATCAAACTAGGCAAAATCATTGAGTCTAAACTGAAACACAGAAAGGCCCAACTGCCAGGTAGTGAAGATAGGCAAAGTAAATACAAATTAACATATAAACTGTGTGTGCCACCTCTTAACCATAGAGGAAGACAAGATGATCAAGCATAGTAAATTAGAATATTACACGCAACAAGGGAACAAAATTGAACAACTAAGGGAGCTGACTCATATTCAGGTTTTGGCAAAGGAACAATTACCACATATATAGGAAAACAGCAAGCGTCCTGTAAGACTGAAGCTACTGAAAATGAAAATTACAAAGCAAGTTAAGCAGCTAAATAGCAGTAAATGTTGCGATGATAAGCTATTCCACCAAAATAATTAAATGATGAGGACGTACCTTCTCTACAAATGGAAGATCCAAGTGATCTGGCCCTCCAATACTCAGATTTAGCACATCCATGTTGGTGGCAATAGCATAGTTGAAAGCATCAAGGAACCATGACGTATACGATACCTGCAATAAGCTGAATATAATATTATTATAATCTTTCTATGCCATGGTTTTTGAATGGAATGGTCTCCAAGATGATAGGAGGACCTAACTAGAAGACATGCATCAACAAGTGTAGAAGCTATACTAGATCCATGCTAATCTTCTCTGTATTGTGTTTCGATTTTATCGGATGTCTCCAAAGAGAAAATATCCAAATATATCAATTACATATATAAACCTATAAAAAAAGTTCAATTACATAGCTACAAAGGATCCGACATCAACGGTTTAATTACATATTTTTCCTTAATCTCTTTTGAGTATAAAAATAACAGCTCTATCTCACCCCTTTTGCTCTACAAGATGCTTTACTTCTGCATATACGAAGAATAACAAACTACAAAAGAAATATCTTTGCCACTATCATTTTCCCACTTGAATGCCTTTGATCTCAAGGGAAACAACCACTGGTAACACTTGTGACATGCCAGTACAAGATATGCAGAAAAAGAATGAAGTTGAAACTTGATAGATAAAATGAGATCTTCCTAGGCACAATCTGCATTACCTGTGCATCTGTAAACACACGGAAAGCATATATTTCGGTGTCTGGGGCAAATCCAAGGCACTCAGAATCTTGACCAGCAATGACTCCAGCGACAAATGTCCCATGACCAAGATTGTCATTTAATGTATCTTCATTTGTCCAATTTGTTCGCTCCTGATATTAGTTGAAACATCAGATTACTCATCCTTTCCTACGCTATGCAACTCTTCGGCAAAAAGCCAAAATATTGATGCCAAAAAGTAACAACCATTCAAAACTTCGTATACAATGAGAGATAGTATACCTTTATATTGCGAAAATGGGGATGATTAGCTCGAATTCCTGTATCAAATATCGCCATCTTAACTTTACCACCAGTGTAACCCTTGGCCCACAGAACATCAGCTCCGAACAAAGAAGTTACTTGAGACCTCTACCAAATCCACCAAAATGGGTCAACATTTTTAAATCTTTGGAGTTCACTTTCCACTGTACTAAGGCACCATTGGTTTTAACAGACAACATTTTCTATCTCAATTCTATTATATTCCTTTGCACAAAAGAAAAGGTTTTGTTTGTACAAAAATTTTTGAATAATTGAAAATATTTTGATACACATCACTAAAGGAGATTCCATCCCAAAACCAATTGGCAGTGGGTGAAATAGCTTCCTTAGCTTATATTTTGTTATTTTTCTTTCATTCCTACCGAAGTGAGATTGCATCAATCCACCACATTCTGCATCTCGCATCAATGCGAATTGGCTTTGCTCTATATACTAGTCCTGGGAGAATACTACAGTTTTGGCGTCACTATATGTACTTTATAGACTGGCTTCGCGCTAGGTCACCACCTCGCAGACATGGCTTTGCACTAGAGTACCCTCTAGTCCCAAGCAAACACTGCAAAACTAACGTCACCATTTGAGACTCGGGACATGAGGCTTGAATAAACTTAGCGGCAATCGACTTTGCAACACGTCACACTCCAGCCCCATTGATGTCGGCCCCCATATGACCTATGGACGGCATCGAACTTCTATAGGACTGGCAATCCAGAGCAAAAGATAGGTGGCTCTAATATCAATGATACACATAAAATTCGGTTTTATCCTAAAACCAATTGGCAATTAACAGAGTAGCTCCCTTAGTTTATATTTGGTAATTTTCTTTCATTCCCACTGATGTGGAATTGCATCAAATTTTCGAGAAAAATATGAAAATGTTTTCCGCTAAACCAAAAGGAGCCTAATTCAATTACATAGAACAAAGCGCAATCACAATATAGTTATACCTCCATCGTCAGATGCCTCCTCCATCTAACTGTCCCATTGCTCGCCCCGTCGATTTCACCATCTCCTTCCTCGAACGACGTCCGCGTAAAAATCTTCCCAGGCCGTTTCTTTCCATCACAAAACGCACCGTTTCGCTCTGCTTTCTTCCCAAGAACGCTCCTTGTGTAGCTAAAATCAACCGAAACACCCTTCACGCTCCCCAATCTCTCAATTTCCCCAATAACAGCCGCTCTCGCCGATTCAACAACCGAAACAACGCCAAAATCCGTCGGATACTTCAACGCAGCGTTCCGCCGCTCAATCCAATCCCAACCGCTCGATTTAACATTCAATTGAAGGTACGACAGGTGATCTTGAGCGTTCTTGTACTCGAAAAACCTCACAATGTAATTTCTCCGGCGCGCATCGTTTGGTGTCCGGCTTGAGAGTGAATTTGTGTCATTTGATGAGGTTAGGGTTAGGTTTAGGGTTTTGCGTTGGAGGAAGGAGGGGGAAATTGGGGATTGGGGATGGAGTAAGAGGGAGAAAAGGAGGAGGAAAAGAGAGAGTAGGAAGGAGGATTGACGGTGATTGGTCATGGTGCCACGGCGGTAGACGACGGTGGTGGCGACGGCGGAGATCGGCGAGAAAGCTCCGACATGAATGGATTTGCTCTTCAGTTTGTGTGCCGTGAAGACTTCACTTGCGAAGAACAGAGGTTGGTTGTGTTTGACTGTGCTAAAATGAATATGAAAATGGGCTCTTGTTATCCATCGGAAGGTAAACACGTCCAGTTATTTTTTAGCTGTTTACTCCATTTATTTTGGGTCTGGTTTATTTGTCAAATAAATTAAATTTCTACGAAAAATTATATTTTTCATAAAGTATGTTCGATTGCCAGAATGGAAGATAGAACTTCATATGCTAGTTAAAAACAAAGGAATTAGAACCTACCTCTGGGGGGCTAGGTAATTACTTCCTACGTTTTGAAGCAATTTCTAATTTCTGCATTCTTTCTCGTTTCTGCCAACCAAATAAGGGTCAAAATCCGTACTTTCCATTAATTTTTTGCTTTTTGCGTTTACTTCCTTCATACCAAACAAGGCATTAATATTTGTAAATTCATTTAAACTTGTTTTAAAATAATTTATACTCTTCGTTCAAATTTATCCAGTAGATATTTTATATTACATGAGTCTTTTCGGTAAGTTCTTCCTTGCTTCGTAAGATTGATCAAACAACAACAACGCAGGCATCCACAGAGACTTTAAGGTCACTCTCAAACTCAAACTAATGAGTTGTAATTGATAGATAAGAGTGTCCACTAGGGATGACAATGGGGCGGGGCGGGGCGGGTACGGGGAGTGTCTCCTCCATACCCGTACCCACCACCCAAATTCTATACCCGTACCCGCCCTGTACCCTCTTTAATGTGGGTAAAAACGATTATCTATACCGGGTCATATTAGTTATTTAATACTACTTTTAAAAATTAATTATATTTTTTTATAATATTGGTAAACAATTTGGGTTATTGAATTTAAACACGTATTTTTTTTTAATTTAAAGGTTAATTATGTACAAAATAAAGCGGGTATGGCAGGTATGAGGTGGAGCGGGCCGGGGCAGGTACAAAACTATACCCGTACCCTCCCCAAACGGGACGAGTACCCATGGGTAGCGGGTTTTACCCACCCCATTGCCATCCCTAGTGTCCACCCTTCCACTTTTAAGTGTTAGGATTGCCTACTGCATTTACTACAGGATCAATGACAATCTTATGAACTCTTTGAGACATGTACAGGTTATCTCACCCCTTACGAATGATTTTGACATCAAATTATAAACGTCTTCCTAATAACACGTGACTTGCATTCCTATCCATCGTATCACAATCTATTACACTATTATAATGCTTGTTAGTAGAAATAAGTACACGAGAAAACTATTACAGGGGTTTTAGATCAATAAGTCTAAAATCCCATAAATCCAAGAATTATAAAATTTGGGGGGGGAAAGAAGATAGAGAAGAGAATTAGGGTTAGGGATAGAAGAAGAAGAGAGAATAGAGACAGAGGAGGGAGAAGAGAGAGAAAGTTAATATTCATTTCATTCATGCCCTCTCATACAACCATTACCCCCTATTTATTGAGATTAGAGAGGATAATACCCAACTAATACTAACGGTATTCTAATACGTAATAAAAGAAAATAGCCTAGATTATTACTGAAATAAGACTACCTATTAAAATACTAAAATAATAAGGGGTAGTGAGCTAATTTTCACTGTAACAAAAACTTAGATACCTTAACATGTAGACCCTTATTGATCCATCCGATTGAATAAGGGGATGGATGTTTATCTGTGGATAGCTTCATGTGGTCCTATAGATGCTTCTACCTGAAGTTCTCACAACTGCCGTGTCCAAAGTCACAGCACGCACCTTTTCGTATATAGCATAACAAGACTGAAAGACATTGTTGCATTGCAAAGGGAGATCTTGCTTGGCATTGTATACAAGTCATTGTACAACGCCACTGACCCTCTCTCCTTCTTCTTGAACAATCTCAGCTTCATCCAGGAGATCAGAGTCATCTTCATCCTTTGCTATCTCTACGTAAGCTCCATCATGTTCCGCCAAGTTCACATATCGACGACTTGGTCCAACGTTGAGGTATGCGCGAGTTGCCCACATGGACAGCACTTTACAAGAGCGGCTCTACATATGAATTCTAACCCTTGGGTTGATCCTTGTCATTAGCAGGTCTTCCATAATCCCCCCGACAATATCGGTTGTTGGCGTGGTGAACTAGACGGGTTTAGGCGATTTACCTTTGACTATCAATGGGTTGGATGATTCCGCAACATTTTACCGCTGAAATTGAACTCATGTATTATTCTTATTCTAGTTAGCGTTCATCCTCATATTATACGGCTAATCAATAGTTCACAATACTCGCAACCTAATTTATTACAGACAGATAGTTTTAGCCCATTAATTTGCTGTGAATTCTGTTAAACCTTAGTTTATACTATGTTATTTTACACTGGGAGTCTCAAAAATGTAATAGCATAGGGTTACAAAGCAGCTACACATCTAAAACAGATTTACCTCATAATCTAGTGAGGAAAACGACCCCTCAAATGCTTCTTCATTTTGCTTTTATGAAGTCATCCCGAAAAGACTTAACCCAATTAACTCAATATAATTTAGTAATTTAACTTAACCGACACCTGATTAAATCCAAAATTCAAAATACTTCAACCTGTTTGACTCAAGACTCACTATGAATAAAAAAGTTAAGAAATTTTCATTATTAATGTGATTTCTTCAATTAACCAACTAACGGTATTTTCATTTTATTTTAATTCTAATTTGATCAAAATTACACCTTCACAAAACCAACTCCAATTCAAAATGTTACTAAATAATGTATAAACAATTTTTAAAAAGTTTGTTGCAAAAAAAAAAACAATTTTAAAAAATGGGTTTTTTTTTTTATAAAGAAAACCACATTTTCAAATATTAATTTTTACTTAGCCACCACAATCTTTAATTTTTTCCAAAAACCACCTTCGGAAGTTTCAAATTTTTTAATCGACCATTTATACTAGTACTGTCATTATTATATTCGGCTAAAAGTGATTTGGCTTAAGTTATATAAAAATTAGGGAAAACATAATACAAGTTGGTTTTAATTTGTCTGTTAAAAGTTGTTTTAAAAAAAACTTGATAGTCAAAATATTACACTGTTAGGGTGGTCATACATGCAAGTTTTTGAGATATGTTTTTTTAACAAGCAAGTTGTCACCAACACATGCATGAGAGAATATAAAATCACACGTGTATTATTGACAGAAAACCAATAACATTAATGTATGTTGTTGATCGAAAAATTTTAAACCTTTAAAAATACTTTTCTAATAAATTAAAATATTACAATGGTTAAATTAGAATTGCAAGGTTATTTCCATTTTAGTACTTTGACTTATTTGGAAATAATAATAGGATCATGACCTTTTTGATTTAATAAAAAAGTTCTTAAGTTTGTTACATTAATAAAAGGGTCTCTCTTTGGCGTAACGATCATTTTCCGTCCATAGAGCTGACGTGATAACTTTTTTTTTATGAATGTTACAGTAAAGTGACAAAAATATCATTTAATACTTTTTTCTTAATTTGTAAGCATGAAATTCAATCATTGTATGATATAGAAGTTATCTGTCTTCGTTTAATTTGTCTAAAAATATGATTATCGAATGATATTTTTGTCATTTTATTGTAGCATTAGTAAAAAATGACATTGACACAACAAATTTGTCAATGAAAAATGACACTGCAAAAACTAAAGACTCTTTTATTAATTTGACAAAAATATAAAAGTCTTTTGATTAGTTTAAAAATATCTATCGCAATTATTTTTATTATTTTTAAAAATATAGAAACATAAAATCTAAATAAACCAAAATTGTTAAGCGGAAAATTGTGAATGTGAACATGGCATGCACCCTTCCACCATAACCGCGAAAAGGAAGCACCTTTCGATCTCTCTCTCTCTCTCCCCCCTCTCATCAATGGCGTCCCCTTCCCCTTCGCCGGAACCACCGCCGGAAAAGAGCTGGTCAATCTACGGCAGCCGCGAAATAACCGCCAAGTACTCCATCCACCACCGCATCGGCGCCGGCGCTTACTCCGACGTCTACTTCGCCCGCCGCCTCTCCGACTCCCTGCCCGTCGCTCTCAAGGAGATCCACGACTCTCAGAGCGCATTCCGCGAAATCGAAGCTCTCCAAACCCTTAAAAACTCCCCGAACGTCGTCGTTTTGATCGAATACTTCTGGCGTGACGACGAGGACGCCGTGCTTGTGCTCGAGTATTTATCGTCGGATCTGGCGGCGGTTATTCGCGAGGGAAAGAAGAGAGAGGGGGGGATTCCGGTTGGAGAGGTGAAGAAATGGATGGTTCAGATTTTGCACGGGGTGGATGCTTGTCATCGGAATTCGATTGTGCATCGGGATTTGAAGCCATCGAATTTGTTGATTTCGGAGTCTGGGGTGTTGAAACTTGCTGATTTTGGTCAGGTGAGTATTATTGCCAAGCTTTGATTTAGAAATTTTAGGGTTGTTGATGACAAAGGTTGATCTCTGTTGTCCAATGCGTCAATTTGATCTTTGTACCTAAACGAGAAGATAGCTGTAGATAGAGCTGAGTGAAGGTTAATATAGGTTGAGCCGATATTAATATAGGTTTAGCCGATATAGCAGTCTAGTATAGAGGAGCACAATTAAGCCAGTCCTAGCGCCCTTAGGCCTATATGGTTGCCCGTTTGCTTATACTTGCTATTGGTGCTTTGGTGCTTGGTGCTTTATAGCTTTTTGTTGTTTTATGATCTCGTTGTACTGTTGGTTTTATGCTTTTCAGGTTGAGGGTCCTCGAATACATCCTCCCTTTAGAGTAGCACCTTGAAGGGGTAAGGCTGTATACATCTCACCCCTTGCCCTCCCCCGACCCTGCATTGGCGGGAGCCCCTGAGGCACTAGGCCTGTTGTTGTTATTGTACTTTTAGTGTGTTAATTTAGTTATTATAAATGTTTTTCAAGTTGGATACTAGTATGTTGACTGATTGGGTGGAGATGTCCTTTTGCCATTTGCTTCCCAAAATTGAGAAGGGAAATGCCATTCATCTGCTATTTGGTTAGAAAAAGTAGTCATGTAAGAGGAGTGTTAAGCCGCTAAATGTGGAGACTGTTCGTCTTTTGTAACCGATGATCGATGTCTAGTTTATTGGCCATATTTGGTGGCTATTATGGCTGAAGTTGAAGGTTCCGGAGTGGTTACACAAGTATAGGTTTCAAATTGATTTAAGGCCCTTTCGGGGATTTTTTTTGGTTTGCAGTTTTTAGTTTTTAAAATACTAAACATCAGATTTTGAAAATGATAGTTCCTTGTTTTTGGTTTTTAGTTTTAGTTTTCACTTTGAGAATAAAACTAAAAAACATGGTTTCCAAAACTTAGCTTTTAGTATTCAGAAAGCCAAAAATTATAAATAGAAAACAATATGAAATATATAGGTGTTAAGTGTATTTGTTCTTTGCTTTGACACTCCATAATAAGTGGATAGTGGACTTCACTGCTAATATTCACACTGATTCTTGTTTCCCAGGCAAGAATACTTCTAGAGCCCGGATTTCTCGCTTCTGTGGATGATCTGCAACAGCACGAGCAGCAGCCGCAGACAAATCCAACCCCAGATAAGCCAACTACTTTCCGACCACCTGAACCCATTCCGACCACCACCAATAACCCAGCCGGAAAAGCCCCCATGAACCAAGCCCAGGGAATCATGGTCAGAGAAGAGTTCTTCAGAGACATGGTTGAACAAAAAGCTAAAAAAACCTCTGCAATGGCTGAATCTGACAAGGACCCAAATTTCCCTTTTAATGAAGAAAACTCCTGTCTTGCTACTTGCACTACTAGTGAAGTTGATGATGACCCTTTCAAGGGCTCGTACTCGTACGAGCCTGATGATGACGGGTACGGGCCCCTCACATCCTGTGTTGGGACCCGTTGGTTCCGAGCCCCCGAGCTTCTCTATGGGTCCACGAATTACGGTACTGAAATTGATCTCTGGTCATTAGGGTGCATCTTTGCTGAGCTCTTCAGTTTGGAGCCTCTTTTCCCTGGTACATCAGATATTGATCAACTGGCTAGAATCTTCTGTGTCTTGGGTAATTTGACCGAGGAATCTTACCCGGGTTGCTCAAATCTTCCTGATTATAAAACGATCTCATTCGCAAAAGTCGAGGACCCAGTTGGGCTAGAAAAGTGTCTTCCAAACCAGTCTCGAGACGAGATTCTGATTGTTAAGAAGCTTCTTTGCTTCGACCCAGCTAGCAGAGCCACAGCTATGGAGCTCTTACATGATAAGTATTTGAATGAAGAGCCGTTGCCAGTTGATGCATCTGAGTTGCAGGTTCCTTCAACACGGAGCGGGCAAGATGAGGAATCACCAGGAGATTGGAACGAGTATAGGGATATGGAATCTGATTCTGACTTTGATGATTTTGGTGGGTTTAATGTGGCCAAGACGGGTTCTGGGTTTTCAATTCGTTTCGATTGATGATAAGGTATCGCCTTTTTTTTTTTTTTTTTTTGGGGGTTTGGTCGTAAGAGGATGGATTCTCATCAGTGAAGTTTACAAGGATAAAATAAGGAGAAGTCTCGGCAGTTAGGGGTATGCAACGAAGCTAGGTAATAAGGGAAACATCCGTTGTGATGCCAAACGTTGCGAAATGGTTCGTTATAAAATTAGCCTCTCTATAGGTGTGAATAAAATCTATATTCCCGAGAAACTCAAAGTTAAAAGATGAATTTTTTGTTTAGTAAGAAAAACTTTCATGCACATGAAGCGGGCTGGTGCATCCAAGAGACTATAGTAGCGTAGGTCGCGGGGGATGATATTTTGTAACAGAATTATTTATGTTTTGAATTTGTAATAGACGAAGAAATTATAATATATGTACTAGAAATATTGAAAATGTTTTTGTTTTCATTAGTATGACTCGTACTATTGGAGCATAATGATACATTTTAATTCGAATAGCCGGCCTCTCTTGTGGAAACAATACTTAGATTAATGTTTTTTTTTTCTAACGAGGTTCGGTAAACTCCGACCCATGTGGCTACACACATACTACACGAGCCTGTTAAGTCAAGGATTCCTTAGGGAGATGTTCAAGTGGGAAATTGAATTTCAGACCTTTTGTTCTCAAGTAATATTTTATCCCTTTACTTGTCTATAACCACTGAGGTGAGGAACTGGCGGGTAATACTTATTTCTCCTACAAAGCTTGAGGCACATTAAGTTTGCCGTATAATATTTCTCTTATTTTTCTTACTTAAGTATTTTGTTAAAAAAATATAATATTATTATTATGATAAAATTATTATTATCAGAGTAAAATTATAGTTTTTAAGAAAATTTTGTGATTTATTATTTATAAATTATTATTATTTTGATAATAATAATTTTTATCTTGTTAATAATAGCTTCTTAAAAAGATCAGATAATTATTTGCGAATTTTGGTATTCAATTAAAGCAGTGCCCCCCTAATCCTAAAATTCCCCCGAGATGGATTTAATTTGGCGATTTAATTAAAGTATTTAATAAACCTAAGAGAGTACCAATACGCAAGCACTGGATTTTATTAAAACTCTAAAGTTAAGCGTGCTTGAAAGATAGTAGTACCAAGATGGGTGATCTTTTGGGAAGTTCTCGTACTACACCCCTCAAGTTGGGGGTTCAAGGAATCAACCTCCCTGAAGGGATGTGTACTTCTATGTTAGGGTTGAAAATTCTGAGAGAAAGATTAGGAATCAGAAAGAAGAATGGGAAGCAGAAATGCAGAAGTTAAGCAGAGGAAGAAGCAAGAGAATGATGTATTTCATTGATGATGAGCCAATACAAATCTTAGAATACTTATAAGCTGCCTTTGAGAGCATCTCACGCCTAATGCATTGTAACAAACCAAATAAACTTGTCAGACCAGCAATAAAAGGAATAAAAGAATTACAGAGCAGTATTCTCAACTAATATAACTAACTTGAAATTTATTTGTATTAATTTTCCCCTGAAATTACTTGTGCCTGTAACACACCTCCCCCCTTAGCAGCACCCTTGACCTCAGGGGTGGAAATGAGGGTACTTCAGTCGCAGGTCTTAGATGAATTCCCATGTAGCTTCTTCCATAGGCAAGCCTTGCCATTTGACAAGGACTTTGGTAGCTGCTCGGTTGCCTCTCTTGATCATTGTCCTACCCAGAATTGCTTCAGGTTGTTTCCTAGGTAGATCCTCCCAATCATCTGGGATAGCTATGGGTTGTAATGGCAGTGGACCATGATGTAATTTCAATTGTGAAACATGAAATACATCATGAATCCTTGCAGAAGGGGGCAAAGCTAATTTATAGGCCACTTTACCCATAGCATTTATAACCTGGAAGGGACCATAATACTTGGGTGCAAGTTTGTTGTTGCTGCGATGTGCCACAGAAATCTGTCTATATGGAAGGAGCTTCAAGTAAACCCAATCCCCTATGCTGAAACTTCTATCAAATCTGCTTCTGTTTGCCACTTGTGTCATTCCGTTTTGTGCTCTTTTCAAATGAAACTTGAGTGTGTTGATCATTTCTTCTCTTTGACTCAGGCTCCTGTCTACTGCCTCTAAGCTACTTTCCCCAGTTAAGTAGGGAATGTGCAAAGGTGAAGGTTGCCCATAGACAATCTCATATGGAGTCTTGTGTGTTGCTGAATGCCATGTGGTGTTGTACCACCACTCTGCAAGAGGCAACCATTTGGACCATTGAGAGGGGTGGGAGCTACACATACATTTTAAGTATGTCTCAAGTCCCCTGTTAACTACTTCCGTTTGCCCATCAGATTGAGGATGATAGGCTGTGGACAAATGTAATTCAACTCCCTGAATAGAGAACATTGCTTGCCAAAAGTCACTTTGGAATATAGTGTCTCGATCACTGACTATTGTACTTGGTAGCCCATGTAGCTTATATATGTTGTCTACATAAGCTTGAGCCACCTCCATAGCTGTATAAGGATGGGTTAAGGCGATGAAGTGAGCAGCCTTGCTGAGTCTGTCAACCACTACCATAATCACACCCTTACCAAGCGACCTTGGAAGTTCCTCTATAAAATCCATTGAAACATCTGTCCATACTGTTTCTGGAATTGGGAGAGGCTGCAGCAACCCAGGATAAGCTGATTTGTCATACTTGCAAGCTTGACAAGTCACACACTGTCTGATGTAGTCCCCGACAGACTTGTTCATGCCCTTCCAATAAAAAATCGACTTCACTCTTTGTAATGTTGCATCTCTCCCGGAGTGCCCACCAGTAGGGGAGTTATGGAGCCATTGGAGGATCTTTTTCTTCAGCTCATTGTCATGGGCTACCACCAGCTTTCCCTTCTTCTTCAATTGCCCTTGTTGCCAAGTATAATGTGGATGCTTCTGTGGATTGAGCTGCAGTTGCTGAATTAGCTGTTGTAGCTAAGGATCAGATTGCCAAGAGAGCTGCAGGAGCTGGTATAGATTGCTCTCTACAGAGGATAACATCATACATACTACCCTTTGGCTTGGAATCCTTGATAATGCATCAGCTACTATGTTGTCCTTGCCCTTCTTGTAGTCGATAATGTAGCTGAATCCCAGAAGTTTTGAGAGCCAAACCTGCTAAAAATGGGTGTTGATTTTCTGCTCTAACAGATATTTCAGACTTCTTTGATCTGTCTTGATGATAAATGTGTTGTTGATCAAGTATTGGTGCCAACACAACATACACCATGGATAACAATTCTTTTTCATACACAGATAACAGCTGCTGTTTGGGACTCAGATGTTTGCTGATGTAGGCTAACAGATGCTGCTCCTGTAACAAAGCTGCTCCTATACCGGCATTGCAAGCATCCGTCTCCACCACAAATTGTTTGGAGAAGTTGGGCAAAGCTAATACAGGTGCTGTGCATAAGGCTTCCTTGAGTTTTTCAAATGCAGCTTGAGTCTCTTCATTCCACTACCACTAATTCTTCTTGAGGATTTGTGTCAAAGGTGTGGCCAATTGTCCATAACCCCTAACAAACCTCCTATAGTATCCGGTCAGCCCTAGAAATCCTCTCAATTGTTTGACATTGATGGGTACTGGCCAATTTCTGACAGCCTCCACTTTCTTACGATCTGTTGAGACGCCTTTGCTTGATATGAAATGCCCCAAATATTCAATTAGTGCAGCAGCAAAGGTACACTTGCTCCTCTTTGCAAACAGTTGATGGTGCTTAAGGAGGTTAAAAACAAGTTTCAAGTGCTCTACATGTTCATTTACCGATGAGCTGTAAATTAAGATATCATCGAAAAATACTAACACAAACTTCCTGAGGTACGGAGAAAATATGGAATTCATCAAGGACTGGAATGTAGAAGGTGCATTGGTGAGCCCGAAGGGCATCACTCTCAATTCGTAATGCCCCACATGAGTCTTGAAAGCTGTTTTGGGAATGTCATCCGAGCACATTCTGATCTGGTGGTAGCCGGATCGAAGATCTATCTTAGAGAAAATTGTAGATCCTCCTAATTCATCCAAAAGTTCCTCAACCAAGGGAATTGGGAACTTGTCCTTGATTGTGGCTTGGTTCAAATCTCTATAATCCACACACATCCTCCATCCTCCATCCTTTTTCTTGACCAGCACCACCGATGAAGCATATGGACTGACACTATGTTGAATATACCCCTTTGTGAGCAGTTCTTGGGTCATATCTTCAATGATGTTCTTTTGTATTGCAGGGTATCTGTAGGGTGTCTTGTTGATGGCTTGGGTGCCCTCTTTTAGGTGGATCCTGTGATCGAATTGAGGCCTGATAGGAGGAAGCTGCTGGGGTTCACTAAACAAATCTTCATGCTGATTCAGTAAGTTCTGAATCCTAGCTGGTACTACTGCTTGCTGATGTTCTGACGAGGAGGTTTCCAATATCATCAGAGTAAGTGCAGATTGCTCCTCCCCTGTGGTAACGATCTATAACAAAGCAATAAAGGGGGCTTCTGACAGAGCCTTGGAGATGGCTCTAGCACTAACAACCCTGCAAGGTCTTACTGAATCTCCCTGCAGTACCCTCTTCTGATCTTCTATGGAAAATTCCGTGGTGAGCCTCTTAAAGTTGCAATTAATGTCTCCTAATGTGGCTAACCATTCCACCCCTAAAACCATATCACATCCTCCCAACGGTATAATCATGAAGTCAGCCTCATAAGAGTAGCCCTGCATCTTCCATGCGAGCCCCTTGATCCTTGAGTTACATATTAAATTGCTGCCATCAGCGACAACTATGTTTTGAGGAGTCATGGGCACCACCGTGCCCCTCAAACTAGAGGCCCAAGTCACATCTACAAAGTTGTGAGTTGAGCCTGAATCAATTAGTATGTTTACCGCCTTCTTCCCACTAATTCCTGTTACCCTCAATATTTGAAAATGCTGATTCCTGGACAAAGCATGTAGGGATATCTGCGCAGTCAGTTCTTCCTCAACTTCTGTTTCATGATTCTCATATTTATCTTCTGTCATTTCATTCTCTCCTTCATCATCTTCAGCATTGATGACAAAGAGCTGTGGTGATTTTGATTTACATTTGTGTCCCGGTTCGAACTTCTCATCACAGAAGTAGCATAAGCCTTTAGCCCTCCTCTCTTGAATGTCTGTTCTATTTGTTGAGTTTCAGGTCGTATTCCTAGGGTTTAATCTTATCAACTTTAGTTCTTGATATGATGACAATAACAACAAAGATTCACTACTTCAGATCTAGTTCAAGAAACCTGTAACTGTAGTTTAGCAAGATTCATCCAACACCGAACACATGCACAAAGAACACAGCGATAACAACGAGATTTACGTGGTTCAGCCTTTAAAGAAGGACCTACTCCACGGCTCCCTATTTCTAGGGAAGTCTATCCACTATAAGTTGAGTTCAAATATTACAGACCAGACTTCAACGATATACAACTCTATACAAAACCGATCCTTAAGGCTTCTAAGTCAGAAGCCTAAAGAAGAACGAAAATAAAGAGTAAGGGAGAAGAAAGCTTACAACCGAAGCCTACAAGGCTTCATACATGCTCCAAACTACCAAGATTTGAACGATCAAGCCTTAACACCCACGAATATACTCAATCGCCTTCGATCGCCTCAAGATCGCCAGAGCAAACCAAAGAGAGGCGGTGGCTGAAGAGAAAAAACGGAGAGCAAATGAAAAGCGTACGGCAGACCCTAAAAGGGTCAGTATATATAGGCAACCGATCTCCGATCCGTGGCAAAGCTCAAGGTTCAATCTCGGCCGTTCGTACGAACCAGATCAACGGTCCATAAAAGCCCTCAAGAAACACAAACAGTTTACCCGGATGGCTGACGCGTGTCATCACTTTAAACTGAAAACAGGAAGCTTCTTGGAGAAGCTTCGGGCAGCGGGTAGTGGCACGGGCAAGTAAATAACGCACACGGTCAGGGGCAGCAATGGTATTTTACCTCTTGAATTATTTAAATGTACAGTAATAGCTGGGTACCCAAAAAATATATTTACCCAAAAATTTACAACTTATGCCACTTGACATTTACACCCTTTAATCTATAATATTTGAACATTTCTTGACTTAAATTTTCTTGACATAGTTAAGTCATATAGGGACCAATTTTACAACAATTCTCCACCTTGGTACCTATATGGGTTAACTACTGGACATTCCCTAGTAATAGGAGCAAAAAACACATTGGGTTCGTCATCCATGGTCCCAATTACTTTGAACCAAGTTAATACACTTAAGTAACTTGTCCAAAGTCAAAATTTTTGTGCCCATATCCACTGGATTTTCAGCAGTACAGATTTTTCGCAGTTCAACAGTGTTCCTTTCAAGCATGTCGTTTACAAAATTCCTCTTGATAGCTAAGTGCTTAGTCCTATCATGAAACACGGGGTTTTTACACAATGCAAGGGCTGATTGACTGTCCGAAAACAGTACGGGAGGCCCGTTATCGAGGTTTATTTCTGACAGTAAGCCTCTCAGCCAGGTAGCCTCTTTTATGGCTTCTGTGAGGGCCTCAAATTCAGCCTCAGTGGTTGACAGCGCAGTCACAGGCTGCAACTTAGACTTCCAACAAATGGCTCCACCATTTAAAGTGTAAATGTAAGCACTAGTGGATCTCCTTTTATCTACGTCCCCCCCAAAGTCAGAATCGGTGTAACCTATCAATCTAAGGTAGGTTTTTGTCCGACCAAAAGTAAGTCCCAGTTTATAGGTTTGTTTAATGTACCTTAACAACCACTTAACTCCATCCCAATGTTCCTTTCCGGGGTTACTCATAAACCTAGACAAAACACTTAAAGGAAAAGCTAAGTCTGGACGTGTACAAGTCATAGCATACATTAAGGAACCTATAACATTCGCATATGGGACTCTTTCCATTTGTTTCTTTTCTATCTCATTCGTGGGACACTGTTGAACTGTATACTTATACTGACTTGCTAAGGGCAATTTTACAGGTTTACATTCAGACATGTTGAATCTAACCAATACCTTTTCCAAATACCTTTGTTGAGATAAGTGCACTGTTTCAGCTGTTGGATCCCTGGTAATTTCCATACCAAGTATCTTCTTGGCCTTTCCTAGATCTTTCATATCGAACTCAGCACAAAGCGTTAGTTTCAAATCATTAATATGATTCATGGATTTACTGGCCAGCAGCATATCATCCACATAAATCAGCAAATACAGTGCATCAACAGTATCAGCATGTTTAAAGTAAAAACAAGTATCATGTATTGATCTACTAAAGCCCCTGCTTCTTATAAATTGGTCAAATCGTTTGTACCATTGTCTAGGGGATTGTTTTAGGCCATATAAAGACCTCTTAAGTAGACAAACATGGTTTTCATGGTTTGGTTCAATAAAGCCCTCAGGTTGGGCCATAAAGATTTCCTCATCCAGCTCACCATGAAGGAAAGCTGTTGTAACATCCATTTGTTCCAAAAATAGGCTAAACTTAGCAGTTAGTGCCATAAGTATTCTTATGGTTGTGTGCTTTACAACGGGAGAAAAAATCTCATTATAGTCTACCCCTTCCTTTTGTGAAAAACCTTTTGCAACTAGTCGAGCCTTGAACCTTGGCTGTCCAGATGATGTATCGGGTTCTTTTACCTTATAAATCCACTTAGAACCTACCAATTTCCTATCCATTGGTTTAGGAACCAAAACCCAAGTTTTGTTCCTTTTGAGGCTCTCCATTTCCTCTGTCATGGCTTTAAGCCACTGTTCAGAGGCAGCCCCACTAATAGCCTGAGTATAAGTGAGAGGTTCTGATTCTACATACTCTAGGGCAGTATTTAGGGCAAATGCAATACAATCCGCACTGCCAAACCTAGCTGGTGCCCTAATTTCTCTCCTCTCCCTATCTCTAGCTAGTTGGTAGTTTGATAGGTCTGTTTGTTCAATTGTTTCTTGAGGTTCAGTGCTCCCTTCAGCACTGTCAGTCACCTCTTCCTCAGGATTTAAGATCTGGTTTTCCTGGTATACAGGCTCTGGTGGGCTGATCTCGAACTCATAGAGTTCAGGATCATACTTCCTAGGGTTGGAGGAAGTGGCTGCTGTATCGGCAGCCATTATTTTCTCCAAGTAAGGGAATTCCTCTTCATTAAAGGTTACATCTCTACTAATTATTATTTTGGTTCTGTTTCCATCCCTAACACCCACCCTATTCCCCTTTACACCATCCGGATAGCCTAGAAAAACACCTTTTATAGCCCTGGGTTCAAGTTTTCCTTCAGATTGATGCGCATACGCAGCACATCCAAAAACCTTTAAAATAGAATAGTCGCTTGTTTTTCCAGTCCATTTTTCCTCAGGAGTTTTAAAATCAATTGCAGAGGAGGGAGTACGATTAATTAGATAACATGCAGTAGCTACAGCCTCCCCCCAAAAGTTTTTACCAAGTCCTGATGCAAATAACATGCATCTTACCCTGTCTAGGAGCGTACGGTTCATTCTTTCAACTAGTCCGTTTTGTTGAGGAGTTTTCCTAACAGTGTTGTGTCTTTTAATACCATTTTGAGCACATAAACTATCAAATTCAGCGTTTATATATTCAAGTCCATTATCAGTTCTAAGTACCTTAATCTTCCTACCTGTTTGATTTTCTATAAGGTTCTTCCACCTAACAAAGGCACTAAAACATTCATCCTTTGTTTTAAGTAGGTAAACCCAAACCTTCCTAGAGAAATCATCTACCATAGATAGGAAGTAGTATGCTCCACCTAAAGTGGGTACCCTTGCTGGTCCCCACAGGTCAGAGTGGATATAGTCTAACGGTGACTTAGTTATATGGATTCCAGATTTAAAAGATAGTTTATGATGTTTTCCAAATATGCATGACTCACAGAAATCAGGTTTAGACACATAACCACCCCCTAACAGCCCTCTCTTGTTCAGCTCATTCAGGCCCCTCTCTGATACATGTCCTAATCTTTTGTGCCAAAGGTTGGTTAGGTCAGTTTTCTCTACAATAGAGCAGCCAGCAGGAACTACGTCACCTCTAAGCACATATAGACCGTTCTTGACCTCTCCTCTTAGCATTACAAGGGAACCCTTAAGGACTTTCATTACCCCCTGTTGTGCCTTTAAGGTCATACCAGCCTGGTCTAATTGTCCTAGAGAAATTAGGTTCCTTCTAAGTTCAGGCACATGCCTAACTCCCTTTAGGGTAAAGTCAATCCCGTTTGACCCCTTAACCCTAACTGACCCTATCCCAACTATTTGGCATCCGTGGTTATTTCCCAATAGCACCTTTCCCCCTGCTACAGTCCGGTATTCAGTAAAGAAGGATCTATCTGAAGTCATATGGAAGCTACACCCTGAGTCTAGAACCCACTCATGTGTAGTTTGGTCTGTGGATACTACTAATACTTCAGCGGAGTCATATCCGTCATTAAATTCAGTGTTGTCCGTTGTGCCGTTAAATTTTCTTTGGTAATCTGGACAGTATCTTTTAATGTGGCCTAGTTTACCACACTCATAACACTTTACTTTACTACAATCTCTTCTAGGTCTTGAACTAGATCTGTTTCGACTCTTACTTCTTCTCCTTTCCTTATTGTTGTAGTTGTTATGGTTGTTATGGTTGTTATGGTTGTTATGGTTGTTATGGTTGTCTCGAGTCTTTGTCCTACCCCTGACTGACAGCCCTTCCCCACTGTTACTGGTTGGTGGATACTTCCCTTCCTTCCTAAGTTCTAGGATCTTGGATCTTAGGGCCTTTGTTACGTCTTTCAATGCTACAGTGTCACATCCATATCTTAGCGTGTCTTTAAAGGACCTAAGATATTTAGGTAAGGCACATAGTAACAATACAGCCAACAATTCATCAGCAACAGTAACTTTAACATTTTCTAGATCTTGACAGATTTTATGGAACTCATCTATAGAGTCCTCTAGGGGTTTAGTCTCACTCACCTTAAAGGTGAAAAGGGATTCCATGCACAATATCCTATTGGACAATGACTCAGACTTGTAGATTTCTTCTAACTTAGCCCATATATCTGCTACGGTCTTTTCAGAGCGAATCTGATTAAGTACCGAGTTATCAAGACTAAGTAATAAAGAAGCATAAGCTTTATGTTCGACTTCTACTTTCTCCTTTTCAGTTAGATAAGTTGGTTGATCCTTTTCGGGCAAAAGTGCAGTTCCAGCACCTTGTGCCATAAGGATAGCTTTCATTTTTAGTTTCCATAGGTTGAAATCATTCCTACCGTCAAACCTTTCAATATCAACCCTAGCAGACGCCATACTGTTTCTTTAAGGTAAAGAACCTGATGCTCTGATACCACTTGTTGAGTTTCAGGTCGTATTCCTAGGGTTTAATCTTATCAACTTTAGTTCTTGATATGATGACAATAACAACAAAGATTCACTACTTCAGATCTAGTTCAAGAAACCTGTAACTGTAGTTTAGCAAGATTCATCCAACACCGAACACATGCACAAAGAACACAGCGATAACAACGAGATTTACGTGGTTCAGCCTTTAAAGAAGGACCTACTCCACGGCTCCCTATTTCTAGGGAAGTCTATCCACTATAAGTTGAGTTCAAATATTACAGACCAGACTTCAACGATATACAACTCTATACAAAACCGATCCTTAAGGCTTCTAAGTCAGAAGCCTAAAGAAGAACGAAAATAAAGAGTAAGGGAGAAGAAAGCTTACAACCGAAGCCTACAAGGCTTCATACATGCTCCAAACTACCAAGATTTGAACGATCAAGCCTTAACACACACGAATATACTCAATCGCCTTCGATCGCCTCAAGATCGCCAGAGCAAACCAAAGAGAGGCGGTGGCTGAAGAGAAAAAACGGAGAGCAAATGAAAAGCGTACGGCAGACCCTAAAAGGGTCAGTATATATAGGCAACCGATCTCCGATCCGTGGCAAAGCTCAAGGTTCAATCTCGGCCGTTCGTACGAACCAGATCAACGGTCCATAAAAGCCCTCAAGAAACACAAACAGTTTACCCGGATGGCTGACGCGTGTCATCACTTTAAACTGAAAACAGGAAGCTTCTTGGAGAAGCTTCGGGCAGCGGGTAGTGGCACGGGCAAGTAAATAACGCACACGGTCAGGGGCAGCAATGGTATTTTACCTCTTGAATTATTTAAATGTACAGTAATAGCTGGGTACCCAAAAAATATATTTACCCAAAAATTTACAACTTATGCCACTTGACATTTACACCCTTTAATCTATAATATTTGAACATTTCTTGACTTAAATTTTCTTGACATAGTTAAGTCATATAGGGACCAATTTTACAACACTATTCATGGTTCGTTGCCCCTTATCTGCAGCCCCGTGGTTAACAGGGGTTCTAGGAAAGTTGTGCCTTCCAAAACCTCCTTTACCATTTCCCATGGTTGATCTTCCATGGGTTGGTGTAGGCAGGATAGCAGATCGAGTCTGTTTGAATTGCTTAGCTAGAGCCTCGAATTTGGCCTCTGCTAATTTTGCTAAACAAACAGCCTGCTGCAAGCTCATTGGGTTGCTTGCTCTCACATCCATCTCTAAATCATCTCTCAGCCCCGTTAACATACAACTTATGAGCTGTTTTTCATTGAGATCTACCCGCACAGCTATGGCATCAAACCGAGATAAATACTCAGTTACAGAACCCTCTTGTCTCAAACTTATTAATTCTGACACAGGGTCCTCATACGGTTTACCAAATCTACTTTGCAAAGCTCCAACATATTCTTCCCATGTGGGTAAGAACTCAGTGTATCGACTCTTTAGTAGGCGCTGATGCCACTGAAGTGCTAACCCCTAAGGTGCATAGAGGCTAGTCTCAATTTATCAAGGGCTGAGGTATTATCGATGGTGAAGAATTGCTCACACAAGTATAGCCATTCATTCAAATTCTCACCAAAAAATAAAGGGAATTCTATTTTTGTTAATCTAGAGGCATAAGAATTATTACCAACTGACTGAGTTGGCTGTTGTTGATCAGGGAGCTCAATATTCTGGGTGCTTGGAGCCGGATCCCCAGTGGTTGCAGAGCTTCGATCGTTAGGTCTTCTTTGTTGCACCATCAGCATTCCAGTCATCCACTCCTTTAGCTGAGCCATGGATGCTTGGATTTCACTCGATGCTTGTTCCTTGCTCTGCTGCAAGGCATTGCGTAGCTCGACTACTTGGGCATTTGCTGATTGAATTTGGGCTGATAAGGTCTCTTCAACCCTTCTGATTTCAGACATCGATCTGGTGTTGTCTGCCATGGCTGATGAGCTCACTTACACCACAGGTCAGAGGACAGCAGGGCTTTGATACCAGTGTTAGGGTTGAAATTTCTGAGAGAAAGATTAGGAATCAGAAAGAAGAATGGGAAGCAGAAATGCAGAAGTTAAGCAGAGGAAGAAGCAAGAGAATGATGTATTTCATTGATGATGAGCTAATACAAATCTTAGAATACTTAGAAGCTTCCTTTGAGAGCATCTCACGCCTAATGCATTGTAACAAACCAAACAAACTTGTCAGACCAGCAATAAAAGGAATAAAAGAATTACAGAGCAGTATTCTCAACTAATATAACTAACTTGAAATTTATTTGTATTAATTTTCCCATGAAATTACTTGTGCCTGTAACACAAGCACAAGCACTGAATTTTATTAAAACTCTAAAGTTAAGCGTGCTTGGAAGATAGTAGTACCAAGATGAGTGATCTTTTGGGAAGTTCTCGTGCTACACCCCTCAGGTTGGGGGTTCAAGGAATTAGCCTCCCTGAAGGGATGTGTACATCTACTCCCAGATTCTACTTAGGCGTAAGTCCTTGGACACTGGGAATGTTGTTTTATTTAATAATGCCATAAAAATCTATTTACTCATGAGGATAAGATAAATAGCACCTTTGTCTTCAATGCTACTTGGTAACACTCTAATATCTTAAGATTTGGTGAAGTTATTTTTTATTTCAAAAATTTTATGGTTTGAATTTTTAAGTCCCTTTGTTATAATAAAATAATTTTTAAAGTGTAACTACTGATAATTATTCCATTGAATTTTACAAAAAAGAATATGTTAGAAAATAAAGGAACGATGTTATATGGTAAGAAGATGATATCATGTGTCAAAAGATGATGCGATGTGCTTAAATTGATGTCAAACTTCATATTATTGATGTACAACAACAAACCCAATACCTGCAAGGGGGTAGATGTACGCAGCTTTCCCCCTTCAGGGGGCTACCCTGAAGAGAGGCTGTTTCCAAGGACCCCCAACCTGAGAAGTTGGTCCACAGCATAGAACATGTGACCTAGTAGCAGGAGAGTAACAAAGCATGAGTAGGACAAAACATACGGCAAGCAAGACAACAAACACAAAGCACAAACACACACACAAAGCAAGCCACATCAAGCAGAAATCAAAGAATAGGTAGGCAGGTACGTAGCTCATATTATTGATGTACTTTACTTTAATTAGTGGACTACAAAATAAAAAGTTTACAAATTCAAAAATTATTTCACAAAATATGAGAATATTTAAGGATGAGTAACCTTAAAAAAGATCAAATTCTAATTTAGGGTTATTTATGTCAAAGGTTCATGTAATTTATCTATTATATTAATTTAGTCCTTATACTTTTAATTGTGTCAATTTAGTTCTATATAATTCAAAATGTATCAATTTGGTCCTTAGAAAAAATTTATGATAATTTTTTAATAAAATTTTTAATGGTTTGGCCATGAGTTAGGTTAAATTGAGTAAATGAATTAATTTATAATAAATTACTTGTATCTAACATAATTTTACCGTTCAAAATTCAGTCATTAACTTAACTTAAATTTGACCAAATGACTAAATTAATATATTTTAAATTATATAGTGATTAAACTGACATAATTAAAAATATAATGACTATATTAACACAATGGGTAAAGTATAGGGATCTTTGGCGTAAATAACCCTCTAATTTATTATTTTACACACTTATACTATAGGGGCCCGTATTAAATTGGGAGGAAAAGCAGGCCCTTCTTTGCAATTACACTAAAGTCCCTTCGTTGAGTGTACTAGCTAGCTAGGGTTTATATCTCACCTCCACCCCTTCGTACGATTTCGATCGAGAGAGAGAATGGGATCGAGAGATGAAACGACGCCGCATCAGCCACTTTTGAGCAGTCTCGTGGTGCGCCCTTCCGACAGTGGCGGCGGCGTTGGTGGTGGCGGCGGCGGCGGCGGCGGCAGCGATTACGAGCCAGGTGAAGTCCGGCGCGATGTACTTCCGTACTCTCGTTCTGAAAGATACTCCGGTGAACCTGGTTAGTCTTAGTATCAATTTTATTATAATGAATTGGTTTTATGAATTTGTTGAATTTTTTTTTTTCAAGGAATCAACTTTCCTAAAAGTTTAAGTTGATTGCTGGAGACCCGGGATTGATTTTATACTCTAACATGTCTCGTCACGCAAATGCCCATCGGGTTTGAGGCGTGTATATTGCACAGGCTGACATCATATATTGGGCTTAAATTATGTTAATATTGAAAGGTGCTGCTGGGATTCGAACTTGTGCCTTTTGGTCGACAAAGCTCTGATACTATGTCAAGGAACTAACTTTCCCAAAAGCTTAAGTTGACGGGTGGAAGCCCAAGATTGGTTTTATACTCTAACAAATTTAATCTCGTTGGTGTGCGAACGTTTGTCAAATCTGCGTTTGATGTGTGCCTACGTCATATTCTGTAGATATTAAGTTCGTTTTTAGGGTCTTCTATTGGGGAAAGAGATAATATTAAGAGCGAGAGAATGTATATTGGGGAAGAGATAATATTAAGAGAAAGAGAATGTACAAAGAATCCAGGATATGATCTCCTCAAAATTATAAAATGCAACAATAAAAACTTGAACTAGTAACATAAAACTCTCCAATCTCTTTGCAAAACAAATGAGACTATGTTAGCAAAGCCGCTGACACTTTTTGTCTAAAGAGCTCCTAAAAGACCACATTCTCCAATAAGAAATTAGCTGGCACATGTTAAAAATCCTAATGTTTCTTTCAAACCAAATACATTAGAGAATTGCAATATTGGCCGTGGAGAATAACATTAGAATGTCTTTCCTCTTTCCCGTGCAGTTGAACATCATAAGAAGAATACCCTTAATCGATCTTAGGCTAACTCACATTTGGCCAAAAGTGGAGCCTTAATTAGGTTTTAAACCGGGAATTTTATTTATCATGGAGCCTTAATTAGGTTCACTATAGCATGCTTCATTAATCTTGCGGGTCACTTGTTTTCAACTGTTACAGTTCTTCTGCTGCTGATTTATTGAGAGACTTTTGTCCTTTGGGATTAGCGAGATGTATCTGTGGACCTGCAGCTATTCGATGAAATTTTTTTAACTTGATCATTATTTTGACGTGTTCTTGATGGTTATGTTATTTAAGTTTCCATAGGGTTGCTTCTATTCCTTGTCCAACTTAACGATATTTGAATGTGATGTCATTTTTCTTGTTGATTACCCATTTTCCCTTGAATATCTGCTGCAATTTTCGCTGCTGCATGGTCATCTTTCGTTGAGTGATTTCTCTGACCTGATATTCACGCCATGTGGAATGTCAACAATGTGGTTTATTACGAGATCCGATACTGAGTGGACATTGAATTCTTTTATTGTGTGTTACAGCTTTGGTTGCCGCCTGGTGCAAGAATTTGGATCTTGAGGAAGGCGTGTCTTGTGTGAATGTGGGTTTTCAACTTGGTTCTGGGATTCTTTTTATTTTGGGTTTTCAAGGGTAATTGTGAATATTAAAATCAAACTCTAGGATATATTGGTATGATTTGTGAATGAATTGGTGAGTGCAACATGCTTTCAGGCTGTCCTTTCCGAAAGTAGTTGGGATCTTGATTTTCTATTAGCTTTCTAAGGGTATCTAGAAAGCTTCGGTTGCCGCCTGGTGCAAGAATTTTGATCTTAGGGAAGGCGTGTCCTGTGTGGATGTGGGCTTTCAACTTGGTTTTGGGATTCTTTTTATTTCGGGTTTTCAAGGATAATTGTGAACATTAAATTCAGACTCTAGGATAAAATGGTATTATTCGTGAATCAATTGGTGAGTGCAGCATGCTTGAAGTAGGAGCAACTCATTCTTCTTCAAAGTGTGTTTCTGGTTGTCCTTTCAGAAAGTGGTGGGAATTTTGACTTTGTATTAGCTTCCAGGGTAAATATGAGCTTTTGGCTAGAGGTGTCAGTTTTAATATTGCAGTTACAGGTCATCATCTGAATGTCTACATATATTCAATCTGTTTAGGGTAGGGAGTGATGATTAAAACTTAGCTTTTCAGATGGTTGGAAGCAAGATGGGTTTTACAGCTGCGTTGGCGAGCAGGAGAGCAGAAGGGTTGGAAACAGGTTGGGTTGTACTAAGGTATATAATTGTAATGCAGGTTTTTCTTGGCCAATTCAATAAGGTGATAAACCTGCTATGTGATTAACTGCAAGGAACAGATTGATACTGGGTCCCTTTTTTTTTTTTTTTTTGAAAGGGTTAATACTGGGTGGAACATGCTGATTCTTCCTCTTTATTCTGGTGATCAGGTAGTAAAAAGGTAGAGATAGATAATGATGGTTCTTGGACCTGTCGATGGGGAATGTAGGATGTCAACAATTTTGGAAGCGGTTGGGAAATTGTCTGAACCATGGAAGATTAATTGGGGTTGAACATGCTGATGTTCCATTGAAGTTTCAGACACATGACAGAAAAAGAAGGGCAAAGAAGATTCAAAAGTGTGTGTGGTTTCTAGACAATTCAATGGGGTAGGGAACATAGAAAATCATTAACCGGAAAAAGGTTTATGGCTTTTCGTCTTTGGAAATTTGAGCTTTGGTTAAAGAATGCTTCTGCTCAGCATTGACTCAGCTGATTTACTTTAATCCATTGATGTGTCTGGTGGTTGGTTGCCGGGTATTTGGTTATTCACATCTGCCTCTTTTGGAATTTAGGTCGATCATGGGTCTGATCTGGGGCTGCAGTTGTGTTGTAAACTACTCTCTGGAGATTAGGTTAGATTAGATGCACAGATCTTTTTTCAGAGTTGATGTTCTGATGGCTTCCCTCATTGTATGGTTGTTTCATTTTCTGAAGCCACTCTCCAGGAGAGGCAGCGGGATAGTGCATATTTTAGATTGTTAAACTGGTTTTACTGGGTCTCCGACTTGTAATGGTACACATAGATCTTAATATAATGCGTGTTTACATTTTAGTGCCTGATAAGAGGCAAATGTTATTGGATGCAGCAGAAACTTCACTCTGACGTCAGCAAGGGTGGGAGTATGTTGGTGAATGATTCATTCTGGGGATATCGTGGAAATCAATGCTGTTTCCATGTCATTATTTAAACAAATGTTTAAGTAACTGTACATATAGAACTGATCAATATTTAATGAAGATTAAATATTTTTGCTACTCTGGCCTTTGGTGATGTTATCAATGGGGTCTTCTCTGCTTGAGCACTTTCTGTTTGCACTGCTTTGAAGGTTCTCTAAACTAATCTATGTGGGGTGTAGGTCTTGGTATCAGCATCTTTAGATTCGTTGGATTTGGATCGAGTTCTTTTGAGTCTTTTCATGGTGCAATGTTGTTGGGTTTAGGTTTTTAGTAGGATTCATAGTGTCCAACATATAAGATGGCTTGCAAAATCATGGAAATCGTAATCTGTTTTTGGGTTAAACCAAACCAAGCATTGCTAAGAGGTAAATACTTATATGCACTGTTTACTTGTAAAATACATATCGGGTAAGAGGGCTGCTTGTTCAGAATACTGGTTGGGTTTCGTCTGACGGGCTTGTGTGTCTTGCTTATGTGCCTCGATTCATCCTCTGGGGTTCGCAGATAATTATTCTTCACTTGCCTTTGATGTTATTGTGGTCAATATCAATGGTATCATTTGTTCTCTCTCTCTCTCCCTTCTCCCTCTCTCTCCAGGGTACAGAACACGGGCAATTTCTGGTTCACCTGTGCGTGGTAGAGACATTGATCGCAGATACAGTCCTGAATATGATCCTTTAGATGATCATGGATTTGGCGGGAGGGGTACGGTGAGATCTCCTGCTCGTTTTCGAGATTATTCGCCACCATACCCTCGGGGAAGGGGCGGAAGGTCATTTGGAAGAGCATCTGGTGGTCCTGGCTTTGGTCCTGGTCCTTTTAGAGGGGAAGGGTTGCCAAGAAACAATTCGAATGTGCGGCCAAGAGAAGGCGATTGGTACTGTCCTGATCCGATGTAAGTGCTCTTGTCTGGTAGTTCAGATCAGGGTCGGTCTCCAAGTAACCCAGGTAGTTGCTTGGGACCCTCAATTTGTTAATGGCCCATTTTGAAAATTAATTTTGTGAGTTTGCCTCTATTATATATCACCATGCATAATTAGAGAAATAAATATGTGTATTATTCATAATAATCGGACATAGCCTTCCTTTAGGGTAACACCCCAAAGGGGTAAGGCTATGTATGTCCCACCTTCCCAGACGCGGGAGCTCTTGAGGCACTGGATTTGTTGTTGTAGTATTCGTAATAAACGCATATATGATATAAAGAACCTATATATTTGTTAGTGTTATAATATCCAAGTGCTTGAATTAATTTGGGCACCTCAATTATCAAAAAAGGGTCAACCAATCAAAGATTGCTTTGACACCCTAAAATATCTGGACTGGCTTAAGTTTACATTACACTTCTGATGTTATGCAATCATTTCACATATATAATCACTCTTTATCTGAAGGTGCTGGCTAACTCAATTGATAAAATCTCTGGGGTGGTACTTGAGACCTGGATCTATTCCTGCCTTCATAAGGGGTGAGGGGAATTATGGGATTTGGGGTGGTTGCCCCCTTTTGTAATCCAATTGGGACTTATTTTTCATCTTCGCATCTCATATTGATATTGTTTATGTTGCCCTTGCAGATGTGGCAACCTAAACTTTGCAAGGAGGGAGCACTGCAACAGTTGCGGGAGGTACCGCTACGCTCCTATGGGAAACCTTAGAAGAGGACGCGGAGGTCCGCCCCCCATGGGTCCGCCACGGCGTTTCCCTGGTCCTCCACCTATGGACCGCTCACCGGGTAGGTTCAATGGTGGCTATAGGTCTCCTCCTCCACGTGGCTGGCCAAGAGATGGGCCGAGGGACTTCGGCCCCCCACCCTTTCGTCCTGATCACCCGCCACGCAGGGATCGGTTTGACTATCCAGAAGACGAGTTCAGGGGCCGAGGCAAGCTCGACAGGCTGCCGCCACCGGAGTGGGCCCCAAGAGAGCGAGCCAGGGATGCCGCCTTCTTGGACAGGAAAGGGTACGACAGGCGGCCTCTGTCGCCACCACCACCAGCGCCAACTGCTCGTGGGCGGTGGGCAGAACGTGAGATAAGAGAGAGAAGCCGGTCACCTCTGAGGGGTGGCCCGCCTCCACCAAGGGAGTTCAGGAGGGATCCATATGGGGAGCGGGGAAGAGACGACAGGCGCGGGGCAGGGCGAGGCCGGATAGGCAATGTGTACTAGCCGTAGAAGTCTCTCAAGACAATCTGCACCTGACTCTATAGTGTTCTAGGGCAAAAACTACCTTACAAGGGCATTATGTTTGAGAAAAAGAACACGGGCATAATATTTTAACAAAATATAAATGAAAAGCGTGTTTTGAAGAATGAAAAGGGGCAATTTATTTAAAGTAAATAACGTGTTTTGAAGTTTTACGTTGCCTTTTCTTCCAAACATGTTACCCTGCTTGTGGATATCGTAGAACATTATTTATTTTTGTTCTTTGTCAAATATAATGCCCGTTTAAGGTATTTTTATGGTCATTTGAGTAGTCTGTCATATGATAACAGAAGAGTTTTGATTTTTGTGAAGTTCTATTTGCGTAAAAGGAGTTGAACTGCAAAGTTTATAGGTCAAAATTGTGGTAGTATTAATCTCGTATGCTTCTCTCTATTAGAACTTATTACATTTATATCTCATTCATGCCTTTCGCATTGTTAAAGGAATCAGATTTCAAAAATACTGTTCTTTTTAGGCTTGGGGGCCTTTCAGTCTCTTTACTAGTTGGCATCCTGTGGGGATAAAGACTATGTACGACTTACCTCCCCAAAACCTGCATTGGTGGAAGCCTCTTTGAGGTATGGAGTTATTCTTGTTTCATGAAATCAGATTTGTATTTTTGGAATGTTCGGTGGCAAGAGCTATTTAGTAGGTGGTTATTTTGTCTGAAAAGTGTTTAGTATTTACTTTTACTTTTGTAAAAAAAGAAGCACTATTTTTCTGCTCATGTTTAAAAGTAGAAAAGCGATTTTCACTTCTAATTTAAAAGCAATTTTGTTTGCAGGCTAAATACTCTCAAATCTTCTTTTTTAACTTAAAAAAGAAGCCTTTTTCAAAAGATGGATGTGTCAGTAAACGGAGGCGGCAAATTTGATCATTAATCATAGAGACATTTTCATCAATTCAAGCCTGTGAGAAATCTTTCCAGCATACAACACTAGCTTAAACTAATACTAGCGGGAAAGTCTTAACAGAGCTGTAAAAACAATCGCTCTTCTTTGTCCTTTTCAAGGACTAAACTCGATAGGAATCATCGGTGATCTGCATCTACATTATTCGAAATCAGTAGAAGTATTAGAAATCTGGGTTCGTATCCGAGGGCTAGATCCATCTATTCTCAAGATTACTTTATGTACTCGTTGTGAACATAGATCTGTAATGTGAATCCTTTCTTTTTCGTGGTTCATTCTTATGTTGCTTTGACAGAGTCACCTTCTTTTTCTCCCCTAATGTCGAGCGGTGGGACTTCTTAGCCCACCCCAGTGCTCAAGCCTTTCCAAGTAAGACAACCTCTTGTTTTCCGGGGGTGTTTTGGTTAGTTTTTCCTGCTCTTCCTCGTTCAAATACTCATCCAAATCGTCAGACTCTTTCTTCTTGGGTTCGTCGCCTTGATCCAAACTCCAACCCATGAAATCGAGGAGCGTTCTTGAATTCGGAGTGCTCGGTTTGTTGTCATCCAAGTTGTTTGGGGACGAAAGCTTAGCAGACTCCTCAGCAAGGGCCTTCTTCTGAGCTTGGGAATCTACATAAAAGACATCTTCTATTCTGTTCATGATTGAGGCTGCTAAGCTTTCTAATACTCTTGAGTAGCTCTCTAGCACTGCATGCCCTACATCCTGTATATATACAAAGTCAACCATTAGCCTCTTGGTTTCATATACCTCTAGATCGGGTGATAGGCGGCCTAATTATCCTACTAGAAACAAAAACTAAAACTTTTTCAAACAAAAATACCCTCTAAAGTCAGTTTCACAACTTGGCCAAACAAGCGAGCTTTTCTGCCTAGAACAAAATGTCTTTCCTAATAAAAGAAAGGTTGTCTCTTAAGTTGGTTTTAATACTTATTCATATAAACAACTAACAAAAACCGATGAAAAGCAGATGACCAAACGAAGCCATAATGTACCCGATTGTATTGAATCTTAGAGATGTCAAGTGTGGATTGAGGGATCCCCGGAAACCGATGTTTAAGTATGAGCAAAAGGGTCTCTGCTCTTTCTTCGAGGAGTTCTCTTTTTTCCATACTTATTGCTGAACTCCAAGACGATTTTCCGTCTTTTTGTGTTATTTTTCGCTTCCAAATCACTATCGAGGCCTCGATCTTGTTCTTCAGATCGACCGCTTTGTGTTCGGATGTCAAATCCATGGAGGTTAAGAGCCCGTCGGGATCGAAGAATTCATCTGTGACGCTTTTGTATATGTGGTCACCTAAGGTTGATCTTCCATTCTGTCAAAAAAGACACCAATGAAAGAGATTGATAAGAATTAATTCATCTGTGAAACAGTCAGGTGTTTATCGATTGAAACTCGGGCCTGAACAAATAGAAAGCTAATATATGTTTGAAATGTTGAATCGGAGATTTGAATGATAATACTATTCTAGTTTGATTAATACATCAATGTTCAACAATCTTCAATATTGTCGTATTCATGTATTTTCAAACCTGACACTTGTTTTATTCATTTTCCTAACATAACATTAGGACCCAACTGTCCCAAAAGTTTAAACCAATAGATGATATCCCGAGAATGATTTTATACTCTAACATGCTCCCTCATACAAGCGCGCATTAGGCTTGAAACATGATAATGCACAGGCTCACCTATACCTTGAGCTTATTCAGAGGCTGTTAGGATTTGAGAAATCATGACTTCTTGGTTAATACGACTTTGATATTATGCATATTAAGGAACCAACTATTACAAAAACTTAAGATTAGTCGATTACGATATAAATACCTTGGGAAGGGAGTCTATGTAGCTTTCAGGGATCTCCATTTCAGTAAGAACATGAGCATTGATAGCCATTGCAGCTTTCAAGACTTGATTGACGCAATCTTTCTGATATTGCATCCATTTTCTTGTCATTTCTGACAATCCATTTTGTGGTACTTTTACTGTTGGTATCCACCACTTGTCATTCTCTCTTTGCCCGCTCGCTTTCTCTGTCTCGTCCGTGTCTTTCGCATCCACGTATCCGAATTCGCTCTGCCCTCTAAATTTGTCTAAGCAGTCCTGCACGTTAGCATGAGATCAATCTCGTTATGCTTCGTACATATCGAATGTAAAGAGCATCGTGTTTTGAAGAATGAACGATAATGGCGTTCTGAAATGACAAAGGGACATGCCTTTTGACATCACATTGGCATACGTGTTTATGAAATACGATGTTCCTTTAACAGTATTTGAGCAGCGTGTTGAGGGTTCTTACAAGGAGCATGGCGTCGAGTTTGCGAAGTGCAGGAATGTTGACGAGGAGATCTCGACGTTGGCGGGTGATCATGATCTCCATAGTGGAGCCATCGGGGTTCTGTTGTTGGGAAGGAACGAGCTCAACAATATGATCGGTTACCGATAAGAGCCAATCTACTTCTTTCCGCCACCTTGCTTTCCTTTCCGGTGCCATTGGCTCTAGCTTCTTTGTTTCCCCAAACACAGATGCTGCCAAGAAAAAAAAAAAACATTTATGTGAATTGATAAGGTTGCTCTATTACGACTAGGAGGTCACGAGTTCGAGTATCGGAAACAACTTTCTCCATGAAAGGAGTTATTTACTGCATTGGTCCTTAATGTTTGTAAGTTTATTTAAGTTGATCTATGATCTTTTGTTTTCTTTAGAATGGTCCCTAATGACTATAAATTTGTTCAAATTGGTTCCTTATTTTTTTTCTTGCCCAAAACAGTCCCTCTTGTTTTATTTTTTGACATAATTGGCCCCTCGTCTCTTTTTTTTTATGGCTTATTTTAGTCACTGGTGAAGGGACCAATTTTGTCAAAAAAAATACAATCTTAGAGAATATATTAAATAAAAGAAAAGATGAAGGATTACTTTAATAAAATTACTAACATTATGGACTATATTTAACAAAAGAAAAGATGAGGAACCAATTTAAACACGCATACAAGCATCAAGGACCACTGGAGTAAATAAGTCTCCATGAACGTGGAGTAAGATTGGCCCTTTCAGCAAAACGAGCCAAGTATGTGAGCCTAGTGAGCTAGTATTCAGCTAAACTATTGGTATATTTCTTGTGTAAACAAGCCAGGTTTGACCTACAACCAGTAAGCTCGAGCCTATACGAGCCCAACTCGAGCCTAGATGAGCATAAACAAGTAGAACTCAAGCCTAAATGAGCACAACAAAGCCAAAATCAAGCCTAAATGAGCCTAAACAGTATTCAGAAACATCCAAGCGAAGCTCCAACTCAAAGTCTCCGAACTCAAAGTCTAAGCCAAGCACAAGCCGATGATCAAACTACGTTTTGGCTTATTTACGCCTCTAGTCCCTTTCAAATCTCTGTTACTAACTCGCGTAGATTCGTTAGGTGAAAACCGAAAAATAATTTTATATTTTAACAATACCGGAAAGATTAGTGATGGCATTTGACAAAGCGAGAGCAGATGAAACACCCTTTCCACCTCCTGACATGTCTTCTCCCAGCAGCAACTTTGCAAATTTTTCCTTCAATACTTCTAAATCTGAATTTCAAAAAAAAATAAAATGAAATCAATATACAACAACAGCAACAGACCCAGTGCCTCAAAGGCTCCTGCCTAAGCGGAGTCGGGGGATGGATGTATGCAGCCTTACCCCTTCAGGGTGTAACCCTGCCGAGAGGGTGTTTTCGAGGACCCCCAACCTTATAGGGTGGGCAACACGAGGACTTTCTAGGAGGTCACCCATCCTGATACTACTCTCGCCTAAGCACCCTTAATTTCAGAGTTCTTATCGGTATCAGATTAATAAATTATTATTGATGCTGCAAAAAATAGAACTTTTTCCTAGGAAATATTATTATAAAATAATGAATATGAAAGTTTGTAATTTTGATAAAATAGTATTAGATGGTCACCAAAAAAAAAAAAAAAAAAAAACAAAGAGAGACAAAAGTATTCAACACTTTATGCATTTTTCGCTATTTTTATTTCGATTAAAAAAAACCAAATTCTGAAAAATATCAATTTTTCTTTTTTTAAAAGTAAGATTATATTTTAAAACATTTTTTTGTTATTCATTTTTTCCCTGATTTAAATAAAACAAAAAAATATATAATTTCAAAATCTAATTTATTTTTAAAAAGTAAATACAAAAACACCCTAAAAGAATATAGCTCTCTAATTTTGCTACAAATTCTAATTTCATGAAAATTTTGAGTTACTTACTCTTGATCCCGAATATTTGTGAATTTATTTAAATTAGTTTCTCTTTATTTTCAAAATTGTCATAATGTTTATAAATTTATTCAAATTTGTAACTCAATTTTATTTTCTTATTCAAAATATTCATAATATTTTTATTTCATGACATAATTTATCCCCACATACAAAAATCATTACATCAATATTCCGTTGTGCGCTCTTATAACGGTTGGCTCAGACCTCGCTTTTTTCGGGTTTGTCTATATTATACTGCGACTTGTTGATAACTATAGAGAAAATCATTCCAAAAATAAATTTTTAAGAAAACTTAAAATTTTAACACAAAAGCACATCACCTGAGGGACCCCTGCCGAGGTAGCCACCGGGCGCGCCACCGTCCCTACTAAGCCTTGAAACCGGGCCTTTATCCAATGAAGCTACATACGTATTCCCTACAGGCCGGACCTCAGCTGATCCCCCACCAAAACTCCGAGCCTGGCGCTCATCCACCGCAACAGCCCCACCTCTCAGCTCGATAGTACTGTGCGCTTGCCTCCCTGGATTCTCAAACATTTTTTTAATACTCAAAGACGACTTGCTCATGCTCCTATCAAAGGCTCGTACCATTGTCAGTGTTAATTAATTCGGTACTTTTTTTTTCTCCTCTTCTTATTGTTATGAAACAAGAAGGGGAAAAGACATCGCCTTTATCGAAATTCGATGAATTTTTTCGTTTCTTCCTTCTGGGTTTTCTCTAATAGAGAAAAAAACGAAAGAAAATTTGTGTTTTTTCTCCGAATCTGTTTCTGATTTGTGGCAAAATTTGGGTTTGATTCAAGAAGAGAGGATATGAGGGTGGAGAGGATGAAATGAAATTATGAAAAAATGGAAAATAATAAAAATATTATTTTCAAAAAATATTTAATTTGAGGAAAAATTTGTTGAGGTTTTGATTTGGGTGTTTTGAATTTGTAGGCAAAATTTGCGGAAATTGTAGGAATTTTACAGACTTTTCTCTCTGTTTTTTCTGTTGCTGCCTTCTATTTTTGGATCTTCATTAACTGACAATTTAAAATTTAAAAAAAAAGTAAAACAAGATAAATTAATATTTAGATACTATAAGGTTTGTCTATTTATTATTTAGGTACTTTGATATTCTAAATATACAATGAAGTACTTAGGGTTTAAAATTTTTATCACTTAGATACCCCAAAATTTTAAAATTTTATTAATCCTTTGCATATGTTCAATAGATTTTTGTTAAAAATATTAAAGTGAAACATGATTCCGACAATATATGAGTAACAATAACAAGCTTAGTGCCTCAAGGGCTCTCGCCTCTGTAGGATCTGGGAGAGGTGGGCTGTAAGCAGCATTACCCCTTTAGGGTGCTACCCCAAAAGGAGGTTGTATCCGAACACCCCCTGACCCCAGCAATGTATGAGTATGTTCATTAAATTTTGATGATTTTTACCAAAAAGTATTAAATTTACAAATAATTTCAACAATATATATGTTGTTTACATCAAAATTCGCAAAACTTTTGTTGAAAAAAATTGAGATGGCATATGTATTGTCATCGTGTTCACGTGCTATATTAACATATTTGTATAAAATTGATCAAATTTTTATAAAATTTTATTAAATTTTAATATAAGATACTTACATAATAAAATATTTAAACTTTAAATTCATTACAATATTAAAGTATGAGAGTCCCTAAATAATAATTAGTTAAAGTGTAGGCGGTGATTTTAAAAGTTTGGTCAAAATCTTACCATAAAGTAGTGGCAAACATGTAAGGTCGTCCCAATATTTTATTTTTTTTTATTTATTGAAAATACAAAGAATAATTTTTAGAGCAATTTGGCATATACTTATTTTAAAGTTTTAGTATTTATTAAATAGATATTTAAATATTTAAATATATTAATTTATTTTAAATTTGAAATCTTTTTATTTGAGTAGCCCCTGCCGAGATTAGATATATGCTGAAAAATATCTACGTAATATATGATTTTAGCAATATATATATTGTACATCTGTCATTTTGGCCAAATTTTATCAAATTATAATAAAAAAACTTACTAAATTCTTCATGAAGATACTATGTTATTATCACAAAAAAAGTATTGTGTTAACTTATCTCATAATTTCTAATATAAAATAATTATATTTTTATAGTATGTATATTAAATATTTAATTTGGTTAATTTTTAAAATGGTAGAATATTGCTCTAAATAAATGGACTAAAGGTGTAATTTAAGGTGTCGATTAATCGATAATGATGACAATTCAACTTGAGTTGGACTTCATTATTATAAATGGATTTTCTAACAATACTTTAATTCAATAATTTAGTTATACTTTAGTTGTATAATTTTATTTATTATTTAATTGTATTATTGAATAAAGGAAAACTATAATATGTCTTATTAGTAAAAGCTATAAATGAAAATTTGCTCATAATTTTTATCATATTCAACCTAAAATGATGTAAAATAGGTTGTATGGCAATCTAAATAATATTGTAGTTTAAAATAATTTAGGGTTATTTACATTTTAGTACCCTAACGTTTTTGAAAATAATAAAAAGGACCAAAACCTTTTTGAATTATTAAAAAGGCCCTAAGTTTTTATCATATTAATAATAAGGCCCCTAAGTTTTTGTCGCATTAATAAAAAGGCTTATCTCTAACGTGATAACATCATTTTTAGTCGACATAGCTGATGGGACAACTGTTTTTTATTAATGCTATAGTAAAATGACAAAAAATACCCTTTAATAACCATATTTTGAAACAAAATAAGAGAAAATAGATAGCTTTTATATAACATAATATCTCAAATTTTGTGCTTATAAAGTAATAATAAGAGAGTTGAAACATACTTTAGGTCATTTTATTGTAGTATTAATAAAAAATAATTACCACGTCAGTTCTGTCGACGGATAATGACGTTATCACACTTGAGATGGGCATTTTTATTGATATGACAAAAACTTGGGAGCCTTTTTAATAATTCAAAAAGGTCATTCTTTTTATTATTTTTAAAAACGTCGGGGTGCTAAAATATAAATAAAACCAATAATTTAATATAATATATTCTATAAAATTTTAAGATATATTATTATAATTAATTATATATTATTAAATAATTATAATAAATACTATATATTACAATACAGATATTTTATAAATAAATTATTATTATTATTTCCAGCTCTCGCCTTTTCTCTCTATCTTTATTCTGCCATCGTTTTATTGTAGCCATACGTTAGTCGTGCAAACTATATTTGCTTCTCCGATTTCCCACTATGTATTGATATTGTACAACGACTAGGAACATATCCAGTGCCTTAAGGGCTCCCGCCTACGTAGGGTCTGGAAGGCGAATGTACGCAGCCTTCCCTCTTCAAGGTGTTAACCTGAAAAGAGGCTGTTTCCAAGTGCCCCAACCTGAGGGTGAAGACTTCGCAGGAGGTCACCCATCCTGGTACTACTCTCGCCCAAGCACGCTTAACTTCGGAGTTCTAATGGGATCCGGTAACGTCGTGTTGGTGCCCTCTTTGGTTGATATTGTACATCGACTAATTATCAAAAAAGATACTCTCAATATCAATTTTTAAGAGAAAGTTATCAAATATCTCAATAAGTTTTCCTACTTCCGCAGTACTAGAGTTATGGTCTAAACGCTATGTATGGTATGGGTTTAAAAGGGTTTAATGATTATTAGGATGATCACTACGTTCCTTTTTATCCTATTTTTGTTACCTTTAAAGTTTATCGCACTAAAATATTTTATCCCCGAATTAGAATAAAATCATTGTCATTATAACCTATAGGCTAGTTTAGTACATTTTAATTTTACAATTTTGATATATATACACACTACAGTTTCCCGTGTGATGCATGGTGTACGATTTAAATTTTAAATAATTATATTTATATGTCATTAATCAATAAATTAGATTATTGACATAAATAAAAAATATATATAATTTGTATATGCAATGACTTATGTACATTTAAATTAAGAGAAGATAGTTGATCTCATCGTACAACAAACTTCTTATATAGATATAGACATAGATAACGTAATAAACTCTTAAGGGATGAGAGGTGAAGCGATAGGCAGATAGCCTATAAATTAAAAGATGCATGGGGATGTGGAGACTTTCGAAAGGGGAAATTTATAATTAATATATAATATAGATGGTGTATATTAAAAATAAAAAATTATAAGACGGAAAAAATAATTTTAACACCTAATTTTTAATTTATTGAAACCGGAAAATTCAAATATAAAATGCATCAAAGCCGACTAAAGGTTCTTTTTTATTATTAAACAGGCCTAAAATTACGACAATTTAATTGCTGAAATAAATAGAAACATATCATCAATTAATCAATCAATATATATATATATATATATATATATATATGGGTAAATTACAAAAAACTCCATTGACTTTTGCTTCAAAAACAGGAAACCTTCCTCACAAATAAAACCACTCACTAAACCCTCTAACTTTTGAAAAATTTTCACTTTGCCCCCAAATAAATTTTTTTGACCATTTTGGCCCTCAACTAAAAAAAAGTTATATTTTATCTCATAATATTTTCATCTGAAAATTTTAAAATAATTATATTTTTATAAGTATAAAAAATTTTCTTAATTTTTTTTTTGCTAAAAACATAAAATATTTAATTTTTGTCTAATAATATAAAACCTTTTTTTAAAAACAAAATTAAATATTAGGGGCAAAATGGTCAAAATAAGTTACATGGGGGTTAAGTGATAAATTTTTAAAAGTGAGGGGATTTTGTGAGTGCTTTTATTTGTGAGGGGGTTTTTCTGTTTTTGAAGCAAAAGACAGGGGGATTTTCTGTAATTTACCTTATATATATATATAGTAATGTATTTATAAGAGTGTGAGAAGGATGAATTCTGACTCTCGATTGTAATAAACGGTCAAGATTTGTTGAACATTTAAAAAATTAATAATTTACGGCAAGATTTATTAATTATTGAAAAAAAATAATTTCTTACCCTTACCCTTTTTTTCTTGCTGCTTCATGAAAGGATAGGGTCGTAAATTGTTATTTTTTCAAATGTTGAATAAATTTTGGCCGTCCATTACAATAGAGGGTCAAGATTCGCCCCTCTCACGCTCTCACAATCTCATAAGAACGCCACCCCATATATATATATATATAATTTATTTTTTTTTTTAATTGCCCACCATCTGGTGCTTGTGGACATGGGCCCATGTATACTTGTAATTTTAAGGCCCAATATGGTCCAATGCTCTTTTTTTGGGTCAGAAAATGGGCCCATACTTTAATACCCACAAGTTTGTGGATTTTGGGTCATTAATTTGCATAACAGAACCTAATATTCCGGTATGCCAGATAAAACCGGTAAAATATGACATGATATGATAACATAATATATAGATAATGGATAATGGGTTTTCATTTTTCAGATTCAGATTGATACGTTTAATCCATTTAGTTAATAGATTGAATTCAGTTTTAAATTGGGTCATCTTATTTCTGACACATTTAATCCGTTTATTAAGCTATGTTAGTTGTACCTATTTGTGTGATTTGATATGTAGTCAACTATAAATTCATGGCTAATACTGTTAATCATAAGTGCATACAATTAGCATGATTGTAAGCCCGTGAATTGATATGTGATAACAGTTACCATAATAAAAGCAACATACTGAATGTCCCAAGGGCTCCCACCTAAGCATACTCTGAAGGGGCGAATGTACGCAGTCTTCTCCCTTCAGGGTATTACCCCTAACGAGAGGCTATTTTCGAGTGCTCCCAATTTGAAGATGAGGACTTCCCAGGAGGTCACCCGTATAATCCACTTATTAATTGAGTGAGATTAATACGAGGGTGTCCTGGACTTGTTTAATGAATAGGTAATGAATGCATGTATCCTAGAAGGCCTATCTCATACTTAAGTCAGTACGAATATATGATATATGACAGAGGAAAGTAACAGGTGTAAAGGTTTGGGGAGCACAAAAGTCCAAGGAAACGTCACCCTTGAACTTGTTTTTTCGTATGACATTTACGTGACATAAACTATACCTACCAAATAACTGCATAACTTTAATCCATGCGATAAACATTTGCATGATAGAATATCTATTCATGTCATTTTGGTGAACTAATTTTGTCCTTTGTTAGCACTAAAAAGCCCGAAGGGCACGATCAAGTATCGTAGAAGTTTTATGATGACACTCAAAACCAGTGCAACACACCTCAACCAATCATGATAACAAAAATTGATGGAATGAAGCTTGGTTACAAAATTGATTGCCGGGGCAAATTGTTCTCGACGAACTAATATGAAGGCTCTAAGACGAAACAATCCAAGTGAAACTGATAGTAGAGATAAGAAAGTTATAATATTTTTCATAAACAAAGACAAGTCATAACGCATCAATAAACTTCGATGTTGAAAATTGGTCGAAAGATACGGTGGGAATTTCAAAGAGAAAGTCATCTAAAAAGTATAAGGGTCTGGTTGACCAAATTTTTTATATTTTTTAGAGATACTTTTTTTTGAGGTGTTTGATTTTGAAAGAAACGTGTTTAAAGTTAAACTTATCTTTCATTTCTAAATTAGAAACAAAAATATAATAATTTTTATTTAAAACATAAATAAAAGTAAAAACTAAATCTTTTTAGTCAAAATACCCTTTTTCAGTCAAAAATAAATTGACCAAACAAGCTTTAAATACTTAATAGCAAAATTATTTCTTAAGTATTGCTGTGGTTTGAATATTTATCGTACAAGTATTATAATATTTTAATATATATAATAGGGGTACCCTAAAGTTTAAATATTACATCATCTAAGTACCCTATTTAAAAATTTGATGATTTTTCGTAAAAATATGACCAATTTAACATAAGTAATGCCGATTTAAAAAATGAGTAAGGTTATATATACAAGTGGACAAGATATTTCTAAAAAAATTTCACAAATTGCAATAAAATATTGAATAAATATTAATATAAATTACTTAAATATTACTACAATTATATATTATTTTAGCATTTTAGACAAAAAAAAAAATCAAAGTCTAATTAAAATACAAATATATTATTAAAATTGGGTCCAATTGTAGCATTTTTTAACAAAAAAATAATTAAATCTGAAAAAAAATATAAGTAATAAAATTTTAAAATAATTAAATAATAAAATATTTTAAACTTAAGATATACCATTATATATATATATATATATATATATATATATATATATATATAAATGTTCAAAACCCTAACCCCCTGTTTGATAACGGGATAAAAAGGGATAAAGGACGGTAAAGGTAAAAAAGGGTAATTTTCTACCCCTGTTTGGCAAAGTTATTCGAAGGGTAAATAGGGTAATTTTTTACCCCTCTTTACCCCCAATTTATTTAACCTCCAAATTAGGGAATAAAGGGGGGTAAGGGTAATTTTTTAAAAAAATTTGACATTTTTATCCTTATTTTAACTATAACTCTCTTTACCCTTACCCCTTTACCCAATTATCAAATAAGGGTAACTTATTTACCCCTCTTTATCTTTACCCCTCTTAATTTAATATATTTAAATAAAGATAAAATATTACCTTATCTTTCTCTCCTTTACCTCTTTTTATCCTTCATTATTTTTATCCTTATTTATCTCTTTTTACCCTCCTTTACTTTGATGGCAAATAAAGCATAGAGATAATTGTTGTACTAAATCGTATACAAAAAGACATAAACAGCCGCCTCCTATGCAGCAATAGGCTGTCAAAAGCACATGACAACTCATCATTTTTTCAAATTCCCTTTTATTTTTATTTTTTTTATCTATAAATTGCATTTGAATAATCTAATTTTTTACAGTACCCCAAATAGGGGCGGAACAGATATGAAGATGCCTTCTTCGTATTTATATTTGCTATCAAAATTTATACTTATACTCACTCTATTACTCGTTGTAGATATAAAGTGGATACTTATACTTGCCCCGACTAGTACAAATCCATCTTGTATCCCCTCCATTATCAGGGGGTATCCAACGGGTATAAATTACCTATTGTGTACCTGCCCTTTTGTGTGCAGAAAACGATTATGAATATCCGTCCATATTAATTATTTGATACTATTTTTAAAGATTCACTTATATTTTTTTATAACATTGATTAAAAAAATTAGGTAATGGAATTTAAGTATGTATTTTTTTGATTTGAAAGTTAACTATGTACAAAATGGAGCGGGTATGACAAGTATGAAGTGAGGTGGGGAGGGGCGAGTACAATACTATACCTGTACCCGCCCCATACCCGTTGTGAATACGGGGCGGGTACTCCAAACTCTTACCAACTACCTGCCCCACTTATACCCGTACCCGTCCAAAATGGGGAGAGCACCCACGGGTAACGGTTTTACCTGCCCCATTGCGATCCATAACCCCAACATTTTTTTTCTTGGGGTTCTTGGAAATAACCTTCCTTTAGAGTAGCACCCTGAAGGGGGAAGACTGCATACATTTACTCCCCCAAACCCTGCTTAGATGGGAGCCCCTGGGGCATCGAGAATGTTACTTTTGTTATTTTGTTTTTTCTAAAGAGGTAAGAGTAGGGCGGTTAGAGCATTATGGATGCCCTCTTAGGCGATGGAATCTTTAAGCTTTAGTCTTAGAAATGTAAAAAAGGGCGCAAGAGGAAACATGGTCCCAAATGTTAACAGCTGAACTCTTACGACTAGCATTTGCAAGTCAATCAGTTGATCGATTTACTTCTCTAAACACAAAATTGAACAATTATATAGACTAAACCTATTATCATAAAAAATAATAATATTATTTATAAATAATAAGAGCTTTAAAAATAAAATTACTTTTAAAATTATAATTTTATTCTAATAATAATAATTTTACACTAATAATAATATCATTCTAATTATTATCTACTTACCCCCTGTTTGGCAACTAGGTAAAGAGGGGTAAGGGGGGTAGGGGTAAAGAAGGGTAATTTTCTACGTGTTTGACAAAGTTATTCGAAAGGTAAAGGGGGGTATTTTTTACCCCTCTTTACCCCCCATTATCCCTCTTTATTCTCAATTTCTTTAACCCCCAAATTGGGGGGTAAATGAGGATAAGGGTAATTTTTTAAAAAAATTTAATATTTTTATCTTTATTTTAACTATAACTCTCTTTACTCTTACCCCTTTACCCAATTGTCAAACAAGGATAACTTATTTACCCCTCTTTACCCTTACCCCTCTTAATTTGACATATTTAAACAAGGGTAGAATATTATCTTACCTTTTTTTCTTTACCCCTCTTTACCCTTACCCTCATTTACTTCTCTTTATTCTTCTTTACTCTGTTATCAAATAAAGCATTAATTTTTCTTGAACATTCTCACATGCAATCCCAAACCTAACCTCTAACCTCTACGCTTCAAAAATCATTAACAAAAATTCAAAAGCGCAAAAAGCAAGGAAACAAACACGAACAAAAAAAAATTTAAAATTGCGAAAATCGAGTAATTAGCACCTCGAACTTGACTTTCCCACTCTCTCTATCTGCTGTAACCCAGTCAAATCGATAGAAATTGAAGAGTTGTAGGTGAAATTGGGAGCTAAATTGGAGATGGGTGATGATAAATCGACGGCAAAGGGGACGGGGAGTGGTAGCAGGGACAGAGAGAGAGATCGTGAGCTTCTGATTCAAGTGGCTGACCCTTCCGCCGCCGATGATGACTCTGCTAAACCCTCCCCTTCTGCCTCATCCGCCCACCATTCCGGCCGCGAGGTGATTGATTTTGATACCCTTTTGGGTTAATTGATCTGGGTTTCGGTTTGATTTTTGTGGGGTTTTGTTGTTTTTGTGTAATTGGGTTACGATTTGATGGGGTTCTTGGGGGTTGTTGATTGGAGGGTAGGGTAACTTTGGGTTTGCTTGATTCTGGTGAGTGTATTAAGTGGAATTGTTTAGTATGACCTGAGCTGCAGGCACTGCCCAATTGGAAATTATTAAGAGTATAAAACAATTCTTAAAACTTTACCTATGAGCTAAAACTTTTGGAATACTTGGTCTTTTAATATGATATCAAAGCCTGGTTGACTGAGAGTTCTCGAGTTCGAATCCCAACCGCTCCAATTGAAAATACTAATATATTTCAAGCTTAAGGTATAAGGGCTTGTGCATTATCAACGCTTCAAGCCCAATGAAAATTTAGGTGAGGGTGCATTTTCATATATAAAATCATTTCTGAACCTTTACCAATCAGCTTAAATTTTTGGGATAACTAGTTCCTTGTGAAACACTCGAAGGTGTTTCGGCAATTTGAGTTGAGTTTCTGCAACTCAAGTGACTTTTAGGGGTTTGGGATCCCCTATTCTACTTCTTTTCATGTTTAACTACATTTGATAATCTTAGCTTGGGACATTTGATAATCTTAGATTGGGACCTGCCATTGTACTTAAATCGGTGATATTTCTCAAGCCATATGACGCAGAACATTCAAGAAAGAAACGTTATCATCGGATAATTTCTCACAATTAAGCAACCTCGTAATCTCTTAAGTTTCATAGCGCACTGTAAGTCCATCGTTTTGGTGAATTGAATACGCTTGTGGTTGATGCTATGATTTAATTTGAAGAAAGCAATTTACCTCAATGAATGAAAACCACCCTAGAGACGCTTTACGCCCAATCATTCCAGATAATGCTTGCATTATGTGTGTTACTGCATCGAACCCATACGATGTTTTACCACGAGCATATTGTTCTAGGGGGAGATTCGCTCATCTAATATGAGATGTGAAGTGGGAGAGAATGGATAATATGCCAACATATTTTTCTGTCCAGAAGCGCTGGAAATTGCTTTCGTGTGTCTTAGTTCTTGGTGGAGAAGTTTAAGTTTTGAATAGTGATGTTTTATTTATTTGTGCTTCTGTGTTATCTAGGATTCTTGTGCCTTGACATAATAGTGATATGGTCTCATTTAGAGTTTCAAGTTTGATTTGATGATCGTGGTTGGCAATAGAGGAGGCAATGTTTGTTTGGCAAAGAGTGTGTGTATACTATGCATGGAAAAGTGCTGACGGTGAGTTTATGCTTTGGTGGTTAATGTTGATGTGTCATGTCATGTTAATAAGTTAATCATGTTGAACTTGTTTGCCTTTGGTTAAATCTGTTTAAAAGTGACAATTTTATCGAATTTGTGTAAAAATCGAGACATGTCATATCATGCGCAAGTTTCCCTCAATAATTTCCTGTTGTGTTATTATGTTGAGTCACACTTTGCCGGTCCTATAATGGGTAACGGAGGAAGATAGAGAGCTCGTTATTAGGTTATATGCAGCTTTCTTTTATTTGCAGAATTAACATGCCAAATTTGTTTGTTCTTTGGTTTCTTATGTTCATGTTCACTTGTTTTATCATTATAAAACTGAGACATGTAGCTTAATTTTGCAGACATTTTACAAAATCTTTAGGAGTTGGGCTTCCAAGAAGTTCATGACAGGATGGTCAGTCTTTTTTCTTCTGTCTTATGAGAGTTACTTCTACATTTTTGCATAGAATGAAAGCTGCTGGTGCTGTTATTTAGGTGTTTTGTGTTGTTCTGATGTTTTGTAATTATGGTCTATTATTGGCCTAATTATCATTTTCTCCATTCCAGTGCAAGTTCCTAATCTTAGTTATTGAACGTTGGTATGAATAAATTACTTTCCGTTATCATTATATGATACTTTACCTTCATCTAATGTTTGGTTCGTTTTGAAAGGGTAGACCATCTTTATTAGTGAGGAAAGCGGGGTTGCCTTGGGAGGATTAGAGCCTTGGATCTCATTTCCTGAGGGCCATAACCTTGGTAGTATCTAAGAGTGTAAATGAGCCAAGTTGAGCCGGAGCTTCTTATGGTTGAGGCTTTGCTTGAAGCTCAACAAACATATAAACTTTTTGCTCAAGTTTAGTATGTCATAGGCTCGGGCTCAGTTTGATGGGGGTTTACACTCATTTAAGTTCAATCTAGGCTTCATTTGGGTTCAGTTAAGCTCAAGCTTCGCATGGGCTCAAACTTAGCATGACTAGGTACATTTATGTTCATTAATTGTTTGGTGATTGGCTCATTTAGACTCCTTTAGTCTTGCTAGCTACGAGCTTAAGCTATAATTAGCTTAGGCTTGGCTTGATATGATAAATGAGCCTTATTTTCACCTAGGCTGGGTCTATTTCTGATGCTTATTATATGCTTTGCTGGGCCTAATCTGTGTCGTGGTTTTTATAGCCTTATTTTCACTTAAGCTGGTGTGTATTCTACTATATAATGTTGTTCTTGTTTACTTTGTTTTATGCAGCGTCATACTATTTCCAATCGCAGTGACGTTCTATATAACCTGGTGGTTCATACATTTCGTCGATGGATTTTTCTCTCCAATCTATGCTCAACTTGGTGTTGATATTTTTGGTAGGATTCGCGCTTCTTGTTGGTTTGAAATACATCTGTTATTCAGTAAATCGAAAAGTTGGCTTAATTTCTCCATTTTGGGTTCTTTCTTTAGTTAGTTTGAGGCTTTAGGACAAGAGGTCTTTGGTTCAAATCTCCCCAACAACATAACTATAGGGCTGGTTTTCTTATGAATTTGTTTTCGGGTTTTGCCAGTTATATGTGTTAGGGAATAAAAACCATTCCTGAATCTTCATCCATCTGCTGAAGCTTTTGGAAGAATTGGTTCCTTAACATAGTATCAATGCTTTGTTGACCAAGAGGTCACGAATTCGAATCACAACGGCTTGTACTCTAAATATTGATACATTCCAAGCACAAGGTATGGAAGGGTTTGTGCATTATCAAAGTTTCAAGCCCAATGGGCATTTGTGTGAAGAGGCATGTTAGAGTACAAAATCATTCCTGAACTTTCATCGATCAGTAAGCTTTTGAGAGAATTGGTTCCTTGACAATTTGTTCAACTTGACACCCAATTTACAGAATCATTAACCCGTTTTCCCGTTCTTTCAGGCCTTGGATTCATAACTTCGCTAGCATTCATATTCTTGGTCGGGGTGTTCATGTCATCGTGGTTAGGAGCGTCGGTTTTAAGCCTTGGTGAGTGGTTTATAAAGCGAATGCCATTTGTTCGTCATATCTACAATGCTTCCAAGCAGATTAGTTCTGCCATATCACCGGGTATGCTTTCTGCTAAATTCCTTGCGTATTTTCTTGACTGAATTATACTTGTTGACTGACCGATAAGAATGTTATTTTCAACCGAACAGACCAAAACACGCAGGCATTTAAGGAGGTTGCCATCATAAGACATCCCCGAATTGGAGAATATGCTTTCGGGTTCATCACCTCTTCTGTTACTCTGCAGGTTTGTTGGATAGTTGATGAAAAACGCTGCTTTAGGGCCTATTTGGCCAATTTTTTTTTTTCCTGCTTTTTCTCAATAAAAAAGTATTTTTTTAGGATGGGTGTTTGACTTGGAAAGAAAGGTGATTTTACTTTGAAATATAAGCGTTTTTTTGCTTTAAGCCGTAAAAGAAAAGACAACTTCTCCTTTAAAACAGAAGCAAAAACTAAAAATTTTTGAAATAAAAAAGTACCCTTGTTGAAAGCATTTTTTACGGAAGTTTTTTGCAAAGTGCTTATGCAAAAAGCAGTTTTCACAGCTTGCCCAAACTTCGTGTTGGTAGTCATACGCCAACAAATGTTGTGTACCATGATTGCTTCATATTACAATGTGCCTGCTTTTTCACACTATGAGAAGATGTATACATATAATGCTAGAGGTCCCTATACTTAATTGTCCCTATTTGGTTTTTTGGTAAAGTTTACATTAAGTTTGTAATGGAATTTTTAATGGCCTATTCACGGATGAGTTTAAATTGGGTCAATGTGTGGATTTGCATATGACATGATGTACTATGCTTAAATGGCGTAAGGGATTCGAATTCATTTGAGGATTAACTTGATAGCGTTTTGTTACTAGATCGGGGCCTTATGGGTTCGCGTTTCGTCATACTTGAAACTGCGCCCAGAGTTTGAATTCGAGGCAACAATAACCGCCACAATCTTCCAAAGTATTATGAATTTCGCTATGATCCCCTACAGAATGTGGTCTTCTGACATGACATGTAGGGTTCCTAAAAAACAGTCTCCCTTTAGGGTAGCATCTTGTAGGGGTAAGGTTGCGTATATTTCACCCCTGCTCCCCGCCTTGACGGGAGCCTTCAGGCATTGGATTTGTTATTGTTGTTTGATTGATGACATGGCATGATCAATCTCTTGTGATGATCAAATATCCTTACCTTGTGGTTTCTATTTTGGGTTATAAATGGCAGAGTTATAACGGGGAGGAGGATCTTTGCTGTGTATATGTGCCCACCAACCATCTATACATAGGTGATGTCTTCCTTGTCAACTCCAATGATGTTATCCGACCCAACTTGTCCGTTCGTGAAGGAATCGGTGAGTGCTTAGTTTCTTTGTTTTTTCGGGTGGGGAGGTAGTGGGATCGGTGATTTGAATCTGAGTCCTCTTATCCTAAGTTCCCAATCTTAACAGTGTTTATTTCGAAAGAAACGCACAAAACCATTACGTCATAGGATTAATAGCTACAACTCCACCTTATAGTGCTCAGTTGTCTCTTGGCACGCTATGCTGCCCAGTTTTCGGGTGTAATATATTGCTTGCAAATAATAAAGATTAAGCATCCATGTGCTTAACTGAGGGGGTTTCTAGGCATTCATTAGGAGGACGATTGAACAGTTCTATTCTCAACCAGTTAAGTACCCTTGCACTTAGCCTCAAGCAGCCGTGTGATTAAGAAATAGGAAATAATTGATTTTTATTTCAACCGTCTCATATGATTTGCCTTTAGGCTTTGTTTATATCAGTAATTCTAAATAAGAAATTAGAATCTTGAGTGAAAATATTCTCCTAAATGTATAATAACAGACTCCTAATGTGATAATAAAAAAGCTAATAAAAATCGAATTCCAATTCTAAAGTGATACTAATTAACAATTTAATTTTCAGTAAATATTGATATCTAAATATTGAGTTTGTACCCTTGATTTCCATCACAATCTCTTCGTTGTCATTGCGATTGCACGGTACATTTAAACTATACTCACATGTAGAGTTCTCGATACTTAATCGGTGACATACACGATACTTCTGGCGTATTTTGCAGAGATAGTAGTGTCGGGGGGGATGTCGATGCCTCAGATGCTTTCGACATCAGAGCCGAGGATGCCTCATGTGGACAGAATCAGATCAAACAGAAGCTGAAAAATGCTGCAAGGTGTAGATTTATTTTGTCGAATTTTGTACAAATTATGAGTTCATGTTCATATATATACATTGCAAGGAACCTTATTTTAGGTGGTTTGATTTGGTTTGAATTTGAATTTTCTAGATATGCTTGAATATGATGGTAGTTTTTGTTGAAATTAGGGACTTTTTATGTTGTTATTCTGCTTAGATTCTTGGCTCTTAAGATAGTTTGTTAAGAACTTCACATGTGAGTTTAGTAAAAAATTCCATATTGTAGCTGTGACAAAAAAAAGATCAATTATGAACTTTATACATTCCAACTTTATGGTTCAGGCTTAAAGGCCCGTAAAATTTCACATGGTTTCGATATCCCCTCCTTTAGCCTTCCAGACGGAATATTCGTAGCCGTCCAACTCTTTAAGATTTTGCGGTTGTTCTCCATCCGGGTGGTTATCGTTGATCAATCTTGTAAGCTGTTTTATTTGTGCAATTTTTGGTCTGTGTTTTGTACTTTTGAGTTTCACTTTTGTCTAGGTGATGACATTATACGAGGAGTGTAAATCATGCATCGGAGCAGGGAGAGAGAGATCAATTCATCAATATATGAGGATAGGAGGCTGCTCCATCTAATACTAATTGGTTTTATGATGGAAATTCACTTAGATTTATATGTGATTTTTATTTTGCACCAACACGAATTACCAAAAAAAAAAGGATGAATGCATGATCCATAGTTTTTTTTTTTTTTTTTTTGGACGAAAAAGCCCAAAGGCAAGCTATTCATTACGATCAAAATTGATAGCTGACAGAATAAAAGTAGGGGTTTTCAAAATTCAGTCATGAGTACGAAAATCCTTTCAATGCAACTTGACTACCTCATAAATAACTAAGTTAGCTTCCATACAAACCCGAACAAAAGAGCATGAAAAAGCAACTAACAAAACTTGAATTTTGGAAACTATAGCATCAACTTCCCATGCATATCATAATATTCATATATCGAGGTATACAAGCGTGATTTTCCGATATATAATAGTGAATTCCTTGCTCATATATTATAAGATCTGAGAATTTATTATTTAGGTTGATATTATAATATATACACTGAGATATCTGAAGGTTAGAATATTGTATTACCTGAACATCGTATATGGGAAACCAATGAATTTTTTTAAGAATCTAATTGATTTTTACACCAAAATTATTGATGCAGTGTATGATTAGTCATGTCAATTTGTTCGGCAAAAATTTAGCAGTGTAAAATAAACTTCATTGGATTTTGATATAAGCTAAAATTTAAGATGTCCAAGTGATAATCTTTTAATATTAAAAAGTAATATTTTCTTAATTCTCTAATATAACATTAAATTTAATTTTTAATAATATGATTATTATTGTATCAATTCCTAATCTATAATAATAATTAAAAAAAAACTGATAATACGATGGGCCGAAATTGGGGGAGCGAAAAGCCCATTTTGGGAGGAGAAAAGAAAACCCTAATTTGACTAGGAACGCTTCTTTATAAACTGCAGTTTGCCAATCAAATGAGCATCATCATCAATCTTTTCTAGGGTTTTTCTCTCTCCTGGTTCTTCTGTTGCTCATCCATGGCCGCGTACAGTATCTCTCTAATCTACCTCTTGTTTGCTACGGTGTTGTGTAACTTCGATTAAGTATGAGTATTTCTCAAATTTTGTTTTGTTTGAATGAGAAAGATGGAAACTTTACTTTGATTGATGTAAGGGACGATGACGAGGAATGCATGAAAGGTCTCGTTCGTCGTAAGAGCGATTCGAAACGTTTCGCCTTGCCGACCACTCTGCTATATCACCACCCATAAGCCGAGTCCCTCTCTCCATCTCTCTCTCTCTCTTCATAATTCATTTATGTGATTTCTTATTTCCTATTTGTTTTTGAATTTTCAGAAATTATTTTGGATTCTTTTTGCGTGATTTATGGTGGCCGATGATTAAATTGATTAATAAAAGACAAGCATATGTCTGAATTTAATCTATGTTGATTCGCCTAATCTTCTCTATGAGGCCATCCATTTTTTTCTCCAAATTCTTGCATCAAATTCCTGTCTTTAAATATTTAGATTGTTCAAATTGGTGTTTTTATAATTTTGTTTAATTTAGTACTTCAAATTTTTTCGTTTAAAATGATTTTTAATATTTTATATTATGATAAAATTGAGACTAAAATTAGGTAAAAAATAGAAGGATGATGGTATGATTTTGTAATAAAATAAAGGGTTATTTACGCCATATTTACGCTACATGTCTTTGTACTTTATTTGTTGTATTAATTTAGTCTTAATCGTGTTAATTTCATTCTTATATAATTCAAAATGTGTGAATTTGATCTTTGGACTACAAATTGGGTTAAATTGAGTAAACTTATAAATTTATTATTATTTAAAATTACGTTATTAATTTATCTTAAATTTAACTAAATGACTAGAATTGTTACATTTTAAATTGTTTAGGATTAAATTGACACAATTAAATTTACAAGCACTAAATTAATGTAATAAATAAAGTACATAAATTTTTTCCGCAAGATAAAGGTTGGTGCAAATATGAGGTATTATTTTGAACGAGATTTAAAAAAGATAAAGAGATTGATGGTGTGAGTACATATTCAAATGAAAATTGTAGAAGAAGGGAGGGGTCAAGTGATGAAGAGAAGCATAGTTCAGATGACAAATCAAGTCTGATTAATGAAAATCTCTGCATGTCTTTCGCTCCTATCTGATGACCCCTCTTCTTCAAGATATGTATGTTCTTCCGTGTATCCCTCTCTCTCCATTCTTCCTATGTGAAGGAACAAAAATAATCTTATATCGGTGATGTTGGAAAATAAAATATAAGGGATTATTTTATTAAAAAAAAGATGAGAAATTAATTTTGTTATGAATTAAACTATGAGAAATTATTTTGAACAAGAAAAAAAATAAGAAATTAATTTGAACTAATTTATAGCGTGAAAAACTATGAGTAACTAATTTAAATAAACATATAAATTAGATCATGAGAGTTAAAATTTAAATTAAGCACGTTAAATCAAAGAAAAAAAAACTGGGGATCCATTGGATGAGAAGAAAACTTGGGCTTCTTTGTATTTGAAAAATTGGAGAAAGAGGAATATAATTAGCTCTTTTTTTTTTTTTTTGAACAAAGAGAAATATAATTAGCACCGGTGAGTATTTAAAGGCAAAACAAAGAAAATCATAAACCGTTAAATTATGAAAATAATGCAAAATTACAAAAATAATGTTTGAATTTTCGACGTTTTAATTGCTCCAAAAATTTTTCGTCCTATATCAAATAAGATAAGTGAAGATGTATAACTTTTTTCATCATATTATTTTTTGTTTGGACAGTAACTTTTTTTTATCATAAGGTGTCAATTTTGGTATTAGAAAGATGGATTTGTATCGGGATTTTCACATCAGTGGCACAGTAGGAATGTCAAAAGTAAAAATAGAAGTAAAAACTTTCATTACTTACAGTAATCAATGGCATTACCCACAAGAATTCAAATTATGTTCATTGTTACGCATAAATTACGAACACGTATGTTCTTGCCCAGAATTGAACACTCAAGACTGATCCACCAAGAGAGATGACTTTGCTGCAATCCACTCACAAACACATAAAAGGTGGCAGCGGAACTACTGATCTCAATCACTTGCTGCCGTTGCTCTTCAGTTTTCTGTAAAAGTTTCCTCTCGAGAAAACATATTATTGAGATTAACGCAGATTCATGCAGAATTTCAGAACACAAATCTACAAGAATTTACAAGCTGCCCACAAATTCCAAGTTGCCCGTGAACCATATTCTGCTGTAGGATCTTCGTTTTAACGCCAAATCCGCATCTGTGAGTAACATACATGAGATTCTTACCAGTCCACAAGCTTCGATTCTCATTCTGGTTTCTTATATTCATCACAGTTGATCGCTTTTGGTCACTTGGAATACAATCCACAGGCATCTGCAGAATTTTTGAATACCCACCAAGATTTCGGTTTCGATTCTGATTTTGATCCTCTTTAGGCTCATCAATTTCTCTGTTGTTTTCTTGAAACTTCCTCGTTTCTTTCAAACCGTTCATAATTCTCTTAGCTTCGTTCCCCAAACCAACAGCGCACCAAGCATCTGCAACAAGTTTAAAGGTGCTAAACTCGGGATGAACGCCTTTATCTTCCATAACTTTTAGCATTTCCTCAGCTTTCCATGGATGTTTCGCTTCGCCATAACCCCATATCAAGGTCTCAAATGTTTTTAAGTTCGGAGAAATACCCATATCACACATTTTCTCAAAAACCCGAATGGCATACTCCATTTTACCCGCGCTGCACCAACCGCTTATGATGGTGGTGAATATAACAACATTAGGGCGAATGCCCGCTTTAGCCATGCTTATCAAGAGAGATTCAGCCTTCTCGGTTTCTCCAGCTCGAACATGGCCTTTAGCAAGAATGCTGAAGGTGTGAGTATCGGGAAGTATGCCGGCCTTTACCATGTCATCGAAGATCTCTTGGCATTTGTCCATGAGTCCAGCTGAACTCCAAGCATTCATGATTGTGCTAAATGTTATCACATCCGGCTTCACCCCGAATTCTTCCATTAATGTCAACACCTATCATCACATAGGCATAAGAGAGAACATTGAGGATCAAAAGAAACTTGCTTTCCGTATCTAGAATGTTGACATTTGTAAGATGGTTGATTGCGAAAATTTAAACTTTGAAGGTGGTTTTATGAAAAATTGAAAAGTTTTGATAATTAAGTGAAAAATGACTGCTTCTAAAGGCAGTTTTCTGTTAAAAACCCCAACCTGAATAACAAATGTGAACTACTACAAGAATCCAAGCGAATACCTCATCGACGCCATCAGAATCCATAACATCAAGAAATCCTTTGATAAGGGAGTTGAAGACAACCAAATTTGGAAGCACCCCAAGATCCTTCATCCGGTAAACAAACCGTAACGCATCACCCATGTTTCCTTCGCTACAATATCCACTCACAATAATACCACAAGTTCTCTCGTTTGGCTCAATTTTGTTCCTCTGCATCTCATATATTATCGCCTCAGCTTTGCTCGTCTCTCCACTCTGTGCATAGGCCCTCGCTAACGTGTTGTAAGTGACAACATCAGGTTGTAAACCAGACGCCACCATTTTATACACTACGTTCCACGCTTCTGCTAAGTTCTTCTTACACCAAGCTCGAACAAGAATGTTATAAGTCATGTCATTTGGCTTTACATTTTCTTCTTCGGACATAAACTCGAGTAATTTCACAGATTCTTCAGGCTTACCAGCCAATCCATAACCTTTCATTAAAGTATTAAAAGTGCTTGTAGTGGGCTTGCAACCATTTTCCTTCATTTTATAGAAGATTTTCATGGCTCCTTTGATATTATTAGATTCACAGTAAGCATTTATAGCAGCATTGAAGAAGATTGAATCGGGTTTGAGACCCTTTTCTTCAACCATAGAGATAAGAGAAGGAATTGAGTTCACCTTCTTTTGGAGAGTAATGGCGGCTAAGAGCGTCGTGTATGTTACAAGAGTTGGCTGGTGTCCCTCTTCGTTTAAAGTTTCGAAAATGGAAAATACCTCTTGAGGCCTTCCCTTTTTGATTAATTTGGTCATTACTTTTGTTCTTGACATCACTGTTCTGCAACTGTTGTTTCCCAGACATGCAAGGCACTGGTTCGTCGGGAGATCATCAGAAGCTGCGGCTGAATACACTTTATCCTAAAAACCACAATCGAAATTCAAATTTTAAAACGATTCTCAAGTTGTGGCTCATTACATAGCACAAAAAGTTAGAAATATAATTATGGGCTTGTTTGGGTAAGCTTCTTTTTTGAAAAGAGAAGTGTTTCTTTCATGAAAAAAGTACTTTTTGAGGATTTTAGACTGCTTGACCTGAAAATAAAAGTGCTTTAAATTGAAGTAGAAATTATTTTTCTACTTTTAAGCCATTACAAACACGAAAGGATCTATCTAAACGTACTTTTTTGCAAAATTCAAAACATGGAGATAGTTTTAAAATCGGGTTTGCTTTTTTCTTCATAAGCAAACAAGAGTTCTTGATGATACCATGGTAGGCGAAGCTCGGGCCCATTTCTCCCTCCTGGTTGTTTCCCCTCGATGCTTTCCCATACAATGGCTTTGCTAATCTTTAGCTCCAACTTCTTCTCTTCCGGGTTCCTACCAAGTTGGCTTACCATAAGGCCTTGGTAGGAAACAAGCCGGAGGCTTTAAATCCGAACCAGGAAACTTTGATAATTATACCCGAGCCTTCATGACCTCTGTGGAGACAGCCAGTTAGTCGTCTCTGAACGAAACGCTCTATAAAGTATGCTAGTCAGTCCATTAGAATTCTTGGCACATCGATGCCTTCTTTAGCATTCATCTATGCTCAAACTTAAACTTGGATCAGGTAGCTAAGGGAACAGGTGCTGGAAATGAAAGTCACTTAATATCTTAATATAAAGAAGAGAGACTATTGGGGTTTGAGCAAGAGACGTTTTGGTCAAAGATGCCCCAATACTACGTCGAGAAACCAATTATTTCAAATGCTTATTATCTGATATGAAGGTATAGTGTGGAGATATTCATGTTTTTCACAGCCAATTTGAGTACAACATGATAATGTTACGTTATAATAGCTGTTATAGAGACTGAAATGAATACAAAAATGGAGCTCAACAGATTTAGCATCAATCAATTGAACACAATCCCAGTGTAGACATGAAAATTTTATCATTACATGTGCGCCCTAAAAGGAAATGATTTATATGAAAGTCAACATTTGACTAAGTTCAACTCACTAAAAGTCAACATTTGGATTAAATTTGGGTCAGCCCAAACAACCTCAAACTCTAAATGACTTCCAAGTCCAAGTCCAAATCCAAATCCAAATATTTCTCAAGTCGAACCTAAAATACCTCTCAAGTCAGATCAAGCTCAAAACGACATCCAAGTCCAAATCCAAATGTTTCTCAAGTCATAGATAAAATGACTCTCAAGTCAAAGCCTAAGCCTAAAATGACTTTCAAGTCAAAGTCCAAGTCCAAATAACTCTCAAATCGAATCAAGCCCAAATAACTCCTAAGTCGAAACTAAAGCAAAAATGACTTACAAGTCAAACCCAAGCCAAATCAAGCCTAAAATGACTTTAAAGTCAAACCCTAAACCCAAATGAATTCCAAGTCGAACGTAGGCCCAAATTTAAGCCCGTAAAGCCTTAATTAAAGCTAATTCGGGCCCATTGCTACAAAGTTAAGCCCATGCCCCAAAGTAAGAGCTCTTCTTCTATAAATAGAGGAGTCCCTCTTCATTTGAAGGGGGCTTGAAAAAGAAAAGGAGCCAAAGACTCTCCCGAAGAAAATAAAGGAAAACTACTTGTACTCTCTTCTCCAAAGCCTCCAAATTCAAATGAAGTAGAGACTAAGCTTTGTGCCCTCTACCTTTGAAGTCAAAACCAAATCAACCTTCAAGATGGAGATCAAGCCACGTGCCCTCTACTTTGAAGAAAATCACTTGATCAAAATCAAGCTTCATGCCCTCCTTCAAGTTTCTAAGTTCAAAAGCCCAAATCATCCTTGAAGATCGAGATCAAGCCATGAGCCTTTACTTTTGAAAAAAATACTTGACCGAGATCAAGCCCCGTGCCCTCTTTCAAGTTTCCAAGTCCAAGCCATTGACAAAGGACTCATAAAGTCTCTAGGAGACCGAATCAGAGGATTTTTGTGTATTGGTAATTAGCATACGTATACAAAGATTGTACCCATATTTTCTGAAGAAATACAAATTTTTATATTTGTGCAGCATTTATTTCATGCATTTATTTTGTTCGAAATTTTGTGATTACACCCAGATGCAAACATAGGGGGCTAACATATCAAATCCAAATTGGGGAATTATAAGAAGGGATGAACTCTAGGTCTAACTAAAAGCTGGAAATTCTTCACTTGCAAAATCCCAGATAAAGGCCATCGGGCTTTCGTCTAGTGGTTAAAACACTATCAAAGCTATGGGCTTAGGACATGAGGTCATTGTTTGAATACCTCTGCCAAAGACTCGCTTACTTAAAAGAAGGCAAAGCTATATTTGTATCCCACAATAGTGTAAGTCGTTAGAGTTGGTGTAGTAGTGGTACCGAACCAAATGTCCCAAAATTTTAAATTGATAAGTAATGGTCCAAGAATTATTTTGTAGTCTAAAATGCCCCCTCCCCCAAATGCACCGGCCTGCTCATACCTTGTGTAGAAATATATTATTATTTAGAGTGAGTGCTGCTGAGATTCGCTTATTAGCTTAAACATTTGGGGTAGTTAGTTCCTCAATATAGTACAGACTTTTGTTGACAAAGAGTTCACAAGCTCGATCCCAACAATCCTCACTTTCAACATTTATATAATTTTAGCGCAAAGTATGGGTAGACTTGCACATTATACATACTCCAAGTCCAACGGGTATTTGCCCAAGAGGGCATGTTAGAGTATAAAACAATTTTTAGACATTCATCCATCAGCTTAAACTCTTAGAATAGATAATCCCTTTACTATATTTGTATAATATACCATGTTGAATTATGAAGGAAACAACCTTTTATCCTTCATTCAATTTATTATGTCTTGGCTTCAAATCACATTCTCGGAAAATGTTATATCCTACAACAACAACAACAGACCCGGTGCTTCAAGGGCTCCCGCATAAGCGGGATCTGGGAGGGGTGGATGTGCGCAGCCTTACCCCTTCAGGGTTTAACCCTGCCGAGAGGCTGTTTCCGAGGACCCCCAACCTTATAAGTTTGGCAACACGAGGACTTCCGAGGAGGTCACCCATCCTGGTACTACTCTCGTCTAAGCATGCTTGACTTCGAAGTTCTAATAGGATCCAGTTGCATTAGTGCCTAGTAAATAAACCTGGAAAATGTTATATCCTCCTTAATATTATTATAAAAAAAATCGTTGCAGTTGAAAAAAATAGCGTTCATCAAAATTCAATTAGCAATTCACCACAACAACAAACAAAACCCACAATTTCACAGGAAACCCTTAAGATTCTAAGATATAAAAACATGCATAAACTTCACTAAAATCCCCACAAAATCAATCAATACTCAAGAAGAGAATCAAGTAAACACTAGTCAAAAATAATGAAATTCTGCATAAAAATTGGAATCTGGGTATCATTTTTCTAATCTTTTTAGCGTACCTGGAGTGTTTGTGGATGAAGAACTGAAGAGGGAGGAGGAGAGAGAAAGCAAACAAGGAGGAAGAAGAAGAACAAGAAGTAGAAGAAGAGTGTGTTGTGTATTGTGACATGCAATGTGAAATCTTATCTACACAATTTTGGGAGCTCTCCACCATTCGTTGTTTCCATTTTTATTGGCTCATTTCTATGTAATTTAATATTTAATATTTTAATTCATGTAAAAGTGAAACGAAACGAAGACGTGAAATTAACTTGAACATGTCAACAATTTAAAGAGTAATTTGGAATCCACCGGAAGCGATAAAGAAACCTAGGTTTTATATTGAGCAATACAATCAGCTATAGCAAGTATTTGTAAGCAAAATAAAAAAAACTTTAAAATGAGAAATTACGAAAATCCTATTACATTATCTGTGAACTATAAAAGTGGTCCAAAAACACGTTTAGAGGCTAAATTTGGGAGGAAAATAGGTGGGGCCAGCGGCAAAGTTGCAGGGTTGTATAGATCGGTCTGAGAACTTTGATTTGACAGGTTAGGGGCTTCGTAACTCCTTATGGATCAAAAGTTATGGCCGTTTGAAGTTGCCTGCGGAAATTAAATCCTCTAGCCCAACCGTTTGGATTTTTGGCAGTCCAATTGCTCCATAAACTCTTCAACTACTCGTCCTACATAAGCATCGATTCAAACAATATACCCTAACTCAGGGTTAAGCATGTGAAATCATTGAGTCTCCTAGTTGATTTGGCGACTTGAATTAGCTATCTAATATGCCACCATATTAGCTTTATTGAAGCAGTGATTATAACGAAAGTTTTTTAATAAAAATTTCACTATTACATTCAACCTGAATATTCATACTCATATTGACTGATTTAAGGAGAAAAGGTGCTCTCTTAAATGACTAACTGTTCTAAAAATTTAAAACGAAGAGCGGAGGCTCTAAAATATTTTATATTCTTACATTTTCTTAAATTATTTATTGTAAAGAGGAACTTCATATATTTTTGGGGTTCATTTACCAGGCACTAAGACATCAGATCCATTAGAACTCTGAGTTAAGTGTGCTTGGGCGAGAGTAGTACCATGATAGATGACCTCCTAGGAAGTCCTCGTGTTGCCAATCCTATAAGATGGGGGATCTTCAGAAACAGCCTTTGTCCAACAGATTTTTTGAGTGTTTGAGTTTATTTATGGCATGAAACAACTCGCAGCATAGGTCTAGCTTATTGATACGTTCCAGAAAATTCTACTCTAATACATTTGATTTTTTTTACCAAAAAAAACCCATGCTCGAAAAGAAAAAGAATAATATGTTTTTTTTCGGGTTTGAGTTTTTTTGGTCCCAGTGTATCTTGTCTTTACCTTGAATTTTTTTCCTCGGTTAACTATAATTGTTGTTTTGCCTATATTTGCGGGTTCTTTAATTTTCTTTCTCCGTCATAGAGGAAATAAGATCATTAAGTGGTATACTATACGTATTTGTATTTTATGACTCCTTTTGAAGGGGTAAGACTGTTTATATCCATCCCTCCTAGACCCCGCTTATACGGAAGCTCTTTGAAGCACTAGGTCTGTTATTGTTGTTTGTCGTAGAAACTTCATATATTTTTATATTTATGATATTAACTAGAGGTATGCGATTTGCCACGGTTGCTTTTCCTAAGAATCATGAAAATCTATTTGTCACTTCTCCAGTAAAATAATTTGTTTTTATATAAAATTTTATATGTAGTCTGTACAAAATATATATATAGATTTTTTAAAAAAAAGTTCTTTTAAAAAGTTAGCATTTTTTACTTAACTACTATAATTTTATAATTTTTTCAAAAACCTATTTTTTTTTTCAATCAATCACATTAAATTATATTGTTGGCTAAACGCACCCTTACTCCTATACGTTTAAAAAATAAACAGTCTTTACATTAACTCAAAATATAAGGTCTGACCTTTATTAACACAGGCCGCCATGGCCCAAATAAAAGTAAAAGACTTTCGAGCTTATATTTCAATTGGACTTAAAATTATATTTGGAGCCTTTTAAATGAGCCATCCACTATTTATTATTTGGCAGCTAAAAAAAGTTAAATGAAAATTTGGTTAAATATTTGAGATATGTAATTATATGATATAAAAATATTAAATTTCTAAAACAAAAGAAAAGCAACATATCTAGTGTTACAAGGGCTCCCGCTTAAGCAGGGTCTGGGGGGTAGATGTGCGTAGCCTTCCTCCTTCAAGGTATTACTGTTAAAAAGAGACTGTTTCCGAGTGTTCCCAACCTGAGGGTGAAGACTTCTGAGGAGGTCACCCATCTTGGTACTGCTCTCCCCTAAGCATGTTTAATTTCGAAGTTCTAATGAAATCCAGTGATAACATGTTGGTATCCTTTCTGTATACTAATAACTTTTTATTATATACATATCCAACTGGGTTGGCTGCCAGCAGTTACACAGCAATTTCCGTTGACATTGTTTCCAGAACAATATTTTTCGGTCAATAAAAATAGAACAATATTTTATTTCAATAATAAAAATTTGATATATATCATTATTAATATTAATTAATAACACAATTTATTTTATTTTAATAACTCAGTGTTTTTTTCCCCATGTTGTCATATATATATATATATATATATATATATATATATATATATTGAATATTTATATTAATATGTTTAAAATTTTCTGACTAATGTTATTACCAAAGGAAAAAAAAAAAAAAAAAAACATTCTTAATGCCGCAAGGGCTCCCGCCTGAGCAGAGTTTAGAAGAGGTGGATGTATGCAGCCTTCCCCTTTCAGGGTACCCTGAAGGGAGACTGTTTACCAAAACAAATTTATGAAAATTAATTTTTTGACAATACAAAGCTATATTAACCAGTAAATATCTTGAACTAGACACCAAACATGGTTACGTAAAACGCAAGATTTTTCTTCATTGCCACGCAGTTGACCACCGAGTTACAATTTCTCGGAACCTAGACAAAATACGAGATTACAAAGTATGACAAGAGCAAGTTAAGATCACCCTATTTTGTTGTTATTATTTAGTAATGCTTGGCCAACTTGCACATATAACAACTTGCTATTTTTTGGTGATTGTGTTACCATTTGCTATTTTTAATGTATCTATTTGAAGTCATTAAAAATTTGTTTCTTTGACATTTTATTTCTTTTGGCCATGTTTGGTCAATGTTTTCTTTCTTTAAAAAATAATTTTTTTTAGGCAAAAAAAAAATATATTTTTTTAAAGAATTTTAGACTGCCTGATATGGAATGAAAATTACTTTTAAATAAAAATAAAGCTACTTTTCTTCTTTTAAGCATAAACAGTAAATTATTGTTTCTCTTTTAAAGTGAAAATAGAATTAAAAAAAAAATTTCAGGTAAAAATACTAGGGGATATTTCGAATATGGAGAAAAATATGTCATGGAATATATATATATATATATAGAATCACCGTATTAAGTTTATGTATAAATAATATGATACGAGCCAAGATAGGATTAGGCGTGTTGATATGGGAAGACGCCAACCCATCAGCTTGCCTATCCATCCCGCCATGTGTCATGCCACCAATTACCCATCCCGTCATGTACCCACACGCCACGCCATCTCGAAGACAACCTGCTAAGCTGCAATCTCCCAGTTAACTCACCTACGACTCACCACATCACCACTCTAGATATTTTGTACATATTTTATCTTAATTCTCTATAAATAGGATTAAGGAGGCTCAGTACGGATTATGCTAAGATGATTATGGATATGTGATGTAACTCGCTCCCCTCTAATTTCTCTAGATTTCTCTCCTTTCTTCTATGTCTTGCTCCCCGTTTCTTACTATCAATTTAATATAAATCTTATGTTTCAATGGTTGATTTGTAATCGTAAGCTTGATCATATTTGATTTCGTAACATTATATAATGAATTTTAAAGAAGTAATACGAATTATAATTCTTTTAACTTATTATTTTTATATGGTCATTAAAATTATATCAATAAATTTCCCTACTCTCTATAATATTATTAATATATATAGAAATAATATTAAAATTTAATTATATTTCTATTATTAATAATTTTTAAAAATTTATTACGTAGTTACTCTATGGTTTGGTCAATTATCACCTTAGTATCGGATCCCATTAGAACTCCGAAGTTAAGCGTGCTTGGGCGAGAGTAGTACCAGGATGGGTGACCTCCTGGGAATTCCTCACCCTCAGGTTAGGGGCACTGGGAAACAGCCTCTCTTCAGTTTAACACCCTGAAGGGGGAAGGCTGCGTACATCCGCCCCCCCCTAGACCCTGCGTAGGAGGGAGCCCTTGAGGCACTGGGTATGTTCTTTTTATCTTGAGGTTCAAAAAAATTTATTACTTTGGTAACTTGATGTCTTAAAAGTTTATCAATTTGGTACCCCTCTACTGAAATTCGATGAATTTTCGTTGTAAAATGCTCAAGTGGAATATGATATTGACAACATACAAATATTTTAATTAAAATTTGATGATTCCTTACCAAAAAAAGACGACGGGACACTTTATTTTGATAATATATAAATAATTTATATCAAAATTCAGTTAATGTTTTTATCATAATTTGTTGAGTTTTTACCACAACAATTTTGACACAATGTTTATGTATTAGCCTATAGTCATACACTAAATCAGCATTTTTTACATAAGTTTGGTCATATTCGTACAAAAATTCATCTGGAAAACTAAGTCATAAAAAATCCAAACATTATGATATCTGATTATATATATTAAAATGTTAGGTTATAATTTTTTAGCATTAATATTGTGCGTGCTGCAAGTATAAAAACATTGAATTGCGTGTTAAAATTTGTACAAGTCAGTCATTGGGGGCCATGGCTTCTTCGTCAACTAATTATTATTCACCGCATTATGACGGAGACTATAACAACTACGGCTACCCGTCGTTGGAGTATCTGCTGGCGGCGCTGCGGCTACAGGGGGGTGGCACCGCTGCAGAGCTGCCAGCGGAGGGTGTCAGTGTGGACCCAGCCACCGCAGCAGCGGTGCAGCGGCAAGTGATAGAGCAGCAGCAGCAGCAGCAAAGGAGCAGCAGGTACCCGGAGGGATGGGACCTGTTTCCTTTGCCTCTTAAAGAGAGAGGTATTCCTGTTATGTGGGGTGGTACTCCTCCTGATCATGTTATGTTATTCTATGAAATTGTTTATATCAGTCTAGTAAGAATATTATATTACAGTTATGAAAGAAAATAAATCAAAATATAAGTAAGGAAATAACTTTTTTAAAAGTTTAAAGTAATGGGTGAAGACTCATGAATGATTTTATATCTACCTCGTATCTTGTGCTCATGATGAATTATATTAATAAATATTAAAAATGAGGAGCTATTGAGATTCAAACCTATGGTAATACCTAGTGCCTCAAGGGCTCCTGCCTAAGCAGGGTCTGGGGAGCGAATGTATGTAGCCTTCCCCCTTTAGGGTATTCCCCCTAAAGAGAGGCTGTTGTCGAGTACCCCCAACCTGAGGGTGAGGGCTTCCCAAGAGATCACCCATCTTTGTACTGCTCTCACCCAAGCACGTTTAACTTCGAAGTTCTAATGGGATCCGGTAACGGCGTATTGGTACCCTCATTGGTAGATTCAGACCCATGGCCTTTTAGTTAACAAAGTTCTGATACCATGTTAAGAAACCAATTTTTTCTAAAATTTAAACTGATTAGTGGAGACACACGAATGCTTTTATACTTAAAACGATCCATTAGACCATTTTAGTGAGATCAGAAGTTTCTACTTCTGCATTAAGGGTAAATAAGTAACTTTAATTTAGATAGAGATCTATAAAAATGATATGCTAAAGATAGACTATAATCATAGGTATAGTCTGTCTAATACAAAATTGTTGAAATATTATATGATAGGTATTGATGTGGATCGTGATAGATACCTGCCCTTGTACCGCGCCATACTTAACGGAGACTATGAAACTGTCGCTAGCTTTATTGAAAATGACCCGGACGCAATGAGAACAAGGATCTCCATTTTCGGGTTGACTGCACTTCATATTGCTTCTATGCAACAACAATGGCAAATAGTTGAAATGCTGGTCGAGTGCATGGACCCCGAGGACCTCGAAACTCAAGACCTCAGAGGATGCACTGCCCTACACTATGCTGCAATGAGTGGGAGCCTTCGAGGGGTCAAGGCTATGGTGAACAAAAACCCTAGATTGACTCAACTTGCTTCCCGTGCAGGTGACGTATCTGTGTCACTATTTATTGGCTTGATTTGTGCTAACGATCACACATGTGAGCTCAATGTCAAAAGTCCTGTATTGGGTTATGATGCACTTCAATTTTTGGTATTGAGAAGATTCTAAATAATAGTAATCCAATTGAACGGTCAAATTGTAGTTGACCTGTTGCCCAACTTGCTTGGCTCATCTATATGGACAAGTCAACATGGGTCAAACCCTCTTGGAAGTGGGTGAAACCAGTTCGTTTTAGGGGAAAAACTTCCCAACCCAGTTCGACCTAGTGACACGTCTCTTTGGCAGATTAGGTCAATTCGAGTTATGATGAGTCTGACACAGGTAACAAGGCCCGCGTGAGTCTAAGCAGGTTAGATTCAGGTAGGGTCCAAACGGGTTGAATCCTACTCAAACCCGGGTCAGATTTGCTTAGACCCGTGTTAAAAAAATGGCAGGAGATGTGGCTGTACATACAGCAGCATGGTCGGCAGGCTTAGCACAGCAGAAAGAAGTAGTGTGGTACCTGGCGTTGACCACCAGAGATGAGCAGCCAAATAGTCCTTTTGGGAGTCCCCGTGGTGCCAACCTCATCATCAATGTCATTTGCTTGGAATATCTTGGTATGTTGGACCCAACTTTTTAATTCAAAGCTCTAATACTATGTCAATGAACTAATTGTATAACACGTTAAAGTTGTTAGGCATATACAAATAAGTATTTTATACCCTACCGAATGTTTTGTACTAATGTTACAAAATGATGGTGAACTTTCCAATGTGAAACTATTCAAGCTTGACTTGACATGCTGAATTAGTTGCAATTCTATTTCCTATTTTGATGGAATTGGAAATGGATAATCACAAGAGTAGAAAGTTAGAATTATTAATTCCATAACTAATCATTTCAAGCTTTGAGCCGATAGAGTTAGATCATTCATTGTTTTGGGTCAAATAAGGCCGGATTTCCATGGGACTGGATCATGTTGTGCTTGAGGTATTCAAATTTCGGTCAACTCGTATCATGTTTAGGTTGCATAAGATTCTAGTTTAAGTAGATGGGTCATTTTGGAATTCGGGCAAGCATAAGTTTGAGTTGAGCAAGGTGATTTAAAGTCCTCATTAGATCGAATCATTTCCTGTTGACTATATAATTTAATGATTTGTGACTAATGTAAGCGATAATTTTCCGATATAATGTTGTGATATTTGTTTATAAAATAAAATGGAACAGATGTAGCAGTGTATTTGGTGAAGCAATATCCACATTTGGCAATTGCAGCAGATGATAATCATCATGCACTCTCGTTGCTGGCCTGGAAACCCCACTTATTTCCCAGTCAAACCGTACTTGGTGTCTGGGAATCCCTCGTTTATCCCTGTCAGTTTACATCTTCTTAACCAAATTTTGTTTTTACTGTTACTGTTATTGTTATTGTTGTTGTTGTTATTATTCTGATATATTATCTGGCTTTTTTGTGTTGTAGTCATGCCCGGGGAACTCGATTACGATAACCCTCTAGTTAGCTCACAGCCTTCGTGCTCTCAGGTTTGTTAAATGTAGGCAATATATTACTTTGATATTCTAAACTTTGGTCTTTTGTTCTTTAGATTGTTTGATGTTATAATATGTATAATAAGGTATTTTGAGATATATTCTATACTAGATCTTATGAATTTTCATTGGAAAAAGCTGATGTGATGTATGATTTTGATATAGAGGTGGTGACTAATGTTTATGTGTATTCAAAATTGGAATCCGTTCAATATTTTTTTTTCTGAACTTATGCTAGAAGTAATCGAGTGTCATATTAATATTTTTTGATGAAAATTCGTTGCCTTACATGAAAATTTGACACAGTGATAAAATATTAAATAATATTCAACATATTAAAATATTATACTAACTAGGTAATAAATACTCAAATATCAGACTATGTCAATTAGAAATCTCAAATTATTTTGATATTGAATATATGTATGTTCTTTTTTGTTCCAGCAATACTCCAAACTTGATTTGCTGATTTGGGAGTGGACTCTTAAACTTGGTATGTCATAATTAGAAATCTTATTATATTATGAGTTAAATTAGTTATTTTATTGTCTTGAGTCATATTTTTGTGTATTGAAACATGACCTTCGGGCCCACAGTCGGCTCTCTTGGATGTTTTGGTGTAATGATTGTTTGCTTTCGAGCCATATCCTGCACTACTGTGCTTTCTCGGGCTTCTATTCTAATTTTCAAAGACAATGAAACATGACTTCTCGTTAGTGGTCAAAGTAGTCCACTTGCATTGCCCGTTACCATCGCTTGCCAGCTTGCCTCATCACACCATAGGTTGACTATAACTACTATTCACTACTGAGATTGTTTATTATCTATCATTATATTAGATTTAAACATGTATCTGAACGCTCTATAATGTTAAAAGGATCTTTTTGCATTACATAACTAAACATCACATAATAAAAATCTATGGATCTTATACAAATATTCCAAAATTGGGGGAGAGAGGGGAGGGGGGGGGGGGGGGGGGGGGGGGAGTGAACGTCCCTCGAACTTGTGACCTTGGCATGGCGTGTTGCCACTCTAACCACTAGGCCAAATCGGGGAAGGAAACACATTGGTCAAGTTACTTTATGATATTTGATGGAAGTCTATTATTATTTGTGTTGGTCTTTTCCTCTCTATTCGTTTATCCGCAGTTCCCGGCATGAAAAGAGTGAACGAGGAAAAGAGAAGGCACAAGTACGCGACGGAACTAGTAAAAGAGATAACCAAACAAGCATCAAGAATGAGCAACCAAGAGCTCCTTAGCTATTGCCACGACTACTTTGTGGTAGCCCATGCTGCATGCAGTGGCACAGTGGAGGTCGTAAGGGCTTGCCTTGAAATGTTACCTGACTTGGTTTATATGTCCACCAAGGCTCTGTCTGTGGTTCAGATCGCAGTCACATTTAGACAGGAGAAAATCTTCAATTTAATGCAAAAACAGATAGCACAAAACAAGATTTTGGCTCAGTGGAGAGACGATTCTAACTTCACCACCTTGCATTATGTTGCCAAACTGGCCCCCTCTCGGATCCTAAAGTCAGTTTCTGGTGCTCCTTTGCAAATGCAAAGGGAGTTGCAGTGGTTTAAGGTATATATGTGTGCTAATGCTACTTTTTGAGGCGTTTTTAATTGACTCTGTCTAGAATTATCTCAAAAGGTTAAGTTAATTATGAAGGTTTTAGAATGGTTTTATATACTCTAATATGCCACTTCAAACAAATATTTATTCGGCTTAAACATGTAGCTTGTACTTGAAATGTCTTGATGTGAAGCGCGGGGCTTATTGATATTTAAACTCGTAACTTCTCGGTCAACATGACTCTATGATATCATGTCGAAGAACCAACTTTCCTAAAAATTTAAGCTAATAGATGAAAGTCCAATTATAATTTTATACTGTAATAGTTTGAAAAATAGATTGACCTGCTATAATCTTGCTTAAATCAACCCCAAAAAAAAAAAAAAAACCGTATATATTGAGTCAAGAGTTGTATAAACCCAAGACTCTGTGGGTCTGACTTGTGACAAATTCATGACTTGACTCAACTCTATTTATACATGAGAAGATTGATTACGGGTCAAGTAAGGTCTAGTTCTTTTTTGCCTTTGACCTGACTTAATTTGACTTGCATGTACGAATAAGTTAACATGTTTAAACAGATGGGTTCAGAAGATCCTGACATGGGTTGATCCGAATCGTCACCTGTTCAGTTGGACAAGGGCGAATAGGACTAGTTCTAAGACATGATCAGTCTAAAGGCGGGCGACAATAAATGTACCCATACCAAACATGAACCAAACCGAAGAAATGTCCAACTGAAAGATTAAAGACTAAACTGAGTAACATCATATCATGTTCAAGCATCACTTAGTAATTATATAAAACTTCCATTCCTATCCAATCATTGAATTTTTCCCTTTTTTTTTTTCCTTTAAGGCAGTGGAGAAGTTGATTCCACCGTTTTACAAGCACATCAAAGCTGAAGGCTACGAAGCACGTGAATTGTTCACCAAGGAACACAAAGACTTGATGGAAAGTGGAGAAAAATGGATGAAGGATACCTCTAATTCTTGTATGGTTGTTACCACCCTAATCGCAACGGTAGCCTTTGCAGCTGCTTTCACCGTGCCAGGCGGCAACAACGGGGAGAATGGCATCCCAATATTCCTAGGCAAAACCTCTTTTTTGGTCTTTGCAGTCTTAGATGCTTTCGCCTTGTTCAGTTCCATCGCGTCCCTTATCATGTTCTTGTCCATCTTGACGTCGCGCTATGCTGAGGAGGATTTCCTCGAGGCGCTCCCTAAGAGGCTTATCATTGGGTTGGCGTCCCTCTTTATTGCCATAGCGACCATGATGGTGGCCTTCGCTGCCACCTTGTCTATCGTCCTTAGTCACAAATACAAGTGTATTGACTTGCATCCCAGTTGGCTTGTTTGTAAAGCTGCAACTTCCGTTGTTTGTAGAGATGATGAAATCGACGTATTGGAGTGGTATCAGCAAAGGACATGGAAATCTTTATGTCGAGTCATCTCATTGATGGCAAATAATAGGGATCATGATAACTCTTATGTGACTTAGCATTGTTATTGTACCTTAATATCCAGGAAAATAAGAAAATAAGACATATGATTCTGACAATGTGAACATGCTACACCAATATTGTTGTATGAAAATCTGTTAGATTTTGAAACAAGACATTTTATTTGATAAAATCGTGAAAAATATCAAGACGTTTTATTATAATACTATGATACTTATGTGAGAAATATCACAATCTAAGAGAATGTAATGTAAGTAATCAATTCCCCAACTAATATGTGATAGTTAATTTAATATATGAAATTAAATGATTATCTATTTTTGTTACAAAGGGTGTTAAAAAAAAAAAAATACATCCTTAATTTTTTATAATAGCCTTTGTTTTTATAAACAAAAACCACAATCAACTCAAATTCAATCGAGCCAAACCCAGCAAAACTCAACCTGAATTGATTACGAGCCTTACATAATCCGAATCCAAACATAAATACTCGTATCCAACCCTAAAATGAGCAAAAGCTATAATAATTAGATCAATCCCAATCGATAAATCAAGCTCATTACAAATCCAAAATGATCAAAACCAAATAAACACATCCAAACTCGACTCAATTGATCTGATTACCTCACGTAATATAATTATATTATTGGGGGTTATTTACTCAATTGGTTTATGATTTTTTTAACTTTGTTTTAATCCATCCCTCGTCTTTTCTTCTGTTTAAATGCATTTATAAATTTGTTTAAATTGAATGCTCATCTTTTTTCTTATTTAATACAGTACCTTATATTTTATTTATGACAAAATAGTGTTTAGTATTTATTCAATTCTAGTCACCAATTTATAAGGGCCTAATTCACATAAGAAAAGATCATAAATTAATTTGCATAAGTTTACAAATATTATAAATTATTTTCAATAAAATAAAAGATGAAAAATTAATTTGAATAAGAACGCATGATTAACCCCATGTTTGATAACGAGGTAAAGCGGGGATAAAGGGGGAAAAAGATAATGAGGGTTAAAATCTTTTCTGGTTTGGCAAGTCCTATGCCTCGTTTGGTTACCACATGAATTGAATTCCTGTGTGAGGTTGTATTTCATGAAAATTTAATTTCTCTATCAATTTTTCAGGAATTAGGTAAAACACGTTTGGTTGTCAGGATAAAAAATATAACTTCTTTGGAGAGGATAATTAAAAACGAAAGATTTAGAACTTACCTAGAGGGGGTTAGGTGAGTTACTTCTTGCGTTTCGAAGGAACTGAAAATTGTTTAGCAACTTTCACTTCCTACATTCTGCCTACTTCATACCGCCAACAAGAGCCAAAATTCATACTTTCCATAATTTTTTACTTCCTGCATATCAAACAAGGCCTTATTAAGGGATAAAGCAAGATAATAGGGGATAAATTTTTACCCCGTTACACCTCCTATAACTCCATTTTCTGTAACCTCAAATTAGAAGTAAAGAAGGGGAGGATAATTTTTAAAATATTTTGAAAATTTTGCCTTTATTATGTTATATCTCTCTCTACCCTTATGCTTTGTTTGGCAACAGGGCAAAGGAGAATAAAGAAGGGTAAAGAACAGGAGGACAGAGAGGGGCAAAGAAGAGGAAGGTAAGATAATATTCTACCCTTATTTGAATATGTCAAATCAAGAGGGGTAAGAATAAAGAGAGGTAAATAAGTTATCTTTGTTCGATAATTGGGTAGAGGGATAAGGGTAAAGAAAATTATAATTAAAATAAGAGCAAAATTATTCAAAATCTTTTAAAATTTTACCCTATTCCCCTTTACTCCCCAAATTGAGGGTTAAAAAAATAGGGGTCAAGGGGGGTAAAAGAGGACAATGGGAATTAACTTTTTGCCCCTTATTATCCTTCATTATTTTTAAAAAAATTTGCTAAACAAAGTTAAGAATTTACCTCATATTACCCTTAACTAGGAGTGTAAATGAGCCGAGCTAGGCTCACAAAGTCCTCGCAAGCCAGCTTGTCATGAAGCTCGAAAAGCTCGGCTCGCTTTGAGCCCGAGCCGAGCCCGAGCCTATTGAAGCTCGAGCTCGTAGGCTTGCGAGCCTAAACGAGCCTAAATGAGCTTTTTTTAATATAATATATTTGCTTAAATATTGCTCAATGAATGCATATTGGAGACTAAATAAGCCGAGCCCGAACTTAAACGAGTATATATTGAGATTAAATGAGCCGAAATATTGCAAGCCTAGTTTGAAGTTCACTAAGCTTAGATCGAGCCGAGCCGAGCCGAGCCCGAGCTTTTGAAGAGAGCCCGAATTTTCAAAGCTTGTCGAGCTTCGAGCCTGGCAGGCTCGGGCTCGGCTCTGCTCATCTCAAATACACCCCTACCCTTACCTCGCTTTACTCTTGTTTATGCTCTGTTTGGCAACTGGATAAAGGAGGTAAAGAGGGTTAAACAGGGAGAGGCTAATATAATATCCTATCATTATTTGGATATGTCAAATTAAGAAGGGTAAGTGTAAAAAGGGGTAAATGAGTTACCCTTACTTGGCAATTAGGTAAAAGGATAAGAGCAAATAGAGTTTTTGTTAAAATAAGGATAAAAATGTCTAAAAATTTAAAAAAATTACCATTACCCTCCTTTACCTCCCAATTTGGGAGTTAAAAAATTTGGGGGTAAAGAGGAGTAATGGACGGTAAAAGGGGGTAAGAAATTATCTTCCTTTATTCTTACGCCCTTTATTTTTTTTTATCCCGTTGCCAAAAAAGGGGGGGTTATCTGTTGCCAAATAGAGAGTTGTTATATTATTCAATTATTAAATAAAGACATTTTTACTGTTCTTTATTTAGCATATCCAAACAAGAGAGAATAATATCTCAAATAAGGCATAAGTGACTAAGTTCATAAACCCTAGAACTGCAGCGGGAGTAGAGTGCAAAACCCACCGTTTATTCTCCATCATCAAGCAAATTCAACAGGTAAAGAAGATGAAGCTCAAGCAATTAGAAGGATTTCTTGGTGATCTCCAGCAATTTTCAAACCCTAAGGTCTCTCTCTCTCTCTCTCTATCTCTCTGAAGTTTGAATTCAAGCTATTTTGAGATTGATTGTGTGAAGTATTTGCAAAGTGCAGATTGAATTGGAACAATACCCAACGGGACCTCATATTGCTTCTCGTATGCTTTTCACGGTATTTAAATCTATATCTTCTTCCTCTCTCCATCTTCGATTGTTATTATATTGCCAAATTCAAATATCATATCAGCATTTTTGGCAAACAATCTTTAAATTCGAACCGGAAATACTTACCTATCACAGGAATTATGTTTCACACCATTCTCCGACGAAAGTCTATCAAATTTTTGTAGAAAAGTATATAATTGATATAATTTAAAAACTTAGGATATCTAAATGATAAAATTTAAACTTTAAGGTGCTCTATTGTGTATATTAAAATGTCAGGATAGTGAGAAATGATCAAACCTCATACCTAAGTGATAATTTCATACATACATATATATATATATATATTGAATGAAATCGATTCCTTTTCAGATATCAATATAGAAACCGGATAGGATAGGTAGATGGATAGATATATCTTTGTATTCATATAGATTAAAATCAAAGGAAATTCTTAGTAGCGTAGGAAGAAGCCCTATATCCTTGATTTGGCCAGGAACTGCACTGCTTTGGATATATATATATATATATATATATATATATATATATATATATATATATATAATTGTGATTCATGTCATCATTTTATGTATTAAATTGAACAATTTTACATTCATGAACTGGGCAGGCAGAAAATTCATTTGGAGATGTGAGCAATAAAGTAGTGGCAGATTTTGGTTGTGGGTGTGGCACTTTAGGAATTGCAGCTGCCCTTTTGGGTGCAGAGTGAGTATCTTGGTTATCATCCTTTAATTGTGTTAATTTTCATGTCCTCTTGCATGCTATTTTGAAATTTTTTTGACATTTTTACTGAATTGAACCTAGTTTGGGTCACATAATAAGACACTTGAACCTAGCGCTTCATGAAGAATTAGGTCTGGGATTCCAGACTTGCCATAATTCCTTGGGCCCACCTATTTGGTTTATTGGCCTAACTTACCTTATTACACTTAGGGAAGCTTTTGAGTGGACAATGCGTGCAACCCGAGGACTATTTAAGGTGCACTAAGCTAGTCTGGAGACCCTGGTTATCAGAAAATGAGTGCTTTGATTGGCTGCTGTATGTGTTCGTCTCCTTCAATGTTGCCTAAAAATTTGATTGGCATTGACAGCCATGTTATGGGTTTTGATGTGGATTCTGAATCAATTGAAATTGCATCCCTTAATGCAGAAGATCTCGAGGTATTGTCTCTCTCTCTCTGAGTTCTTACCTTCTAGTAGTCGAAATTATTGACTAGATTTTGATTGCTTTATGATTTTTCTTACTGATACTCTTTGACGATTCCTTGACCCATTTGGACGATAGTGATGATTTCTTTTCCTATTAAATATCATAGACCTACTAATGAGATAACGCATCATTAGAGGCAATGAATCAATCGATGAAATAATGAATCTATTATCAAAATTTGACATTTGCGTATCCCAGTACTTATTCGTTTTACGAAACACATGGCCTTGTTCTATGTTACCCAACCTCTATGAGAGTCAGGTGCGGGTTTGTGTTCGAAGGTCTGGTTCATTTTTTTCAAAGATTTTTCTATGTTTTTAGTCAAATATGAAGTGTGTTACACCATATCAATGTACTCTCGTCTGACACAATAATTTAGGCAAAATGGAGAATCCGGGGTAACATAAGTTTTATCATTATGCATCTTGTTGAGGAGGCCTAAGCCCACTCTATGGAGTAACAATTCTTTAGGATCTATGAAAAGATTTTGCTTCCAAAATGTGCAGGAAACTGGAATACTTTTAGTTTTCAGCTATTATGGGATGTAAACTAACTTAGCCATTACCTAACAGCCACCATCGCGTCAATTACACTACGTCCATGATACCCCCTTGGCAACTCTCTCACCACAACTGTGATTTGAAACCATGGTCAGGGGCTTTAAAATAGCAAATTAATTTGAGTGTATTAGTGATGATTTGTCAATTGTGTTGATCACGAGCTTTGTGGTTTCTTATAGTTAAGTTCAATGATTGATTCATATTGATCAGAGAAAAAGATTGAAGAAGCATTCATATAGTGAACTACGACTGAAGGTGCAAGCTATTTCATCTAGTAAAGTTTGGGAGGCGGTGCTCAAGACCTAGGATCGAATCCTGCCTTCATTATTTTGGGAGAGCAGTTTAAGGGGATCTGGGGAATTTGGCGTCCTTTTTGTTGGGGGGGGGGGGGGGGGAGAAAAAAAGAACTAAGCCTATGTAGTGTTAATTGAATTTCATCCCTAAACAAGGAATTTTCAAATCATTTGTTCTTGATTTCATCTTTACATCCTCAAGGTTGCATCTTACTAAGCACGTTTTCCCTTCTTTGTGGCACTGAGACCTTGGTTCAGTTGTAAAACCACTATCAAAGCAGAGGCCCTAAGACAACAGTTCTTAGGTTCAAATCTTCTCTCCCCCAACCCAGCTTACTTAACGAAAAAGAAGTGTACCCGTGTGTAACGATTTTGCCTTCTCCTCAATATGCATTTGACCTTAAAAAAATCTTCCCATGATATGTAACCTTGTGAAAGCGTTGCTAAAGAATGGCGATCAGTAATTTTACTCTACGTAGGTTAATCATGGTTAGCAATCAATACGGGAGCCATACCTGCATGGGCTTTTGGTTATGAGAGCAGGGTTTTCTTAAATGTGATATTTTAGTCTTCTGCACTCAGGATAATGTGTAATTCTTGTTAATCATAACAATTTTCTCAATTATACACTTGTAGGTTGATGTAGATTTTCTCCAATGTGATATACGGAACTTAGAATGTAAAGGTAACAATCCCATCGTTGTTCCACAACTCTTCCCATAAATCTTCCCTTGATTTTTCTTTCTTGTGAAGTAACATGGCTTTTGATTATGTTAAGGCATGTTTGGTATTGTTCTCTATTTACATTTTTCGGTTTTGATAATCTAAAAAACATGTTTTGAAAACAGTTTTTTCTATTTTCTTTTTTGCAGTTTTTATTCAGATTAGGAAAAAACTGAAAACTAGAAACCAAAAACCACAAAAAGAAAAAAAAAAGTTTCTAAAATGTGGTCTTTAGTTTCCAAGAAAACAAAATACTGGAATAGAAAATGACACCGAACAAGTTCTTAGTTAGAGAAATTGTCTAAAAATATGCATGATATGTTCAGGTAAAATTATCGATACGGTTGTGATGAATCCTCCATTTGGAACTAGGAAGAAGGGGGCTGACATGGATTTTCTTTCTGTGGCTTTGAAGGTAATGAGTGGTTAGTGTCATTTTATGTTTAGTTATTTACTTGGATGGTCCCTTATGTTTGTAAATCAGTTCAAATTGGTCCCTTGTGTTTTCTTTCAGAATAGTCACTTGTATTTTGTTGAGCGCCAAAATAAGTCATGAAATTAGTGACCTGCCCTAGGTAACTTGTCATGTGGAGGTTTCACTGCCATATGGCACCTTGTCGAATAAACTGAAAATAAAGAAGAAAATATTTTATGCACACAATTTTTGATATATGATTCAAGTATTTTATGCACACATTGATGTCAATTCACAGCGTATCTAGGCTTTCATTTGTATTATTGCTGCTGCTGCTGCTCTATTGGTGATTCCATGCTTGTATGCTTGGTACTGCTTCATTGGACATGACTTGACTTGACTGAACAATAGCGTCTCTAGGCTTTCATTTGTACTATTGCTGCTGCTGCTGCTGCTCTATTGGTGATTCCATGCCTGTACGCTTGGTACTACTTCATTGGACATGACTTGACTGAACTTGACTTAATTTTATAAATATTGTCCTTTTTTGCTTTTTAGGGTTGGGGGCCCTTCGGACACAGCTTCCCTTAAGAGTAACACCCTATAGGGGTAAAGGCTGCATACATTTCACCCTCCCTAGACCCCGCTGAGGCACTGGGTAGTAGTTGTTGTTATTGTTGTATTCAAGTATATTATTATGTGGCAAAAAAATAATAGATTTTGTTAATGGGAAAGTTGTGAAGGAATTAGTTGTTGTCAGGTTGCTAATGGAGCAGTTTATTCATTGCATAAGACCACTACAAGAGATGTAAGTTACCTTATCTTGAACTTTTAAGCTTTTGTGACTGTCGAATTTTTTTGTCCGAGTTGGCCTTTATTTGCTACCCCGGTGGGGTTAGAAAGGGAAAAAAGGAAGGAAAAAGCCCTCGATGTAGCAATGATCATTATATCATATCAAGCCTTAGAAGCTCTTTTAAGAGGTCCCTCATAGTTGTATACCAATTACATGACATCGGGGTTCTAATCGCATCCAATTTTAAATGTTGCCTTCTCGCGAGGCCAGCTCATAGATCTAAGGATCCATGCAAGAATATTTGAAGAAGCTTTACGTTCTTTGTTGGCTACTGAACTCAAGCTGCTTTCTTTATTGAAATGCAGATGAATTCATGTTACTAAGATGATTTTTAAAATTGTTGGTATTGGTGATGTGCAGCACATTAAAAGAACAGCCATGAGAGATCTTAATGCTCTCAGCGCCGAAGTGATATGTGAGGTGAGTACGAGTACGAGTATGTTCATGCCAATCACTTCATTTTCTTGCTAATATAAAATGTGATTGAGTCATTCCTGTTTCTTCTGTATCTTAATTCGTTATTTTTGTTTCCTTAATCATTCCATTATTGTTGCAATATGCAGCTTCGGTTCGATGTACGACAAATGTACAAGTTTCATAAGAAAAAAGAGGTCAACGTCGCGGTGGATCTCTGGCGTTTCGTTCCTGCCGCTAGACCTCAAGCTTGATTTTGCAAGTTCTACTAAGATTTACACTTATTTGCTTGAACTTCATATCACTTGTATTATTTTCTCTCTATTTGTTCTATTTAAGATTCATAGGCTTTTCATATCACTTCTTGAGGCATGGGTGTTCTTTGATTTGTCTGAAGAGCGTCAAGTGTTGTACTATAAATTTTGTCTAATGGAAGAGTTGTAAGTGTGCAATTTTCCTTCTTTTCAAGTTCAAGTCTTGGAAATAATCTCGACACAAAAGAGTGGTAGGACCCGCTTTGATCGGAGCCATTCATGTTAGCAGTTGGGTGTCTCGGTTGATGGTGTCTCCTACCCATGCGGTCATTGCCCAGCGGTCAAGAGTTTGATCCTCGTTGAGGATATACTCATAACTTATCTACTCATGGGAATTGTGGGCCTCCTCATTTTGAGGTTAGCTAGGGCATCCCAATCCCTCATTACCAAAAAATTCCATTGTACAAATATATGCTTTTTTGGCGAATACATGACTCAGCTACTTATACTTTGACTGACAAATACACAACATGATCCTATCAAAGCAGGGTCTTGGAAAAACTAAATATATGCAACTAATTATCCTAAAACCTTAAGTTTATAGGGTGAAAAATCAAATGATTTTATACTCTCACAGTAAACTTACCAATTAATACGAAGATCCACCTTCTTTTCAAGTTCAAATCTCAGAAATAATCTCCACAAAGAAAGCGGTAGGACATTGTAAATGTGATTGTCCCTAAGTCTTGCTTTGATGGGAGCCATTCATATTAGTAGTTCTCGTAGATGGAAATGAAGTTCCTTGAATTGACTTGATAATCCTAACCCCTTTGGGATGCATCTTGAGTTTGAAGTTCATCAACTCTCTTTTTCCCACGTTATTATCTCCGTTAAGAGAATTTGTAACTTTCCGTACTGAACTTTTTTTTAGAAAATAGAGAGAATCAACAAATGGCAATTACCCAACATGTTCCAAACAGATGCTCTTTTGGCAAATTCATGACTCAGCTGCCTTTAATATGACTAACAAAAACGCGACCTCGCAATATGACTTAAAAGTTACTAGAGGAAATTTGAACACAACACAATTAAATTTTGATACTAACCCAACAAGATCTAATATATCTAAGCCAATATTTTTTCTATGTTGTCGGATTAACTCACTAACACGACTTGACACCTTTGTTACTCCTAAAAATTTACATAGTAAACTGTGCCAAAATTGTATTTACAAGAGAGGTACTTGATTTCCCAAAAGAAGGTGGCTGCCTCCAAAACAGAGTCCGGGGAAAATTTGAATATAGACAACCCTGTGTCTTGTTTACTAAGAGACTGTTTTCAAGACTTGAATATGCGACGTCCGTTTTATAATGACGTAAACGACGGTCTTGTGTGCGATGAGCTCCCGCTCGGACGGACATCGAGAGAGGAGTGCCCCAGACCTTGCTTATGCGGGAGCCCTTGAGGCACTGGGTCCGTTGTTGTTGTTGTTCGTATTTTATAATGACGTAAGCTTACAGATTAATACCAAAAAAAGGCTTTAATTTTCAGATAATAGCAAAGAATATAATATAAAAAGACCTCTTCATTTACCTCTGCAACTGTCTGGACACGAAGCTTTTTTGGTGATTACAAAGGCATTAAGTCTACAAAACTGACCTTGAACTGTTACAACAGAAAAGAATCAGATTACCATTTCAAGCTCAAAAAACCAACTCAGACCCGTTAATTTAGAGTCTTACCTCAATTCTTCAATACTTGGAATTACACCTTATGCCTCGGTTTTCGACTCCACATTCTCGGTTTGCTCGCCAAGCGTAAATCGAATGAATCTCCGAACTTTAATGTTCTCCCCAAGTGCAGCAACAGTTTGCTTCACCAAATCCTTCACCAAAATAGTATCATCTTTGATAAATGGCTGCTCAAGAAGCGTAAGCTCCCCGAGCCTTTTTGAAACTCTTCCCGCCACAATTTTCTCCCTAATATTCTCAGGTTTTGACAAAATATCCTCTCTCTGCATCTCGATCTCCTTCTCCTTACTCACAACGCTCTCGGGTATGTCCTCGATTGAGACAAACTCGACCTGGGGACATGCCACAGCTTGCATAGCTAGATCATCTACTAGTTCCTTGAACTTCTCACTCCTACCCACAAAGTCAGTTTCACAGTTCACTTCAATTAGTACTCCGATTCGGGAATCGTGAATGTAGGACCCAATTCGGCCTTCGGCTGCTAGCCGGCTAGATTTCTTGTCAGCGGTCGAAAGGCCCTTTTTCCGAAGATATTCCTGAGCTTTTTTGAGGTCTCCGCCAGTTTCAGATAGAGCTTTCTTGCAGTCCATCATGCCTGCTCCGGTTTCTTCTCGTAGTTGTTTAACTAGTGCTGCTGAGACTGCTACAGCAGGGGTCCTGCAATATGGTTTAATTCTTAGGGGTGAATCGCGGGATACATAGAGATGGGATCAAATCACGATTTTGTAGGTGCCTCGTGGCCGCAGTCACAGTCATAGTGAAACTTATGGCCATTACATAAGCATAGCAACAACGACAACCGGTGCCTCAAAGGGCTCTCGTCAAGGCAGGGTTAGGACAGGGTGAGATGTACGCAGCCTTACCCTACAGGGTGCTAAATAGTGATGTTGGGTCGGTCACATGAGTTGCCCATGCATCTGATCAAAAATAATTTTATTTCAAATAGATACGGTAGCAACTAGGGGTATAAGTGAGCCAAGATGACTTGCAAGCTAGCTCGTGTTAAGCTCGAAAGGCTCGAGCTGAGACGAGTTGGCTCGTTTACCTTCTTGAGCCAAGCCCAAGTCTGGTGAAGCTCGGGCTCGTAGGATCAAGAGCCTAAGTAAGCTTATCTTAATATAATTTATTAGCTTATATGCCGAAGCCAAGTTCGAGCCTAAATGAGCTGAACACGAGCCTAGATTCAGCTTAAATGAGCCTAAATATTGCAAGCTTGGATCGGATTGAGTTCGAAGTCAGCCAAGCCGAGTCGAGCCAGAGCCTATGACAAGCCGAACTCAAACTCGAACTCGAAGTTTTCGAACTCAAAGAGCATTGAGCCAAGCTCGAGCCAAGCTAAATGCAGGGGAGCCAAGCCTAAAGCTTGACAAGCTCAAGCTCAGCCTGGTTCAAACTCACCCCTAGTAACATCATAGCATTTAGAATCTAGTTTGGTAGGGATGTCACGCCTAGATTTCATGATATTGTTTGTGGATACCAAGATCCGGGCATAAGTCCTGTACCCACTAGATGTAAAATCTTCTAACCATTGACTATCAAATGCATCCAAATTCATAACATTCACTTACTTTTCAACCGGTTTATCAGTCTCAGCTTCAGCAGGTTGCTCTTTCGATGGAACAGGTTCCGATTTTATTGCAGTTTGCGCAGCTACCTCAGCAGCAAAATCTTGGTTTTTCTTCTCTAATCCCTCTCCAAGATTATATCTCACAAACCTCTTCACCTTTATATTTTCACCAATTGTCGCGATGGTCTGCTTCACCCAGTCCTTCACAACCACCTTATCATCCTTGATATATGCTTGTTCAAGCAATGCCAGGTCTCCAAGTCTCTTTTTGACTCGTCCTTCAACAATTTTCGAACGTATTTGCTCGGGTTTCGACAAGAGATCTTCCTTTTGCATCTCGATCTCTGTTTCTTTCTCCACAATCTCTTTCGGGACATCATCTGTGGAAAGATATTCTACTTGAGGGCAGGCAGCAACTTGCATGGCTAAATCATCAACGAGCGCTTTGAAAATCTCACCCCAAGAAACGAAATCCGTCTCACAGTTAACCTCAATTAAGACGCCTATTCGGCTATCATGTATATACGAACCGATTCTTCCCTCAGCAGTGACTCGGCTAGCTTTCTTATCAGCACTTGCTAATCCTTTCTTTCTAAGGTACTCCTGGGCTTTAACGATGTCGCCTCCGGTTTCAGAGAGTGCCTTTTTGCAATCCATCATTCCTGCTCCGGTTTCTTCTCTTAGCTGCTTTACAAGAGCAGGGGATATGGCAGCTGCAATTAGAGCGAAAAAGATTTAAAATATTGGACATCTAAATCTCAAATCGAATACCTCGAATACCGTTACATCTCAAAATGATGAAAACTTAAAACAAATGTAGATACAAAGTGGATTGTATTACAAGCATGTGGGTAATTATTCTAAAGAAAACATTGTTCCAGCAATCAACAGTTTTCATCTTCTCTAGATTTTACAGTAATTTATCACATAGTTTCCCTTATAAATTAGAAAAATGAAAATGGGAAAGAAACACATACAGATAATGTGTCTCAAGTTTGAGAAATCAAGCTTGGATGCACGAGAATAACCCTTGAAGTTTGAGGGTTTTCTGCAATTGCAACTAATTTTTTTCTTTTACTTAGATAAGATATCAAGACTACAATTGTTGTAAGGGTGTAGAAACAGTTTGTCTATGAATCTATCACAAAAGGCACCTTCTGTGGCTTCAACTTACAGGAACACGACGAAGTCCCAAAACTAAAGGAGTTGATAAAAAAAACAACTAAATTTCAATACAAGCATCTAACTTTTCCATTATCCTTTTCTCTTCTTTCATGTCCCTGCTGCAGTTAATATATAAGACAGTCCCTCATTCATCAACAGCTCCATTTGGTTCAACAGGGAACATTTTCTTTACAGAAAATGTTTCTACAGAAAACAAAATATTTTCAATTAAAATCTTTTTCCTTAAAAGTTTTTGTCTTTATAACCAAAGAAAATTGAATTATTTTATAAATTTGTATGTGGTTCATGCTTGACCAAGTTGAAGTTGAAGTGAGACATACGGCATGAATCAGGCCGGAAAAAGTATTCCACTTCATGAATGAAATAGTTCCCCCCTCAACGTCAACTTCCCCTCAATGGAGGAAAACATTTTCCACATTTATTGTTATTGTTATGCTCTTATAAATATAAATAACGGAATTGAGGAGAAAAATATTTTGCTTCAAAACAGATGGAGCCTAAAGGAGTTGATAAAAACAATTAGATATAAATACAAGTCTCTACATCGCTGCATCTTTGATATACAACAAAAATGCAAACTGTATGAAGACTAGCAGGAAGAGAGAAATTGACTAAAGTTAAAAACCTTTCGGTGCACTTTCTTCAGTGGAAGTGCTGCTGATTGGTACATTTGAGTCGCCAAGACTTTCGTCTTTCTCAGGTGTAGATATTCCATTCTCATTTTCAACTGGTGCGGGTGAGTAACTTTGATCCTCCACAGCAACGTGCTGAACCGGTTCCTCATCCTTTAAAGAGAAGTCGTCTATTTGACCTTCTGACAATTCTCCACTTGCTGGAGTCAGATCAGTAGGTGTATCTGTTGACAGGTCAAACTTACGCTTAGCTTCTGATAAGTTTGCAACAACAATAAAAAGCTTCATATATGGGACTTGAACGACAGGGTTATCAAGAAGTGACACAAGTTTTTGAGATTATATGCATACACGTATGACAAGATCATTCTTGCTTGTTAGCTCAATTAGATGGCTTTATGGGAGTTATCTTGATTAAACACGATCAAGAACATTTAGGGCGTGTTTGGTATAGTCTTCCATATGAGGTTTGTATTTTTTTAGAAAAAGAAAATCATATGTTGGAAATTTTTTTTTTTTTTTTTGATTTTGGTTTCTTGCTATTAGCTTATCCTGCCAAAACTAAAAATAAAAAACTAAAAACTAGAAAAAATTGTTTTCAAAACCCGATTTTTAGTTTCCCAAAAACCAAAAACTAAAAGCATAAAAACTGATACCGATCATGTCCATAACTTGCAATGTATTTTAGTACTAGCAAGCCCAAAGCTGTTTTACTGAGGTTCTATTTACCATGCATATAGAATTTAAGTATTCACGTAAACAATCATAGAAGGTGTGCACAAATTTGACGCCAGCAAGGCTCGCTCTAGTCAGATTACCTCCATCCTCAGCTGGAGGAACATCGATATTTTCGTCTGTTGTAGATATAGGTGTTTGAACTTCATCTCCGGCAACTGCAGCCTCAGCTTGAGCGGTCACCGCAACTTCTTCTCCATCAACAACATTATTATCATCGGGATTAACTACAACAGGATTCGTTATCTTAACTTCATCTTCTGCAGTTGCATCATTTGCCACAATTTGTTCAGAAGCCACTGCTTCTGAAGAGGATATCTGTTCAGTTGTGATGCCAGATATCTCCAGCTTTTTACCATCACCTTCTGGACCAACAGTTGTGGAAGGCTCCTCCATTGTCTGAGCTTCAGTAGATGCTTCTGCTTCAGGCGCCAAAAGTTCTGATTTGGCCTCTGTTTCACCCCCTTCGGTTTTTACTACACCATCTAGATTTTCTGATGCATCAGGCCCAGTGCTTTCATCATTATCGTCACTACTTGAAATTTCTGTTGCATTGATTTCCGCATCCTCTATTCTCGGCTGTGATCCATCCTCATTGTCCATGGCATCATTTACTGCGTCAGAAATAGTTACAGTGCTATCATCACTAATAGCTGGTAATGTCTCCTCCGTCAGAATATCAGACACAGTTTCAGCTTGTTTTGTTGTCGCCTCCACCTCTTGAGCCTTTAATTTTTCTGAACTTTCAGAAGTTTCCTGTAGCTTCTCCCTCTCGTCTAAAAATGCAGCGATATCCTTGTTTCTACGGAAGGCTAGAACAAACGGGTTTGTCGCTTCATAGAGAACACCTTGATTAAGCTGGGAATCCAGCTTCTGCACATCTTCTTCCCTCTTCATTGTTAAGGTTACCTGGCCTCTTGTAACACGCAACACGCGGATGCTAACTTCTTGGCCAATCTCCAAGGACGATCCCCCCATTACATTACCGAAACCTTCATCTGGTTCTTCTGATGAAGGCAGAAAACCTTCCTTGCCCTCTGGAAGATTTATAAACGCACCCGATCTGGTTATGTTTTTAACTGTTCCCATGAGATCCTGACCCCTGACGAACTTTGAACTCTTTTTCACCTCACCTTTCCATTGAGAGGGTTTTGAGCTGTTCTTTCTTGGTGGTCTGGACTTCTCACTACTACTAATATCATCTTTCTTTTGTTGTAACTTACTGTTACCATCCAGATCACGCATGGATAGAGAGATCCGACCCGTCTCGGTATTCACCTCTACTAGTTTCACCTTCACCTCTTGACCAACAGAAACCACATTACCAACATCCCTTACAAAGTTATCACTCAACTGGGAAACATGAACCAATCCATCTGTAAAAGCTCCAAAATCAACGAAAGCACCAAATGGCAAGATTGATCTTACTTTCCCAGTGAATGTTGCACCCGGTACCAAGTCCTCATCCTTCACAGGTGGCATCTCACTCTTTCTGCCTTGCCTTTGCTTGGAGTGTGAAGGGCCAGCACTCGCACTAGGTTTAGGGGAAGCATCTTCCGTCGTTTCAACTGGAGCAGAAGGTTCTTCACGAGGTCCCGTAGAATCTTCATCTGCAGCAGGTAAATCCTGTTCCTCCACAGCTACATCTGTGCCAGTGGCTAATAATTTACTGACGCTTGATCTATGATGTTTAATACATTCAGTTCTGTAGTGCAGGCATGTTCTAACAGTTCTTGGAAGAGTTAGGAAAAATCTCAGAGAATTCAATGGTTGTATAGTGGGTTTTCGATGACAATTGTATCTTGCAAAGCACCTGTTCCTCCTTGTTGTGACAGCAGTCCCAGGAACAAGGGAAATACTGCTAACTGAACAAGGAATTACCGGTGTCATTTTCACTCACAGCAAAATAAGTGAATCTCCCGTACTAAAATTAGTCTAGTTGTTTCATTCACCCGCAAAACAGAGACTAATAGTTGGCCTCTGCAAATAAGATAAAATCTCCAATGAATAAAAAGCTCACATATTCATTTTCTGGTAAATCAGCGCAAAATATCATAGATCAAAAATATATACACATGTACAAGGGGCATAACCCAAGCCTGGCTGCAGCTCACACATTCATGATGATAGAAAAACAGCAGGTTCTTTCTGAAACCATTATCAGTTCTGAAAGGAACTAGAATACTAAGTGAAAAATGAGAGATGATGAGATCAGAAAGTTTTTAAACAAAAAGGACAGATATCCACTCTTGCAAAATGCTGAAAGGCTTTTCAGCTTCACATTCAGTAGGCATCACCGAAGTCTATAATTTACTAGACATGCTCACATAACAAGATAATTTACAGTAAATAAGTGTAAAGCGCATTTCCCTTACACTGCTTGGAGTCCTTCTAGGTAAAATTTTGAGAGTTTTGAACTTTTCGTTTCTGAATATTTTCACAAATGTTCCTAGAACTAGCCTAACTCCAATTCTACATCAGTTCCTGGATAAAGTATGGTCTGCTGTTGATAGGGGTACAGTACAAGAACTTCCTAGACAGTGCCCGAACACTCTTATAGAATCCATTTTCAATGTTCACATCCGGTGGGCACTCTTGCATGCAAGACCCATGCAAAAAGAAACGACAAAGTTTTAGACATGTTCGCTCCCCAACTACACCAAATCAGATGATCAATTAAATATAGACGTACATATACATGATCATTTTGTGTGTTTCTTAAAATCCTAGCTGAAATAAAGCAGCTCCTCCAATGGCAATGTTATTGTCAGACCAGTTTTGTGGCTATTTTTTCTATAAGTCATATCATTACCCGGCAATAACATTTATTACTCTAACAATTAACAACATCCTATAAATATTCGAAGAACTTTCTGATAAAGCGTGAGTCTAAAATTCCTTTCACATATTTCCACTAGTTTAAGCTTCCCCAAGCAATCCTGAATAATAGTTGGTCCACAACCAAAATTCATTCACAAAATAAGAAAAATTGCAGCAATTTGAAATTCACAAATGGGAAACGTGTTTATATATGAAGTTTCATCCTCACATTTAGCTAAACCAGACTTATACAAACACTCCGAGGTTGTTTGTTTACTAGGAAGTAATACATGAATTGTAATTCATGGGAAGTGCGTATTTGTCCTCTTGTTTGGTTACCAGGAAATTGGCAAAATATGGGAAGTGGAAATTCCAAAAAAGTTCTAGTTACTTTGTTATATAGGAATTAACATACTAGGAGACTAGTTAAGTTTTAATTCTTGGGAAGTTCTATTTTCCATCCCGGCAACCAAACACAAATACCTACTTCCTAGGAAGTCGAAGAGGAATCAAATTCCTAGGAAATACAACTTCCTGTAGCAATTTAGTCTTGTATTAACTAAACAAGGTCTCGGAATCTAGAGAGGGGTGCGAATATGACAATAAGCAAAGCGCAACTACAAAACGAAGTATTAAATTATAATATTTCTCACTTTTATCAATAAATTACGTCAGCGAATGAACAAAACAAAGGCCTTGTTTGGTTAACGCAGAAATCGAATTCCTGGTGGAAGTTATATTTCCCAAATATCCAATTCCTATGTCAACTCTCCTTGAAATAGATACAAAATATTTGGTTGCCATGATAAGAAATAAAACTTCCAAAGGGGGAAGTGAAAACAACGAAATTACTATGCCTTAAAGGAATTAAAAATGACTAAGAAATTTCCATTTTTTGTATTCTGCAAATTTTCTGATAACTAAACAAGACAGCAAATACCCACTTTCTATGAATTCCAATTTCCTACGCTTAATTCCCGTTAACCGAACACACCAAAAAATTGAAGTAAACAATGAACCAAAACGAGCTGCCACTCACCATTGCAACAATCCAATCAACAATGAACTGAAAGGAATCAATCAACCTGTATCTGGTAACCAAACAAGACAGCAAATACCCACTGCCTATGAATTCCGATTTCCTACGCTTACTTCCTGTTAACCGAAAACACCAAAAATTGAAGTAAACAATGAACCAAAAAGAACTTCCACTCACCATTGCAACAATCTAATCAATAATGAACTAAAAAGGAATCAATCAACGTGTATTCCACACAAAACATCAAAGATTAGGATCAAAATAACCTAACAAATTTCATCTAGAGCAGTACAGAATTCATGGAATATCATCACAGCAGCATAAAATTTGTCAAAGTTCGTACCTTTTTCTGAATTTGTAGAACCTAATTCTTGGAAAATACAATGAGAATTGTAGAATTAAACATGATAAATATTAAAATTAGCAACTCACAGTCGCTTACGTTCTTCTCTCTCTATCTCTGCTTTGTGTGAATAACTGGAAGAGGGAAATGAAAGGCGGGGCTTCAACTCCTTATCTTCATCAGGCCTTGTCCTTAATGGGCTGACTTTTCATTGGGCCTCTTCTTCGGCTCATTGTAAAAGTATAAACAACATTTGTGGAAATTGTGACATAATATCGTGAAATTTTAATATATATATATATATATATATATATAAAATAAGATAATTTAAGTTTAAATATTTTATTACATAGATACCTTTAAGTTTTATAATTTTTTCAATCAGATATTCTTTTGTCAAAAGTTAATGAATTTTTGTTAGAAAATGCTAAAATTGAACACGATTTCAATAATATACCATTATCTTCATTAGTTGCTAAAAAATATGAAAATGACACATGATGTAGCAAAAATTAGGTACCTTACATTAATATTCAATGAATATGTTATTACAATTTACTGAATTTTTTTTATGAAAACATTAGCATTATTTATATATATTATCGTAATCTTTAGACCCAACTCGTGGAGTTGGAACAAATGAGGTCCATATATAAGTCCAATTGGGGTTCCATCCTAAAATCAATTGACTTTAGGTGAAGTAATCACATTCTACTTATAAATTGATCTCTTTATTCTTACAACTCCAATATAGGATTCTTATACAAGACTCACATGTAGAGTGCTCAACAGTAATCAATACGAGCAATTTTGTTATAAAATTGGTCAAATTTTTACAAATGTTTGTATTTTGACATAAAGTATCCAGTGAGAAAATATTCGAATCTCGAGGTACCCAATTACATATATTAAAATATTGAGATACGTAAGTTAGGCAACATGAAGATAGAGATCCAGGATGGGCCAAGAAATTGCATAGGAGCCCAATTTAGTGGACCTAACATTTTTATTAATTATTAAATAGTTGATCTATCTAATGGTTAAATTTAATTAATTTTTTTTAAATCTTACATCGATTAAAAGAGATAATTTCGTCTAGAATATAGATGAATTTTTTAAATTATTTATCTAATTTATTAAAAAAATTCATTAATATATATACATTAGTTTGGATTGTTAAAAAACTATTTCATATGTATCATTTATACTATTAGATTAATTAATTATCCATTATATGCAACTTTTCAACGACAAAAATAGTTAATTATTTTAAAAATAATCTTTATTAAATTAATTTGGACAGTGTTAGAAATATGTAGGGTTGCAAATAAGCGGGCTGAGCTAAGCCATAGCTTGCTCAGCTTGGCTCGTTAACTAAATGAGACCGGTTTAGTATCGGTATTATTTATCTAATCGAGCTGCATACATGTGCTTGGCTCTGCTCGTTTACTAAATGAAACCAGCTCGGTATCGATATTATTTAGGCTTGATTATTTGGCGAGCTGGCTTATTTACCGGGCTCATTAAGCTCATTTATTAGGCTTGTTAGATTTATTTATGATTATTGTTACTTGGATTGACAGAAAATGGTAATAAAATAAATCATGCATGAAAATTGGAAATAAAAAACATACATGTAATTCAATTCTACAATCTAAAGATGTGAGCTAATAATTGTGCAGGCTCATGTGCTCATAAACGAGCTGGCTCATGAGCCAATAAACGAACCGGCTCGTGAGCCTTTCGAACTGAGTCCGCCTTAGTTTGATTTGGCTCATTTATCTAAACGAGCCGCTTTTAAAAAAGCCGAGCTAGCTCTATAGTCGGCTTAGGCGAACCCTAGCCAAGCACGGCTCATTTGCAACCCTAGAAATATGCTTCAAAATTTTGAATTGAGTATGCTAAGTTATGCTTCCAAGTCTTTGTCCCACCTAGAAAGCTGGATTAAACTTTCCGTAAATAGTCTAATTTCTTCTCCCAGTCTTTATCTTCGTAAATATTGTACTCCTCATAAGTGTTCAAGTTATTTTTTTTTGATAAATTACAGAAAAATTTTCTGATTTTTGCTTCAATAACAGAAAATTTCCTTCACAAATAAAGCTACTCACTAAATCCCCTCACTTTTGAAAATTTTTCACTTTGCCCCCAAATAATATTTTTTGACCATTTTGCCCCTCAAAATAAAATGGTTAAATATTTGATTTTAGTTTTAGGTAGGGGGTTTTATATTTTGAAGAAAAATAAAATTTTTCTTTTTATATTTTTAAAAAGGGAAGTTTTCTATATTTAGAAAAATTATTAGTTTAGTTAATTATAGTAATGATATTATAATATCAACAAAAAATATTATATTTTATCTTATAATATTTTTTATAAAAATTTAAAAATATCTTTTATCTTCTAAAGTTATAATAATATTACTATAATTAATTAAAATAATTATATTTTTATAGATATAGAAAATTTTCTCAATTCTTTTGCTAAAAACATAAATTTTTAATTTTTGTCTAATAATATAAAATCCCTTCTAAAAACAAAATTAAACATTAGGGGCAAAATGATCAAAAATAAGTTACATGGGGTGAAGTGATAAATTTTTAAAAGTGAGGGAGTTTTGTGAGTGCTTTTATTAGTGAGGGAGGTTTTCTGTTTTAGAAGCAAAAGACATAAAATTTTTCTATATTTTATCCTTATTTTTTTCCTATATTGAAATTAAAGCTTAACACCTTCTTCATATGACGTGCCCCCCATGGGATTAGAAAGAACGCTGCATTGTGTACAAATACGTGCCCGTGTGCTAGTCGCACGTGGCACGGTTGGCTTGCGCAAGTGTGGGTGTATTGCTTTTGAATTATATTTTTTCCATGACTATCCATTACATAAAACTTACATGTACTAGAATTTCACTAGTCGTTGGCGGAATTAATGTGTCATAATACTACTAGCCGTTGTCAGTGCTAACATCGTTGTAATTCTGCTGCATTATTACACCGTAATGCTTGAACAATTACAAACCCTGTAATTCTAACCAATTATTGCAGTGTTCTTTCCTTCGTCTGTATAAGGATCTGACAGCTTAGCTCCCAGTACTTTTACTTTTTCCTATTGCTAAAAATCGTTTGAGACTCTCCCATATCGTAGTCCTTAAGCACATGTATTCTATGGTCTCAGCGTTAAAATTGGGAGTAGATTGCTAAAAAGGTCCATATATCCTAGTGCTGCGGAAAATTCAATTTTAAAACAGTGTTTTTCACAGCACAGTAATCAATTTGATCCTCTTCTTCATTTTTTCGATAATTACTCAAAAATCGCTATACAAAAGCCGACGTCTCACAAAGGCAAAACTAGAGACCACATATGGGAGGGTAGAGATCAAGGCAAAAAAAGAATAAAAATCAAAAGGTAGTACCTATTACCAAAAGAGTTTATACGTTATCAAAAAAAGGAAAAGGAACATACCTAGTGCCTCAAGGGCTCCCGCCTACGCAGGGTCTGGGGGGCGGATGTACGCAGCCTTCCCCCTTCAGGATATTAACCTGAAGAGAGGTTGTTTCCCAATGTCCCCCACCTGAGGGTGAGGGCTTCCCAGGAGGTCACCCGTCCTGGTATTACTCTCGCCCAAGAACGTTTAATTTCGGAGTTCAAATGAGATCTGATGACGACGTTATCAAATAACGATATAAAAAAATAAAAGCGGAGTCTGTTATACACCCTTATATATCACTATTTGGATTATTTTATTAAATACATGTACTATTTTATACCAAAAATTTATTTTATAAAAATTGTGAACTAAAAAACTAATACACCAAACCTGATACTAATGTGTAACTATGTGGTTCCCTATCTACTTAAGTTGTAAAAGTTGATCAAAACCCACTTCTTTTTTAAAGTTTCAAAGTCTAATGATTTTGTGGGTCCCTAGCTACTTAATTTAGAACCAAAAATACATAAATGTCAAAACTTTGATTAATTAATTATATTTTTGACTAATTAACTTAATTGACAATTCAAAATTTGATTCTAATCAGTACTTAAAACTGAATAATATAATACGAACTGTCGAACACAAAGATAAGTAATAAATTAATATATGAACTAAGAGTATTTTGATATACATATTTTTTTTAAAAAAAATTTTAAATTAATAGTGATTCTAATATTTTGTGTTACTAATTAAAAAAAAAAAAAAAGGTGTATCAAAAAAGTGCTTATGATTTTTCAAATCAAAAGAAGTTGAGTTGTAGAGGATCTTGGAAGATTTTGTGCGTGCACATTCTATGGATTAGATCGTATTGTAATTTTATTTAAATAATAACGCAATTATGTTTTCATACAGTTGTATGGACAACAAATTACGAGAGTTGGTACAGTGATTAAGATATCATCATCCCCAGTTGGTGTATCTCCAATCTACTGAAAGTCGGTATCCTTATTAATTGAAAAAGTTATATCCTTCTTATAAATGTAAAAGAAAAAATGAATAAAAAACAATTTGAACAATTTCTTTCAGATTGGATTGTATATACGAATCAATATCTATAAGGTATTAGGGGTTGTTGTAGTGGCAACAGACTAACTACCTTACTGTAACTTGGGAGTGGTCTGAGTTTGAACTCCATCACCAGATCTTCGTTATAGAAAGCGTAAGGCTGCTCTTTTTCTTAGAAACATCTCATAAGGATTTTCCTTGCTCCTTTTTTAGAAATCGTGTGATTTTTTTTAGATTATGCCAATTTCTATTAGAAAATACTGACGTAGTTCACGGTTATGACAATATATATAAACAATGTTAGAGTTTTTAAGCAAACATTCACAAGATCAACAAGTTCCGATGGAAGTTGTATGTATCTTGCCGAAGTAATGTGCCATGTCAGCACTTTTCACCAAAGAAAATGTAGATTTTGTTGGTATTATTAAATTATACTTCACATTATCATTTTCAACAAAAATCAATCGAAATTCAACAAAGGATGTTGGCTCAATAAAATTTTTAGGCCAAATTTTGAAAAGATCCACTGAACAGCATAATTAATTACAACACATCCCCTGAACTTTCAATTTCATAAAATAGGCCCCGAACTTTCAATTTCATAAAATAGGCCCCTGAACTTTCTAATTGAACGCAACACACCCCCTACACTTTTAATTTTATAAAATAACCCCTTGAACTTTGTTATTACGTATAACACACCCCCAAAACTTTGCAATTAAACACAATACACCCCTTATACTTTTAATTTTAAAAAATAGCCTTGAACTTTGTAAATATACACAACTAACCCCTCTGAACTTTATTCATATATGCAATTATATTAATAAATTTTAAATTAAAATAATTTAAAATAAATTATAAAAAATAATTATTTAAAATATTGAAAAATAAAATTTAAAAATATTATTATATTTTTTCAAACTTTTTTCAAAAAATTATTTTTTCATATTTTGTTTCAAAATTTTTAATTTTATTTTTTAATTTAAATTTATTATTATCTAAGAGATGTATTATGATTAGTAATAAAGTTTAGGGGTGAGTTTTCCGTAATAACAAAGTTCAAGGGCTAAACTGAAAATGTAGGGGGTGTATTGTGTTTAATTATAAAGTTCAGGGGGTTATTCTATGAAATTGAAATTGCATGAAATATATTGTGTCAAATTGTAAAGTTAAGGGAGCTATTTTATAAAATCAAAAGTACAGAATGTGTGTTGTATTTAATTATAAAATTTAGAGGATCTTTCTATAATTTGGCCAAAATTTTAAGATTTAACTTATGTTTGATTGCTAAAATTTTCAAACTCTTACTACGTATTTAATGCATTAGGATGTGTAATAAATAAATTCTCAAACAAATCATTTTACTATGATAAATTACCTAATATATGACAGGTAAAGTTATTATTAAAGCAAAATTATTAATGTTTGAAGAAATTTATAATATTTTAATACTATTATTCACCACATGTTAGTTATTATTTTAATAGGAAAATTTTTTACTTTAACAATAACAAATCCTATTACGATTCACAATCGATCAAGATATCTGAGCATAAAAATATTAAATATAGAATTATATTAATAGAAGAAAAGGGAGAATGGGGGAGAAACATAGAAGAAGATTAGGAGAGAGAGAGAGCTAAACATTACGTTAATCTCATCATATTCTCATCTAAGCTCTAATCTTTATTTATATATAGCAAATATCAAAGTGAAGTGACTAAGCATGCCATCTCAACGGAGACACTTGGCAGTCAAAGAGGCAAGTTTGGAATTAGACCCGAGTATACTTATATCAATACTCTTAATTCTATTTTAGCTCGTATCAAATATATTTCATGAATTTATAACACCAAAAGAATTATAAATCAACAGACATGGCAAAAATATTTTTAAAATGGGGAAAGTAGAGTACTTAATAAACTTATGAAACTGACACGTGTAGATTACGCAATCTTGAATAAAGGAGAATAATAAAACCTTATGTTAAAAACATAAAAGCATAATAGTGAATTTATTATAAGATCAATTCACAGTTGTCAATATCACACATGCCCACTTCTTTTTCAAATATTATGCTTTTTATTTTTATTTTTTTTGCCAAAAGGCAAGCGCAGTTCCTATATATATTAAAATTCTATGCAAATAGTATCAAAAGATGCAAAAAGTATAGGTCCTCGGCCCTCTTATATATCAATATTATGCTTTTTATAATTAAGTGTAAATTATAGAAAATTTTTATAATTTTTGCCACAAAAATAAAGTCCTTCATTATTTTTAAAATCAAGCATTTAACTCCATTACTTTTTAAAAATTCATCAGTTTGTGATCAATCAATTTTTTGTAACCATTTTACCCCTAAAAACAGAAGTTAAGTGTTTGATTTTATTTTTAAAATTGGATTTTATGTTTTTTTAGCAAAATAAGTTAGGAGCTTTTATATTTTTAACAAAAAATTAAAGGGTTTTATATATTTATAAAACTAATTATATTGGTTAATTATAATAATAAAATAAAAGTTTAAAAAATAAAAAATATTTTTGAAATTTTTATATAAAAATATTATAAGATAAAATTATTTAAAATTTAAAAATAAATTATGAAAAAATAAATTTTTGTAAAAAGTTTTAAAAAATTGATTATAGTTTCTTAACTTTAGTTTTTTTAAAATTTTTCAAAAACTTATTCCATCATTTACTTTCAAAATTTTAATTTCTTATTTTTTTAATTTTAAATTAATTAATCTATTTTAAATTTTATTTTTAATAAAAACATATTATAGTTTATGCTATAGCTTTTTTATGAAAATTCAAAAATAATCTATCATCTTCTAAATTCATAATGTTATTACTATAATTAACTAAAATAATTATTTATAATTTTATTTTTTGCTTAAAATATAAAAATTCCTAATTTTGCCTAAAAATATAAAACTCCATTTTAAAAAAATAAAATCAAATACTTAATTTCTCAAAGGAGCAAAAATGGTCATAAAAAAATAATTGAAGGCAAGATGATGGATTTTTAAAAAAATGAGGGCGTTAAGTGTTTGGTTTTAAAAAATGAAGTGGTTTTGTTTTGTTTTAGTGTAGAGTTTGTGAGTTGGTCTACTTTTGAGGCCTGGGGCCTATTCAAGTTTTGATACCGACTGTAAATGAACCTTTGATATAATGAGAATTATTGCGCTTGCCTTTTGGCAAAAAAAAAAAAATGAAGTGGTTTTTTTTATTTTTAAAGCAAAAATTAGAAAAATTTTCTATAATGATGGACGGAGAAAGAGGCTTCCAATTTTTTTTAATTTGTTTTAATCTTAGCCGTCCATTATAATGGATAGTCAAGATTGATTCCTCTCACACTCTCACCCTCAGCGTGAGAGGAATCAATCCTGGCCCTCCATTGTAATGGACGGCCAAGATTTGTTGGACACTAAAAAAAAAAATTTATGTTCAAGATTTGTTGAGTATTAAAAAAAAAAAAGTTAATTTTCTTCCCTTATTCCTTATCTCCTTTTGCCCCATGAAGGGTTATGGGATGTAAATTATTATTACATTTTTAGTGTCAGATAAATCTTAACCGTCTATTACAATGGAGGGGGGGGGGGCAGTATTGACTCCTCTCACGCAGTACTAGGATGGGTGACATCCTGCGAAGTCCTTACCCTCATCCTCAGGTTAGGGGCACTCGGAAACAGCCTCTCTTCAGAGGCAATACCAATTGTATCATGTATAATACAATGTATTTTAGTATTTTGTATATTAAGTTAGGTCTTCGGGACAGCCACCCTTTTGAGCAGCTCCCAGAAAGGGGAAGGCTGCATACATATACTCTTCAGATCCTGCTTATACGGGAACCCTTGAGGCACTAAGTTGTTGTTGTATATTAAGTTAATACCAATTATGTCATACTTCTCTTTAGGTTTCTTAATGAAGAAACAAAGGGGCTATTAATTTTCAAAGGGGTTTCATTATTAGTGAAGTAATAAATAAATATAAATATAAATATAAATATAATAATAATGGTAATCCCTATGAGTTGGCATGTGCATAAAATCTACAGTTGATATCATATTTCTCTACATATTCTTCCACTTTCTTTTGTCTATTTTGCTTTTCTTAATTAATATTTATACTATCATATTATTGTATATTATATACTATTGTTATTATTATTATAAGTTATTATTATGCACTTTGAATCAAACCTAATCAACAATTAATGTTTGATGTTAGAAAAATAGTACATGAGTAAAAGAATCTTATCATGATAAAAATTAGAAGTACTGTCTTATCATTAGCTCAACAGTACCTTAAAGTTGTTAAAACTCTTTAACAGATACAACGAGATTGAATGGCACTTCAACCTTACTATAATGCGCCATCATTGTATATACTATAGAGTGATAGACTAGAATACACATCGAATATTGCTTGATTAAAATTATACTAGTGAATTACGGGACTAGAGAGGGAACCCTTTTCCCGCGCTTTTTGTGCGCTTTTCAGGGGGGGGTTTCTTCATGAGATGTCAGTTTTTTGTATCGTGAGTTTTTCTTACTAATTATCGAAAAAAGGGGACACAAGAGGGAAGAGGACGCGCAATTTACAGAGGAGGGAGAAGCCTTTTTTCTTTTTGTATAATGGATCTTGACCCAGAGTGTGTCGCCTCTATGCCTTTTAGACTTCTTTTTGTAACAACGTCTCCAGTTGAGGACTATGGGCAAAACCGGGTGAGCGTTGCTTAATTTTGCTCATGTTGTGCTTCTAGCTAGTGTCTTTTCTTCTCGTGATGTCGTTTCTTTCTTTCTTTGCTTTGTTATATATTGGATAGACTTTCTCTATATTCCTCTGAAGATTTCCTCCTCTTAATTATCAAAAAAAGAGAGGGAGAAGTCAATTTTTAGATTTTTTTTTTTTTGGACGATAAGCGAGAAGATTCGTGATAAAAAAAAGTGCCCCAAAAGAGCAAGCTCCGAGAACAACAAAGCCAAAATGCGACAAAGTAGGAAAGCGAACCGAAATCTTACACCGTGATACAATTTAGCCCCCCCAGCAATCCGGACCAATTTTGATACATTCTATGTTTCTAGCAATTTTCTCAGGAGAATAGGAGAACAAGTCCATTTTTCGATGTTTTCCTCGTTAAGCGGAAAGCTTTTGAATTTATATTAGGGTCGTAATAATTTATTATATAAGAGAAAGATTAAGAAAAGTAAAGAACGTCTAATTTTTGGCTTTTTTTATAAAATTACAGATATTTATCATAAATTTTTTTATGAAGAACAAGTTTCTCACCCTAATGCAACTCCAACCTTAAGCATCTTCTTCAATTTTTTACAGCTCGGTAATGTCTGGGGGAGAGGGAAAGCGTCTCCGTCATTGCACTGCACCAAAAGTCTAAGCATTTTATCATGAACTGAATAGCAAACAATCAATCATTTGTTTAAGTATATGATACATATGATTAATGACACTTAACTCAGACATCGAATATGTTGAAGATTTTAATAAAAATACATCTCTTTATTCATTATCATATTTATATATATATATATTGAGTATGGAGAAAAAAAAAAACGATCCTTCATTAAAAGATAATTTTTGTTATAATTTAAAGTTTACTATTGTCATTGATGATCATGATGCTACATTTCTAATACCAATAATAATTACATACGATTTTCATTCATTGATAAAATTTAAATCTAATATACTATATGTTTTATTTTGATTTACAAATGCAAAAAAAATAAATAAATAAATAAATAATAATAATAAAGGAGATAGAATAAGTTACCAAAATAAATTCAATTTTGGCTACCTTCTTTTTTTTTTTTTTTTTAATGGTAAAGATAAACCTCGTAAATGCACCTTCTTTTCAAATGGATACCTAAGATATCAACACGAGAAAGAAGAGGAAGTCCCCGGTGTCAGAACCACATTGCCTGCATTTGTTAACTAATATGCCGATCTATTTGCTTCTTTATAACACTATTTAAAGATTAATGTCATTCGCAATAATTTTAGCTACATACAATTACGAACATTCAACTTTGAACTTATTCAAAAAAAAAAAAAAAAATCAACATTTTGAATTGGTTGTGGAACTCATAGCAATCTTCAGTTTCAAAAGGAAGTGAATGGTTCTAAATGCATGCATATAATGATGATTAATAATAAATTGCTTAGGGTTAAACCAAAAATTATAAGAAAAACAACAGCAAAAACTTTTGATTTGAAATATTTGAAACATTAATGAATTCTTAATTCTTAATTTGTCTTAATCTGTGTTAATACTAGTGACTTTGACTTTTAAAATTGTACAGACTTAGAAAGTATTAACTTGATAGAATGAATTTTATAAACTAAAAACATCGGTTCATGTTTTGCTTTTTTTTTGGCAATTTGGTGGTTGGTTTAAACCTTGTTTTTGGGAATGCTCCTGTTGCTGTACTGCACTTTTGAGTTTTTTTCGATAAGTAATGAGCGAGAGCTTGGAGTACAAAGTAAAGCGCACTTGCAAAAAGTAGGGCCAGGGAAACAAAAGGGAACCATAAAAGAAGCAAGTATGCAATAAAAGCATACTAAGAGTAAAACAATAAGATAGAATGATACCAAAGACTATACAACAAAACCTAGCCAAAAGGGGAAGCAACTTCTTACCTGTCGCACCAGATGTCAATGAACAAAAACAGCAGCACACTATACCAACCCTACCCACATACCTGACAAACCCGTCAAGAACACGCGGTAGCAATTAGCAACACAGCCTCCACCCTACACAAACCCTACACCAGTTGCTTGTACAGAACTCATCCACAGCTCCCGAAGGCACCACTAAACTGCATTAAACAACCACCGAAGCTCCCCTCCATGTTTTGATGCATTTGATGTTATGCACAATCTCATCCGGGGAGTACGGAAATTCGTCACACGAGCCCTTTACTCAATACCCCATCCTCATCTTAACATTCCAAAAAATTTCACTTACAGGCTACAAACCATTTCCAAATACGATTCTATTTCTACTGCTCCAAACAACCCAAATTACCCAAAAAACAAGATGAGCCAAGCCTTTTTCTGAAAAACAAGGTGCGCTTTTGCGTTATTTATCGAAAAAAATACGCATACACGTATTTTCAACCATAAAAAAAAAGTCATTCTTTTTTTTACTTTCATTATTTCATATCTTAATAATAGGTATTTATTAAATAAGTAACCATTTTAATACATAAAATAAGCTATTTCAAAAAAAAAAAAAAATCACTCGTATATTCAATGCCAAAATTTAATGATTTTTATCAGAATTTAACAAAATTTGGCAAAAGAATTCCTTTCAGATATATTATTATTCCAATATAATCACAATAAGATATATTAGGATAATATATTATAATTACTTATAATCAGTAGACATTGAAAACAAAGAGGTGGAGCAGATAAATTGAACTTTTGCTATTGAAAATAACATCTGTAACACGAGTTAGCAGCCCTAGAATTGAGATTTTTTTGATATAATATGAAAATGACTCTGATAGATCTTAATCAACTGGTAAAATATTAATTCATAAAACACGAGATTTTATATTCAGATATGCAACTCTGTTAGAAAATAAACCCACTAGCAAGACTGTAGTCTTGGCTCTATAATTATCAAAAAAAAAAACTAGCAAGACTCTAGTGGGAATCCATAACGCTGACAATCAAAACATTTGTTTTTTGTGTAACTAGGTGGATACTAGCATCGTTACTATGTGAGTCAACACAAAGATGGACGGAGTATGTGAACCTTCCTTTAATAGTCAAAAGGAACCTATTTATGATTTAACAGATATGTTTGTCGAGTAGGAGTGATTCTTTTTATCATAAGTTGTTGGCATGTTTTGTGTCAAGTCATCTTTGTCTAAGTGTTTTATGTGTTTGTGAGGGTAACCGGGAGCTTATGGCTGGCTATGAGGTGGCTGAGGTGCAACACTTTGTTTTGGTGTGCTCCTTTGTTTAGCGATATCAATGCGTTCAGTCATGAGTATTATCAACCTACCAGAGTTTGTTGTGGCCCTATCATCTAGTTATTGTTAGCTAACTTGAGTGTCACAAAAAAGTAAGCAAGGCTCGTGTCGTCCTTTGCCATCATCAACACAATCTGGAGTCCCGAAATGCAGTCAATCTTCAAGAATACAAATTCATATTAGCCTCGCATCTTAGGTACTGTAAAACTGAGGGTTATTAATTGGTTCAAAGTGTTAGTTGGCTTTCCCTGCCTCTCTATTCATCACTACATAGAGAATCCTCATAGACCAATCTCCTAAGTCACCTCCAGGCCTTGGATATCTCGTCATTATTCCCATCCTATGCTGACAGTCTAATTTGACTCTTTTACAAAGTCAGATATCATTTAGCCCAACTTTGATTATGATGCACTTTTATGCCAGGCCTATAAGACAATACCACCTGCAGATCTACAACTGTATGCTTAGGGGTGTAAATGAGCCGAGCCGGCTCGTTTAGCTTATCGAGCCGAGCCCGAGCCTATTAAAGCTCGAGCTCATAGGCTCGTTGACCTAAACAAGCCTAAGCGAACTTTTTTTTAATATAATATATTTATTTAAATATTGCCCAAATGAATGCATATTTGAGCCTAAATGAGCCGAACCCGAGCCCAAACGAGCCCAAACGAACCTATATTGAGCTTAAATGAGCCGAAATATTGCAAGCCTAATTTGAAGCTCACCAAGCTTAGATCGAGCCGAGCCGATCCCGAGCTTTTGACAAGCCGAGCTCGAGCTTGAAATTTTCAAAGCTCGGTGAGCTTCAAGCCGAGCATGGGGGCAATATGCACCTCGTTTTGTTCATGATGCTCAATTAATCCTTCATTTAGAGGCTCTTATATTTTCGTTTTATTTTTATTGTTTATCTGAAAAGACATTATGTATTTTGTTGAGGATATTTCCCTGTTCTTACTTATGAGGGGAAAAAAAAAAATTCATTATTAATTTTTTTACCGAACCGTATGTTAAATGGACTAGTTAGGCACTAAATTATACATTTAGAATTACTTGCATCATACTACCATTAGTTTATCAAATATATTAATTTAATCTTAGCATTTTAAACTACCTTCATAATATACTTATCTTTCCCCGTGCGTTACACATACGGTGTTTATATTTTAATTAATTTTAATTTATGGATTGTTATTGTTGGAGATCAGAAATAATATTATTTTCTTAATTTGTATTATACTTTATAGTTTTGTATTTGAGGAAGCGCGCCCTGCGTAGTGGGAAGAATAGAGTTTCTCTAATCCATTGAGTATACCCAACAATATTGGATTAAAAGAAATCGGCTAACACTCGTTGATTCTGCGAATACCCAAGTAATAACCTAAAAGAGGAGTTATGTAATCTTTTAAATTATTTTAAAATAAAAACTACAAAGATTAACTCAAACAAAAAAAATAATTCATAAAACTATTTAATTCTTTAAAACCCTAAGGCCTAATTGTAGGCAACTAAGTTAAAGAGAACCCTAATATAATTATAATTCTATAACCCTTAAAATAATAAATAAAATACCAGCAATGGCTGCAACCCTAATACAATTTTAAGCAAAACAAAACCCTAAAATTAATTAACAAACCAGTGACGGATGGGCCTGATTTCTTGCCCATTTACCTGTCCAACCAGTGACGGATACAGAAATTTAATGAAGCGGGATCCATATTATAATATAATAAAATATAAAAAGTAAGCATATATACAAATATATTGCAAATATCTAAAAATTAGAAAAATGAAATATACAACATTAAAATAAACTAAAATTAATATTCATAAAATTTAGAGAAATAAAATCAATTAACTATACTAACAGTGGTTATGAAATTGTAAACTATTATATATACATAAAAAGGATGGGGGAACACATGGGTTTTGGATCTAAATGAAGAGCTTGGATTCGCGAATGTATCACTACGCCATCGATGTCCATTCTAGTGGATGGAAGCCCGACCCCACCATTTAAGATGGAGCGTGGCTTACGCCAAGGGGATCCACTCTCTCCATTTTTGTTCATCCTTGTCGCCAAGGTCCTTAACCAGCTCTTGAATCAAGCAGTACAACTAGGTGTCATCAAGGGGTTAGAAATAGGCCGGAACAAGGTGAAGCTGACTCACCTTCAATTCACAGATGATACATTAATTTTCTGTCCTGCAGACTTGGACACAATTTTATGTGTGAGGGACCTGCTGAATTGTTTAGAGGCAATATCGGGGTTGAAAATCAACATTCGAAAATCGGCAATCATCGGGATTGGAGTATCGTAAGAGTGGAAAATAGACACAGCTTTTGCACTGGGCTGTTCAGTAGCTGCATTGCCCACCTTGTTAAGTTTTAAGTCGTATTCCTAGGGTTTAAAACTTATTATCTTTAGATCTTGAAAAAACCGCCAATAACAACAATCATTCAACACGTCAGATCTTGTTCAAGAAACCTGTAACTGCAGTAAAGCAAGATTCATCCAAAACCGAAACACATGCACAAAAACACAGCGACAACAACGAAATTTTACGTGGTTCAGCCTTATAATAAGGACCTACTCCACGGCTCCCTATTTCTAAGGAAGTCTATCCACTATTCAGTCAAGTTCAAGTATTACAGACCAAAGATCAACAATATACAACTCAATACATACAGATCCTTCAAGGCTTCTAAGACAGAAATTTAAAATAGAACGGAAATAAAGAGTAAGGGAAGAGAAAGCTCACAAGCGAAGCCAACAAGGCTTCATAAGTGCTCCAAACTACCAAAGATTGAACGAGAAAGCCTTGACACCCACGGATTTACTCAATCGCCTTCGATCGCCTCAAGATCGCCAGAGTAAAATGAAAGAGACGATGGCTGACGAGAAAAACAGAGAGAAATGCAAAGCGTACTACAAACCCTAAAAAAGGGTCTGTATATATAGGCAACAGAACCCCGATCCGTGGCAAGGCTCCAGGTTCAATCGCGGCCATTCGTACGATCAAGATCAGCGGTCCATAAATGCCCTCAAGAAACACAAATAGTGGCACCGGATGGCTGACGCATGTCAGCCATCAATAACTGATTTGGGTAGCTTCCTTGAGAAGCTTCGGGCAGTAGTCAGAGTGGCACGGGCAGGTAAATTGAGCACACGGGCAGGGGTAGCAAAGTCATCTTACCACATGACCTTATTTAAATGAATTTTAATCTGCTGCTTCAGTAATAACTTTTACCTAAAAAATTACAACTTATGCCACTAGACATTTACACCCTTTGATCTATAATATTTGAACATTTCTTGACTTAAATTTTTTTGATATAGTTAAGTCATATAGGGACCAATTTTACAACAATTCTCCACCTTGGTACCTATATGGGTTAACTACTGGACATTCCCTAGTAATAGGAGCAAAACACATTGTGTTCGTCATCCATAATCTCAATTACTTTGAACCAAGTTAATACATTTAAGTAACTTGTCCAAAGTCAAAATTTTTGTGCCCATATCCACTGGATTTTCAGCAGTACAGATTTTTTGCAGTTCAACAGTGTTCCTTTCAAGCATGTCGTTTACAAAATTTCTCTTGACAGCTAAGTGCTTAGTCCTATCATGAAACACGGGGTTTTTACACAATGCAAGGGCTAATTGACTGTCTGAAAACAGTACGGGAGGCCCATTATCGAAGTTTATTTCTGACAGTAAGCCTCTCAGCCAGATAGCCTCTTTTATGGCTTCTGTGAGGGCCTCAAATTCAGCCTTAGTGGTCGACAGCGCAGTCACAGGCTGCAACTTAGACTTCCAACAAATAGTTCCACCATTTAAAATGTAAATGTAAGCACTAGTGGACCTCCTTTTATCTACGTCTCCCCCAAAGTCAGAATCGGTGTAACCTATCAATCTAAGATCCGTTTTTGTCCGGCCAAAAGTAAGTCCCAGTTTATAGGTATGTTTAATGTACCTTAACAGCCACTTAACTCCATCCAATGTTCCTTTCCTGGATTACTCATAAACCTAGACAAAACACTTAAAGGGAAAGCTAAGTCTGGACGTGTACAAGTCATAGCATACATTAAGGAACCTATAACATTAGCATATGGGACTCTTTCCATTTGTTTCTTTTCTATCTCATTCGTGGGACACTGTTGAACTGTATACTTATACTGACTTGCTAAGGACAATTTTACAGGTTTACATTCAGACATGTTGAATCTAACCAATACCTTTTCCAAATACCTTTGTTGAGATAAGTGCACTGTTCCAGCTGTTGGATCCCTGGTAATTTCCATACCAAGTATCTTCTTGGCCTTCCCTAGATCTTTCATATCGAACTCAGCACAAAGCGTTAGTTTCAAATCATTAATATGGTTCATGGATTTACTGGCCAGCAGCATATCATCCACATAAATCAGCAAATACAGTGCATCAACAGTATCAGCATGTTTATAATAAAAATAAGTGTCATGTATTGATCTACTAAAGCCCCTACTTCTTATAAATTGGTCAAAACGTTTGTACCATTGCCTAGGGGATTGTTTTAAGCCATATAAAGGCCTCTTAAGTAGACAAACATGGTTCTCATGGTTTGGTTCAATAAAGCCCTCAAGTTGGGCCATAAAGATTTCCTCATCCAGCTCACCATGAAGGAAAGCTGTTGTAACATCCATTTGTTCCAGAAATAGGCTAAACTTAGCCGTTAGTGCCATAAGTATTCTTATAGTTGTGTGCTTAACAACGGGAGAAAAAAATCTTATTATAGTCTACCCCTTCTTTTTGTGAAAAACCTTTTGCAACTAGTCTAGCCATGAACCTTGGCTGTCCAGATGATGTATCGGGTTCTTTTACCTTATAAATCCACGTAGAACCTACCAACTTCCTATCCATTGGTTTAGGAACCAAAACCCAAGTTTTGTTCCTCTTGAGGCTCTCCATTTCCTCTGTCATGGCTTTGAGCCACTGTTCAGAGGCAGCCCCACTAATAGCCTGAGTATAAGTGAGACGTTCTGATTCTACATACTCTAGGGCAGTATTTAGGGAAAATGCAATACAATCAGCACTGCCAAACCTGACTGGTGCCCTAATTTCTCTCCTCTCCCTATCCCTAGCTAGTTGGTAGTTTGATAGGTCCGTTTGTTCAATTGTTTCTTGAGGTTCAGTGCTCCCTTCAGCACTGTCGGTCACCTCTTCCTCAGGATTTAAGGTTTGGTTTTCCTGGTATATGGGCTCTGGTGGGCTGATCTCGAACTCGTAGAGTTCAAGATCAAACTTCCTAGGTTGGAGGAAGTGGCTGCAGTACCAGCAGCCACTATTTTCTCCAAGTAAGGCATTTCCTCTTCATTAAAGGTTACATCCCTACTAATTATGATTTTGGTCCTGTTTCCATCCCTAACACCCACCCCATACCCCTTTACACCATCCGGATAGCCTAGAAAAACACCTTTTACAGCCCTGGGTTCAAGTTTTCCTTCAGATTGATGTGCATACGCAGCACATCCAAAAACCTTTAAAATAGAATAGTCGCTTGTTTTTCCAGTCCATTTTTCCTCAGGGGTTTTAAAGTCAATTGCAGAGGAGGGAGTTCGATTAATTAGATAACATCCAGTAGCTACAGCCTCCCCCCAAAAGTTTTTACCAAGTCCTGATTCAAATAACATGCATCTTACCCTGTCTAGGAGCGTACGGTTCATTCTTTCAACTAGTCCATTTGTTGGGGAGTTTTCCTAACAGTGTTGTGTCTTTTAATACCATTTTGAGCACATAAACTATCAAATTCAGTGTTTATATATTCAAGTCCATTATCAGTTCTAAGTACCTTAATCTTCCTACCTGTTTCATTTTCTATAAGGTTCTTCCACCTAACAAAGGCACTAAAACATTATCCTTTGTTTTAAGTAGGTAAACCCAAACCTTCCTAGAGAAATCATCTACCATAGATAGGAAGTAGTATGCTCCACCTAAAGTGGGTACCCTTGCTGGTCCCCACAGGTCAGAGTGGATATAGTCTACCGGTGACTTAGTTATATGGATTCCAGATTTAAAAGATAGTTTATGATGTTTTCCAAATATGCATGACTCACAGAAATCAGGTTTAGACACATAACCACCAACCAACAGCCCCGTCTTGTTCAGCTCATTTAGGCCCCTCTCTGATACATGTCCTAATCTTTTGTGCCAAAGGTTGGTTAGGTCAGTTTTCTCTACAATAGAGCAGCCAGCAGGAACTACGTCACCTCTAAGCACATATAGACCGTTCTTGACCTCTCCTCTTAGCAGTACAAGGGAACTCTTAAGGACCTTCATTACCCCCTGTTGTGCCTTTAAGGTCATACCAACCTGATCTAATTGTCCTGGAGAAATTAGGTTCCTTCTAAGTTCAGGCACACGCCTAACTCCCTTTAGGGTAAAGTCAATCCCATTTGACCCTTTAACCCTAACTGACCCTATCCCAACTACTTGGCATCCGTGGTTATTTCCCAACAGCACCTTTCCCCCAGCTACAGTCCGGTATTCAGTAAAGAAGGATCTATCTGAAGTCATATGGAAGCTACACCCTGAGTCTAGAACCCACTCATGTGTAGTTTGGTCTGTGGATACTACTAATACTTCAGCGGAGTCATATCCGTCATTAAATTCAGTGTTGTCAGTTGTTCCGTTAAACTTTCTTTGGTAATCTGGACAGTATCTTTTAATATGTCCTAGTTTACCGCATTCATAGCATTTTACTTTACTACAATCTCTTCTAGGTCTTGAACTAGATCTGTTTCGACTCTTACTTCTTCTCCTATCTTTATTGTTGTAGTTATTATGGTTGTTATGATTGTTATGGTTGTTATGGTTGTTATAGTTGTCTCGAGTCTTTGTCCTACCCCTGACTGACAGCCCTTCCCCACTGTTACTGGTTGGTGGGTACTTCCCTTCCTTCCTAAGTTCTAGGATCCTGGATCTTAGGGCCTTTGTAACGTCTTTCAGTGCTACAGTGTCACGTCCATATCTTAGTGTGTCTTTAAAGGACCTAAGATATTTAGGTAAGGCACATAGCAACAATACAGCCAACAATTCATCAGCAACAGTAACTTTAACTTTTTCTAGATTTTGACAGATTTTATGGAACTCATCTATAGAGTCCTCTAGGGGTTTAGTCTCACTCACCTTAAAGGTGAAAAGGGATTTCGTGCACAGCATCCTATTGGACAATGACTCAGACTTATAGATTTCCTCTAACTTAGCCCATATATCTGCTATGGTCTTTTCAGAGCGGATCTGATTAAGTACCGAGTTATCAAGACTAAGTAATAAAGAAGCATAAGCTCTATGTTCGATTTCTACTTTCTCCTTTTCAGTTAGATAAGTTGGTTGATCCTTTTCGGGCAAAAGTGCAGTTCCAGCACCTTGTGCCATAAGGATTGCTTTCATTTTTAGTTTCCATAGATTGAAATCATTCCTACCGTCAAACCTTTCAATATCAACCCTAGCAGACGCCATGCTGTTTCTTTAAGGTAAAGAACCTGAAGCTCTGATACCACTTGTTAAGTTTTAGGTCGTATTCCTAGGGTTTAAAACTTATTATCTTTAGATCTTGAAAAAACCGCCAATAACAACAATCATTCAACACGTCAGATCTTGTTCAAGAAACCTGTAACTGTAGCAAAGCAAGATTCATCCAAAACCGAAACACATGCACAAAAACACAGCGACAACAACGAGATTTTACGTGGTTCAGCCTTATTATAAGGACCTACTCCACGGCTCCCTATTTCTAGGGAAGTCTATCCACTATTCAGTCAAGTTCAAGTATTACAGACCAAAGATCAACAATATACAACTCAATACATACAGATCCTTCAAGGCTTCTAAGACAGAAACCTAAAACCGAACGGAAATAAAGAGTACGGAAAGAGAAAGCTCACAAGCGAAGCCAACAAGGCTTCATAAGTGCTCCAAACTACCAAAGATTGAACGAGAAAGCCTTAACACCCACGGATTTACTCAATCGCCTTCGATCTCCTCAAGATCGCCAGAGTAAAATGAAAGAGGCGGTGGCTGATGAGAAAAACAGAGAGAAATGCAAAGCATACGACAAACCCTAAAAAAGGGTCGGTATATATAGGCAACAGAACCCCAATCCGTGGCAAGGCTCCAGGTTCAATCTCGGCCATTCATACGATCAAGATCAGCGGTCCATAAACGCTCTCAAGAAACACAAATAGTGGCGCCGGATGGCTGACGCGTGTCAGCCATCAATAACTGATTTAGGTAGCTTCCTTGAGAAGCTTCGGGAAGCAGTCAGAGTGGCACGAGCAGGTAAATTGAGCACACGGGCAGGGGCAGCAAAGTCATCTTACCACATGACCTTATTTAAATGAATTTTAACCTGCTGCTTCAATAATAACTTTTACCTAAAAAAGTACAACTTATGCCACTAGACATTTACACCCTTTGATCTATAATATTTGAACATTTCTTGACTTAAATTTTCTTGACATAGTTAAGTCATATAGGGACCAATTTTACAACACACCTATTACCTCAGAATTCCATTGGGGGCCAATCCGAGGCTAAAGAGTGCATGGAGGCAATCAAGCATGTAGAATAAAAAATGACAGGTTGGAAGTCCAAAACCTTGTCCAAAGCTGGTCGCCTTACGTTGATAAAATCGGTGCTCAACAATCTTCCAACCTATTGCCTCTCTCTATTTCAGATGCTGACGGAAATTGATACAAGCACCAAAACACTTAGGGGGTCTTAGGATGGGCGATCCTGTCCTCAAGAATGCTGCCCTTTTCTTCAAATGATGGTGGCACTTCTCGGTTGAAGGGTCAACGCTTTGGAAGAAGGTTATCTGCTCTATCCATGGCAGCTATGAGCATGACTTGTATCCCCCGGAAACAACAAAAATTAGAAGCAACTGGATATTCATTGTAGAAGTCAAAGGGCTAGCTCAACACACTCCTGAGGTAATTAAAGAAGGTCTGAAAATAAAGTTGGGTGACGGTTCACGGTTATAATTTTGGAAGGATGTCTGGATTGGGGACACATCTCTTGAATTAAGATTCCTGAGTTTATTTCGAGTCCCGCTACAACAAGATCATCACTTAGTGAGCCAAATAGGCATGTGGGATGGTTTAGAGTGGAGATGATTACTAAATTGGCGGCACTGATTCTTCAACAAAGAGGAGGAATCTGTGGCTGAATTCCATGAAGCATTAGATTCAGTGCAGCCAATCAAAGAATCTAGCGATACTGCATGTTGGCTCCATGACCCCTCCTCACGGTACTCCACCAGCTCATTCACAAAGGCTATATGGTCCTGAGCCTTATCAGGTACGACCATTGATCACCTAATTTTTAGGGTTTGGAAAGGCTTGACACCGCCAAAAGCTAAACTGTTTGTCTGAATGGTTCTACTATGGAAGATGAATACTAGAGAAAGGCTATGGAAATTGGGTATTGTTGGGGAAGAAGACAAGTGGTGTCTTCTTTGCGAAGTGGAAGTGGAAAGTATTGATCATTTGTTCCTAGGATGCTACTGCTGCAGGTCCGCTCGGGGTAAATGCTTTGAGTGGTGGGGTTTGAAGTGGGCGGTCCCAGAGACCCTTAAGGACCTATATGAACAATAGCTTACGAGTTATGTAGGGAAAGTTTCAAAAAAAGATTTGAATTGCCTTGTTCTTCATGGTTATTTGAGTCATGTGGAACACTAGGAAAAAAGTTGTCTTCGAAAATAGGTGTTGTATCGCGATCGAGGTCTTCTGGAGTATCAACATGAGACTTGGGCTCTGGGTTAAAGCTTGGTGCCAAGAACTTCCATACTCTCCTGACGACATTGCAAGGAACATCGATTGCATTCGAAACTGGATGGATGTACTTTTCTTTTTTGTATTTTTGTACTTTCTTATCTTTTTTGGTTTCCTTTTGCTGTATTACAAGTCCTCTAAGGTTGGTTCAGGCCTCGTGAATGTGAGTGCACCTGTTTTGTATTGTGTTTCGATGCTATTTATCGGAAAAAAAGAATTTAGTTTCAATATTAAGAGTTACTAAGAACATATGACTAGGATAAAAAGCATTTACCACTAGACTCACATATATTTTTACTATGAGTTTTAGTTTATTAATTTTTTTAGTTTAGGAGCTTTATAAAATATTTTTTTGTCCAAAAGCTACATTGTATAATAAAATAGCTCCAATGACGGTATCAAATGGTATAAAACTTGTTATTTTTTGCTGGTAAATCCATAATTCCTTTTGGTATTACCCTCCCCACGTGAACCGCAATACTGTGACACCACTAATTAATGCGGAACGAAAATGTAAAATCGATTCAAACACGTTGAAAACTAAAGATAAACTTGGAATCCACCGAAGAAGATAGAAACCAGGGTTTGTATTTCATAAAAGTGGAGAATTCCCCAAACTAATAACAATAAAGAGTATATATAGGTAAACTATAAACCCTAAAATGCAAAATTATAAAAATACCCTAAAAATAAAATAGGAAAATACCCTCAAATAAAAAATTAAAAAAATACCCGTTTGGGTCTCTGCCAGTCCAATTGCTCCATAAGCTCTTCAGCTATCACTAATGAAAAAATTAGATGAGAGAGACATTTTACTAATTTTAGTGTTTGTCATTATTTATCAGGCTAGGGGTCCTTGGAAACAGTCTCTCATCGGGGTCTCACTCTGATGGGGTAAGGGTTCGTACATTCTATCCCCCCCGACCCCGCGCAAGCGGGAGCCCTTGTGGCACTGGGCATGTTGTTGTTGTTGTTAGTGTTTGTCGTTATTTGAAAGCGAAAGTGTTAAAAAAATGCTTGCCTTTACTGGAATTTGAATAGAGGACCTTTAAAGTAAGTGCTGGGTACTTCGACTAGGGGTGTAAATGATCTGAGCCGCTCGTGAATAGCTCAAATAAAACTCGACTTAAACTCGATTAACTGAGTTCGAGTATCAAAAGATACTCGATTCATAAACAAGCACGAGTCGAGTAGTGGACTACTCGGCTCCATACTCGATTAAATACTCGACTCAATACTCGATTAAATACTCGACTCGATACTCGAATTGATACTTGACTCGATACTCGACTCGTATGAAGTAGTTCTTGTGTATTATTTTCTTTTCAAATGGATGGCTTGTAACATTAATAGTAGAATGAAAAAAAGAAAATTGAATTCCTTGTAAAAGATGATATGTTATATTTGTGGTGGAGTGAAAGAATTTGTATTTGGTTTGCTTGTAAATTTTAAAACTTAGGTTTGATGCATAGTTGATATTAATATATCGGTGATTTATGGTTGTATATGTTAAAATATATAGTGGGTAACAATTGAGTATCCAAATTGAGTATAACTAATGTACGAGTGTATGGAATAATATTCTAAGAGAGCTAATTTTTTGAATGTTCATATGCACGATAAACGAGTACTTGAGTCTAGTCGAGTACTCGAATAGTTAATCGAGTTCGAGTAATAAGACAATCGGCAATTATGCTATGGGTTCACAGGCCAATTAATAAGTAATCTACCTACAATTTGGTACCCACTTTTATGTATTTTTAAAGGTCGGGTGATAAAGTTGCCGGGTTTGTGCACCCAACATCTTTCCAACATGCATCTGCCATTGTGGGCAACAATTCCTCTTTCAATGTAACCGTTTCTAGATCTCGGTTACTCTTTTTCTCGTCTTGATCAAGTTATTTCCGTCCTGTATTGTATCAGTATTGTATCAAAATTCTCAACAACATTTTTTGCATTGGATTGTTAATAAACTCACTAAATACATTGTAAAAGTAAAATGTTAAGTAATTGAAAACTCAATGCTTAAGAAAAATTCGATTGAATGTAGGAAATTTTTTTTATTTTTTTATTTTTTTGAACAGAGAGTGTAGGAAGACATTTGAAAGTGCGAGAAATTAAGCAGCAATAATATATATTGATGCAGCCCATACTCAAATGATGGCAGGTAGGCCTGATCAGTGGTCAGACTTGGCAGGTAGACTTGACCGGTGGTCAAGTGTTACGGTAAAGCAGAAAAACAGGAGGAGTTAGCCGTTGGAATTCATATTTTAGTTAACGGGGGAAATTGGCGGGAGCAGCACGCGAGAGGCACGTGACTGTGGCTGAGTTAGTTATGATATTCTTCAAATTACGTTAACGATTGGGAGCAAGATATTTCTATTTTCAACATTTTTGTCTTAATTAGTTATTTTCTTAATTTTATTAATTTGCACTATAAATAGTTAGTGATGCAAGAGATTAGGGTTATGTTGAATGATACCAATCCCTTTTCTCTCTATCTCTTCTCCCTCTGAATTATATTTTCTGCCTCTAATTCTATTTCTTTTCGCTCTTTAAACTTTGTTTCTTGGTTTGGATCTTGATTGGGATTCTACCAGATTGGAATCCAGTATCATCAGGCTTGGCGAGCAAGAAGGCGCAACTGGAAGAGGTTAATGCCTATTAGGATATTTTTAGTTATTATATAAGGAGATGATTATGAGTTATTTAATATTTATCTTTAAGATTTTTACTCTTATTGAATTAGCTCCTCTATTTAAACAAGAAAGGTTTAGCTCATTCAATTTCGAGATTTTAATTATTTTCTTAGAGTTTTTTCCTATTCTCAGTTGTGAGTATTTGAGTAGTTATTTTCTCTTGTTTAGTAGTGATGCATTGAAGGAAGGACGTTAAATTTTTCGTTCCATAATTTTCGTATTTGCACTTAGGAACGTAAATGAACCGAACGTTCGATGAACTACGCGTGTTCGAAATCGATTATGGCTCGTTCGTGTGCATAATTGGGGCTCGATAACTTATCAAGCCGAGTTCAAGCAGGCTTGATAAGCTTAACGAGCCGAGTTCGAACAAGGGGGGTGCTCGACTCGTTAATGTTCGTGAACAGTTTGATAAGAGCTCTTTAAGGGCTCGTTAAGAACTCGTTAAAAGCTCATTAAAAAACTCGTTAAGAGCTCGTTAGCCATTAATATTAACTCCAAAATAGTTCAACAATGGCTCGATAGTAACTCGAATAACTCGGCTCGATAGGGAGCTCGACTCGATAATAAGCTCGTGTTTGTTATGAGCTCAATTTCATTCGATAACGAACTTGGCTCAGCTTGACAAGGAGCTCGAATCGGCTCGATTAGCTTAATGAGCCGAGCAGAGCCGAGCTTCGAACACAACAAAATCTTAGCGAACCGAGCTCGAACAAGGGGTTGGAAAGCTCGATAAGAGCTCGGCTCAAACTCAAGCTCGATAAATCTTAACGAACCGAGTTTGAACAAGGGGATACTCGGCTCGGCTCGTTTGCACCTCGCGCTGCCTCATATATATATATATAGAGAGAGAGAGAGAGAGAGATCTTATGTTATAAGAAATATAAATGTACTGAAATCTCATCATTTTAAAAATAGTTGCGTAAAAAATTATCTTTTTTTTTTAATTTATTCGAGTCTATGAACGAGTAAGACTAATAAATGACGTGGCAAATTAAGGGGGTAAATTGTGTAATTAAGTGGAAAAAGTTCACATGTCTTGTTAACAAATTGGAGCATCTCCACTTTCCACCCCATTAACACCTCATCATTTTTTTCTTCTTTTCCTAATTAAGATGGTCGCCGTTTTCGCGCGGCGAGGTTACTGGACCGTTTTTGTTTTTGGTTCGGTATGCTTTTAGTTTCTGGAGGTGGGGTGGGGGTGCTCTTGATTTTTGTTCAGATCGGTGCAGGAGCTGGTGGATTTCATTTTCTCGGTCTAATGCTTTGTCTAGAGGTCTCCCTTTTTGCGCTTTTTGTTGTGTTTTTGTTATGCAGCTTTGTTTCGAAGCCCTTTGGGTCGCCCATTTATATTGAGTTTTGTTCTATAATTATCCGGAAAAAAAAAGATTATGGAGGAACCTCTAATAGTTACAAAATTCATATATTTCAATAAAACGAATACAAAGGGGTGTTATTATTGTCAAACAAAAATTATTATTACTCGAACAATTATGTGACATACAAACAATGAATGCCACAAAGATGCCTTGAAAACTATCATTTTATCTCTGATAATAGTAATTTTGTCCTGACAATAATAGTATCCTAACAAAAATAAAAATAAAAAAATTAAAACCTTAGCATTGTTAGCGTATACATAAAATATATGAAAAATAAGGTTATTTATGTCAAAGGTCTTGTGATAAAAATGAAACGAATGAGGTGTTAATTTCACAAACTATTTCGTCTATGTATAATTTATATTTTGTCAATTTAGTCATAAAATAAAATCAATCTTGATTACATTAGTGACAATTTTACTAGTTAAATTATGTATAAGTTTATATTGAGTCTCTTATATTTGGCATAAAATTACAGTTAAAGTTTACATTTTTGACATGAATTAACCATTAAAAATTATATTATTACTTAACTTTAATTTTATCATAAAACTAAATTAAGACAATGTAAATTATATAGAGATTAAATTGACATAATTAAAAGTGATTAATTTACAAATTGACATAGTATATGACGTACAATAATGTTTATAATAAGTAACCCTAATATATATAATTTTGTACAAATATAAAATTATAAACGATAATTATAAAACAATATTAATTTTTAGGGCACGGATGTTATATACACCTAAGTTTTATAACCATAATACACATAGTATAAAGTTATTCACTTAAAAAAATTATTTAATATTGATTTTAGTAACATAATTATGTTTTATTATATTATTGGAATATATATTATTTCCTATTATTTATAATCGAATTATATTTTGGCATATATTGTGTACATAATTATGCATCTAAATTTTATTTAGATTTGCTTTTTTGTCAACTCATCATTATTTTTTGATTATCGATCTCCTCCTTTATTAAGCTTCTCAATCTGATTTTGACCTAATGCCTCCACATTATTTTGCATTATTTTCCCCAAAATTATGAAACGAATCTGAATATATTGAGCTTATTGGATTTATTAGCTAGATTTAAAATAATTTGACCATATATATAACAAAATCTATTTATTTAAATTTAGAAAAGTTGAATAATGAGCCATTGCCTGAAATAACATAACAAAGAAAAATATTTTTAAAAATGACATCTTTTAAAAAATATTTCCTGAAGTGACACCCGCATGGACCAACTAATCCAAGTGGATGTCACATCACTTTTTTTATTTGGTATTTTTTTAAATTATGTTTTAAAATTATTCAATAACGCATTTTGATGCAGGCTTAATTTTTTAATAATGTTAAAACTATAAGTTTATGTATATATAAATTTAGATATTACATGGTAATTTAAAATATAAATTTTAGTTAATTTAAAAACATAATAAGTAATTCAAATTAATATTAAGTTCTACAAATATAGGAAATTTTAATTAAAAGGTGTATAAAAACTATAAATTAAACTAAGCCAGCGCCAAATAAAAAAAATGACATGGAATCCACGTAGGCCAGATGGTGCACGTGGGTGTCGGTTTGGGAAAGATTTTTAAAATATTTTTCCCTTTTTTGTTATTTCAGAAAACAAATCCTTTAAAAATAATGCTTTTTAAAGCAAAAGTGAAAACTTTTCAGACAAAGATTTAATGCTCGTGAATTGAGAAAATTAACAAAAGTATTTTTAAAAAATTAATTTGTAAAAAAAGTAATAAATTGGGAGCATATATAATCAAATAGGATTTAAAAAGTTACCAAAAAAAGATGGATTTTCAAATTTAATTGGTAAATTACAACTTGTTTGGACATGATTGTGAAATATAAATCACCTTTTTCCGGAGACAATCTCTATAATATTAGCAATAAGATTTGTCGTATCTTTTAATTAAATGACATTTAATTTTTTTAAGTTTTTTAAAATATCTTTTAGGAGTATTTATATCATAGATTTTTCATACTTTATGTACCGCGTAATCTATCATCTGACAATTTAAATTGTAGCGATGTTGACTTAAAAGTGTTACAGTAGTGAGACTACTGCAACGCTTCTAACGCCGTATAAGAAAAAAAAAACAAGTTGTCGTTTAACTTATGTTTTACTTATCAGACAAGAAACTAAGTGGCCGAAATTTTAATTGGTCCTCATATCGATAATTTTAATTTTAATATTTTAAAAATGTTTCAAATTTTTTAAGATTATTTTCTCCTTTTTGTAAAATATCACATCAATAAAAATTAATGAATGTTAATAATGTCACATTAAGGTGTGACATTGAAAAATTTTAGAAAGTTTAGGTATGACATTAAAAAATTAGAAAATTAAAGATGGTTTTTTTTAAGCCGCACCTAAAGTCTAGATAATTTTTAATAAAAACCCTACATTTTAAGAATAATGGTATTGCCATGGCAAAATTGTTATTATCATAGCCAAATCATAATTTTTAAGAAATTTTTTTTAACTTTTATTAGTTATAAGTCATATTATTGCTCTGACAATAATAATTTAGTCTACATAGAAGAATTTTATTATTTATTTACGTATAAAAGGAAGTTTAAAAAAATATGCAAAAAAGGACAGACAGAGAGGGAGATATAAAGTGTAAATATTAAAATAAAATCTTCACAATCCCACACTATCCAGCGATGCAAAGATCACACCTTTATAAGGAGCCCCATCTTCACCCTACTATAACAACAGCAATAACCCACAAAAAAATTGTATTTTTTATGCATATTTTTTTTGTGAATATACAAAAATAAGCCAAAATAAGAGATGGGTAGCAATTATTTTGGGGATTTGAAAAATAAAATTGAAAATAATGAAGCGAGTAATTCATCTAGAGCGAGAAGTAGTACAAAGAGAAGCAAAAAAAATGCAATGGAGAAGCCAAGGCAACCACAAAGAGGGCTTGGTGTTGCTCAATTGGAGAAGATTAGGTTGCATAATCAATTGGCATTGGGCTATCTTCCTTATCCCGAGCTCAGTTACCAGGTTCCTTTTTTTAGGGTTTTGTTACATGTTTAGCGTGTTGTTATCTTATCTACTAGAGAAAAGGGTTTAGATTGTTATTATTGTTGTTGTTGTTGCTGCTGCTGCTGCTGCTGTCTTTGTTTTCCACGAAGATGATATGCAGGAGTACTAGAGGGGTAATTCTATTAGACTATTTAGTTACATCTGTAGTATTATCAATTATGGTGGACGCTTCTCTTTTCTCCTATTTAGGGTTGATTGCCAAGCACTAATGCACCGAATTCCATTAAAACTCCGAAGTTAAGCGTAAATGAGCGAGAGTAGTACCAGGATGGGTGACCTCCTTGGAAGTTCTCATGTTTCCAACCCTATAAGGTTGAGGGTCCTCGGAAATAACCTCTCGGTAGGATTACACCTTGAAGGCGTAAGGCTGCATATATCCACCCCCTAGACCCCGTTTAGGCTGGAGCCCTCGAGGTACTAAGTCTGTTGTTGTTGTTGCTATTGCTGCTTCTCTTTTCTCCTATTTACTTTTTGGAAATGTAATTTGTAGTAGAACATAACTGCGTACTTAGATCTGTGTATCTGATGTTATCTAGTAGAGAAAAGGGTTTAAATTGTTGCTATTGTTGTCGTTATTGTTGTTCCTTTCTTCTTCTTGAATGAAGATGATACAAGAGGATGGCAGCTATTTCTGGCAGCATGCATAGTCGTATCTGTGATATTATGGATTATGGTGGATGTCACCTTTTTTTCCTTTTATGTTCGGAAAATGTAATTATCAATTATGAGGGGCGCCTCCCTTTTTTTCTTTTTTTTTTTTCTTTTTGAAAATATGATTCATGTGAGAGCGCATTATATATCGTGATCTATGCATCTAACACCAAGTAAGACAAAGACTTAGATTACTCTTGTTTTGTGTTTTCTTTTCCAACAAAGACAATGTGAATAATTTTGTCGGCTTTGTATAGTCAGGCTTGTGATCTTGTCCAATAAGACGGCTATCTCCAATTATTTCCTTTTCCTTTTCCAAAATTATGATCTCTGACATTACTGCTTCTAGAATTGAACATAATGGTAATTAATCATTTCACTTAATCGTGACTCGATTTTAAATCAGATCACTCTATCTCAGTGTAAAATGTATTAAATTATTACTTTTACGTAAAGAACTTGGCTACTTGTTACCCTTTATTGCTGGCTTTGTGTTTCTCAGTTTTGGTTTTGCCCCTTGGCGCCATGACCTGTGTTTCAATGTTGTGGATGTTTAGGCGAGGTGGGATTTAGGATGTTGGGTGCGAGCTTCCGTGATTTTAGGCTTTGGATGTGTCGAGTCGGTATCTTTGACTTGGTTATATGTTTCTTATTATTTTTCCTTTTCCCGCATTATGTGTGCATATATTAGGTCTCTCCGTGAGACACCAGATTTTGTATTGCAAGTTTCCGTCGCTACTTATCAGCCAAAAAAAAAAATTTTTTTTTTAGACCATTGTAAAAGAGAAAGAAAAAAACCTTCAAAAAAGATAATAATGTGGAGTATTAACAAATGGATGCAGGAGAACATGAGAATGCAAACGGCGTCCTATGAAGCAATGCAGTCCTTGGCTAATTACCATGCATCTTCCTCTTACTCTCCTAACTTCTCGGTATGTTTGTGATTATTTTTAACGGGTCTAGAGAGAGTAAGATGTACGCAGTCTTACCCATTTAGAATGCTATCATGTAAAAAGACTATTTATAAAGGATCCCTTACCCTAAAAAGAGCTGTATTTATGAAAAAACAAAAAACCCGCAAGCCCAGTGACACTGTGAACTAATAGATTAAAGGAGTACTACCTGAAAGTGTTAGAAATGTTTGGTATCATATCAGTTTTCGAAGCTTACCAGAGATCCCTTCAAGTTGAAATGCAGTAAAGGTGGCACTATGGGTTATATCGACATATTAGGATTTTATGCATGGCGATAAATACATTTGAGGTTTGGCTTAGCCGTCGGAATAGTGACAACTATTGTTGTCCTCCCTTATTTATCTTCTTCTTAAACGGAAGACGATTTTGATTGAACGATACAATGGGTGTCCTTTTTTTTCTTTTTGACTTGTCTTTCAAATCTCTGTTTTTATATCCATGACATCTGATAAGTATCCCCCATCATTTGAAAATTGTTGGTGATATGTCAACTTTATGGTGAAAATATTTTTTGTCTAAGAGGTGGGGTTAAATTCGATATCCTATGAAAGTATCAGCAAAGATTTGATAAAATTTTTTAGAATTTATTGCTGTAAAATTTGCACTCTAGATTGCTAGAAATCTACAATTTTGGTGAGTTTAGATGATGCAAAATGGAAACGAAAAGTTCGAATCGAGCAGGTCAAATTCAAAAAACAATATCGGAATCCACGGAAGAGAGATTAAAAAACCAGGGTTCGTATATAGAAATTTGGGAATAAAGATTACAACCATCTATAGCTACTGTATAGGCAAACAAAGAAAAATCTTATTGTACAAAATTGCGAAAATATCCTAAAATATGAAATTACAAAAATGCCTTTAATTATGCGGAAAACATAAAAGTGGCCCGAAAATATGTTTAAAAGCCGAATTTGGAGAAAATAGGCGGGGCCGAGGCAATGCCTATGGGGTTACATAGTTCAGTCCAGTAGCTTACAGATCAAAAGTTATAACCGCTTAAAGTTGGCAGCACAAATTAGTACTTCTGGTCCACCCGTTTGGGTTTCTAACAGTCCAACTACTTCAAAAACTCTTCTACTACTCGTCTTACATCATTAAATTGCACATTAATTGGTTAAATTATGTAATTGATTGCAGATGGGTACAGGAGATTTGGAAAGGCCAAACATAACATATGCTCATTCCCAACTTTGTTCTACATCTAGGTATTTCTTTTTATTTAATTTCTTATTTTTAAAATTAGATAAAATTATTATTTATTTCCACTTTAATTGTTTCTTTTCCTAGGTACTAAAATAAAGACCGTTATGTAACACAACAATCATTACATGCTCGGATTTTCTGTTGGCTACTATATATGTTACATGATTTGTCGTTATTCCATAATACTTTTGTACTGATTATCATAGTACATGCTGAAAAGTGTTAATAAAATTAGTAAATGTATATAAGGATGGCATTGGAGCAAGTTTGGATGTGAGTGAAGCAGGTACCGAGTACATGTAGGATATATAGGTACCGGTTGTACCTACACCGTACCTGGCCCGACCCACCATGCCTGCCTTATATTCACCCTTAATTTAATTAATTTAAGAATGAAAAAGAAATATATATATGCTCAATTTATATGTCAAATAATACGGTAAATTATAATTGGATTACAAAAATCTATTTTGAAACAATTACACATGGATGGATATGGAAAACATCGGGTATGGCATGGAGCAGCTGATAACGGATATCCATTCAATACTCACATGTAGTACAACAGGTATAAGTATTCACTTCATATATCCGTGGTGGGTAATGAGGCAGGCTACGAGTATGGATTTCAAAAAATATTCGGGTATGGAAAACGCACCCCTTGTACTCATCTCGCCCTATTATCCTCAATCCCTAAATGTATAAATTCTTTAATAAAAGTGATCATATTGCGATTACAAACCATATTTTGATTCCATGACTATTTCTTAGTTGCCTTTATACTATAATTTAACATCTTACAGTAAAACGTTTGGTTGAATCAGATCGAATAATAACGGTGGAGTCCTAGAGAGTCAAGACTACTCTCCGCCAAGCATGGTCACTAGGCATCTTCTCGGAAATGTTGAGGTACAGCTACAATAAAAATATTTTAAAGTGGCATAATATTTAAAACAGAAGTTAAGAAGTATAATTGTTTATTGAATATATCAGAATGATAACATATTTTGGGAAACTAAAAAATAGATTTGAGAAAAAAATATCAACGACTTCAAGAATTGTTGTATTTTTCTGTATATAATTGAAAAAAGATAAACCATAAGCATTTTTGTCTTTCGGAAAATTTGTTGCTCTTCTTAATCCTTTTCTAAAATATATTGTCTTTTTTATATACAACAACAATAATAACAGACCCAATATCTCAAGGGATTGTCTTTCTGACATGTACAGGGCCGGTCCTGACATTTTCAGGGCCTCAAGCAAAAATTTCAAATGGGGCCCTTCATATACAACAAATTACAAAAATTCTGATCATAAAACTTAGTAATATTAACAATTAATACTTTAAAATTTTCAATCCAAAAATCCAGGGGCCGAAGCAGTTGCTTGGATCGCTTGGGGTTATGTCCAACCCTGTATGTATATAATTAATAATATGATATTTTTGATGATTTTTCCAAAAAATATTGCCCTTTTATTTTATTTTTTTCAATTTTCAGGCATTCATTTTATAGAAAAGAAAGAGGCAAAAAAGAAAAAATAATAATCAATTTAATTATTTGTTCGTTAGGATGTTCACTCATCACACAACAGTCAGAACTCTGACTCCAGTGAGACTCAAGAGTTGGATTTGGAGCTCAGACTCTCAATGTAGACCGTCAGATCAAGGGCCAATTGGTTCACAAGATTCAAAGAAGTTTGAGCTAATTTTGATGCAAAATTATTGCGCTTTTTACTAAAAATTACTTAAATTTTAGGTGCAATCCTAAAACAATACCTATATTTTTTAATTTCTCTGTGTCACACGTATACTGTCTAGAATTTTTCATTATCACACCTTGATATGACGACGTTGATATCTTTTAGTTTTTGCTGACTTAACATTTAAAAAAATAATTGTTTTGAAATATTTAAATTATTTTTCTAAATATTTACCAATAATTTTAGATATTTGAAATATTTTTTAGAATATTTTAAATATTTTGAAACTTTTAAAATTATTTTAAATGCAAGTTGTAATTTTTTTTAATTATTTTCCCTTTTTTTTATAGAATGTCATGTCAGCAAAAATTAACGGATGTTAACAGTATCACATTAAGGTGTGGCGCTGAAAATTTTGTAAAGGTTATGTATGACATTAAAAAATTAGAAAATTTAGATTATTTTTGAAACTGCACCTAAAATTTAGTTAGTTTTTGGTTAAAAAAAATGCAATTATTTACCACATGAGCCACATATTGTAAGAGGTGTTAGCATTTGACCTTATTTATAAAGCAATGTAAATTCTTTGGTAGTACGAGTATTATTATACTGTAAAAATATTTTAAAGGGGTATAATATTTCAAAAAATGGTAAGAAAAGAAGAGTAAAATGGAGAATATTTTTGTTAGGAAAATGCCTCAAAATTACTTGGTATTTAAAGAAGAGAAGCCGTGAGGAGGCCGATTGATCGGGGTGGAGCTCGATCGATCGGGAAAGTTACGTAAAAGCAGGACGCCTCCAGTGAGCAAGCCGATCGATCAGGACCCCCCGATCGATTGGGAACCGCGTTTTCCCAGCGCTTATAAATATGGACGTAGGGTTACGTCATTAGGTATCCAATTCAAAGTGAGGTTTTTCCCAGCGGCGCTGCCACCAATAAAATTGAGTGTGAGAGAGTATATTGTAATTCTTCTTTTAATTCAATAATAAAAGTTCCGATCTTCGCCCGTGGTTTTCTCCCATTTCGATTGTAAAGGGGTTTCCAATAAATCATTGTGTCGATTGTTTCTTTTCTCTTTTAGTCCATATATTTCTCGTTATTGTCGTGGTATTTGATTCGGATTGCATACCGGGACATTGTTTACTTCAGTACAAATTGGTATCAGAGCCTGGTTATTCGAATTGGTACAATGGCATCAGGTATTAAGACCGAGGTAAAGAAGTTCAATGGTCAGGGAAGCTTTAGCTTATGGCAAGTCCGTGTGAAAGGACTCCTGACTCAGAACGGCTTGAAGAAAGCACTGGAGGGGAAAGAGAAGAAACCCGAGACTATGACCAAGGCACAATGGGAAGAGATGGATGATAAGGCTCTCACGGCGATACAGATGTGTTTGGTTGATGATGTTCTGTCAGAGGTATTAGAGATGGAAACCGCAAAGGAGTCTTGGGAAAAATTATTCGACATGTTTTGCCACAAGTCAGTCTCCAACAAACTCGTAGTGAAGCATCGGTTGTTCACTTTTCGTATGACAGAAGGTACATCTCTTAAAAACCATCTTAGCGAGTTTACCTCTATTATACAAGAATTGAAGGAATTGGATGATGTCCCTAAGGACGAGGATCAAGCTATGTTATTATTGTGTTCGCTCTCTAATTCGTATGAGGGCTTCATAGAAAGCATGATATACAGGATAGGCCGACCATTACTGTTGATGAGGAGAAAAGAAACCTTGTGAGTAAAGAACAGGTAGATAGGGAGTTATCTGACTCGGTGAATGACTCAAGTAGTGGTTTGCATGTGAGAGGTAGACCAGAACATGAGGAATCCAATGGTGGAAAAAAGCCTAGGTCTAAATCTAGACATAAGAACCTATCGTGCCATTATTGTCACAAGAAAGGCACATAAAGAAAGACTATTACAAGTACAAAAACAAATTGAAAGAGGGTAACAAGGGTAACCAGAGCAAAGACAAGTCCGCTGAGGCTAGTGTTGTAAAGGATGATAGTTATGGGGAGTTTCTATTAGTTGTTGATTCTCAATCCAGGCCCAAGGATAAGTGGGTCATGGATTCGGATTGTTCATATCACGTTACTCCAAATAGAGATTGGTTCTCCACATATAAGTCAATACAAGGTGGAGTTGTCTTGATGGGTAACGATGCTGCTTGTACGGTAGTAGGGATTGGGACAGTCCGTGTGAGGATGTCTGATGGGGCTATTAGAACCTTGAGTGATGTACGCCACATCCCAGACTTAAAGAAGAACTTGATTTCTCTAGGTACCCTTGAGTCTAGTGGGTACAAGTACACTGCTGAAGGTAAAGTTATGCGGGTCAGTAAGAGTGCTTTAATTATGATGAAAGGAAATAGGGTTTGTACTTTGTATGAGCTTGTAGGTACAACTGTGACAGGTTCAGTTGCTGTTTCCACATCTGCTATGACAGATGCAGGGATCACAAGACTATGGCACATGAGAATGGCTCACATTGGTGACAAGGCATTGTCTGAGCAGAGTAAGAGAGGACTACTTTGTGGTCATTCAACAGGACTGATGGAATTCTGTGAGCATTATATTTATAGGAAGCAGAAAAGAGTCAGTTTCAAGTCAGCAGTGCATCAGACAAAGAGAACGTTAGATTATATACATTCTGATCGGTGGGGACCTTCCAGAGTGGCTTCTAAAGGTGGGTTCAGGTATCTTCTAACGTTTACTAATGATTATTCGCGTAAAGTTTGGGTCTATTTTCTGAAGCAGAAAAATGAAGTGTATGATATCTTCAAGAAATGGAAAATTCTGCTTGAAAAACAGATAGGGAAGTCGATCAAGAGGTTGATGACTGGTAATGGTCTTGAGTTTGTTAAAGGTGACTTCACTACATTTTGTGAAGATCAGGGTATAGACAGACACGGGACATGTACAGGTCGACCTCAGCAAAATGGAGTGGCTGAAAGATTGAACAGGACGTTACTTGAGAAGGCTCGATGTATGCTTTCAAATGCAGGTTTGAAAAGACAATGATAGGCAGAAGCAGTTAGCATGGCTTGCTATCTTGTGAATAAGACACCGCATTCTTCATTGCAGATGAAGACACCTGAGGAGGTATGGTCTGGTTCTACTTCTGATTATTCTCAGATTAAAGTTTTTGGTTGCCTTGTATATGCATATGTTAATGATGGAAAGTTGGAGCCTAGGGGCAAGAAATGCATCTTTCTTGGTTATTCGTCAGGTGTGAAGGGATATAGTTTGTGGGATCCCAGTGCTCAGAAGTTTCTGACTAGTAGAGATGTTACCTTTGATGAGTCTGCTTTACTTAATTAGCCACACACACCCTCCATTGATAGAGATACAGTTCAGGTTGAGACACCTGATGTTACAGAGATACAATCAGATCAGCAGTTCGTTCAGCTAGAGAGTATTCCAGCACCTCAGGTACGGGTTTCTGATGTTGTTATTGATAATACAGAAACAGGTCAGCATGTGGAGAATAATACTTTAGCTGGTGGTAGACCGAGGCATTAGATCAGGCCTCCTGAGAGATATGGGTATGAGGAGATGATTGTTTATGCCCTTACTACTGCTACTGCTGAGTCGTTAGATGATAGTGAGCCGACTTATTATTCAGAGGCTGTATCGAGATCAAATACTGAGAAGAGGCTCGTTGCTATGAATGAAGAGATGCAGTCTCTTCATAAGAATCAGACTTGGAAACTGGTGAAGCCTCAAACAGGGAAAAGACTGATTGGTTGCAAATGGGTCTTCAAAAGAAAAGAGGGCATTCCTGAAGTTGAAGATGCAAGATACAAGGCATGTTTGGTGGCTAAAGGCTACAGTCAGGTACAGGGTGTTGATTTTCATGACATTTTCTCGCCTGTAGTTAGACATACTTCGATTTGTGCACTTTTGTCTTTAGTTGCTATGCATGACTTAGAACTTGAGCAGTTGGATGTAAAGACTGCATTTTTGCATGGTGAACTAGAAGAGAGTATCTTTATGCATCAGCTCGAGGGTTTTGTTATAGAAGGAAAGGAAGATCATGTGTGTTTGCTTAAAAGGTCTTTATATGGTTTGAAGCAATCTCCTAGGCAGTGGTATAGGAGATTTGATCAATTCATGACAGGTCATGGGTACATCAGGAGTAAGTACGACAGTTGTGTGTACTTCAGAAAAACTAATTCAGGCTTTGTTTATTTGCTTTTGTATGTTGATGATATGTTGATTGCAGCACGAGACATGAAAGATGTTGATGACTTAAAATCTATGTTGAAGAGTGAGTTTGAGATTTGAGATGAAAGATCTTGGAGCAGCCAAGAAGATCTTAGGCATGGAAATTCATAGAGACCGAAAAGCCAAAAAATTATACTTGTCTCAGGAGAAGTATATTAAGAAGGTGTTAGACAGGTTTCATATGAAGGATGCTAATCCAGTTAGCACGCCCTTAGCAGCTCACTTCAGACTCTCAGCATTAGATTTGCCTCAGACTGAGGAGGATGTCAGGTACATGTCTCAGATTCCCTATTCTAGTTTAGTGGGCACTATTATGTATGCAATGGTTTGCACGCGTCCAGATATTGCTTTTTCCGTTAGCAGAGTTAGTAGGTACATGGTGAATCCCAGTAAGAAGCATTGGCATGCTGTGAAGTGGATTCTCAGGTATCTTCGTGGAACTTCTGATTTGTGTTTGGAATATGGAAAAAGTAAGTGTTGTTTGGTTGGATATGTAGATTTTGATTATGGTGGAGACCTAGATAAGAGGAAGTCCACATCAGGGTATGTGTTTTGTTTAGATGACACAGCTATCAATTAGAGAGCGTATCTACAGTCTGTTACAGCACAGTCTACTACCGAAGCCGAGGATATGGCAGTGACAGAAGCATTCAAAGAAACCGTCTGGTTGAGAGGTTTGATCAGTGAAATCAATGTTGAGTAGGGCACAGTTAGAGTCTACTGTGATAGTCAGTCCGCCATTTACCTAGTGAAAAATCAGATGTCACATCATGACAGAACGAAGCACATAGATGTGAAGCATCATTTTATTAGAGATCTGATTGACAAGCAGAAGGTGGAGTTAAATAAGATTGGGACTGAAGACAATCTAGCTGACATGTTCACTAAGGTTCTACCAGGGAGCAAATTCGAGCATTGCTCGAATTTGGTGGGTCTTTCAGTTTGATATATGTTAGCCCCGGTTGAGAGGGCGTTTGTGGAGAAGGTGGAGTTCTTTATTGTTGATGTTAATTTTGAGCCAAGGTGGAGATTTGTTTGGAAAATGTCTCAAAATTATTTGATATTTAAAGAAGAGAAGCCGTGAGGAGGCCGATCGATCGGACAAGTTACATAAAAGCAGGATGCCTCCAGTGAGCAAGCCGATCAATTGGGACCCTCCGATCGATCGGGAACCGCGTTTTCCCAGCGCCTATAAATATGAACGTAGGGTTACATCATTAGATATCCAATTCAAAGTGAGGTTTTTCCCAGCGGGGCCGCCACCAATATAATTGAGTGTGAGAGAGTATATTGTAATTCTTCTTTTAATTCAATAATAAAAGCTCCGATCTGCGCCCGTGGTTTTCTCCCCTTTCGATTGTAAAGAGGTTTCCACGTAAATCATTGTGTCGATTGTTTTTTTTCTCTTTTAGTCCATATTTTTCTCGTTATTGTCGTAATATTTGATTCGGATTGCATACCGGGATATTGTTTACTTCCGCACAATTTTAAATAAAAGTATAGAACGGAAAGCAATACGAGGAACGCAATATGATCGAAGTCAACTATTTTGACATCATGCTTTGCAGAATGAAGACAATATATTTACTGCATATACGAGACGAGAAACAAGTTCTGGAAAAAGAACCAAGAAGAACGACATGTTTTAAAACAAAAGCAAGAAAGATATGGGCTACATAATAGGTGACTGAAATGTTGACATAACAATCAAAAAGGTAATATGGCAATTCAAAAAATATCGTGACAATCGCTCTTCTTTGTCTTTTTTTGAATATATTGCCTTTTTTATCCCTTTTGTAAAATATGTTGCCATTCTTGTATATAGTAAACAGACCGTCCTTCTTAGTCAATTTTTCAAACATTATTATACTCCCGTTAAGTATGTCTACTATTATTATACTATTAGCCATTTGTTTGGATCTTAAACAAATTTGATAAAAAAAAATGAATGGAAATAAGGTAAAAATGATAGAAAATGAAATTTCGAATGATAGTACATACCCGTTCATAAAATATTAATAAGATTGTGGCCGTGAAACTAAACTTATTAGGTTCAAACCTTCCTAACCCAAGCCCCGCTCTCGAACCCTAAAAGACTACGTTTCCTACAATTTTTCCGTCCAACTTTTTCTAATCCCAGGCCTTATTTGGCGTCGTACTCCTCATGAATCTCAATTCCTAGGTCAACTTCTTAGAATGCAGATATTTATGTTTGGTTGCCAAAATGAGAAAGAGAACTTCTCGGGAGTTAAAATTTACCTGGTTCCCAAGTAAGTTAAATCTTCAGAATTTTCACTTTTTATATTGATAATTCTAAATTCTAAATTCTTACGTTACTTACTGATAAATAAATAATCCTTTATATTTCTTAATTTTGAAAAAAAAAATATAGAAGTATATTTTCCTCCAAAAATTAACTATATTAATTTACTCATAAAATGATGATTAAATCAAATCATATATAAATAATAGTAATTTCATATCATAATCATCACATCTAATCAATAGACATCGTCAAACAAAAGCTTTACCTTTTTTTTGTAAAGGGTTAACTATTAGCTTTATATATGTTCTTTTTTAATAATTAAATTCATGTTCTTTTAATAATTTAACATATTAAATTTGGATTTATCTTAAATAAATAAATTACATCAAATGCTTTTGTTTATTTATTGCTTAAAATGATGGATCATGTTATTTTTTAGTCAAAATCAATTTAGGGCATGTTTGATAATACGTGAAAAAATTGTTTTTTCTAAAGTATTTTTTTTACTGAAATAATTTTGTAAAAAAGCACTTTTAATAGATTTTTTGTTGAAATTTTTTTAGTTTTTTGTTTCTACTTCTACTATAAAAGGAAACAAAAATTATTTTTTTACTATTACTTAGAAGTAGTAAATCAACTTTTACTTTTATTTGAAAACATGTTTCTTTTCAGGCCAAGCACCCTCATATCTTGAAAAAACCACTTTTCCCGGAGAAAATATTTGACCAAATAGACCTTTAATTATGATATATATTAGGTTATGTCTCAAATTACTTGTTTTATTTTTATTGGGGCTGCGGTGGAGTCACCGATTGATCGGGAGGAAAAGCCGATCGATCGGGTGATTTAAGGAAAGGATTCGTATTTTTGGCCATAGAGGGGCCGATCGATCGGGAGTCGTTTCCGCAGGCCCTAATTATTTTCTATAAATAAGGGCTTAGGGTTTCGGTTTTTGGTGAGAGAGAGGTTTCTCCAATTCAGATCCAATCAAAGTGTGGTGAGCCGCCATTAAGAAAAAGAGATAATTTCGTAATTCCTCCAAGATTTTGAGTGCTACGAGAGTTCAGAGGGAGTGATTATAATTCTTCCATATATCTCGTTTGGGAAGTGTCGTTGTAATTCCGTTCAGTTAATAAAGAATCTCCATCTCCGCCCGTGGTTTTCTCCCCTCTCGATTGTAGAGGGGTTTCCATGTAAATATTATGTGTTCTTATTTTGTTCTTTCTTTCTCCATATTTGTTTATTTCTCGTTTTGCGTGAGTCATATTATTTGAATCGAATCAAGTTTCCAGGGTCCACGCTTCTGCATCAAGATTTATTCTTAACAAATTGGTATCAGAGCATACTAGATTTGTTTAAGTTTTCTTTACAAATTGGTATCAGAGCCCTGTTTATTTCGATTTGATAATATGACGTCCGCAATTAGATCCGAAATTGAGAAATTTGGTGGTCAAGGGAGCTTTAGTTTATGACAGATTCGCGTTAAGGGGCTCTTGACTCAGAATGGCTTGAAGAAAGCTTTAGATGGGAAAGAGAAGAAATCAGAGAATCTTACAGAAGCACAATAGGAGGAGTTGGATGAGAAGGTGCTCACAGGAATTCAGATGTGTCTTACCGATGACTTTTTGACAGAAGTTCTGGAAGTGAAGACCGCTAAGGAGTTGTGGGAGAAATTGCAGGATATGTTCTGTTTCAAGTATGTCTCCAACAAACTCGCAGTTAAGCGCCGGTTATTCACGTTTCGTATGTCAGAAGGTACGTCACTTAAGAACCACGTCAGTGAATTTAATTCAATTATTCAAGATTTGAAAGAATTGGATGGTGTTCCTAAGGATGAAGATCGGGCAATGTTGTTGTTATGTTCTCTCTCTACTTCATATAAGGGTTTTGTCGAAAGCATGATTTATGGGGGTAGACAAACCATATCTGTTGATGAAGTTAAGAGAAACCTACTGAGTAAAGAACGAGTAGATAGGGAATTATCTGAATCTGTGTATAACTCAGGTAGTGGTTTATTTGTGAGGGAGAGAACCGAGTATTATCATAGTGGAAACAAGTCTAAGTCTAGGTATCAAGACCTAACCTGTAACTATTGTCATAAGAAAGGGCACATTAAGAAAGACTGTTATAAGCTTAAGAGAAAATTAGAAGCAGATAACAGGTCTGACCAGAGATCCAAAGCAGCTAGTGTTGTGAATGGTGAGAATAAAGATTTTCTATTGTCTGTGTCTGAACCTCAGTTCAACTTGAAAGATAGTTGGTTTTTGGATTCAGGTTGCTCTTATCATGTCTGTCCCAATCGGGATTGGTTTTCCACGTACGAGTCTATTCAAGGTGGAGTTGCTTTGATGGGTAATGATAATCCATGCAAAGTTCTGGGTATAGGAGCAATTCATTTTAGGATGTTCGATGGCACTATCAGGGTTTTGGGCGATGTTCGTCATGTTCCTGATTTGAAGAAAAATCTCATCTCTTTAGGTACTCTTGAGTCTAAAGGGTACAGGTACACAGCTGAAAGGTGGAGTTTTGAGGGTCGTTAAGGGTGCTTTGACAGTTATGAAGGGCAGAAGGTTAGGTACATTGTATGAGCTTATCGGTTCCACAGTTGTTAGATCTGTTGCAGTATCTTCATCATTCTTGTTGTTGACAGAACCAGAGATCACAAATTTAGGACGTTTGAGATTGGATCGTTCAGGTGATAAGGGTCTGTCTGAGCACATTGTGAGGGGCTCTTTGTGTGGTCAGTCCAGAGAACTGCTGGTATATGAACAAGGGCTTTATGGGAAGCAGAAAGGTTTTCGCTTCAAACAATTCCTGACGAGTAGACGTGTCACATTTGGTGAGTCTTCATTATTGCTATCTCCACAGAAGATGTCATCAGTTGTTTGTGATTCAGGTCAGGTGAGTAAGCCAGAGGGAGTTCAGTTCAGTTCAGTAACACAGTTCAGTAGCAGGTGGCTGTTTCAGTTGATGTGTCAAGAGCCAATTCAGAGCAGAAGATTGGCATTACTGATAACCTCTCAGATATGTTCACTCAGTTTCTACTTAACAGGAAGTTCAAGCTTCGCACGGTTAGATTTCGTACTTCGTTGTGTTAACCCCGCATGTGGGGGTTTAGTGGAGAAGGTAGAGGAAATTCTTTTATGTATGTAATTTGAGCCAAGGTGGGGATTTGTTAGGTTATGTCTCAAATTACTTGTTTTATTTTTACTGGGGCTTCCGTGGGGTCACCGATCGATTGGAAAGGAAAGTCGATCGATCGGGTGATTTAAGGAAAGGATTCGTATTTTTGGCTGTAGAGGGGCTGATCGATCGTGACCCCGATCGATCGGGAGTCATTTCCGCAGGCCCTAATTATTTCCTATAAATAAGGGCTTAGGGTTTCGGTTTTTGGTGAGAGAGAGGTTTCTTCAATTCAGATCCAATCAAATTGTGGTGAGCCGCCATTAAGAAAAAGAGGTGATTTCGTAATTCCTCCAAGATTTTGAGTGCAACGAGAGTTCAGAGGGAGTGATTGTAATTCTTCCATATATCTCGTTTGGGAAGTGTCGTTGTAATTCTTCCGTTCAGTTAATAAAGAATCTCCATCTCTGCCCGTGGTTTTCTCCCCTCTCGATTGTAGAGGGGTTTCAACGTAAATATTGTGTGTTCTTGTTTTGTTCTTTCTTTCTCCATATTTGTTTACTTCTCATTTTGCGTGAGTCATATTATTTGAATCGAATCAAGTTTCCAGGGTCCATGCTTCCGCATCAAGATTTATTCTTAACAAATTGGTATCAGAGCATACTAGATTTGTTTAAGTTTTCTTTACAATATATTTAAATTTCCTGACTAATTTCATATCATATTTGACCAAACAGACTTTTAATTATGATACATTTAAATTTTCTGATTAATTATGAACAAAACAGGCCTTTGCCTCCAGATTGGGGAACCCTAGTAGAGCGCCAACTCCAACTACTATCCATGTACAATCCATACTAGATCTAAGCAATTGCCCATCCTACCTCCTCTGTGTTCTTGACAGCCCATCTTCATCTCAGTAGAGTCTTTCAGTGGCATGTTTCAGTCCTCTTCCCCCTTACTTAGAAAAAGTGAGCCACCGGTTCAGGTACAAGATACTATAATTACCGCCTGGACAATTGGACATCCAACCCGTTATCGCAATGATCCAATTGCAAGAGTGGAGCTCTACCAACTAAGCTATATCCCCCCGAGCCAAGTGGAACATGCATGAAGGGGTCAGATGCTTCTTCTAGTCTTTTCCCTGGCACAGCTAGACCATCCTGAATTTGAACCAGAGACCTCCCTGTAAAGTAAATCATCGCTAATTTCATATCATATTTGAGTAGTGTAATCGTGCTAAATCAAGCCACCCTTTTGGGGTTTTCAATTCTTCAAGGGTTCCCAGGGGCAGTCATCTGGGATGTGGTAAAAGACATAGTGGGATGTGGCCTTGATAGAAGATAAAATGAAGAAGCAATGTTTGAAGTGGTTCAAGCACATTAGGAGGAGACCAACCACCGCTCCAGTCAGAAGATGCGATCAACTCCGTACCACACTAGGCAAGAGAGGAAGAAGCAAGCCAAAGATGGGATGACTGCAGCTGATACAACAGGACCTTGCCCACCTAAACCCACGGGAGGAGATGGCCTTAGATAGAACTCGATAGAGTTAGAGCTCGATGGAGGACTACCATAAGGGTAGTCGAAGTAGCGGCCTCTTACCGCTGCTTATTCTGCTATACCTGTGTTCCTAGGTGCATAGGCCTATTAGGGTGTACCTATCTACCTATCCGCCTATCTTTTTACTTGCTTATTTTTGCTGCCTTGAGGGGCATGGTTTTTGCCTTGAAGCCTCCTCTAGGGCGTTATGCTTTGTATTACTCACTTTATGCTATGTCTTACTCTTATGCATTGATGCTCTATTACTCACAGGTTGCCATGTTGCGATGATGTCACGTCTCCCAGGCTGGGGGTCTTCAGAAATAAACCTCTCTTTAGGTTACACCCTGAAAAGGGGAAGGCTGCGTACATCAACCCCCATACCCCGCTTTTGCGTGAGCCCTTAAGGCACTGGGATTGTTGTTGTTGTTGTAATTCTTCAATGGTTTTTGAGATAAAAACAAGGAATCAAAAACAAGAGTGAAATAATAAATGATCATTTAGATTGTATTCGTGGATATTATAAAAAGCAACATTCTCAGTGCCCCAAGAGTTCCCACCTAAGTAGAGCCCGGGTGAATATACGCAGCCTTTCCCCTTTAGGGTGCTACCCTGAACTCATGGAGATTATGATTTCATCAATTAAAAAGCTATATCTAAATGGTTTATGTACCATATTTAGTCTATTAATTTAGTATTTTTTAATTTTTAATTATATCAATTTATTCACAGTATGATTCATGGTAAGTCAATAACAACCCCGCCATGTCAAATTTAAGTGATCTACCACAAACTCGTTTGTTACTCATTGACAATTTACCGTCAATGTTACTCTAACGTAAAATTAATTTAATATAATTTTATATGAAATAAAATGACTTAATTAAAAATATAAATACTATATAGTGGATGAAGTACATGAATATATAACATAAATAATCATAAGATCAAATTAATTCTTTTTAACCAAATAAATTTTTTAATGTTTGTATTTATATAAAGAGCATTTTTTTTTTTTTTTTTATTGTACTTGATAGCATTACTCTCCCTAAAAAATTACAAGCTAGAATTTGGGCCTGCTGGGCCTAGGGCTATAGCCCACAAAAGAACAATCAAAATAATTAACTGACCCAGATTCACTTTTATGGGCCTCAAAGCAAAGCCCGTAAGCTTGAGGCTCTACTTGTCAATGTTCCGCTCAGGATGAATTCGAAACTCACCAACATAAACATTCTAAGATTGAGCTCGGTTTGATTCGATTGAGCTTCATTCGAGATCATTTTGGCTCATTTTTAGCACACTTAGGGCCTATTTAGCCAAGTTGTAAAAAGTTGTCTTCTTCAAAAACACTGTTTACAGAAGTATTTTTATAAAAGGTTTTATTTTCGTCTGAAAATTTTTTTATTTTTGTTTCTGTTTCTACTTTAAAAGAGAAACATTGCTTTTCTACTTCTTAAAATTGCAAAATAGTTTCTGCTTCTACTTTAAAAGAGAAACATTGCTTTTCTACTGCTTAAAATCGAAAAACGGTTTCTGGTGGATTTGAAAGTGATTTTTTTTTTTTTTTTCAGGACAAACGCTCTAAAATTCTAAGAAAAAAATTTCCTTTTTTTTCTTTAAAAAAAGCTCTTTTTGTAAGAAAACAAGCCCGACTAAATAGAACATTTGACTCATAATCCAACTACGTATTGAGGAGTGACATTTAGGCTCATTTAGACGTGTAAGTCACCAAGTCGAAGCTTACTAAGCTCGTGCTTAGCTCACTTTGCTGCACGAGCTGGCTCGACTTGACTCAAGCTCAAAAAAAAGGCTATCTTTCGATGTGTATAACGAATTTGTTCACGAGGGACTGCAAGCTAACTTAGCTCATTTCCAACCATAATAGCAATATAAGACTCTTTTCTGATAAAAAAACAATATATAGGAGGATGAGGTTTGGATCTAAAATTACTCTTCATAAGACTTTGATATTAGAAATGTTTTACAGCTAAAACAAGGCCTCATTTGTAATGGACAATACTGTATCCACCCAATTTATATACCTAATTATGTATCCAATTTTACATGCATAAATTTACCAACTACAAACTAATTATTTAATATTATTTTTTATAATCTAACTATGCTTTGCCACATCGCTGGATATTCTATAATATTGAATTTAGTTTGACTTGGTTCAAAACTAGCCAATTTGAAACCTTTGAGCTCGAGCTCAGTTGGGCTCGTTGAGCACAAACCTAGTTCGACTTATTTCAAGCTAAGCCCACTCATTTAAGCCGGATATTGACCTATTTGGCCTCAATTGGCTCAAATTTAGCTCCATAGAGCATATTTACTTTATAACACATACTGAAGTTTAGTTCATTTAGGCTTGCGAGTCTTCAAATTTTTGAGCATTTTATTAAGCCCAAACTTGATTCACATTAGCTCACACTTAGAGCGCCGCGCCCCCCCCCCCCCCCCCCCCCCCCCCCCCCCCCCCCCCCCGGGCACCAGGTCATCATGACATGAAGATGTTATAATTCAGGTTGGGGGTCCTCGGAAACAGCCTCTCTTCAGCTCACCCTGAAGGGGGAAGACTACGTACATCAACCCCCCCAGACCCCACTTATGCGGGAGCCTTTGAGGCACTAGTTTTTTTGTTGTTGTTGTTGTTGTTGTTGTTTGCATCGTTGGGTTATCAAGTGAATTGAATTCTTGCAGGAAGTTATATTTTTCAGGAATTTAATTCCTGCATCAACTTTCCAGGAAGTGTATAAAACATGTTTGGTTGCGGGGACGGGAAATGAAACCACTTCAGGAGGTTATTTGAAAATGAATGACTTAGAACTTACCTAGGGAGCTAGGCATGTTACTTCATGCGTTTTGAAGAAATTAAAAATTACTTAATAATTTACATTTCCTGCATTCTGCCTAGTTCTTATCAACTAAATAAGAGCGAAAATCTATACTTTTCATAAATTTATATTCCTCGTATCTACTTTCTGCATGCCAAATAAGATATTTATTTTTCAAGTTTTTTCAGCGAGCCAATATACTCTCCAACCTCCAAAAATATATTTTGGAATAGTCAAATATTACACTACACAATTTCGAAAAAAAAAAAGACTCCTAATATTAGTGCAAAAATTATTATTATCAGAGTAATAATGTGATTTATAAATATTAAGAGGCACAAAATTGTATTAAAAACTATAATTTTACTCTGATAATAATAATTTTACTTTTACCAATTACATTACAAAAAATAATTATATATATGCACGGAATTAAATATGAAAGAATACAAATTGCGTTGAATGCTCAAAAAAAATCTCATTGATGGAGAAGATAAGCCACGATAGACATAGTCAAATTCAAAATCCAACTACCCTAAAAATTTATTTAAACTCTGACGCGACTTTGGAAAAGTTAATATCATTTTTTGTTTATATTTTTTAATTTTTAAGAAATTAAGGATTTTTAAATAGTTTTTTTTATATAATTTTCTATTTTTAATTTTCGGTCAAGTTAGTAAATAATAAAAAATAAGAAATCAAAAACTGAAAAATATAGTTTCTAATTATCCTCTTTAAATTTAAAAAACAAAAAAATTATATATAGAAAACAATATTAAAGCAATCCATAAAAATAATTTTATAGTCTGAAAGTAACAAACATTATATTAAATAATAACGACAACCCATCTAACAAAAGAGAAGACAACCCGCTGGTCCTCGGTTTGTTTCAATGGGCGGGGTGCCGGTTGGCTCCCGAAACAAAGGTTCGAATTCAGCATCCCCTGCTCGAGACATTACCGATGTAAAAAAAAAAAAAACAAGGGAGATAACCCAGAAAACCCTGCACCAGAACGATTGTACTGCAAGAACAGAGCTTCAGATACAAATAAAGTCTCCTCTATTTTCATTTAACCAAAAGATAATAAGAACAAAAGCTCTTTACATATCCATGAGCTTCAATTTTATTTACACTATTTTCCTTATAAAATACCCACAAAAATACAATTGAACTCAATTACACCGAAAAAAATAAAAAAATCAAGAAATAAACTTCTATTATTGGAGAAAATGACCCGAAAAAACTAGGTGAAGATCCAGTCCTATACAACGGAAGATTCGATCTAGAGAGAGAACCCCCATGATGAATTAAAACCAAACAACACAAATAAAGAAATAACATTTCATTCTTGGAGAAACGACCCGAAAAAGCTGGGCGAAGATCCAGTCCTGTACAACCCGAGATTCATTCTAAAGAGACGTGACACCCTCTTACGAATCTCACCGGTGACATCTGAAATAGAATTCATATTGCCTCGTTTTAGAGAGAACCCGAATAATCTCGTTAAGACGAGTAGAAGGAGGAGTGAGCACAAGAGACCATTTCGAAGAAAAGAGACCGGCAGATGAAGCAAAAGCACTTGAGAAAGCTTATCAATGACACCATTTTTGGGGCTTTTAATTTGTCTCTCACTTTTGCAATCGAAGTTTCAATGTTTGTGTATGGGGATCTCAAATGCCTTGGGCATGCCCCATATATATATATATACGCAAAGCAGTTGACTTTGTACCGTACAGCCCACAAGAGGTCAAGTTTTAAAATTCTAGCAATAATCTGTCTAGGGTTTCATTCGGTTCAATTTTCAACTGATTTCAAAATTTGAATTATTTGAAAAAAAAAATTCGAAAGTTGTAATTTTGTAATTAGCGACAATAACTTTTTAATTTTAGAGAGGATTCATTTACCCGTCACTAATGCACCGGATTTCATTAGATCTCTGATGTTAAGCGTGTTTGGGTAAGAGTAGTACCAAGATGGATGATCTCCTGGGAAGTACTCGTGTTGCCAACCCTATAGGGTTGGGGGGTCATCGGAAATAGTCTGTTGGTAAGGTTACACCCTGAAGGGGTAATACTACGTACCTCCACCCCTGAAAACCCCGTTTAAGCGGGAGCCCGGATGAGCGCAGATCACCCATGCGGCGCCCGGGCCCCTGAGGCTAGGGCCGGGCCAGCCTACCCCCTATGGTCAACAAGAAGCAATATGCACCTTCAAGAGACGAAATACACGGCATGCAACGGACATACCTGAACACAATGAATGCGCATTAGTATCGGACACGCTAAGGAGACCCCATATGGCATATGTCTGCTTATTGAGCACCGGGGACAGTGTCGGCCAAAGGCAGCCTGTGACAGTCTCCCCCACCTAATTCCGCAAATGTCCTCATTGCGGGTGCCTGCCCATCGTCGCATCCCTGCATCTCTAGCAGCCTGATTGGTCACGGGATGACCACATCATCATCCCCTCAAGTGTGACACCTCTGACGTGCCATTGACACTCGCCCGACAATAAGCAGCATGCCCAAAAAGCAACCTGCCAGCTCCATGCACCATAGTGCACCACGTACATGTCTCGCTCCACGATGCTTGTTGACTCTTCACCTTGTGAACTTCGCACTGCACCCCAAGGATCCGCCCAATCTCCACGCAATAAGCTAGCCATACGGTCAGCACGCCTGACCAGCACCCAACACGGTGCGCCGTCCGCCACATCCGGAACCGCGAGCCACTCAACTTCACTCCGAAAGTTCCTCGTTAGAGTGCCCCTCCCACACAAGGAGTGTCCATACCCACGGACAAACCAGCTCAACGCACCTAGGACACGAGCAATTCCCATTCCCCAGGAGTGTCCACCACTACGGACAAAGCTCGATCCCACCACAGCTGCTTACTCGCGTATCCTGAGCCTCGCTCTGATACCACTTGTCACAGGATGAGCGCAGATCACCCGTACGGCGCCCGGGCCCCTGAGGCTAGGGCCAGGTCAGCCTACCCCCTGTGGTCAACAAGCAGCAGTATGCATCTTCAAGAGACGAAATGCACGGCATACCACGGACATACCTGAACACAATGAATGAGCATTAGTATCGGACAAGCTAAGGAGACCCCATATGGCATATGTCTGCTTATTGAGCACTGGGGATAGTGTCGGCCAAAGGCGGCCCGTGACAGTTAGGTCTGTTGTTGTGTAAGTGTGATTTGACTTGCGCAGTTCCGAATTTCTGTAGATACAAGCATGTAGTAGGATTTAAACCTTCGCATAGAAACTATTTAAAGATACATTACTTTATCCAATGAGTTCACACCAACAGACAACATATATATTTATCTTCCCTTTTTTTACAGGAAAATGTAAAATTACACGTAGTAGCCTCAACAGAAAATCAACGGCATCAATATAAGTAATTGAATGACAAAATTTAACCTTTTAATGATAATTTTCTTAAAAATTGAAAAGTTATGCAATTAAGTTAAAAATTACAACTTTGTAATTTTTGGGAGAAACTCTAAAAATTTTATTTTTTTAACTAAAGAAAATAATTTCTCTCTATAAAATTATATGAGATTTACGCTTAATTATATCTACAAATATTCTCTCATCCATGAAGAAAAATATTTTTATAAATAAAAAAGATAAATATTAATATATATATATAAAAAAAAAAAAAAAAAAAAAAGATGACGAAGACTTAAAGACCGTGTACAATGCACATGGAGGATAAAGTCGTGTCAAAGGCCGGCACGCCCACCAATAACACCCCAAAACAACATTAATAATTTGTACACTATATAATTAAATATAATATATTTTTTTATATTTTTAATTTTATAAAATAATTTTTTAAACTTTATAATTAAACATAATACACCTTCTATACTTTTAATTTCATAAAATAGTTCTCTAAACTTTATAATCAAATATAATATACCCTCTTCACTTTTAATTTTATAAAATAGTTCCTTAAACTTTGTAATTATACACAACACATCCCTCAAACTTTGTTTCTAAACACAACTCACCCTTTAAAAAGTAATAAATTTGAATTAAAAATTTTATGAAATTAAAATTTTAAAAACAAATTATGTTAATTTTTTTTTTAACTTTGGTAAAATTTAGATTAATAAATTAAAAATTAAAAAAACATATCAAATTAAAAATCAAGACATAGAGATTTTTTAATTTTAGGAATAAAATAAGAGCTTTATGTTTCTAGAAAAAAAGATAAGTCTTTTTTGTTTTGCTTTTTTTCCTCTCTTGTGGTATTTCTAGGGCCCCGCTTCGGTGGGTGTGCCTACTTATAATGAGAGTATTCTCTCTATTTATCAAAAAAATAAAATATAATATGTTTTAAAAAAATGAATATCATAATTAGATTAATAAATCTAAATTTACAAAAAATTTACAAGATTAAAATTTGAAAATAAATTCTAAAAAAATAAAAAAAATTCAAAATCTAAAGTTAAAAAATATTATTATATTTTTTAAACTTTTTTCAAAAAATATTTTTCCATAATTTGTTTAAAATTTTTTAGTTTCATATTTTTTTTAAATTCAAATTTATTAATATCTAAAAGATGTGTTATGTTTATTAACAAAATTCGAGGGGTGAGTTGTGTATAATAACAAAGTTCAAGGGCTATTTGTCGAAATTAAAAGTGCATGAGGTGTATTATGTTTAATTGCAAAGTTCAAGGGGTATGTTGTGTGTAATAACAAAGTTTAGGAGGCTATTTTATGACATTAAAAGTACAGATGGTGTGTTATTTTTAATTATGAAGTTTAAAGGGCTATTTTATTAAATTGAAAGTATAGAAGATATATTATATTTAGTATAAAAGTTCAGAGGGTGTGTTTATAATTTGCCCATCGTAATAAACTTAAGTATTTTTACTATAAATTACTTAAATTTTATGTATAGTTTAAAAAAAATTATTTATATTTCGTAATTTTTTTAAAAAACCATCTAAGGTTTCAAAATTTTTTAATGTTATACCTTAATGTTAATGCCGTTAATATCCGTTAGTTTTTACTTACGTGACATTTTAAACAAAATATTTTTTTCGTTATAAAAATTATTTTTTAAAATATATGCAAATTTTTAATATATTTAAAATATTTTTTAAAAATATTTAAAAATATTTTAAATATAATCTGAAATTTTTAAAGTCAAGTAAACAAAAACTAACGAATATTAACGGTGTTAAAATAAAGGTGTAGCATAAAATTTTTTGAAAATTTAAGGTTATTTTTAAGAATTAGAAAATATATGTGATTTTTTAAACAACACTTAAAATTTATATGATTTTCAGTTAAAAAAAAAAAACCTAAACATAACACATGTATTAAAAATATAATGTAAACGAATCAAACATTCAATGAAATACTCATGTCCAAATTTGATTACTGCACGTTAGTGTTTGCTGTGGGTCGTGGTTTGATATAGCTTATTGAGCGGAGTTCGAACAAAGGAGTACTTGGCATCCGTGAGCAGTTTGATAAAGTGTTGTCAGGAGCTCATCAAAAATTAGTATTAACTCAAAAATTCGTTCGATAATGGCTTAATAGTAACTTGAATAACTTATCTAGCTTTGTAGTAAGCTCGACTCAATATCAAGGTTGGCTCGATTATGAGCTTGATTTAGCATAATAACAAGCTCAACTCAATTCAATAATAAGCTCGAATTTGCTCGATTATGATAACAAACCAAGACGAGCCGTCCAGAGTCAAGTATCAAGCACACTAAAATCTTATCAAACTAAGCTCGAACAAAGATTTGAAAGCTCAGTAAGCGCTCTGCTCAAATCTGAGTCTAATAAGACTTATTAAATTCGAGTTCGAACAAGGGGTTGCTCAACTCGTCATAACTTGTTTAAACCCATGCTTCCTAAACATAATCATGTAAATTAAAACAACCAATAGTGTTAATAACCTTAAATTTAGAGAGTTGTTACTGAAGCCGAAATTTAAATTGTCAGGATAATAATATGACTTATAAATAATAAAGGTAACAAAATTGCCTTAAAATTTATGATTTTTCTCTAACAATAATAATTTTATTATGTCAATAATATTAACATAAATTTATTATTATATATTAAAGAACATACCCAGTGCCTCAAGGGCTCCCACCTACGCAGGGTCTGGGAGGCGAATGTACGCAGCCTTCCCCCTTCAAGGTGTTAACCATAAGAGAGACTGTTTTTCAATGCCCCCAACCTGAGAGTGAGGACTTCCCAGGAGGTCACTCATCCTGGTACTACTTTTGCCCAAGCACGCTTAATTTTAAAGTTCTTATGGAATTCGGTGACGGCGTATTGGTGTCCTCTTTGATATAAATTTATTATTATATATTATAGTAAGTATATTAATGGGGGGTTGGCAGGTGCAGGAGGAAAGTTAAGTGAGGTGCACGACACTTGCTTGTCGTCTTCTTCCCATTGGGTCCCACCCTTTTGTTTGACCCTAAATCTACGCCATTTTCTCATCAAAAGTCAACCTACTTTTTTTTTTTTGTTTTTTTGAGAAATCAAACCCGGGTCACGCCGTTGATAACTGGAGAACTCCGTCACTGGGCTATGTTCCTCAGAGATATTTAAAGTCAACCTAACAAATAAGATCAATTTTTATTTGAAAAGAAGGGCATGATTAAAATATAAAATTATTCATAAACTTTAACTTATCAGCTTAAATTTTAAGAGCAGTTAATTTCTTATTATAGTTTTAAAGGTTTGATTATTTCAAACCAATAACTTTGGCTCTATAAAGATGAGATGAGCTTATGCATTATTCGTGCTTCAACTCTGATGCGTATTTGTATATGATGGAACCTATTAGGGTTAAAAACTTTATTATGACTCGATCCATCAATTTAAACTTTTGAGATAATTAATTTCGTAACACGTGGACTTTAAGTGTGCACCAGTTGGGTCTGAATGCTAGAGGGTTAAGCCAACGTCTTTATTAACAACAAAACCAATGCTCCAATAATGTGCTTGCTCCACATAAAGTGGCCATATTTGGTTGACACATGAATTTAATTCAGATGAAAAGTTGTACTTCTTAATAATTTAATTTATATGTCAATTTTTTACAAAATAGGTACAAAGCGCTCCGTTGTTAGGATAAGAAATAAAATTTTCTTAGGAGGCTAGTAAAAACAAAGGAAGTAAAACTTACTAAGATGGTTAGATAAGTTATTTCCTACGTTTTAAAAGCAATTTCCAATTCCCGTATTCTACCAACTTGTCGGCAATCAAACAAGGCCTAGATACATATGGCAAACATCTAAACTTGAATAGAACATATTAGGAAAATCTTACAAAACGGGTATCAAAACAACAGTCTAATGGCCTCAAGGCGTGTAGAGAACCACTATCCTTAAGACTTATTTCGTGGATATCAAAATAGTATCGGGGATACAATGAAATCAAGAAACAAAGTGAGATTGAGTGTAAAAAGGAAAGATATCGAGAAGAAAAATAAGAGAATGGTCTTTTACAAAATGATTTTTCTCAAGTACTTTACAAGAACGATGGTGGAATTTATTTATAGAAATCAAATGCCCTTTAAAGGAACACGTTCCTTCCAAAGGGACTCCTTATCCTGCAAAACATCACAATTAACCGCCCAAAATAACTACCAAAATTGTCTTGTGCGTCGAAGTGAGTGTCGACATACAGAACCAATCTCGGGGTTCTATAAGATTGCGTGTCGACACACAGAAGTCGTGTGTCGACACTCAACTTCCCGATAATGTTTCTGCAAAGTTGTGTGTCGGCACACACCATATTCAAACTAGATACATTGTACACAAGTCCGAAACATCTTATTAGCACTTGATTTTGAAAATACATCAACAGAACTAAGTGGCGGTCAAAAATACGTGTGGCCGACATAGCTGTTAGGAGTGAGTAGCATACCGATGTCAGTTCATAGCGCCCCTAAACTTCCATATTTACTATTGTTGCCATTTTATTATTATTTGCATGCTTGCACATCCAGTATTGTTTCATTTGACTTTAATTTAACTCGATTTTATAAACCCTATATTGTTTTTGCTTTTTAGGGTTGGGACCCTCTCCGTAAACAACCTTCTTTTACGGCAGCATATTGTAAGAGTAAAATTGTGTACGTTTCACCGTCTCCAGATCCTACCTTGATAGAAGCCTTGCAGGCACTGAGTTCGTTATCGTCGAAACATCCAAACTTGAAAATTATTATTATTATTTTTTTTTTTTGGGGGGGTTTTGAAAAATGCACAAGAAGCAACGTTCACATGGCATGGAAATTGAGTGTGGTTTTCGTGTGACAGAAGAGAAGTTAGGTCTTCTTACCAGATTTCAACTTCCCCTACTCCTACCCCATTTTATGCTTAAAAAAACATTTATTTATCCAAAATCCTTCTACTTATTAATCAAGAGACATGTTATTATCAAGACAAAAATTATTATTATCAGATTAATTATAAGATTTAAGAACAATAAGAGTCATAAAATTATCTTAAAAATTATAGTTTTACTCTAATAATAATAATTTTGCCTTTATAGTAACATTACTCTTAGTCTAATTTCTTTTACTTTCAATTATATTGATTTAATTTCCATATAATTTATATTAATTTAGACCTATACAGAAATAAAATTAAATGAATGAACTTCCTTTTTAATAGTCAAGTTGTTAATATTTAAAAAAAGGAAGAAAGAGATACAACTCGTACTTGTTGTATCTTTAATTTAAGTCTCGATTTTGAAACGGAGGTATGTAATGGACCTTTATTTTTGAGTCGGCCTATTATATCTTGCTCTACAAGGGTTCGTATTATACGCTATTTAGGTTTCTATCTCTTATGTAAGCTAGTATCCTCCATTTTGGATATCTAAAGCTTTCATATTTCTGTCCATCTTTCTTCCCTCATTTGAGAGTTTTTCGCACAGATCTCTATGCTATTGTTTCTCTTTCTTACTTCTGTAATCATTTTTAATTTAAATATAGTTTGAGCATCTAAATCGAACCTACTTCCTGAGTATTTTGCATGACGTACCCATGAATGAGCCTGACTGTTTATACCTGAATTGCAATATCTAGTATGAATGTTAAGCATTCCATGAGTTGATCGTAAAGTGATCGAACTCTAACTAGACTAGGTCTATCAAATTCGTATGTATCCTTTATTAAAAGTATGTTCACAATCTACTTAACCCTTTAAATTCTACATCCGTGTTCAAAAAATTGGGAACCTGTCTACTAGTTGAGATTTGCACATTTATCATTTAAGTGTCATAATACTTTAATATATACAATAAGGTATCTTGAAGTTCAGAAATTTTATCGACGAGGCATCCTAGGCCAAACTCTGTTGAAATTTTTCTCAAAAAAAGACCAATTTTGACCGAAAATTATGGATGTGGTATATGATTATCATAATATCAGTTATGTTGGTTTTTCAACGAAAATCCAGTAAATTCTTAATAAAACCTACTCATATTGTGACAAAATTATGTGTCATTCAATACTTCAGGCAAAAAACAGCAGATGTTGACGAAGAAAACACGTGTATTTTTGAAACCATATTGCGCCATTTATTAGTGAAAATCCCTCAAATACGGTAGGTAATAAACGAACAAAACTTGACTTCTTTCATCAAAAATATGTTATGCCATATCAATTATGACTCTATCTAAAACGAATTTTACCACCACACCTGGCAAAATGCTGCCTTGCCCGGGATCACTCCAATTCCTATAGAAGGTACATGTTTTGTTGGGCTTACTACGAGGAGCCTGATTTTTAAATGCTGTAACGAGTCATATGTCCATAGAGCGAGCGATCCAAAGCGAATATATGGCCCATGGAAAAACTTTTGCGGGCTTGTTTTGTACCCATGCCCATGTGAGGATTTATTCTTAGGAGATACAATTTCCTTGCGTGACTATAAAAACTCTGATTTGAGAGAATGTTATGAGCAAAAAGAAAACTCCGTAAAAATCACCATTAAATAGTGAAAATCTCTGCAACTATGTGGACGTAGACACAAATGACAGAACCATGTAAATCGTGTGTGCTGTTTTGTTTTCTTCTTATATATTTGTTGTTTTTTGCGTACATTTCCTTGACATTATTATCTATGAAACACCTACGTCCATACAGAGGGAAGAAACAACCCTTGTTTAGCTAGAGCTCGATAAATCTTACAAGTACAAATTCGAGCCAAGCCTTTAGTAAGCTTACTAGCCATTGTTCAAACTCGATTTCAAAGATATTAGTATATTTAATACTCATCTCGACTTAGTGAGTTAGTCTGACCAAACCGAGTCAAAAGGAGTAAGGTTGAGTCAAGCTTGTTGTCTCGCAAAGCCTGCTATTCAGTTAAGCTTGCTACCTCAGAGAGCTATTTAAACTACTATGACGCGATTCTCTTCGAGCTAATACAAAGCTATTACCAAATTCTTAACAAGCCTTTCTCAAATTGTTCTTAAAATATAACAAGTCGAGCATCTTTTATTCAAACTTGGCTGATTGAGGCCATAATAATCTCGATAAGTTATCTGGTCCCACAATGAACACAAACGAGCCCCATTTGATTTGAAACACGAATAGTTCACAAAATATTTGATTCATTCCCACTATCCGTGTACGTACCCAAAGGATGTACGCAACGTGATAACTTTTTAATAAGATATACACTAAAAATATGCAGTAGCGGACCTAACTAACTAGCAGTTGAGATGACGCCTGAGCGACCAAGAAATAATGGGGTTTTATGTGTTTTGTTTGGCACTAGGCACTTTACTATTTTGTTACAGAATAAAATATATAGATTATATTTTATGAATACCTAAAAACGGTACTAATACGCAAGTACTGGATTACATTAACATTTTGAAGTTAAGCGTGCTTAGGGAAGAGTAGTACCAAGATAGGTGACCTCCTGGAAAGTCCTCATGTTGCACCCTTCAGGTTGGTGGTTCTCGGAAACAGCCTCTCTTCAGGATAACACCCTGAAGGGGGAAGGCTACGTAAATCTATCCCCACAAACCTTGCTTAAATGAGAGCCCTTGTGACACTGAAAATATTGCTAATAAAATATATGGATATTTTAATTAAAAGAAAAGACGATTGACTAATTTAAATAAAATTGCAAATATTAAAAAATAATTTTTAAAAATATAAAAGCTTAATTTAAATAAATTTATGTCTTCTTTAGTAATGGAGTAAAGAAAAGTAAGGAAGGGAAGAGTAAAGAAGGAGAATGTAAAGTAATAATTCACCTTTATTTGAATACATTAAATTAAAAGGGATAATAGTAAAAATGGATAAATAAGTTATCCTTATTCAACAATTAAGTAAAAGGATAAGATTAAAAAAAATTATAATTAAAATAAAAATAAAATTATATAATTTTTTTAAAAAACTTATCTTACCCCTTGTATCCCTTACAGGAGGATTAAAAAAAAAGGGGGGGTAAACTAAAGGAGGGTAATGTGTGGTAAAAATTTACCCCATTACCCTTATCCTTTTTTATCCTGTTATTATGTTACTCTTATCCTCCTTTATCCTATTATTCGATGAGTGTTATTCTACATAAAAGGCTGTGATGGATTTTTGTGGATTTTAGGTGCCTTGCGTTCAATTTTCGATTGTGTGTCCTAATTTCGAGCAAGTTCCTGTGCTTCGGTTTTCTCCCTGTTCCTGCTGTTTTGGTTAGGTTTTCTTGGTTTCGTTGTTTTCATGTGTTCGGGTTTGTGGTGTATTTGTTTCCCCTGTTTCTGTTGTTCTTTCTGTTCTTTTGGTTGTCTCTTGTTTCCCCCGCTCTTGTTTGAGTGGCTTCAGGTCTCACTTTATCCAGTGGCCTACTTGTTCTATGATTTTGCCACTAATTATCAGAAAAAAAAAAAAGGGCTTGAAAATATTAGAGGTTTTTTTAAAAGAGTAAAGAGGGTAATTTCTTACCTCTAATTAATAAAATCTTTTGAAAGGTAATTGGGAGTAAGTAACCGTTTACCCCCCACTATCCTTCTTTGCCCTCTTTTTCTTTAGCCTTCAAATTAAGGAGTAAAAAGAGATAACGTAAATTCTTTAAAAATTTGAAGTACTTTTATTCTTATTTTAATAATAACTTTTTTTATCTTTACCCTGTTACTTAATTATTAAATAAAAGTAACTTATTTATCTTATTTTACTCTTTTTACCTCGCTTTAATTTAACATATTCAAATAAAAGTAGAAAATTACCTCACTCTTTCTTTTTTAACCCGATTTACCCCGTTGTCAAGCAAGGCATACAGCAGTTCATGTGCTCGTTGTGTCCGCTTTCAATGGCTGAAATGAACTCGTTACAATATTTTCCCGCTTAAATTCTTCTTGATTTTTTTGTTAATGGGGGTCTCAGGCTTGAATTCTGACAACAATTTATGCCCTAATTTGACTGCTGAAGCAACTTCTGCTTGTATTGTATTTCTACTTATCAGCTTCTCACTCCCCTGGTACTCTCTCTCTCTCTCTCTACACCCCTTAAAATTTGAAACAGACCCACATTGAGAAATTCACTACTACTTAGATCCTTTGCATGCTGAGATTTTCTTAGTGTTATGGGTCTTGAAATTTTTGGTATTGAGCAGAATTAGGGTTTGGATTCAGGAACTTTTGTTGTTGGGTCTGTGAAATTTTTACCCAATTCGCAGAGTTGGCATATGTATTGTTAAAGACTTCACATGTAAGTTTAGCAAGAATCACATATTGGAGTTGTGAGAGATAAGATATTTATATATATGCTTAGTGAGTTATTTTACTTAATGTCAATTAGTTTTGGGATGGAACCTCGTGTTATGTAGAACTCACATGCTAAGTACCATGGATTGGACCTAAGGTCTGATGAAAATTTACATGATATTAGGGCGGATGTATGATCCTAGACTCTTTTTTGACGCACTGTGTCCTCAGAAAGAGTGGTGTATTTGACTTTGTTGCATTGAGAGTGTCTCTGGTGAATGTGGGATCTAGTTGGACATAGAATTGGATTGGAGAAGGCAAGGGGTTGGATTGGAGAAGATTCACATGCAAGGAGAACTGTTAATGACTCCAAAAGCAAGTGTAGTAAAAACCTACATTATGTGAATAAATATAATTGAATGAATAGAGGAGTACATGAAGTTCACAATATATAGGCAAACACCAAGAGGCAAAAGACTAAGAATACCCCTAGGGTTACATAAGTCAAAGGGCAAAAGGGTAAACTGTAAAACCCTAGGAACATTCTAGAATATAGTCTAATAGGCCCCCTCAATCTGAGCGGGGTGATAGCACGCGAAGATTGGCCTTGTGTTGGAAGAAACGATCCGCCGCAAGACCTTTGGTGAGGATATCAGCTACCTGCTTTGTGGTTGGAGTGTAGTGAACTTGAAGATCACCCTTGAGGACTTTCTCCCGAACATAGTGGAAGTCGACATCCACGTGCTTGCTACGGTCATTGGACACCTGGTTAGCAGCAAGGTAGGAGGCGGAGACATTGTCACAGTAGACGATGATGGGTCCTGGGTGGCGGATAGCCAGGTCGCGCATGATGTACCGAAGCCAGTCACTTTCAGCAGCAGCCTGAGCCACAGCCCGATACTCAGATTCAGTCGTACTTTTGGAAACGGTTATCTGCTTTTTGGCTCGCCAGGAAATGAGGTTTGGTCCAAGGTAGACGGCATAACCAGTGGTAGAGCGACGAGTGTCAGGGCAACCACCCCAGTCAGCATCAGCGAAAGCTGTGATAGTGAGAGTGCGAGCAGGTTGTAGGAGAAGACCATGATCAGGAGTGGATTTGAGATACCGGAGAATACGCTTCACAGCCTGCCAGTGGGGATCACGGGGAGCATGCATGAACTGGGAGACCAGGTTGACAGCATAGCATATGTCAGGACGGGTCATAGTGAGGTACTGCAGGGCACCCACTGCGCTCCTATACTCAGTAGGGTCCTCAAGTAGGGCCCCGTCACTCAAAGAGAGATGTGCTCGGGTGGGTAGGGGGGTTTTGACTGGTTTGGCATCGCAGAGACCAAGTTTGGTGAGAAGGTCCACAGTGTATTTGTGTTGGGAGAGAAAGAGACCACTAGAATTGCGAGTGGCCTGAATACCAAGAAAGAAGTGGAGCGGGCCAAGATCTTTCATCGAAAACTGGGTCGAGAGGGACTGGATGAGAGACGTGAGGTGCGAGGGGTCAGACCCAGTGAGGATAATATCATCAACATAGAGGAGGAGACAGGTCAGATGAGAACGTGTTTTATGGATGAATAGTGAAGGATCAGCCCGACAACAGGTGAAGCCAAGATGAAGGAGGAACGTACTGAACCGTTGGAACCATGCCCGAGGAGCCTGCTTCAACCCATACAACGCTTTCCGAAGGCGACACACGTGATTAGGAAACTTTGGATGTATGAAGCCTTGTGGTTGTTTCATATAAACTTCTTCCTTAAGGTGACCATGTAGGAATGCATTTTTAACGTCCAACTGCTGTATAGACCAGTTGTATGTTACAGCAAGTGTAAGTATAAAGCGTATGGTGGTTGGTTTAACAACAGGGCTAAAAGTCTCCTTATAATCAAGGCCTTCACGTTGATGAAAGCCTTGAGCAACAAGGCGGGCTTTGAACCGTTCAACCGAGCCATCTAATTTATATTTCACTTTATATTTCCAAGTGCTACCTACAAGGTTTTTCGAGTGGTCATGTGGGACAAGATCCCAAGTGTTGTTAAGAAGTAAGGCATTAAATTCATCCGCCATGGCTTGCTGCCATTGGGGATTTTTAGCGGCCTGCGAGTAACATGTGGGCTCTTGAATTACCGTAATAGATGATAGTGAAAGTGGGTACCGATTTTTACGGATCCCATCCTTAAGCCGAGTACGCATGGGATGCACATTATGAGTAGGGGAAGGCGGTGGGTTAGGCACGGGACTAGGGTCGGACTCGAAGTTTGGAATAGATGACGAAGGTGTATCATCACTGGTCACAAGGACCGAAGACCCGAGAGGGGAGGGGGGGTTGGCGTCCGATGGTGCGGGCGGGGACTGCGCAGGCAGTCGGGCCAGTGGACCGACACTAGAGGGGACGGGAGGGACCGCAGGCACCAGCGGGGTTAGCCCACGATCAGGAGGTGCTGTGGCGGGTTTGGCCAGAGCCGGAGTCGAGGATGCAACACCTGGGAAAGGGGAAGTGCAAATTACCAACGGTCCATTATGGTAAGCATCAGTTTTGGGCACATCAGGGCTAATTAGTTCAGTATAAGGGAATCTGGATTCATCAAAGACTACATGCCTACTAACATATATTCGTTTGTTTAAGACATCAAAACATCGGTAACCTTTATATCGAGCCGCATACCCAATAAAAATGCATGGAGTGGAACGAGGGGCTAATTTATGAGGGGCACGAGATGTGATGTTGGGGTAACAAACACACCCAAAGACTCTAAAACGACTATAATCCGGGTTGGTATGAAAGAGTTTTTGAAAGGGAGAGAAGTTAGAAAGATTTGGTGTAGGGAGACGATTTATGGTAAAACATGCCGTGCAAAAAGCGTCGTCCCAAAATTCATAGGGAAGTTTTGAGTGAATTAAGAGAGTCCGTGCCATTTCAGATAGATGTCGATGCTTGCGTTCCGCCACCCCATTTTGTTCGGGGGTATCAGGACATGATAGTCGAAAGTGAATTCCAGCATCCCGGCATAGCGCATTCATGCGCCGATGATCGAATTCACCCCCACCATCACTTTGGAAAACTTTAATTTTCAAATTAAATTGGTTTTCAACTAAATTTTTGAAACCGGTGAATATGTCAAAAACTTCAAATTTGCGTCGCATCGGATAGAGCCATGTAAAGCGGGAAAAGTCATCAACAAATAGAACATAGTATTTAAATGCAGAATTAGAGGAGACGGGCGATTGCCAAACATCAGAATGTATAAGCTGCAAAGGCATGGTAGTGTTATGTAGCACACGTTCAAAAGGCAATTTTCTAGATGTACCCAGACAACATGAAGAACATTTATCTAGAAACGTAACAGAAGGACAAAAATGTTGTTTACACAAAGTATTGAGAACAGAGTTGCCTAGATGCCCTAGTCGCTGATGCCATAATGCGCCATGAGTGACCCGTGCAAGGAGCCCAATGTCATGTGGTGAGAAGTTATAAAGTGGTCCATTACTGGGTACTTGTAGAAGCGGTGTCCCCGTAGCTCGGTCCTTAACACAAAAAGAGTTTGAGTCAAATTCAACTCGACATTTATTTTCACGACATAATTGTTTAATCGACAGAAGGTTGTGAGTTAGATTAGGGACAAGCATAACATTGTTTAAATGAAGGGGTGTTTTAGGTATTGTAGTAGAGCCCACATGTGTTACAGGCAATAAGGCCCCATTCCCAACAAGAACACCTTTATGACCAGAATAAGGAAGTAGGTTATAGAGGATACATGGGTTCGGCGTCATATGGTTGGAAGCACCCGAGTCAGGATACCAGTTGTAGTCATGTGGTTCCCCCATTGTCATGGCAGCGAAGGATTGGCTAGGGTCCGGGAATGAGGAGTTGTCGAAGCGATGAGAACAGGTAATAGCAGTATGACCAGTTTGTGAACAGATCTGACAAAATTGGGGAGTGGGGCCGAGCACACCAGCATTAGAGTGGAAGGGGGGACCGACCGGAGGTCGAACAGAGTAGGGAACACTAGAGGATGGCACCCCAAGGTGGGACCCGTACGGTGGGCCGGTATGGGGTGGCTTGCCACCGCGGCCCCCACGACCCCCTTTCCCCTTCCGACCACGACCACGGCCGCGGCCACTGTTCGTGTGGTGCGGTTGGGGGGGTTGCCCGGAAGCAACCATGGCATGGGCAGGGTCCGGGTTGGTACGGCCATTGTTACGGTTGAGGGCACCTTCCTCATTAAGTAAAGCGGATTTTAACGCATCATAAGAATACAATTTTGAAGTTTGTCGGGTAAAAGTTGCAAAAGCTGCGTATTCAGGGGGTAACCCATGAATAGCAAAGTGTTGAAATTCTCTAGCAGACACAGGCGAGTCAATGGCAGCTAAATCATCTGCAATTGATTTAAGTTCAGAAAGGTAGGCATCCATGGTTTTGCCATCTTTACGTAGGGTTATGAGTTGAGTCCGGAGGTCATACTCCTTAGCCATGGAGTGATCCCTAAAACGCTTAGCCAAGGCATCCCACATGTCTTTGGAAGTTGGATAGCGGACAATATCATTAATAAGGGAGCGGGAGAGAGTGGCAGCTATACAAGATCGGAGACTCTGATCTGTGTGTAGCCATGTAATGTAATCCGGATTAGAATAAGTCGATCCGGTGGGGAGAGTTATTTGAGCAGGGGGACAGGGGTAAGATCCATCAATGAACCCTAATAATTGGTGTGCAAGTAGTAACATGTTAAATTGTTCTTTCCATGGGGGATAATCAGAAGTTGTTTCGAGTTTAATTGTTACAATGCTAGTGATATTGGATAAAGGAAGAACAATTGGGGAAGCGGGATGGTTATAGATATTAGGGTTGAAGTAATTTGTATTTAGGTAATTGGGGTTTGGGGAAGAGAGAGGGGCGGCTGATGGCGCCACACCAGCATCCCCACCGACAAGGGGGAGGGTCGGGAAGATTGCCGGAGCAGGTGCGCCACCGTCGGTTGGCCGGAATCCACCGGACAGTGTGGGTCCGGCGAAGCCAGCACCGAGCGAGGGTGCAGGGAAAGCAGAAAATTGGTTCGACAACGACGGGATGCCCAGATTAAGGGTCGGGTTCGATAATGACCTCCCAAGTGGTGGTAGAGTACCGGAGATGGCGACACCGGCATCCACCGACCGAGAGAAGGAAACACCGGTGGTGGTGGTTCCGACAATAGAGGTGTCGGTCACCACCCCTGGTGGGCTAAGCGCTGCGGTGGTGGGCAGAGCACCGGCATGGGGAGGGCCGGGCACTGCCACCGAGCGGGCGCCGCTGGGTGGGGAGGAGGGGAGGGAGTTTAGGGCATTTGCGTAGGATCGATTTGGATTAGAAGCCATTGCTCAAATAAATTATGAAAAGGTACGAAAGAAAGAAAAGAAAACAGTAAAAGATGTAACGTACTAGAGAATTCAACACTTCAATTGCATAGAGAGAAAAAAAAAGAACAAAAAACCCGACAAACAACGAAATGAAAAGAACAGCGGAAGGAAAAAAAAGAAAATCAGAGTAATTGCTCTGATACCATGTGAATAAATATAATTGAATGAATAGAGGAGTACATGAAGTTCACAATATATAGGCAAACACCAAGAGGCAAAAGACTAAGAATACCCCTAGGGTTACATAAGTCAAAGGGCAAAAGGGTAAACTGTAAAACCCTAGGAACATTCTAGAATATAGTCTAATACATTAGAGCTGTGAGAGAAAAGAGCTCGATATGTAATCCTAGTGGGCTACTCCACCTGATGTCAATTGGTTTTAGATAAGAACATCACTTGGGTTGTTATGGGATTCTTGTATGTACCAACTCCGTGGAGCGGAGGACATCCCAAACTGGCCGGTGCTCATAAGCGCTCGATGGGGTCCAAAGGCTATGCTCCCGGGAAAATCTTCGGGGGCTTGTTTCAGGCCCAAGCCCATTTGAGGGTTTATTACGAGGCGGCGAGCCCTTGTGTAGCTATAAAATCCCTATTTAGGCTTGGAAGGAACTGTATGAGCAAGAAGAAAACTCTTTGTAAACACTTCTTGGAGCTTGTGAAAATCCCTGCAACTCCATAGTTGTAAGCACAATTGGTCAAACCATATAAATCTTGTTTATTGTTTCTTTTTTTCGTTGAATTTTTCATTTGTTCTTTTGGGTTCATGTTCATAACAGATCTAATGCTTGGGAGTGGGTAGTCTAACCACTGCATCAAGTTCACCAGCTCGGTTTTTATCTAATTCTATTTTTGTTGTTGCTGCTCCAGGATATTTCCAGCATGTACATGGGTTGATCTTTGAAGCTGGACCCTTAGCTAAATTTTCTGTATATGACATGGTACAGTTATGGCTATGCCTCTCCACAATTCACAGATTCCTGCTAGAAAGGGACTGCTTTTGGTTATGGTTGTTTTTGTTACTTTCCTAGCCTTGTACCAGTTTTGGGCATTTTCTGTCAGCACCCACTTATCTGCATTGCCATCTGGTGAAAAATATTCGGTTGTTGAAGCGAGCAGTTATGGCATATCATCTATGAATTTCGACCCAATTCCTTCTGATTCCATTGAAGAGGCTACACGTTCAATCTATGATAATGTACATGCTAATAAGGTTGAAGTTGAGAATGGTTTGCCATCTGGAGATGCCTTGTCAATGAGAAGATTTTGGGGCAAGGAGAGTAGTATCGAGGAACGGGGCAAAGTGGGTGTTGGTGATGGTGCTGCTCGAGATGGTTGGCATGGGGCTCGTTCTATTCCGATAATGCCGGGTGTGTATAGTTTGGGTAGTTTACGGAATTCGACATTCATCTAGGTGTGTGAACGGGTTGAGTCGAGCTGGGCCCTGATTGTTAGGCTTAATACTCGGTTTTGGTTTAGCTTGAAGCTCACCAAGCTTGAAGACTTTAAGCTCAAGTTTAGCGTGGCTTACTTGAGCTCGAATCTAGCTCAACTCCGTGCTAAGCTTGCCTTATTTAAGCTCATTATTAGGCTTGAATTTGGCTCGATTAGGCACACTTAGGCTAATAAGTTATATTGAGACTAACTCATTTGGATTCGTTTAACCTCGTGAGTCTCCAAGCTCAAGCACTATCAGGCTTGAGCTCCACTCATTTAGCTAAACAGACCGAGCATTTTGAGCTTGATAATGAGCTCTCGCAAGCCATCTTCTCCTATTTACACCCTTATAGTAAAACCTCAATTCTCAAAACTAGAGCTCCATCTGCAACTTCAAATCTCAGGAAACACCTCGGGACCAGCCATAACCCAGCAAGCTCTAAAGATGAAACACGGGAACAAGAACACACGGACAGTGCCCATTCTGGGATCTTCTTCTCAAAATGACTCTGCTCGAATCAAGAGATATATTACCAAAATAAGGGGCCCAACTGTGACATTGTCTGAAATGAATTTCATGTTGTTTAAGAGCCATTTTGCTTCCAGTTTAGTGGTATGTATCCTTATAAGCCTATGATTTCAATTAAGTACGGCGATTTTGGGCTTTGTGAATTCGTCGTAATGTTTCTTTGATTGTTGACATTGACAGAGGCCGAGACTGTCCTTGTTACGTGACCGGGAACTTATGTCAGTGAAATTAAGGATAAACAATGCTTCTGGAATGAAAAATGTTGGAGAACTTTATGCTCCTTTGTTCCGCAATGTCTCCATGTTTATAAGGTGAGCCATTCAGGAACTTTAATTTCCTATTATGGACTAAGGATTTGTTTGGTTCAACGGAACACATTTTCAATTGATCATTTGTTTTAAGCAAGAAAAATAGGAATACGTGCCACAAGACTTGTATTATACAGATAACATTTAGGAAATGAATTTTTAATATATTATTGGTAATTATACGTAAACAGCCTTTTTAAATAGAAAAATGGGAATAAGATGCACATTTTTTACTAATAGAGGGACTCACGAGCAAATATTGGAGTGAAAGACGGCAATGACTGTCTGGAGACCCGTAATTTACATAGCGGGAGGCATAAGTAATACGTTTAATGTCTCATTTGGCACAATTTCTTCAAGATCTGCAGGAGTTACAATTTGATGGAGCGTATGCTGAAGATTTATATTTACAAAGAAGGAGAAAAACCAATATTTCACCAGCCGCGGTTGAGGGGATTATACGCGTTAGAAGGATGGTTTATGAAACTTCTTCAAAGAAGCAAACGCTTCGTCGTGAGGGACCCACGAAGAGCACATTTGTTCTATTTGCCTTTCAGCTCGGAGATATTAAGAATGAGGCTCTACGACGAGAAGTCACACGGTATTAAGAACTTGGAAAATTATTTGACGGATTATTTGGGCCTGCTCAAGAAGAAATATCTGTTTTGGAACAGGACTAAGGGAGAAGATCATTTTTTTGTTGGTTGTCATGACTGGGTATGCTTCTCTTTTTGTCTTTTGTTTGGTTTGTCAACTTGGTAGCGGCTGGGGTCGGAGTGTGAATGAGTCGAGTCCAGCCCAAGCTCGAGACTCAGCTCAAGCTCTTTGAGTTAGGAAATTTTAAGCTTGAGCTTGACTCGTCATTGGTTCGAGCTCTGCTCATTTGAGCCTGAACCGAGCTAGGCGAGCTCCAAGCTAAGCTCCCCTTGCTTAGCTCATTTGATTTAGGCTTATTTGGGTTCAAGATTGCTCAAACATGGCTTGATTATGCTTTTAGCCTAGTAAATTGTATCAACATAGGCTCGGTTTGGTTTGTGCGCTTACAAGTAGACCGTTTATAGACCTATGATCATCTAATGACAAGCTCAAAATCCATTAAATGACATAACAACCTTCATCTGGTGCCATGGCTGCTAACAAGAATTGATGCTTGTAGGCCCCGCGGATAACAAGGAATCATTTGAGCAGTTGCATCCGAGCTCTATGTAACGCCAATGTTGCAATGGGATTTAGCATTGGAAAAGACGTTAGTGTACCAGTAACTTATATCCATAGTGGAAGCGACCCATCGAGGGATCTCGGAGGAAAACCGGCCTCTGAGAGACAGATCCTCGCGTTCTTTGCCGGAAGCATGCACGGGTATCTCCGGCCTATACTTCTGCAACACTGGCAAAACAAATCTCAGGACATGCAAATCTTTGGCCCCATGCAACGTGACGTTGAAGGCAAAGCGGTTTACAGGTAGGGATGTACATGAACTGAACTGAGTTGAGCTAAGCGGACCGCGTACGAAGATGAGCTTGAAAGGTCTTAATGAGCTTGAGTTCCTGTCATGCCTTAGACATGTTTTTGAACCTTTGTTCAAACTTGGTTCTGTAAGATTCCAATTTGCCTTATACTTGCCTTGACTAGGTTCATTAGTCTAATCGAGCAAAATCAAGCTCGTTAGAGATAGCAAGCTTGGTAGCTGGCCGAGCTAGGTATTAAGCCGATCTTGCTCGCTATTTATCTGAGTTCGCTGGCTACTAACTAGCCACTACCAATCCATTATTGCTAATCGAGCAGTTAACAAGCCCTTAACGAGCATTTAACAAACTGTGCACGAACTTTAACTAGTTTGAGCAGCTTTTTGTTCAAACTTGTCAAAGAATCAACTGTTCTAAAAGTTTAAGCTGATGGGTGAAGTTGCAAGAAAGATTTACTACTCTAGCATGCTCCCTCACGCGAAAGCCTCTTGGGCTTGAAGTGTAGATAGTAGACAAACCTACCTCATACATAGTGCTTAAATTATTTAATATTGAAAGTGGGGGATGTTGGGATTCGAACTCCTTTGGTCAACAAGCTCTCATACTATGTTAAGGAATCAATTATCCAAAAAACTTAATCTCACAAGTGAAGGCTTAAGAATGATTTTATACTCCAACAAAACTCGTCTCCTTAACCTTATTAAGCCCACTCGAACTCAGCTCATTTACTTATCGAACCCCCAAATCAAACAGAACAACAATTTATCAATTCTAACCTGAGCAGCTCATCAAACGCTGATTTTATTTACCGGTACGTACAGGAACTACATGAAAAGCAGCAAATACTGCATTTGCGTGCGAGGCTATGGAGTCCACTCACCTAGAGTGGTCGAGTCCATATACTACGAATGTGTCCCGGTTATTATATCCGACAACTATGTGCCACCCTTCTTCGAGGCGCTTGATTGGGAATCTTTCGCGGTTTTTGTACTGGAAAAAGACGTCCCGAATCTGAGGAATATTCTTGTTTCCATACCAGAAAAGCAGTACCTGGAGATGCAGTTTAGAGTTAAGATGGTGCAGAGACATTTCCTGTGGCATAAAGACCCGGAAAAGTATGACTTGTTTCATATGATCCTTCACTCTATTTGGTACAACCGGGTTTTTGAGATCCCATCTAAGTAGAACGGAAATGGGGGTTGTCTTTGTGTTGATTGAAGATCAAATATCGGATTTTTCAGACGCTAAGTTCAAGTCTAAGTGAGCCGAGTTTGAGTTTGTATGAGCATCCTGTGTTAAGGACTTTGTATGTGAGTCTAAGAATCCCATATATAATGAGTTACAAGAAAAGAGATCAACATATAAGCTTGGTGAGTTATACTCCAACTATTGCAAATTAATTTTAGGATGAAACTCTACTTGTGCTCATACACGGATCTTATATATGGCAACTCTGTGGATTGGGTCTGAAGCGCGGTAAAACTTAACAGCCTAAAACAGATTCGAGTTTATTGGATGTGGATTCTCACCCAAAATGGGGAGATTTTGATTACTTTTTTTAGGGTACTGGCCACTTCCAATTTTCAATCACATTGTTGGAAGGTTTCTTTGTTTCTCTGTGAAAATCGGGTTAAGATTGTGTACATTTAACCATTATTAGAACTTGTTTTGACCAGGGACTTGTGAACCGGGTCTAAAGACAAAATATTATTTCGCTTGTTGAAGAGTATTTTTCTTTTATTTTTCAAGAAATTGGTGTTACATGGGAGCATTGAAGCACTAGGTCGGTTGTTGTTGTTTTCAAGAAATTGGTGTTAGGATATTTTACTTTGGACTTGTATATTCTAAAATTTTTTCGGTATCATATGTTAATTATTTGAAGTTTTCATTATTTTTGTTTTCTAGTTTTGCTATTTTTTCTTGTGCAACCAAACTCATTACATTGATAAAAGATTGAATATGCTTTTGTCATTGTGGCAGAAGCAGTTGCAGGCTTATAGATAGAAATGCATTGTTCTATACCCGACAATTGGAAATGTTGAGGATAATTCTCGAAGGTGATAACAAAGTTGTGATTAAAGCTATTGGTGGTATGGATTATATTCTCGTTGCAATCATCACTGTTGTGGAGGATATTAAGTTGATTATATCTTAATTTATTCTAGTTTTTGTCCATCGTTGCTATAAAGAAGCAAACAGAACAACTGATTGGGTAACAAGTATTGGGCATATGGGGCATCTAGTGTTGTTCGTTGGAGCTACCCCGTGCAGAACACTCTCCTTATTCTCCGTGTTGATACCTTAGGATCCCTTTGATTAAGGGAGTTTCAAAATATAGATCTCGTCCTTACCCTTTTAATAAAAAAAAAAAAAAAAAAAAGATGATCGGCTTCGTAGTTAAAAAAAGTTTTATAATCTGTTTGGTTAAATTTTTTTCCTGGAGTAAAATTTTTTTAGAAAACAGTAATTCTTTTAGAATTTTGTGGATTTTTGGTTTGGTTTGAAATTTTTTTTAAAAATAAAACTAGGAGTTGTTTTTTTTTTATTTTTTTTATTTTTAAAATGTAGATAGATGAATTTACTCTGAAAAAGAAATGAAAACTGTAAGTTTTTGTCAAAAGTGTTTTTGTAAAAACTAATTCTAAGAATAATAGTTTTTTTACAACTTAACCGGCACAAGCGTAAATCCTCTTTTCCAACTTTGTTCGTTGAAACATTAGAGGATAATGATGTTAAAATCGGTAGCTATTAGATACAATCCTCGATCTTTAATTTGGACAATTTAATTCGGTCGAGATTAAAGTAATAATAATTATTTTTAAATTATTACATAATTAGTTTCAACAAAACTCCTATTCCAATTTCAAATTAAATTGGTATCATTCAATCTAATACTTCAATTAAAATATTTTAATTTCCCTTAGTTTTCACATCACTTAGATGTAAAAATATTTAAATTATGAGATACTTTATTATATATATGAAAATTAGAGGCGACAAATGTGTCTTGTCGTGTCGTTAGAGGTGGCCAACTGGCGGGCTGGGCCGGGCCTGGGCCGAAGCCTGGCCCGGCCCAGGGGCCTCAAGGGGCAGGCCCGGCCCGGGCCCGCTATAGTGCGGGCCGGTCCGGGCCGGGCCTGGGCCCGACTTTTTAAAGGGAAAAAAAAATTTAATAATACAAAGTCGTTTTGTACTAAAATTATTGTAATTCATTGATAAATAATATGAGATACAAATACATTTTTTAAGCACTAATAATGCTAAATATACATTAAATATATGTAATAAAATAAAATACACAATAAGTAATGGTAAATATCTTATCAAAAAAATAATGATACATAAATAACGTAACAAATATAAGTACAAATACAAAGTTTGACATATGGGGGGTGCGGTCGTCTTTTAAGGTATACGAGGGGTGCGGTCGTCTTTTGATGTTTAAAAGTAAATAATTGACATACAAAAGTGTTGATATCAGTCGCCTTGGGGGGTATCTAGGCCATCATTTGAGGTATCGGTTGTACGGTCGTCTTCTTCATCCCTCGATGAATTCAGCTTCATTCTCTGTTGTTCTCTTGCCTCTGCTAGCAGCCAATCCTTCAAGCACACGGACATCTCCAAGCTTGACGGCGATAGCTTCGCCCTCTTCGTTCCAAGCAACCTGCCACCAAGACTGAAAGCACACTCCGATGCTGCTGAAGACACCGGACAACTTAGTATATCACATGCCATGGTGGAAAGCACGGGATACTGGGTTTGGTTTGTGTTCCACCATTGTAACAGGTCAAAATTCGGGTTGGTCGGTGGCCCGAAAATATGGACCATCGGTGTCCGCAAATAATAATCTAACTCGTCACATGATGTGGGAGCTGTTGTGGGCGTAAATTGCTCCAACAGCTTCCACGAATATGACGTGTGTGGACTACTTCCACTAGATGTGGAAGATCCTACTGCAGCAGTACTAGGATTATTGGCCGCTAATTGACTAGAATATTGAGAAAATAAACTATGCAAGTCGTTATCGACATCGGCAATGAAAGTGTCGATATTAAGAGAAGGATTCAAATACGTGAAAAAATGTTGGCAAAACAAGTTGAAACCCGAGCGTTTACAACGAGGGTCTAAAATAGTTGCAAAGCAGTGTGTAAGAGGTAGTTCAAAATAATTTTGGCAAACTTTTCTTTCATTGCCTGAATCGATGCGAACAAAACGGGGTTGGATTCATTACGCACCATCCAATTGACAATATCAAGCAATCTTGATATTGCTTGAGGCATGGTCGGATAGTAGCAACCCAAAAAAAATGTTGTTGCCTCTTTAAACATGCTAAAAAAGTTACAAATTTGATCTATTACAAAACGGGGTTGTAATCGCTCCATTCTGCACGATTTTCCTGGGCGTATTCAATTAGAACGTCTTTGTATGGTAGAAGGCGCTCTAACATTTCTACCGTAGACGACCACCTATTTTGGGAGTCTAATTTGAATTGTTTATATTCTATGTTATGCAAACCTACATAAATTTTTAAATTTTCTTTTTCTAGTGCTGGATGATTTTACAGATATTATTACCGATCTTAAGGTGATCAGGGATGCTTTTATGAGATATAAACCATGCGTTACTATTAAATGCAAAATGTGACAAACGCAACGAATATGGAAACACTTCCCACCTAACATGGGTCTTATTTGCCTAATTAAATGTGTACCGGCTGCAGTGTTATTGGTAGCATTGTCGAACGTAATACTGAAGATACGTCGCTCTATGCCCCAGTCACAGACTGCCGACATAATCACACCCATAATTACCTCGGCATTGTGGGGGCAATCTAAAAGTCCAAAATGAATTATCCGCTTTTGCATGATGAAGGATTCATCGGTCCAGTGTGCCGTTATGCACATATAAGGTTGGCCGGGTTTCGACGTCCATACGTCCGATGTCAACGAGAACATGCTCGTGTTCGTCGCAAAATGTGTGAAGACCCCAGTTTTCATCCCGTGGTACAACGTAAAAGCGTTCCGCTTTACGGTGTTCCGAGAAATCTTCACAATGGCTCACATTTCGTTGGAGGTAGTTGACGAAATTTGGGTCTTCGCCGGTATTAAAAGGTCTTTCACTCATAATTATATATTTAGCTAGCCCCTTTCGGCTGCTCTCCTGAGAGAACCTAAAATTAGCAAGTGCACTGGTCACTTGCTGTACTAGACGTTGTTGGCTCTTTTCTGGGAATTGCTCGGGGTGGCACCTAAGTATATGTCTATTTAATGTGCCCGTCCCACTACTAGGTTGATGGCTAAAATCCTTAGGTGGGTCATTTAATTTACAAGTTGCTTCATTAGTTGTCTTATTAAGGGTAAAGTGCTTCCATACCCCACTAGTTGTACGCCTACTAGTAGAGGTACTAGTTTCAGGCTGGGCTTCGGTGGTGGGGGTGGGTTCCTCATCAGTTTGTGAGTCTCCAACCCCACCACCACCTGACTCATGATAATCTTGTTGTTGTGAAAAGTCATAATCTATGCTATCATCAGTGTATGGGGGTGATGGGTCTGGTTGTATAAAAGCTCGTTCTTCAGTATTAAGTAAGATAATTCTACTCCTTTTAGGGATTCTGGGTGGCCGAGAAGAGCTAGAACTAGCACGACCGGCTCCAGATGATGATGAAGAGTTGTGTGCCATATTAGTATAAGTGATTAGTATTTATAAAATGCAAGTAGTGATGCAAATTAAATAACTAAAAATGCGAATCAAATAAAATTGCAGTACTAAAATTACCGAAACAAGAGAACAACGAAATTCAAACTTCAACCAAATACTTTACGAACTTCGAACTTTAGAGCACAATTTTTGCAATTAGCAAAGTTAGAGAAGATGGGAGATGATGAATGTATAGAGAGAGAAGAGAGGATTGAAGAATTGGTGAGAAAATGAGTTGGGAAGGTTTAAGTATTTATAGGAAAAAAAAATATAATTTTTTTTTTTAATAAAATAGCCGTTCAACGGCTCTTTACAAAAGAGCCATTGAACGGCTGTGTAAAACGAGCCCAATGGCTCTTTTTAGAGCCGTTGGGGCCTGGGCGCGGCACGTGCGGGCCGAGACGGGCCGGGCTCGCCCGAATATAAAAATAGGCCCGAGGCCAGGCCCGGGGGACCTCTGGCGGGGCCAAACACGGGCCGGGCTGGTGCGGTTTCCGGGCCGGCCCGGCTGGTTGGCCACCTATACGTGTCGTGTACGTGTTCGTGTTGTGCGAGGGGTATATGGGGTCAACCCAAACCTGACTCATTTATTAAACGGATTTGGTACCTTCATCCCTTATCCAGCTTAATTATTAAAAGAGTAAACTGCGGGTTACCTATTTAATTATATTGGTGACTGTTTTTCATTAAATGTTAGGTTTTTAATTTAAAAACATGTTAATCATACACTTCATGGTTGATAGTATCAATAATACTCGTCATATTTTTAATTGTTAAAATAAACTATCAAATTCATATCACTAAATATAGTTCAAATTATTTTAACTTCCAAACATATATATAATACCAGTATTATACTATTCAAATGCCTAACATAACAATATAAACAGGTCAATCGAGTTGAAAACGGGTTACACAAATCGAACCCAAATTCATTCCAATTATCTAAACAGATTAAATGGGTCAACCTAGTTCAAAACTCCAAACCCAAACCTACTATTTTCATGTCTTGTTCATGTTGTATTACCATGTCGTGTCTATTTTGCCGGTCCTAATTGAAATGTCATGATACGTATTTGATAAATTATCAAGCTTCAAGTACTTAAGGTCTCATTTGGTTGCCACATGAATTAAATTCAGGCAGAAAATTATATTTTTTCGGAATTCAATTCCTGCATCTACTTCCCAGGAAGTAAGTAAAACATGTTTGATAGCTAGGATAAAAAATATAACTTCCTTAGAAATACTAATTAAAAACGAAGGAATTACTTCTTGGGTTTTGCAGAAATTAAAAATTGCTTAGTAATTTCTACTTTCCACCTTATGCTTACTTCTTGTCAACCAAATAAGAGCTAAAATCTATACTTCTCATGAATTTCAAAACTCCAAACCCAAACCCTACTATCTTTATGTCTTATTCGTGTTGTATTATCGCATTGTATTATATTTTGTCGGTCCTAATTAAAACACCATATAATACATATTTGATAAATGGTCTAACTTCAGGTAATCAAGTCATATAGTCGGTTTGGGCTGATGGGCTGATATATATATGTATGTATGGACACCGTTGTAGCTTTCCTTTTTTCGGCTGCGTTAATCTCTCTCTCTCCCTCTCTCTTTCTCTGTCGAGGCAAAAATTCAATCTTGTTGGGCAACGGCACTCGAAACTGAAGCGATAAGGTGAATATCTTTTGAATCTTCGTAGGAATTGATTTCATGATATCCAAGTTCTTTCCAATTTACAGTTCGGATTTAGAATCGTCGAATTAGGGTTTAGGGTTTCGGGTTTCGTTCGTCCCTTTGATTCTTCTTTTCTTTTTCGATTTAGTTTTTAGTAGAGCTTAATTAACAATATTTAAAGTATTTGTATGCGATTCTATTTGAGTTTTCTTCATTAGAATCTTTCGATTTTTGATCTTATGTTCAGTTCTGTTTTGCGATTGATTTAAGAATTAGGGTTTTTTTTTTTTTTTTTTCTAGCTGTTGCTTGATCTGCAAAATTGGTGAAAGTTAAGGTCGATTTACCGCGACTTGTTAAATTTTGTATATTGTAATTGGACCAGTTCGTGTTTGAAAAAAAAAAAAAATTGAATCAGTTCATACCATTAAAAGAGCAATCTTATTGTATCAAGGGTTAATTGTGCTAAAAGTCCCTTTACTTTGCACACTGTATCAATATAGCCATTTATAATTTATATTGTATCCATTTAGTTTTTGTGGTGAAATTGAAGTTAGGTAACGACGTGGTATAAACCCACCTGATGAGCAAATTACACACTCATGATTCAACTACTAAAATTTCCATTGCCAATTCAACATTAATTTTCACTTTGGGACTAAATTGACACAATTAAATTATGAGAATTAACAAAGTACTGGAACCTATGACATAAATAACCTTTGTATTACTCATTGATATTATACCTGATTGTTGATTTTCTTGGAAAGTTAGCTGATTGCTGTATTCAATGGTGCTCTGATTTTTCATCACTTAGTCTTTTTAGGGCATAACGCTGTAGTTGCTCCGTTGATCTGTTTATTCACCTTTTTTAGGTTCTGAGCTTTAAAAGCACGCTATGGCGGCGTTGAAAGAACTTCTTCCGCCAGCCAAATCGTCAAAAGCATCGTTTTACGACCACTCAAGTGATCCCTGGTTCAAGAATCGGTACACTGCCCAAGATGCTGAGAAGGCGTCAGTGGTGAAACCTAATCCGGTACCGCCATACTTGAAGAGGCAAGGGTTTATACCTCGGAGGCCTGAGGACTTTGGTGATGGCGGGGCATTTCCTGAGATCCATGTTGCCCAATATCCTTTGGGGATGGGTAGGAAAGATTCAAAACCCGGGTCAAAGATATTACCTGTTACAGTTGATAGTCAAGGAAATGTCGCATTTGATGCTATTTTGAAGCAGAATGAGAATGCATCTAAGATTGTTTATTCTCAACATCGGGATCTTATCCCCAAGATTTTGAAGGGTGAGGAGGAAGAGGAAGAGTCTGAGGAGTCGCAGAAAGAGATAGAGGAGACAACTGAGGCTACCAAGACTGCGCTCGAAAAGATTGTAAATGTGAGGTTAACTGCTGCTCAGCCTAAGAATGTACCGAAACAGTCATCGGAGTCCAAGTTCATCAAGTATAAGCCGTCCCAACAATCTGCAGCCTTCAATTCCGGTGCTAAGGAGAGGGTTATTAGGATGGTGGAAATGCCGGTGGATCCCCTTGAGCCTCCGAAATTTAAGCACAAGAGGGTTCCTAGGGCTTCAGGTTCACCTCCTGTGGCGGTAATGCACTCCCCACCCCGCCCCGTTACTGTGAAAGATCAGCAAGACTGGAAAATCCCACCTTGCATTTCGAACTGGAAGAATCCTAAGGGTTACACCATCCCACTTGACAAGCGGCTCGCTGCAGATGGGAGGGGCCTACAAGATGTTCAAATCAATGACAATTTCGCAAAGCTCTCCGAGGCATTGTACGTGGCTGAGCAAAAGGCTAGAGAAGCCGTGGAGATGAGATCGAAGGTTCAGAAGGAGATGATGATGAAGGAGAAGGAAAGGAAGGAACAAGAACTGCGTGCTCTGGCTGCGAAAGCACGATCGGAGAGGACTGGCGTTGCACCTCCAGCAGCGGCTATGGCTCCTTCTGAGAAGGACATGATGGATGGCGGTGATACAAGGGGAGAATATGGTGGTAGAGAAAAGGAGAGAGACATGCCAAGGGAGCCGAGGGAAGAAAGAGAAGAGAGACTCCAACGTGAGAAAATCCGTGAGGAACGACGCAGGGAGAGGGAGAGAGAGAGAAGGTTGGAGGCAAAAGATGCTGCAGTGGGGAAGAAGAGTAAGATCACAAGGGACAGAGATCGTGACATCAGTGAGAAAGTGGCTCTTGGCATGGCCAACGCTGGAGCTCAACGAGGAGAGGTCATGTATGACCAGAGATTGTTCAACCAAGAGAAAGGAATGGACTCGGGCTTTGCAACTGATGATCAGTACAATGTCTATGACAAGGGTTTGTTCACTGCACAGTCAACTTTGTCTACACTGTACAGACCAAAGAAAGATCTCGATAACGATGTATATGGAGGAGCTGATGAGCAACTTGATAAGATTCTGAAGACTGATCGGTTCAAACCTGACAAGGAATTCACTGGAACATCAGAGAGGGGCGGTCCAAGAGACAGACCGGTAGAGTTTGAGAAGGAGGCAGAGGAGGCCGATCCATTCGGGTTAGATCAGTTCTTGACGGAAGTGAAGAAGGGTAAAAAGGCCATGGATAAGATTGGTGGTGGAGGGACGATGAAGGCGAGTGCTGGGTCCTCAAGAGACGGTTATGATGGCGGCTCTGGACGAACCCGCGTTGCGTTTGAAAGGGGCCGTTGATCTCTGTGGCGTTGCCTAATACCGGTACTTTCTCTTCCTCTCCTTAATGAAAAATGGATCTGTATCAAATATGAAATATGTTGGTTGGATGCTATAATTTGAATTTGGCACTGAGTGCTTGAATGTATCACTTGTTGAACCGTTTCGACTCTTTGTGTTTATTGAAATATATCGAGTTTAGAAGCATTTGCAGGGTAATTAACATGTTTCTGATATTGCGGTGGGATTGTGATGCTTATATATTTTTTTTAATAATAAAAAACAAAAAGCAACATTCCTAGTGTCCCAAAGACCCCGCCTAAGCAGAGTCTAGGGGGTCGATGTACGCAGCCTTTTCCCTTCAGGGTGCTATCTTGAAGAGAGGCTGTTTTCGAGAACCCCTAACATGAAGGGTGTAAGACGAGGACTTTCCATGAGGTTATTTTGATGTAATTATTTCTGACATTGCATCTCTTTTTCCTCTTCCAACACTACCTTTTGATGTGGGGCTTAAGCTGGTCTTTTTTTTTTTTTTTATGTTTTTTTGAGGATTCTAAGGGTGTTCAGCCTGGAATGGAAAGTGTTTTTTTTACAGAAGAAGAAACCCTTTTTTCAATTTTTAAGTAAGAGTAGAAAAAATAGTTGACCTCATTTACAACAAAAGTAGAAGCTAAAACTCAAAAATTTTCAAGCGGAAATACCCTATTGTGAGCATCTTTTATAACAAGTGCTTATGAAAAATGGTGTTTTCATGATTTAGCCAAACGAGTAGTTGTTAAATTGCTGGATGTCCCACCCGGGATGCTTGCGCTGTATTGGGCAGCCATGCTCATGCGCTTCTTCTTTTTGTTTTCTTTTTCAAAGTTTCTTGCTCTTTGTAATGGAAAAACATTAGTTATTTGAGTAAGTACAACATCTTCTTTAAGGACTCGGAACTCAATCGGAGCAATTGAGATTAGAAACTTGTTGTATTGGTGAATTTTCAGGAATCAAAGCAGGGAACAAGAGAAGACGACGACAACAATAATAATAGACCCAGTGCCTCAAGGGCTTCCGTATCAGTGGGGTTTGGGAACTAGGCAGGGAACAAGAAGAAAGAAAGAGAGAGAAAAAGGGGAGAACTTTGCAGAGACGCAGTAGAAAAGAGGAGAGAGTGAGGGAGATAAAAGTAGAAATACCCAATGTCACTTTAGAGCCTCCTGTGAAGGCAATGACAAGATGTACGCCACCTTACTCGTAACGGGGTGATAGCCTACATAGGGATTGTTGTAAAGAACCTAACTTTAAAGTTTGTAAATTTGTCTAAATTGGTCTCTCGTCTTCACAATATCACCTGGGATGATGATGGTGCAATCTCGGCCTCACAATATCCGCAATTCTACCACCTCATCTTACGGTTTCTCCTACGTTCGTATAAGAATGAGAGAAAATTCTGAACTATACAATAATATATAATGAATTATACAAAAATCTATAATTGGAAAACCTTAATTGAAAGTAATATCGGGATGGTGACCTCTTAGCTTCGGATCCTATTAGGGTTTCCTTTATTAGGTACTAATGCACCGGATCCCATTAGAACTCTGAAGTTAAGCGTGCTTGGGCGAGAGTAGTACTAGGATGGATGACCTCCTGAGAAGTCCTCGTGTTGCCAACCCCAGAAGGTTGGGGGTCCTCGCAAAAAGCAGCTTCTCGGTAGGATTACACCTTGAAGGGATAAGGCTTCATACATCCATCCCCTAATTCCGCTTAGGCGGGAGCTCTTGAGGCATTGGATCTGTTGTTGTTAATTGAAAGTAGAAGTTGTATTAAATTTAGAGCATTCTACTTCTAGGGATATTCAAAATGAACAAATTTGACATTCTAATTAATTTTTAATGTTTTTAGAAAAATCCATAGTAACTTAAAAGTTCATTCAATATCTTGTTTTTTATTTTATTCAAAATAATTCTTAATATAAATTTATTTTAATTAGTCCCTTTTTCTTTCATATTTGATCAAAAACTCATCCATATTTGGTTATCCACACTTGGTAAAAATTAAAAAAGTTATTTATGCCATTATATTTTTTTACTTCGTTTAGTTTCAATTGAGTATTTATACTTTTAATTATGTCAATTTAATTTATATATTTAATTAAAATTATTTTAATATAATATAATATTATTCTTTTGGCTAAAATCATAATAACCCATCCCTTCTTTACAAATGTTGACCCCGGTTTGAGCATCCCTTCATATGAGAAGTATATGTAAGTATTAATTAACACTAAAACTACAGCTTACCCGTACGATGCACAATGCGTGATTAAATTTTAAATAATTATATTTAAATGTTATAATTGATGGTATTTAATTGAGAAAAGAGAGTTGATTTTATTGCAAAATTAAACCTTAATATAGATGTACATATAAACATAAATGAGGAGGGGAGGTTTAAGGGAGGTTGAAGTGAAGTGAGCCTAGAAATTCGAGGATGGGGGAGTAGATGCTTTTGAAACCGGTAACTTTTAATGTGTATATATGTATATATAGATGTTTGCCACAAAATAACAATAATTTCAACATTGCTCTTCATTGAAGTAATTTTAATTATACAACAACAACAATAATAACAAGTCCAGTGCCTCAAGGGCTCTAACATGAGCAGGGTCTGGGAGGGGGTGGGATGTATGCAGTCTTACCCCATCAGGTGATACTCTAACGAGAAGCAATTTCAATTATACATAAATTAAACTAATATAACAAAAAATATTTCAACTAATATAGTACAATAACTAATATAATGGATCCACCGGACCTTGTATCAGTGGTAAGAGGTAAGTGAAGGGATAGAATATTACTTTAGACCAAAAAAAAAAATCAACATGTATATATATGATTAAAAACAAATAACTAAGAACAGCTAACAATGTAGAGGCTTGTAGTCTCTCAAACACATGCTCCTCTTCTCAAGCAACGTACCTCGCCGTCTCCCCAAAACCCTTTCAATTTCCCTCTTTTTCAATCACTTTTCATCAAAATCTTCAAATTCCTCAATTATTCAAGACCCTTTAATCTTAACAATAACGGGTCAATTTTCAAATTTCACCACTTTACTCCAATTGCGCCAATTCCACGCCCATATAATCAAAACCCAATTCGTAGAATTTCACATAAATTCAATTTATTGGAACTCCATAATTCGATCTTACACTAGGTTAAATTCCCCATTCGATGCATTCAAAGTATATTTAGCCATGTCTAGATCTGGGGTTCGGCCTGATAAGTACACAATTCCGATCACTCTGAAGGCGGTTTGTCAGATTTGTTCAATTCGGAATGCTATTCAGTTCCATGTCGTTTCGATTCGTAATGGGGTTGATGGGGATGAGTTTGTGGAGAGTGGGTTGATTTCAATGTATACGAAAGGCGATGATTTTGAGAGCGCGTGTAAGGTGTTCGATGAAATGTCTCAGAGAAAAAAGGTGGGCCCTTGGAATGCTATGATCGGGGGGCTTTCACAAGGGGGGAGAGCTAAAGATGCAATTTATATGTTTATGCGAATGATGAGAAATGGGGTTGAGTTTGATGATGTGACAATGGTTAGTGTGATTTCAGCTTGTGGAAAGTTGGGAGATTTGAATTTGGGTGTTCAATTGCATAAATTTTTGATTCAATTGTATAGAAGTGAGGAGAAAGAGCAGATTTTGATGTTGAATGCTCTTATTGATGTGTATGGTAAATGTGGGAGGATGGATTTGGCTTCTAGGGTGTTTTCAGGTATTGTGAAATTTCGTCGGGTTCTAACTTGGTCTATTGAGTTGACATTTGAGATTAGGTGTGTATATGAGCTGCGCTGAGTTCGAGCTTGTTAAACTTAAGGCTGGGCTTGTTAGCATTGTGCTTGGCTCTTGTTTGGTTGGAAACTTTCAAGTTCAAGCTCAGCTTGTCATAAGCTCGGGCTTAGCTTGGCTCGGTTGAGGTCTAACTAGCTCAACAAAGCTTCGAGATAAACTCACCTTATTTAAACTCATTTAGCCTAGAGCTTTTAGGCTTGAATTTAGCTTGATATGGAAATTTTAGACTAATAATTGTGTATAGATGGTCTCATTAGGTTGGGTGCTTACAAGCTCAACATTCACTAGACTTAGACTTGACTTGGTTTCGATTGAGCTTGAAATGTGCCAAGTATTTCAAGCTTTTTAACAAGACGGCTTGTGAGGGCTCCTAAGCCATCTCGCGTCAGTTACACCTCTATTTTAGATCTGTATACAAGTCTAAGTGAGGTTTTATTTTAAAATTAAATTTTAAAGGAATACTAATATATTGATTTTTTCTTTTTTCTTTTTTCTTAACTTTACTCTTGAGATTTATCACTAGACTCGTATGAAAACTCTCGCATCCAAGTCTTCTTTAAGAAGCACCACTTGCTTTCTTCCGTCTAATTTCCATCCATAATTGGATCCATCATGACAGACCATCGATGCATCCACCTCAAGTGCTCCTCCTATAGCCTCAAGTAAGACCTTTTTTTCGAGGCTCTCGTCAAATAAGGGTCTAGAATCATGAACCTCCATTCATACTCACTCTTCTTTCTAACAACTTTGATACGAGACCTGCTACTAAACTCACATGTGGATTCCTCAATAGGTATGAACAAACCAAACGTATCTTCATGGACATCAATGATCTCTGGATATGGCATGCATGGCCACGTCAAGGAAGCACTCGCGTGCTTCCTTGACATGATCAAGGCCAATGTGGCTCCTAACCGTGTAACCTTTCTCGCGGTCTTGACGACTTGTGTCCATGGTGGCTTGGTTAACGAAGGAAAACATTACTTTGACACAATGAAGCACATTTATGGCATTGAGCCCGAGCTGAAACACTATGGATGCATGATCGACTTGCTTGGCAAGGCTGGGTTGCTTGATGAAGCGAAGAAACTGGTTGAGAAAATGCCAATGAGACCGAGTGTGGCGATTTGGGGATCCCTATTGGGTGCCTGTGAGAAGCATGGGGACGTTGAGATGGGTGACTGGGTGGCTCAACATATGCTCGAGATTGCGCCCTGGAACGACGCCGTTTTTGTTGTTGTATCGAATATGTATGCTAGTAAGAATATGTGGGAGGATGTTAGAAGGGTAAGAGAAGTCATGAAGCAAAGGAAGTTGGCAAAAGTTGCTGGTTATAGTTTGTCTTAGGGGGTGTATATGGGTTGAGCCAAGCTCGAGCTCGTCAGAGTCGGACTTAGCTTATCTGCGTTTAGCTTGGGTAGGGCTCGGCTCAAAGGTTGTCGAGATTGGAAACTTCAAGTTTGAGATTAGCTCATCACAGGCTCGGATTCAAATTAATTTTGCCTTTTTTAGGCTCATTTATGTTCAATTTGAGCTCGTTGGCACTACAACAAAAAAGGGTAATTCTCGGCGTTTTTTTTTGGAATTCTCGGCGCAAAAAAGCGCCGAGAATTTCATTATCGGCGCTTAGGACAAGCGTCGAGAAAGAAAACGCCGAAAAATAAAAGCGCCGAGAATACCGGCGCTTATAAACGCCGAGAATCTCGGCGGTTATGAGTGCCGATATTTTTCGGCGTTTTTTATTGTCGAGATTTTTTGAGTTTTTTAAATACCCTATTTTTACTTCTTAGCATGGACATTTTACAAACAGCCTGTATTGTCTATTTATTTGTGCATATTTTCCACACACACACACACACACATATATATATATATATATATATATACAAAATTACTTAATAAAAAAATATCAACTAAACTGATAAATTTTTCATAAAATTTCGAATTCGACAATCAAAATATTACATCATTGTCAATGTACTTTGATAGTTCAATACAAAATTTGAGATTTTTTTCACTCCAAATATCAACATAATTAATCTAATAACCAAAAAAAAAAAAATATACAATGCTAACTTAGTCAAGTACATTCTTCACAAATATATTAATCAACCGAATGAGCTTGGCGTGCTTAAAGATGCAAAAAAATTTGAGGGTTCACCGTCACGTGATCCCGATTCATCTCTACCCTGTATAGACAACACAATAATAACATTACTTATGTACAAAATATCAATCTACCAGTTTACTATCACATAAATCAATAACAATGAGCACATGAAATCATTTATCGGAATCCGTCAACCCTCAAGTGTCCACAATCCCTTTTGGAAGGAAAGTAGGAGTAGATAGAGGGAGGCCTAGGTTGTGCTGCATCTCATGATTTTCATATCATGTGATTGCCACCTATTTAGCTTGCCCTCCATTCTCATTTCTATCTATTATGTGCTTGAAGCAAATGAAGAGTCTGCAACATCTTAAGGCGACAATATAGCACATGAGATTCCACTCTCTGCCACATCTTGCAAAGCACAACACACATGATTCAAATTATATCTTGTTGTCTAAAGTTAGGCTATTCCTCATATGGGGAAAATTGAAAGGATTATCAATGAAGATATTAGAGAAAAGATTTAGTAGAAGAAGTGTCAAAACATCCAAAAACCAAACCATCTTATCAAGCAGCAAGACAAGCATATCTGATCCAAAATTTTGCTTCATATGGTAAATTCATATAATTTCCCAAAAGTACCAACCCCAATGCCACCTTTTGTCTCAATCATTCACACCATCAATTTCATTATTTACAAAGGATTAGAAAGGCAATTATTTGCATTATAATACAAACAAATACAAATTAAATACATTAGCTTACCGGATCAGCAACCGCAGTAATAATTGCTCGACCTTCTGCTATCATTTCATATGATGCTTGGCCAGAAGAAACAGCATCATAGATGGGTAGGAGCCTTCTCATTTGCTGCTTTACATTGGCCAATTCTATTTTCATATTTTGTAATTCGACATGATCACCGGTACGGTCGAGTCCCTTTTTCTTTAGTTCACTCCTGACTCCGTATATATCACTCCTCTTCACGCCAAATCCATAGCCTACCGTTCGATAGCCCGGATTTTCTTGTTCATACATTAGCTTTGCAAATACTTCCTCCTCGATTTCTGATCAAGGTCTGGAAGAAGATCCAAGTCGAGCCTCAACTATTTCTCTAGCTGTATCCTACAAAGAAGAGAAAAAGATATTAAATACATTGAAATTAAAAGAAATGTGAGATAATAATAAAACCCACCATAAATTCTTGTGAAATCGTGTTCTCAAAAAAGCCACCACTTTTTCTGGTATGAGTTTCCTGGTAAAACTCTATACTGGTGGGCTTCCTCCCTTTATTAATTTCCTACAATCAACACGTCAACATAAGTCTTAACTAATTTAACAGGTAGATAGTAATAATACACTAAACATATACTGAAGTCCTTACAAAACTATCTCTTTTATTGGCATAACTTGTTGAACCAGTCGTGTAAAACTGATTCTGCTTGGCACGTGCTTCTTTGCCGCATTTACTCTTCTCCTGACATTGGAAATCAACATCAATCCAAGAAAAACTTTACATTCATAATCAATATCAATCTGCTTCCCCCTTTTTGACCAATCAAAAATTACTTAAAAAGAAATTGTTTTACCTTGCCTTGTGGAGAAAACCAAAAATGTACCAAAGTTATCCATTGGTCACGATTAACTCCTCGTGGCACTGTTGCAATAACTTCAGCCTCAGTTTTGTTCCCTTGGCAATATAGCGCTTTCAAGCTCGTCTTATAACCCCTCCACATTTTGCCAAGATGCTGTAGTATTGATTTATCAATCAATACATCACTGGGCATTGAAAATTTCCCCTAAAACATAAAATCCAACAATAATGTCACAAAAAGGCAAGGGAATAGTAAGAAGGCATAAAGCAGTAGTTGTACTAGTAAGAGAGCAACCACATTTCAGTGCTATATCCAAATTTTACTCGAACAGTAAAATTTGATAGAAGAACCTATTGCCAATTATACTATTGAATTAAATTAACACAATTAAGAGTATAAAACCTTAATTAATACAATGATAAAGTTCAAAAACTTCAGACATACATATTATATCATATATATAAAGTAAACTTCAGACATAAATAATACTTACTCGGATAACCTCAATAGCTTCTGCTTTGTATTGGTCATTCATCGTACGCCAATCTCTTACTCCGAGCGGACAAAACCGTCCCGTTTTTGCAACCTTTCCAATAAACCGGATCAACAAATCGCCACCCTTTCTAATTGGTTGGCGTAGGTCATTGAACCGCACAATAATTCTTACACCTTCAGGAAGATGCCATACTTCCTTAACTGGTATCGTCCTTAAGGTACTCAAGTTACCTTGGCCATCTATTAACGATTAAGATATACCATTACTTTTCTAATTGATTGAAAAATTATTACCATAATTAATGCTATAAAATTGAAAACATTTACTGATAAGTTGAAGTAGCTCCCTCTCATCAAATGGCACGTCAGTGGACCAAACACCAGCTTCCCTGACTGGTCCCTCTGCTTCAGATGTTGACGGTCTTGGCTGACTGTCATCACCTCCTTCATGTTCCAGTGTTGCTGTTGAGGACTGCACTGATTTGCCACTTCTAAAACACCTTCTCATTGTGAATCCACGCTTTTCCAAAAACAAAAGAATTAGTAGATGTATAATAGAACGTACAAAAATAACACTTGTAGAAGAATAAGCAGTCCAATAAAAATAAAAACCGAAACTAGGGCAAGGACATCACATACTAACAGCAAAGCAAGAGCAACTGTGAAATCGGAAGGTGAGGGTGAGAGACGAACGTTGGCGGCGACAGTGAGAGGCGAACCCGGGCGGCGACGGTGGGAGGAGAACGCCGACGGCGACGGTGAGAGGCGACGCGGTTGGAAATCGGGTGGTGAGGGTGAGAGACGAACGTGCTTTGCGAGGGTGAGGATGAGAGACGAGGGTTAGGGTTTGCGGGAGGTGAGGGTGAGAGACGACGGTGAGAGCGCGAGAAATTAGGGTTAGGGTTTGTTCGGGGTATATATACCCGGCGAGATTCTCGGCGCTTATAAACGCTGATATTTTCTGCGTCGTTTAAAACCGCCTAGAATTTTCGACGCTTTGTCTCGACACATTTAAACGCCGAGATTTCTCGACGTTTGTATAAACGCCGATAATTATGCGCCGAGAATTGCCCTTTTTTGTTGTAGTGTGGGCTCGAGATCAGCTCATAGTAGGCTTTATTAAACATATTTAAGTTAATAAATTAAGTAGGCTCATTTAGGCTTACGAGCCTACGACTTTGAGCTTCACTAGGTTCGAAATGAGATTGATAGTCTTCCTAGATCGTACTCGATGCGATTCGCTCGGCCTTCAAGTAGATTTTTGATTGAGAAGAGCCGTACTGTTAATGGACGAACTGATCAAGATGTAATCCTTTGTATTTTGTGATTTTTTTTTTCTTTTTAATTTAAAATGATTGAATTCGAAATGAGCAAAAAATTAGGGTTCATTCTTTGATTTTGCGCATAAATTATGTCACTCTCTTCAATCTTTTTTTTTTCCCCCTACCAACAACAACAAAAAAAAAAAAAAAATTCAATGCCTTAAGAGCTCCCGCATATGTAGGGTCTAGGGAGGATGTATGCAGCCTTACTCTTTTAGGATGCTAATCCTAAAAAGAGACTGTTTTTGAGGATCCCCATCTTGAGAAACATAAAAGCATCAAAGCATACAGCAAGAGCATTTAACACGACAAGACTCAAAAAGTCTTTGTTATTGTCCCAACAATTAAGCTTGTCCAAGATTATTATGCTTAGTTGATCATTTTCATTAGAGAAAACAACTATTTATAGGTTTTGACTGTCAAATTAAGCTTTTTTATAAATAGTTAGTTATTTTATATTGCAATAGTAGTAAATTATCGACATTTAAAGCATGTTAACTTTTAACGGGTTTTAGGTCCGATTTACCGAGTTAGAATATATGAAATCTAGATACAAATTCAAGTGGATTGCATCGTGAAATTAATTGACATTATATGCAACAATCTTTTAGACTTATTGTTCTCCTAGAACTAGTAGACTCATATATAGATCCCCTAATAAACTCCGAAAAATATGAGTGTGACAGACATGTAACGATATTGATTAACATATATTTTTGTGATAGATGATTTCTTAATAATTTAAATAAGAAATGACCTGGAAAAGGCATTAATGAGTTGACCAATTTTGAGGAATAATTGAGCTACACATGCATTTTCCATGGTAGGTGGCACTAGGGGTTCAATTACATTGTATATAATTCAGTGACATATAGACTTGTCGATGTTGATGTATTTTTAAAATAAAGCTATAAGAATTGTGAATAAAGCATTTAAAGTTGGTCCCGAAATTTATTTGATATGTTTTGAAGTGTGTTGGGATGTGTATCAACACACAGGGCTGGTGTGTTGACACACATTCTTATAGAACAGGGATGCAGAGGTGTGTGTCGACACACACGGCCCGTGTGTCGACACACAGATCAACAGAACCTTGTCTGCGGAATTGTGTGTCGACACACGGGGACAGTTTTTTACTAGTTTTTACGCGTTAACTTCCGGCCTTCGTGCCCTTTCTTTAAAGCATGTTTGGGACGTCTTTTTACACATATTCTTATATATATGTTCCCCATATTTCATTCTTGTGAGATAGTCCAAAAGAAGAACAAAGATCTTTGAGAAAAAGAATTTGAAGAACAACTACAAGTGTTCTTGTGTTCTTGTGTGAAATTCAAGTGTTTGGCTTGTTAAACTTAATCGATCTCTCTACATCTTTGTCAATCTCTCCCTTTACACATCTTCACTCCATATTTGTTTGTTGTTGTATCCCCGAGGATATTTCGTATACCGAAATAAGCCTTAAGGAAAGTGATTACATAGCCTCAACACCTGAGATCTTCTGGTTATCCGTTTGCAAGGATTTTGCATATATATTTGTGAGATACACACCAACAATCTTAAGGCTTATGTTTTTTGTTAATTAAGTATGGCTTCTTCACTTTCCGTGATTTGATGGCGAACCATGTGTGAGATTGGAGAAGAGATGAATGGAGAAAATTGAGACATCTTCTTGGATCTATCTATTATATATATTGCTATGGGCCAAGGTATGTCGTTTAATTTTGAAAATCATGAAATCGTGATGCTCTGAGATGAATTTAAATTTGGGTTTGTGCATTATTCATGAGGCTCGTGGTTAATTTGCATATAGTCTGATAATATAATTCATGAATTCATGATGGTGGTCAAGTTGGGCATGTATAAGGATAATAGGAAAATACCTTTTTGCCGTTTGATTTGCATCCAATTAATGGAATCAAGTTGTGTGAAATCTTGTACATTTGATTCGGGATAAAATCATGAAGTTCTATAATGCCTAAGAAGGAGTGGTTGATGCATTGTTGTTTATGCATGAAAGTATGTTTACTTGTGGGGATGGAATTCCAAAGATAAGAACTCCTAATTTTTAGTTTAGGCATTGTTTAGATATATTATTGAAAAGTGAATAATATCCAAGATCTGAAAATTAAACCCCTGAGACTGAGGAAAAAAAGGTATAACTCGACATGATAAAAGAAACGGTCCATAGCGCGGGCCCAAAAGGCCCAGTCCCTCCGCTCCACCATAGACCTCTATTTGGAAAACGAGACTCAAATTTTGAAGAATGTTGATCAATAATGAGTATACATGTGAAATTAAAATTAAATCAAGGAATGATGATGATTTTCAATTCAGGCACTATTTTGTTGTGGCTTGCAACATGAATTTAACAAACAAAGTTAAATTAAATTATGAAGACATACTTGTTACAAATTAGTATGTGTAATTTGAGCATTAAAATAAAGCATTGTTTTGGGTGGTTGTTGAAACCAAATGCCAAGACGATGCCAAACTAATAATAAGGTGATGCTAATAAGGAAAATCCTTATGAAGTGTGGTTGATGAAACCAGGCGCCGAAATTATCCTGCTAATAATAATAAGAATTGGGTTATGCTCTATTATAAATGAGTGATATAAAGATCCAAGCACTTCGTATGTCTATGACTATAATTCATAAAGAATTTGATGGTTGGGATAAAGTACAAATTGTGCATTATGTGTGATAAATTTATTGTTGTATGAATTTGCAATCTGAACAATAATTAGGTTATGATTTAATGCACGTATGTGAACAACTGGGTGAAAATAAACCCATAATAAATATGGGTATGTTGATTTATAATTGCTTTGACGATCATTGATTTAGTTTCCTGTATGTATTGTTCATTGATGGCATTTATATTGATGAACAATGAAGTGAACAATAGTGGAGTTAGAAAATCATGAAAAGCAAAGTTTACATGGTCAAGATCATGAAATGAGTTTGAGTATGATCATATATGTATATTGATAGAGGTACAATGTTGATGTATATTCAAACAATATTATGCATGGATGCTTGCGCAGTGATGCGATTAATGCTTATATGCATGTTGATACGATTATGGATGTATGATAACCATATTTGTTGAAGTGGTTATGAGGTCCTTGTGCCCGTGGTCATAAATGCGATTGTGAGTTTTACGGCTTTGTTATTTATAAACATGAATGCTGTTAGTATGCATGATAAGTGGAAGTGATGCCAAATTGAATGTATTAGTGGGTCATGAGGTATATAATTACATGTGTTGATCCCTAATGTGATTGATAAAAGATATTCAAATTGAGGTACATGACTAAGGATGATAAAATATGTTGTATAAAAGTACTTGGAAATAATGATTCATGATTTCATGATTGACCACATATCTCAAGTGGGTTTTCCAATATTGTTGGATGTAATGTCTCATTGGAAACCGACATCATCATGATTAAAGCGATTGAAGTAAATGATACTTGCTCTTAAAGGGCATGTGTATATGATGATTGTGTAGTCGGTTAAAAAGAAGTGTATTATACAACGGATACTAAAATACTCGAATAGAGTGGTTGTTATATGCAGTTGGTGCACGGTGAATAAAGTTATTGTGTGATGTGTGATAATATATTCACATGTTAGGATGTTATTAGTCATCAACATGACAAATTTAAAGAGTATGTAAATACTGAATTTTGATGACCCCTTTATTACCCATAAGTTTTGATGTATATAAATGGCAAGTAAATTTGTATGAATTGGTTATGGGTGAATTGAACATCCTGAGATATAAATGTCAATGAATGCATACGAAGTAACATTGAGTCTTTCAATGATCTTGAGTTATACATTGTCATAATGTGAAGTAAAGTGTAGATGATGAAAATCACGTTTGAGGGTATATCCTTGGAAAGACTCTAGAACTTTGAAAGCATAAAAGTGTGAAAAGAGAAGTCCTAGTGATCGGACTTGTATATTTCTAGAAGAATGAACTAGAGATAATATAAACATCGAAGTTCAATATTATTGTGTTATAGATTGTGATTCTATGACAAGTCTGTGAAGTCTTGCGATGTGGCCTCTTGAAAGAGGTAGTTAATGAATCCGAAAAGTGTAAATGAATAGTGTGATAATGACAGTGGATTCATTGTGTGAATGTACGTTGATTACATGTTGAAATTTGGTATGAATACTTAGAACCAAATGGAAGTGTTTCAATTGTATAATTGAAAATTCAAAAGGTTAGATGAAGCCTTTGTTGTTAAATAGCTGAGTGTGAATAACTAGCTGTGTAAGTAAAGATAACTGGTATGGAGTACATAAGGTACTGGAATGACCACGAGTTGTGGTGTTATTTTAATAAATACTCTTCTGTTTAGAAGGATACTTGAACGCCAGTTGAACATCCGAGAAAAATGACTATGCTTTTAAAAGCTAGTAAATGTAATAAGTGGTGAGGGTGTTGTTCCTTGAATTTCAAGAAACTAACACGTGTTATAAATTCCACGGTAATAATAGAGTTTATTGCTCTGGTTTCAGCTTGTAAAGAAACATAGCAATTAAAGGATCTTGTGTTTAAGATTCCTTTGTGGCGCAAGCCAGTGTTGTCTATTTCTATCCATGGTAATAGTGAGATGTTTTTTAAATGTGAAAGAGTGATATGTATCACTGAAAGTCCTGACACAACAGTGTCAAATATTGTGAAGTGAGATAACTCATGAAAGATTGAGTGATCACTGTGGACTTTGAAAATATAAGTCTGATACTAGTGGATCTTTGGTTTGAGAACATTGCTAGAGACTTGATAATTAAAGGGATGGTGTGAAACCTGTCATTATTAGTCACCCATGATGGTCCCTCAACTCGACGCCTAGTATGACGCTAGGTCTCGATTCAATGAGAGAGACTTGTCATCTGTGTGACTGCAAGCACTAAATGAGATTTTTTCATCCCGACGGTGAAGTGCTTGATACATGTATCAGAGATTCTAAGAGGATGAGCGTATGCTCTTAATGGACCCGGTTCTAGAACTTATTGAATGTCGCGTCGCAGGGACATGATCAATGAGGTCCACCTTAGTGTGTGTTGAAGTTTGGCCGCTTCAAAAGGGTGATTTTTGACTAAGGGTTTGGCCCTGAAACACTCACGAAGGGTACAGGACACAAGGCCACAAATATGTCGATCTGGGAGGTGTAGGGTGTGTACGAGAAGTACGCCTAGTGCGTGATTGGATAGTCGGTTAGTCAAATGGGTTGTATGGTTCAAAGCTTGGTCTACCATTTTCGATCCGATTAACTGTATGGTCCTTTCACTAGCCAGGGGTTCAATCGGGAGACACCCCTGTTGATGCACGACATGGCGTCCTTTTATTCAAGATGTCATATAGAGATTGATTATATTTTGAAAATGGTGGGGGATTGTTGATGTATTTTCAAAATAAAGCTATAAGATTTGTGAATAAATCGTTTAAAGTTGGGCCCGAAATTTATTTGATATGTTTTGAAGTGTGTTGGGATGTGTGTCGACACACAGGGCTGGTGTGTCGACACACATTCTTACAGAACAGGGATGCAGAGGTGTGTGTCGACACACACGACCCGTATGTTGACACACAGATCAACAGAACCTTGTTTGCTAAATTGTGTGTCGACACACAGAGCTGTGTGTTGACACACAGCACCTGAGTGTCGACACACAGGGACGGTTTTTTACCGGTTTTTACGCGTTAACTTCCGGCCTTTGTGCCCTTTCTTAAAGGCATGTTTGGGACTTCTTTTTACACATATTCTTATATATATGTTCCCCATATTTCATTCTTGTGAGACAGTCCAAAAGAAGAACAAAGATCTTTGAGAAAAAGGATTTGAAGAACAACTACAAGTGTTCTTGTGTTCTTGTGTGAAATTCAAGTGTTTGGCTTGTTAAACTTAATCAATCTCTCTACATCTTTGTCAATCTCTCCCTTTACACATCTTCACTCCATATTTGGTTGTTGTTGTATCCCCGAGGATATTTCGTATACCGAAATAAGCCTTAAGAAAAGTGATTACATAGACTCAACACCTGAGATCTTCTGGTTACCCGTTTGCAAGGATTTTGCATATATATTTGTGAGATATACACCAACATTCGATATGATTTTCGGTGTTTTATTTCACGTTACGACTGAATTTAACAAACTAATTTTATGTGTTATTCGTAGTTTTTGTTTATGTAGTATAAACATATATTATAATATTAAATAGGAAAAGAAATAAAATTTTCGTATTTTTTATGTTTTTGTAGTTAATGATAATTTTAATATTGATCAAATTATGTTTATATTAGTGTTAATAACAATTTTTATATTATAATGGTTAAAACCATAAACCGGACCGGACCGGACTAGAATTACGGTTTGGTCCGGTTTGGTTTGTGAGATAAAACGATTTGGTTTTGGCTCAGAAAATTTTCAAACCGTATTTTTACGGTTTGGTAACCATAAACCGCCAAACCGGACCGTGTGCACCCCTATTCACACATTTGTGAAGCTTTGATTAATGTATCATAGTTATTTAAGATTGTTTATAATTTTGTTACCATCAGAGTATGGCAATTATGTGAATGATTTTTTTAATTTTAAATTACGAAGATCAAATGGAATGTTGTTATAATAATTTTATAATATATTTCCAAGTGACTTAATGTAGATAGTTGTTTGTGTCTTTCATAAAATAGTTTATAAGAAATTTTAATTAAACGGGCGGGTACCCGACCCGATCTTTTAGTACTCGATTGATTTGGGTACCCGACTTTTTAGATCACATTATGGGTAATAATTTTGATCCTTTTAGTGTTTTGGATACCTGAATGAAATGCGCTTCGGATAGGCTACCCGACCCATGCTCATCCCTACCTTGAAGGGGTAAAGCTGCATATATCCACCCCTCCTAGATCCCGCTTATGCGGGAGTCCTTGAGGTACTGAGTTTGTTGTTGTTGTACTATGAAGGATATAAAGTTGTTACTTTTTTTTTTCAAAATGTAGAGAGACTAATCGAGCTAAGTTGTGTTGAGCATCTCCTTATTCAACTCTAATTTGATAAATTTTATCGAGCTTTTCCTATTAAAAATACAATTTTAATCATTAAAAAAAAATATATTTTTGTCAAAAACTGGGACAAATCATTCATATTAAAAGACCACCGCAAGAATATCACAACTCACCAGTCATAGTCCACGTGTCCCATCAACCTGTCTTTTCAAAAGTCGTTTTGATAGATTATTTAAATACTTCACATAAAAATATTATTAAAACAATAAAATTATCCAATAATATAAAGTAGCTTTCTCCCGTGCTGTGTACAGGGTGTTGTTTTGATTAGTTATATTATCTTATAAATTTGTTTTTTAAAGTTGTTAATTGAATGTGCTTTATTTTGCTGTGATCAAAATTTGATGTGCATGAGTGTTACCGGACCAAACTTAAAAAATGTCGATCAATTTAGATGCTTTCATCATTGCTCTCATGTCCCATGTGGCTGATATGATTCAGTTTCCTGCATGCACTATTGGCAATTCTCTGAATAATTGTTGGCAAAGTTTATCGAGTGTCTAGTGTTTCTTCCTTCAAGTACCTTTGTCATTTGGTGAGTAGTGGTCGTATAGTCTCTTATTAGTGTTTTCTGTAATATTTCTCTTGTTGTGGGTCGATTTATACATGTTGTGATAATATTTTTGTCCCCAATCTTAATAGGTTTAGGTTTATGTTTGGGTTAGGATATTCTTATGTGTATATGAATAGAAATATAAATGATAACACATTTTAGCTGAGTTGGTGGGACATATCGTTCCCATCAACCACAGTAGTCGTGTTTATATCATAGTAGCAATGTGTTATCTTTTGTTTTTTAATTTTGTGAGAGTTGTTTTAAAATTGAGATTAAATATTAATTATAATAACATTAACTATTTTCTATATTAAATTTGAATATAACTATTTGTAGCAATAGAGGCACCCTTGAATAATAGTTAAAATAATTTTTTCTAATAATTTATTTAAAATGAACTTAATTTCAAATTTAAGCTAACTAAGAAATTAAGGGCATTAAATGCTAATTTTTTTTTTTTAACTTAATCTTTATTCAATGAATTAACATTTTAATGCAATTGAAAGGTTAAAAATATTATGATATTTAACAAAATTTAAAAATACACTACTTTTAAAAATTATTTATTAAACGCAAAGAATAATGTAAAGGATAATTTAAAACACACCTGTTTAGTTTAGTGCTAAATAAGTTAGCTCTTTGAATTTATTCGTTTTCCCTTTTATGTTGTTGTTGACTCGTAAATACTATGTCAAACTTTAAACTCTAGCATGTTGGAAAAATGATACAAGTTAAACTTAAGTGTTAAGGAAAAATATTATAACCGTGCCTATTTACCGACCGTTTACCGTTATTAGTCGTTTAGGGTCATTAAAATTGTGACCGTTGGGAATTAAATGACAATATAGCCTTGAAATTTTACGTCCGTTTATAGCCGTTGAAATTCATTACAGCCGATGACTTAATGCTTTTTACCGTTTATAGCCGTTGAAATTCATTGCACCCGTTTTTTGTTTAATACTTGTTATCGTTGTCTACGCTATACATATGCCATTAGCTATAACAACCAAAAAAATACACTCTTGGCCTCTCAGTCTCTCTCTCTCTCTCGGTTTTTTCTCTCTCCTAAAATTTGGGCAAAGTTCAAGGCACTCCTGCCCAACAATTAACGAGTGCACGCTAAAAGTCGGATCTCATTAATCCTGGAGGACGGCCGCCGGTTATACTGTGTGCACCAGAGCAGCGGCGAAATCGTCTTTTAGGATAGTGGCATTTACCACGGCGCGATATTATTTTTTGTAAGATCTTTCTAATTACTCTCTCCTTTTGTTGCTATGGTTGAATATTTATCAATTCTCTAACAATTATTTGATTGATATGTTTATATAATTATTTCTGAATTATTTCTGCAATTTCAAGTACTTTTACAATGTATTCACTGCCAATTTTCAACTACAACTTTCTCCTAAATTTTAGCTTATTTTACTGCAGTATTTTACTAAAATTTATAGTACAAGAATACTGTAATTTATGACAGTATTTTACTGTATTTTACAAAAGTATTATATTGTAATTTTCATTACGATTGGACCATTCTTCTAACATAGCCTACATCAAAGTAAGAGTAATGTAGTTAGCATTTTTTTTTTTGTTGAACATTAGTAATGTAGTTAGCATAGCTGTTGGTATTAGTTTCAAATGTGTCCACTTTATATAGGTGTTGAAAAATATTAGCCTTTTATAAAATAATTGTGTAATATATTTTTTGAAATTATATAATTCTACTATACAATTTGAGTAGTATGCTTACCTTACCCGAACTAATAATCTTGGTTGCCATTGTGTACCGTGAAGCAACCCAAAAGAAGATCCCACTAAGGCCACCTTCCCCCACTGTGTATGTACTATGATCGCAGTGGCCCACTTTCGCAAATATAGTAGCACATTTTAGGTCGGCCGATTGTATCACAAATATGATAAGCGGATTTGAGGACTTAGGTTGAGAAATTATATAAAGCTTTGAAAATACAATCAGCTCAAAATTTAAGGCTTTAACGTTTAAGTGAAACTTTTAAGGTCATTTTAGTTACAAATCTATTATAAAGGCATTTACTATTTTTTGCCTTTTGCACTTCTTGAGAGTTTTGGTATCAAATTTCTAATGTGAAGCTGGAATTTTAATGACTTACTGTGTAATAATTAAGTGGTAGATTTATTTTCTTTTCTACTAAAAGATATTGAATTATACCTCAAGGGATATTTTTAGTTGTTTAACTTTTTTTAATTTTAAGGCATAAATATTATCAATATCCATTTTTTTTTGTAGTTATGGAATCTTTTATGGTGTGTTATTTTGGATTTATTATGGTTTTGTAGTGGTAACTTTCCTTCTATTGTAGAATGATGATAGAAAAATATTTATTTATAAATATTATCAATATCCATTTTTTTCAGTTATGGAATCTTTTGTTATCTACTATGGCACTTTATTTTGGATTTATTATTGTAGACTAATTATTCTAAAATATTTATTTTATAAATACTATAAATATTAATTTTGTTTCCATTTTATGAAATACTTTATGGTCTAGTATGGTAGTTTATTATGGATTTATTCATTCGGTGGTTTTTTTGTACTTAATAATTTAAGTTTTTTTTAAAATAGGTGAATATTATCCTAGTCTAAGTGAAATATTTTTTTTAGTTGTTTAATTTTTTTTTTTTTTAAAGTTAAAAATTTTTCTTGTAATAATCGCCTGATTAGTAAAATGAAGAGTTTTGGGGGGTGGGGGGCTTTGCTCTAAAATTGCTTGATTAGTGAAATGGGGGCTTTTAAAAGAAGGGAGATTTTGCAATAATATAGTAGACAGATGGATAGATTAACGAATAACAGTGGTGGGCGGTGATGGAGGGCCATGATAGTGCCACGAACCATTGTGGTACTAAGAAGTAATAGTGGGTAGCAAATTGACAAGGCTAGTTCTGACATTTTAGGGTCTCAAGTAAAATTTTTAAATAAAAATTTTCACATACAATAAATTATAAATTTTTATCATAAAAATTAGTAATATTAACAATAGATACTTTAAAAATTACAATCTTAAAAATTCAGGAGCCCCCAAACAGTTGTTTGGACAGTTGGGGTTATGTCCGACCCTTCAAATAGTGATGATTGGTGCTTATGTTGTGGCCGATGTGATCTAAAGGATGACCATGTTGGTGGGGTGGTGGGTCATGATAGTGATGGTGAATGGTGATAAACGAAAAGTCGATGCTAAATGGATGGAAGCATCACATTTAAGAAAAATATTTTTAAATAGAAATATTTATGAAATAATTTTGTTTAAAAATATTTTATTTTAAATCAAATGGAGCTAGTATCTATCAATTATAAATGAGAAAACTTGATTTAGATATTTTAAAATTGTTTAAAGTTCGATAATATATTTTTAATATCTTATAATATTTGAATAATGTATTATTAAATTTTAAATATTTAAAAAGTATATAATAAATAAAAAAATACTTAAACTAAATTTTCTAACATGCATCAATAGGACCACAACAACAATAACAACAACAGATCCAGTGCCTCAAGAGCTTCCGTGTAAGCAGGGTCTGGTAGAGGTAGATGTATGCAGCCATATCCCTTTAGGGTGTAATCCTGTCGATAGGCTATTTCTGAGGACCCTCAATCTTGTAGGGTTGGCAACAAGAGGACTTTCCAGAAAGTCACCCATCTTGGTATTACTTTTGCCAAAATATACTTAACATCGCAATTCTAATGGGATCCGATACCTTAGTACCTTAATGCATTAATATACCTTTGCTCGAGCACCTAATTTATACCGCAAACAGGTCGCTAATTATCGAAAATAATCAATATGACCGCACTACCGAATGTCGGCGACACGTCAATTTCTTGGACTTTCTCAATTCTCTCCTTAATCTCCGGCAGCTTTACCCCTCTTTCTCTCTCTCTAGTATATAATAATAAAATCATTAAATTATAAAATTAACATTAAACGGATTATAAATTTTTAAATTAATATACACAATTAAATAAATTTTTGATTAGTTACATTAATAATCTTTATATTTTCGGTTAAAATTATTATAACAGATTTACTTCGTGTAAACATCGACCCTTTACTATTGCCATTTGTACGTGAAAAAACATATACAAGTAATAGTTAATGTTAATTTTTACCATAAATAAATATCAATTTAAATATTTGACTTGATTTGACAATTTAAATTGTACAATAATTAAATAAAATAATTAAGAATATAAAAATTAAATTTAACACAATCAATAAAATATAAAAAATAATTAAGTAAATAACCATATATAAAATACTTATACTTACCTAACTGCCACACCTTCTTAGCTAATTAGCGACCGTGAGTTCTTCATGAGTAAAGTTAAATCTCACAGTAAGCTTTAGAATTGGTTCCTCAAAACAACAACAACAATAACAGGACTAGGTCCAGTGTTCTAAGGGTTTTCGCATAAATAGGGTCTGAAAGACGTAGTATATACGCAGCCTTACCCCTTTAGAGTGATACCATAATGAGAGGTTATTTTTGAGGACCCTCAATTAGTTGCTCAAAAGGGTTCATTTACCAGGCACTAATATAACCAGATCGCATTAAAACTCCAAAGTTAAGCGTGCTTGAGCGAGAGTAGTATCAGGATGGGTTACCTCTTGGGAAATCTTTGTGGTGCCAACTCTATAAGGTTGGGGGTTCTCGGAAATAGCATCTCGGCAGGGTTATACCCTGAAGGGGTAAGGTTACGTACATCCACCTTTCCCGGACCCCGCTTATGATGGAGCCCTTGAGACACTAGGTCTGTTGTTATTTTATTAGAATAATGATATAACTTATAATAAATAATAATATAAATTTTTATAAAATTACTCTAGTATTTTTTTTTTTCTAGCAGTAACATTATATAAAATTTTTATAATTTAGTAATTTTATATTATTATACATTAGGTACATAATAATTGGATGATTTTGGACACATTAGCATTTTTTCATGTGGTCAAATTTTGATATTTCAAAAATGGAATATTCTCCCTAATTTAATGATCATGTAGAGCACACCAGTAACATCTTCTATATATTATTGTCAAGTAGCTCCCACCTTCAAAAGTCTTTAAATCTCAATTTAAGCAATTTTAAAAGAGTGTTATCAAAAGTCTATAAATTTTACTAGAAGCAATTCTAAAAGAAAATTATTTAATATTTAAATATAGAAAAAAAAATAAAAAATTTAATATCTTTACTATATAACTTTATAAAGTATATAATATTTTATCTTTTATAAAATTTAATAAAATTTCAATATAATTATATATAAATTATATTTAAAAATATAAATATTTTCCATACATTGTACAGTGTAAGACTAATAATTTATCACTGCACAGTCTGGTGGAGGTCCTACTGCTATATGTAATACATATATAAGGTGAGTGCAATTATTTGCCGAGAGGAGAAAATTAATTAATTTGGCCGGAGATTTTTGAAAGAGAAGATGGAAGGAATCGCCGGAAAAGGTGTCGTCGACGAGAAATCCGCCGTCACCGGCGGTGTTGAGGACGTGTACGGCGAGGATCGCGCCACCGAGGACCAGCTCGTTACTCCTTGGACTGTCTCCGTTGCTAGGTTTTCTCTTTGGTCATCTCTTTCTTTTTGTTTTTCGGATTTGCTTGCAGTTGTGATTTATTATTGTTAAAGGACTTTACTTATGAACTCTGTCAAGGACTTTAGTGCGAGTGTAGTAAGAATTTCAAGTAATAGTTGTAAGAGCGAAGATATCGACTTATAAGCTTAATGAATTACTCCATTTGATGGCAATCCGGCTTAGGATTGGCTTATATGCAGTCCTTATATATGTCAATTTCGTGAGTTAGGTCTAATGCCCATTAAAATTTTGCAGGTTTAGTATGCTATTTAGGCTGCGTTTGATTCAGCTTCTTAACAGCTTAAAGCTGTGAATAGATCTAATTGACTGCAGGGCTTGTGTTTAGTTGGCAAAAAAGTTCTTTTTACATCTTTTTCACAGCTTAAATGGAAAGATGAAAAAACAGTTTTATAACTAAGCGGAAGAAGATGCAAAACTGGATTTTTTTACAGCTTAGTTCAGAAAAATGCTTTAAAAAGACTATATTAACATTAAATCTTCACCACTATGACCTACTTTTACTTGTTATCATCACCCCCACCTACCACCACCCTTTTCATGCCCACGAGTCATTGCATTATCACTCTCCATTACCTTAACCAACTATTATAATAATTATTTTTATCTAATATTATTAATTAATTTATATTATTAAGTAATTTTTATGATTATAATATATAAGTTATTATTTAAACTTGTATCCAAACACTTTATTTTGTAAAAAAGATCTTTCTACACAGCATAACCGAATACTTCATTGCAAAAAGATACAGATCTTAAATGGACAGATCTTATTGAAACAGATAAGCTCAAAAAAGATAAGTTGAAATAAGTTGAACCAAAAGCATCCTTACTCTTAGTTTGGTTTAGTTTTAGTAGCGAGTAAAACTTGGAAAAACTAAGGAGTGTTTGGTTAAAAACAAGGAAAATTGGGAAAAAAAATGAAAATAAGCAAGATTGAGTAGAACTCTAGTCGTTTTACTTTTTTCAATTTTTCCTCAAAATAGGTGGAAAAAGTAAGCAAAACTTAGCAAACCTTATGGATAACTAAGAAAATTGGGGGGACACTAGAAAAGGTTCGGAAAAACTAATTAGTAATCAAATAAGGAAACATTAGTAGTGTTAGAAATATAAGTAAATATAGTATATGAATCAATCATAACAAAATGAGAAACAGTCTTATCTGAAAGACAAATGATGAACATCGCGCCGCAGTAGAGACTATTGTCCTAAAAGACGATTTCGCCGCTGCTCGGGTGCACACAGTATTATCGGCGGCCATCCTCCAGGATTAACGTGATTCGACTCTTAACATGCACTTGTTAATTGTCGGGTAGGAGTACTAAAACTTTGCCTAGAAGGGTTTTAGAGAGTTTTGAGAATAGAGAGAGGAGGAGGTAACACTAAATTTTTGGATGATAAAAAGATTAGTTGAATATGTGTTTATATAGGACGAAAGACACTCTTTGGGAAGGGGTGCATCTTTTTTTCAAGAGGCACCAACTATCAATTAGGTAGTTGCATTCACATCCGGGGTTACCGTTTACCTCTCACTTTTAACTCATTTCAAGAGGTTGACTTGAACCTCCTTATTTAAGGTGAGACACCTTTATCAAATTTTTCTGTGCGGGATAAAACTCCAAGAACAAATTGGTTTTAAGATATTTGCTTGCCATTTTTCAACAAGTAGTTCTCCCTAATTTTGCTTTTTCCTTATTTTTCCAAGTTTTGCTTTTTACTGGGTTAGCTCAATTTGTTTGTTAAGTTTTAAACCAAACTGAGCATTAAATCGGAGGTATGAAAAGATGCTGTATAAGGTTAGTAAACTACTCCATCTAACATTAAATAATTTTAGGGTAAAACCTCGTAAAAGGCGCAATGAAATATTACAATTGCAATTGGTAGTTTTGAAATTGATAGTGATGTGATTCTGATGATTGCTTTCTTTAGTTTTTTTTAATTTGCTGAAAGAAGGTTAACGTTCATGATTCCTCCTTTGAACTGCTTCTGTTTTTACTAAGCTGCTATGATTGATCCTCGCCATGAACTTTTATTTTTGGAGTCTTGCAATTGATTCGGAGCATAGCTGCATGTGTTTTTGCGCAATCTGGTGTGTACTTGTTGAAAACTTCACAGGGGACTACAGTTAAAATGTCCCATATTGGAGTTTATGATAAAGAACAAATCAACGTATAAGTCTAGTAAGCGACCTCACTTAATGTCAATTGGTTTTAAGATGAAATCTCATGTGGATTTTTTATGTGAAGTTCATATATGCCAATTCCATAGGTTGGGGTTATGGCACGGTGAAATTGCACAATACTTGTGCTAACAGTCCATTAGCGATTTTTCAAAACCTTTTCATATTGAGAAGAAAGTGAGTTTCATCTATGGATGGCATCTGCAAAGTGTCTCTGACTTCAATACGAAGCCTTAGAATAATTTTGGTCCCTTTATTTTCCATTTCTGTTCTTATTTATTCCAGTGAAATTTAAATTCTGTTTAGCTTAAGATTATGTTATTTTCTAGGATTTGGTTCTTGTGCGAGTATTTGCAAACTATATGGAAAGTGGTGTTATCTTAGTATTCACCCTTTGCGGTCCAGAGCTGCTTCAGTATGTATGCAGTAGCATTACATTTCAATTTCTTTGTTGCCTTTGTTCAAAGATCAATGAGGCTATCTTTATATGCCAAATTGAAACACTGTTTACAGAGGATGTTGGGCCTACTGAAAACTTGCTTACCAAGAGGGAACATGCTCACATACTCGGGCAATGTGGGATAGATAACAATTGCAAAGTCTTCGTTTCTTTTTACGATTTTGAGTATTCTAAATGAGCTAAAACAGGCTACTTTTTCTCGTCGTTCCACTTTAGTAACTTACACATTTTAAAGATGTATGTGTTTAGATATACTGTAAAACTGGACTCACGGTGTCAAAGTTAGTGTATTGGTTAAGCTTTTCAACCTCAAGGAAGAGGTTTTGGGTTCGAAGTTCATTCTCCCCCATCCCTAGAAGTGTTGGTGTCCCTATTAAGTGAAAGTTGTATCCTCTTTACCATGTAAAAAAAAAAAAGAATATAATGAAATTTGGACGTCCACTGATCTAGATTGGGTCTAGGTCAATACTCTATATAGATGGCCTCTAAAGATTTGGTTTTGCTAAAAGACTTGTTCGTAGAGAGCAACAGGCGGCTGGAGCCAACTTTCTTGGTCTTGACCATTGACACGCCATGAGGTTCTAGACTTAATAATATCCTACTATGGCTCCGTCTTGCAGTGGATATTCATTGCTGAGAGATCCACGTTTTAACAAAGGACTCGCTTTCACTGAGAAAGAGAGAGACGCACACTACTTATGTGGCCTTTTACCTCCAGTAGTTTCAACTCAGCAACTTCAGGTTATATTTTTGTTTAGATTTTCATCTTGCATTTTCTTGCAGTGTAGGGGTTGCAGAATGTTTGCAAACCTTGTCTCTGATTGATCCAATTATTGTTCACAAGTTTCCCTCTTCATATGACAGGAGAAAAAGTTAATGCAAAACATTCGCCAGTATCAAGTCCCACTACAGAAGTACGTGGCTTTGATGGACCTTGAGGTATTGAGTTATTGAACGAGTGGGTTTCAGCCATGACTTAGATTTTAAATTTATGCCCTTGGACAATAATTGGGATTAGGACCATCTGTTGTCTCTTGTATGGAAATACGGTTAGCTTTAAATGTTTGTATAAACGTATGTGTCAATGAGGTCTTGCTTGTGGTAAAATGTCGATGTTGAAGTTTTAAGACAAGAGGTCCTAGGATCGAATCTCATGTACCACTAACAAAGAGCATAAACATATGCATTTTATTGAATTAGACTTGCTGTGTAAACGAAGTGTATAAACGGTATGCATTTTATTTAATGGAGTGTTTTACATCTCTGGCATGATATCCATGAAAGAAGGACATAGTTGCTTTTTTAAATGACGCAATGCAATGTTCTTTTTTGTTCTTTCTGGATTTGCAGGAAAGAAATGAGAGGTTGTTCTATAAGCTTCTCATTGACAACGTGGAAGAATTACTCCCAATAGTCTACACGCCCACTGTTGGGGAGGCTTGCCAGAAATACGGAAGCATCTTCAGGCACCCCCAGGGACTCTACATTAGTTTGAAGGAGAAGTACAAAGCTCTTCTTATGCAGTGGTTTATTGGTGTTAACAGTATTATACCATTCATGAGCCTTCACCCATCGACCTAGACTTTTCGGATAGTTGGTTCCTACATGGTCTCAAAACCTTGTTGGCCAAGAGGTCATACAAATTCCAATGGCCTCCCACTTTCAATATTAATATAACTTCAATACAAGATATGAGATGGACCAATGTGCTATCAACGTTTCGAGCCCAATGGGCATTTGCGTGAGAGCGCATATTAGAGTATTAAACCATACTTGAGCCTTCATCATCAACTTAATTTTTTGTGATACTTACCCCAAAAAAATTTAATTTTTGTGATAGTTGGTTCCTTTGACAATTAATAATGGACGATGCAATGTTACGACTGACTTTGCCAGGGGAAAGGTCCTTGAGTTACTGAAGAATTGGCCTGAGAGGAGCATTCAAGTAATTGTTGTGACTGATGGCGAGCGAATTTTGGGACTCGGGGATCTTGGCTGTCAGGTAATCGCTCTGACTGAATCTGCTCAAATTCATTGCTTATATTACATACCTCAAAAGGTCTAGAAAACATACTTTAAATGTCGCTTCTTTTATGTTTTTCAGGGGATGGGCATACCAGTAGGGAAATTGGCTCTGTACACAGCACTCGGAGGAGTTCGGCCCTCAGCGGTAAAGCATGATTACCATTTTCTTGACGGATTATGAGCTTCAACCATTATGAGATTCTGCTATAAATGGCTTTGCCCTGTTGTTAGACCTTGGCCCAGTGATAGACTAAGGTTGAGGCTCTATAACAAAAAATTTCTAGGTTCAGATCCCCCTAATCCTGATTACTATTACGTTGTTCCTTGTATTTTTTCTTGACTCAGAAATGGAGGTCTATATTTTAGTTTTGTCCAACTGGTCTGCTTAAGAAATGAGGGTCTTGCATGCTTGGGCATCTATATAAGACTAAGGGGGCACCAATTGTATCATCCTTCTTTCAGATTTCATAGCAAAAAGCTCTGCTTCTTCTGTTTGTGGTTTTCCCTCAATTTGAGGGTTTTCCATATAAATCTATTTGTTATCCATAATTCTTTCTTTCTTCTCTTCTCAATTTCTTTTAGATTTGTTCATTTTCATCTAAATCAAACCCTATTCTAGGGTATCTTCCTAACACTTATTAAAAGAAGGCTTTGCCCCATCATGCAAACCTCTATGTTGTCGTATGAATAATAACACAAGATTCTACCATAGGTCTTGAATTATAGTCCATTTCTCTTTTTCTCCAGTTTCAACAATGATTTTTTGTTCTGGCAGTGTTTGCCTATAACCATTGATGTGGGAACCAACAATGAGCAGCTGTTAAAGGATGAGTTCTACATTGGTCTCAGACAAAAACGAGCAACCGGACAGGTTTCACGCTTTGCTGTATATCTAATGACAAATGATTACCAAAATTATTTTATCTCCTAAGGTAACTGGCCAAAATACTATCTAGGAATATGATGAGCTATTGCATGAGTTCATGACTGCCGTGAAGCAGAATTATGGAGAGAAGGTTGTCATACAGGTTTGTCTTCAGAAAGTATATATTATGTACATTATGATCCAGGTATGGCGCTTGAATTTACAATATGATCTTTTCACCCATATTTTCATTAATTTCACAGTTTGAAGACTTTGCCAATCATAATGCCTTTAAGCTGCTTGCAAAGTACCGCACAAGTCATCTTGTATTCAATGACGATATACAGGTATATGGACACTGGATAGATAGCTTCTTTTGAGAACTTCACATGTGAATATAATTAAAACATCTGCATTTAAGTAGTAGGGGAAAAAAATCAAAATATAAGTCTAGTGAGCTCCTTCACCTAGCCGATTAGTTTTAGAATGAAACCTCATTTGGGCTTATATGTGGACCTCATTTATGTCAAATTTTACAGCTATTGCTTATCATTGGGTGCTGTAATTTGTAATATTCATTTTCGGGCAGGGGACAGCGGCTGTGGTTCTCGCAGGAGTAGTCGCAGCGTTGAAGTTAGTAGGTGGTAGCTTGGGTGATCACACATTTTTGTTCCTAGGAGCTGGAGAAGTAAGTCCTTTGCTTTCTTTTCTCTTTTCTCTTTTTCTCTTTTCTACTGTGAGCCATCAAAATATTGAAAACAATTTGACATCATCTCTGTGCTATATGGATATCATTTTATTTGTACGATATACAATCCGCTGGGTTCTCGGCTTGCTCTTTATCAGAGCACTGGTTTTCTGCTTTAGGAGGGTTTATGAGTGTCCCGGAAGCAGGTTACCACATTGGCGATCATAATATATTTTCAAACGGCGTGTTTGGTTTCATTTTCTGTTTATAGTTTTTGGTTTTTAATAAACTAAAAAGTAGAATTTGAAAACAAATTTTTCTTGTGTTTGTTTTTAGTTTTCACTAAAATTTGAAACATAATTGAACATAAAAAAACCAAAACAGTAAAAATCTCTTCCAAACCAAAATTTTAAAATTATCAAAAATCAAAAATCAAAAATTACAAATAGAAACCATACCTATTAGGTTCTAAGAAATATAAGTTGCCATACACTCATTTATTTTTGTACACATTTGTTAGTTTTTAACATATAAGCATGTTGTAGTGAACGAAATCCAGCATACATGTATGATGACAGAAATACTGTACATAAAGCCCCATAGTGTAATGGTCAATGGCGGATCCAAGGTTTCACGAAGTGGGGTCCATATATATAATAAAAATTAATAATAACAAAATATAAAAAATAATTATGATTTCTAAAAATTAGGAGTGTGAATATATCTTTTTTTTTTTTTTTGGACAAAGAATGTGAATATATCTATGTATACATATTAAAACAAAATTATATTTGTATCTATACAATTGGGAAAAAATAAAACAACTGACTATATTGGACAAGTGCTTGCAGAATCGCGAACTATGTTGACAAAAGGGAAGGCAAGGAGAGGATGGGAACGAGAATATAATTAACGTTTAAAATATTAGAGTTTAGTTTTAAAGTTAGAAGTTATTAGAAAGAAAAAATGTTAAAAAAAAAAACTTGCTCTTTGTAAAACTGGCTATGAGTAAGACATAAGGAGCTTTTACCACTAGACTAATAGATAAGTTAGATTTTTTTTTTTTTTTTTTTTTGTAATAACACTATACAAGTTAGATATGTGATTAGTTTTTATAAAAAAAATTAACTCTATTATTAGTGTTAGGAGGAATAAAAGTTAATTAAAATAGTACATGCTCTTGACAAGACTCGAACCCACGACCTATTCTAAGGAGGTAAGGTGACTTAACCGCAAGGCTATTTGCACAGTTGGCTCTTAGTTGTAGTTTTAAATATTATATTTTATAGTAATAGTTAAAAAAGAAGCAAAAGTTTGAGAAATAAATTCATTGCTTTGAAGATGGCCTCGAACAGGCGACCTCCGTGCACCGAAACAACGGGCTCTTGCCATTGCGCTGTTAAAACTAATATGATGCAGGGTCACTTATACTGAAAATATATAACAGTTTGTAATTTTGGTAAAAACACCCATATAGCTCTAAAGGTCGGGTGGTAAAGTTGCGGGGTTCATGCACCCCGGTAACCCCAATGTGCATCCGCCACTGGTAATGGTTACCTCAAAATCTGTCCACACTCCCCTGAAAAAACGCCCAAGGGTTCAGAGGATATAGATAGCCTTTCCTTTTTCTTGCTCCTAAACTTGATTGACTTGTGTTTTGCCTTTTCTTTTATGCACTAAGTCCTGTGAGGAATCTTCTTGATACAGGCTGGGACAGGCATAGCAGAGCTCATAGCACTTGAGATGTCTAAGCAGGTATTTACACTGTTTAGGTAACCAAGTTTCCTATAATTTTACACATTTGAAGACGAATCCTGAGTTTGTTCTAATTGCTTTACATCGCAGACTAAGTCACCAGTGGAAGAATCTCGCAAGAAGATCTGGCTTGTTGACTCAAAGGTTGTAAGAGTTGTGCATCTGTTTAGTATTCTAGTTGTAGTTTTTGAGAGTCGGTTCCCAAAATAATGCTAAAAAATAAAAAAATAAAAAAAATAATGCTGAAAAAAAAAATTTCCAAATCTACTGTTGAACCGCGTTTACAAAACGTGGTTTCCATAAACCGCGTCCATAAACCGCGTTTAACATTGGCATAAACCGCATTTTAATAACGCAGTTATATCAAATAAAACCGCGTCATGAAGACGTGGTTTATTTAAACAAAACCGCGTCATGAAGACGTGGTTTCTAGTTGTTATAACCGCGTCTTTATGACCCGGTTTACTAGGTTTATCTAAAAAGCCCCGGCCCATTCATTCACGCGTGCTCTCTCCATTGCTCTCACCGTCTCTCTGCCTCTTTCTCGTTAACCCACCACCAGTCACGTCGTTCGCCTCCTCCTTTCTTTTGCTTATACACTGGAGATCTTTCAAGTACTATTATTGGAGTTATTTGACCTCCTCTTATGATGTTGGAGCTTCATTAAGAGAGACATGGGATCAATATGATAATCATCACAAATTGCGGCATAATGAAAACTATAAGCGAACAAAAAAGTAAAGAATTGCGGCATAATGGTAAATAGAAGTGAAAAAAAGGGGATTTTACCGCGTTTTGTAAACGCGGTTCAGGGATAAACCGCGTTTAATAGACGCGGTTTATGTTAAGGTGAACCGCGTTTACTAAACGCGGTTTATACTGAAATAACCCGCATTTTTTTAATCCGGTTTTATTGAAATTTAAACGCGTTTTGCAAACGCGGTTCAACAGTAGATTTGGAAATATTTTTTTTCAGCATTATTTTTTTAATTTTTTAATTTTTTAGCATTATTTTGGGAACCGACTCATTTTTTGATTTTTGTGAAATTAAAAACCAAGTTTTGAGTTTTTTTTTTTTTTTTTTTGTGTGGTTTTGGGTTTTTTGTTTTCAATTTTCAGTCAAACTAGGGAAAAAAAAAGTAAAAACAAAAAACCAAAAGCTTGAAAAGTTGATTTCCAGAATGTGGTCTTTGGTTTCTAAGAAACCAAAAAATGTAAACAGAAACTATACTAATTCGGCCCTTAGCATTTGTTTAGTATTGATTTTTTATTTTTCAGTTTTTGGGATACTGAAAAACATGTTTGTAAACAAATTATCGCTGTGTTTGGTTTCTATTTTTTCAGTTTTTCTCTGGACTTTTATTTTTTTTGAGGATAAAATTTTCTCCAAACTTCTTACAAATCTAAAATACGCCTTAATGTTTTCTTGAAACCTCAAAATTTTGATTGATATTAAAAAGAAAATTCGTCTCTCATGTCGCAGGGATTAATTGTCAGTTCGAGGAAGAATTCACTTCAAGAGTTCAAGAAGCCGTGGGCTCATGAGCATGAACCTCTGAATGATCTCTTAAGTGCTGTTAAGGTGTGAACATTCAGTTCATAGGATGGCTGATTCTCAGTAACTTATATTCCACATTTTTAATTTTTCCAGGTGATTTAATTCTCTTCTCTTTGTCAGGCAATCAAGCCAACAATTTTAATTGGATCATCTGGAGTGGGAAGAACATTCACAAAAGAAGTCATTGAGGCCATGGCCTCCTTCAATGAGGTAAAAACTCTGGTACTCTTCAACAACAACAGTACTCTTCATGTTACTCTTAACGCCCCTATACTAGATAAGGGTACTTGGACGTGTTTTGACACTTAGGAACTGTTTGGTGTAAAGGAAACATGGAATATTTTTCTTAATAGAATATTTTCAATTAAAAATAATTTTTCCTTAAAATTTTTTGTCTTTCTAATCAAAGAAAATAATTTTATTCTATAAATTCATATGAGATTCATGCTTGGCTGAGTTGAGGCTGAAGTGAGTCATATCATGTGAGTTTATTACAGAAAACGTTTTCCTCTTTCGTTGGGCAGAAGCTATGGAGGAAAAATTTTGGAGTTATGTGAAGAAATAACATAATCGAAACTGAAAAATTTTGCCTTTGATATTTCAAAGTAGAGCAAGCTCATAGAAAAAACTTGTATATTTTATGAGTATGAACTCTGGACTCATACCAGTGTTTTGACTTTTATTCTCAAGCTCAGTAATAAAGCTTTTCTATTCTGGGGAGTGGAGTGGAGGAAAATAGTTTCTAGCTATATTGCTCGGACTCCGGGAAAGAATGGGAACCAGTACTTGGGATCTAGCTATTACTTTAGAGATTTCCGTACTTTTTTGGTCTAATTTAGAGCACTCAAAATGTCAAATGTATCCAAATATCCAAGAAGCAGACATCAATGTTTGGTTGAATGAAGAGTCAGAGCAACATAGTTTCTTGGACATATTTAACAAGTATTGACAAAAGTAACGATGAGAGAGCTACTTCTTGTATATGTGATACAGAAACCGCTAGTTATGGCTCTTTCAAACCCTACATCACAATCAGAGTGCACTGCTGAAGAAGCTTACACATGGAGCCAGGTAAATGCAAAACATTGTGTTTAGATCTGGCAATTAATACATGATTATATAACAACAGTTTTCTTATGCAATTACCGTTAACAATTGGTGTGTCATTTTCCAAAAATGAAAGGGCCGGGCCATTTTTGCAAGTGGAAGTCCATTTGATCCAGTCGAATATAATGGCAAAACATACGTTCCAGGCCAGGTACTGCACTTTTTCTACACTAGTAGTGCATTCTTGTGTTTCGGTTAGGGGGAATACCTTATTCACCCCTTGAATTATTGCTTGAAATCAAAGAACCTCCTTAAGTTTAAATTTTCATGAACTGTGAATTCGTATTAGTTAGAACTAGCGTTGTAATTTCATCCAGAGCTTTTAACTCCATTAGCAGTCAAAATAACGTATGCATCTCCCCACTTTACCTCAGGTGATTTGGATGCTAAGAAATGTCAGGAAAAGTTTGGACATAATAACAATTGGTTGTCTAATTGATAGTACAATGGCCAGTTTTATTTCATGCAATAGTTCAAGAGCCCCATATTTATTTTGTTGTTTATGCTGATAAAACTGACATATATGATTTTGCCTCGTTTTCAGTCCAATAATGCTTATATCTTCCCCGGTTTTGGTTTGGGCCTGGTCATTTCTGGCGCAATCCGCGTCCATGATGATATGCTTCTGGCAGCTTGTTAGTACCATGATACGAAGGCCTTTTTCCTTTTTTTTTTTTATGTTTTTGGGTCTGATTCTGATTTTATTGTATTTCGATTTTTTATATTATAACAGCTGAGGCGTTGGCGGGACAAGTAACAAAGGAGAACTACGATAAGGGGGTGATATATCCACCATTCAGTAATATAAGGAAAATATCAGCTCATATTGCTGCCAATGTTGCTGCTAAAGCTTATGATCTTGGTAAGTCCCTGTTTCTTTACATTTATCCTATGTTGGTATTTGAATTATTATTATTAGGGGTAAATACTACTAAGACTCCCTAGCTGAACTAAATAACATATAAATTAGTAGTAAATGTATCTATTTGATGAAATTGAAAATTGATGGGCCGCGTTGATTTCAAGCAATAGATTAAGGGATTTAAATGTAATTAAATTTTAATTGAAGGAAGAAGTTGAACGTGAAAACATAGATGTTAGGGAGATGAAACAAAAAATGAACGAGAAAAGAAAACATGATACAAAATTTATTTAGTTCATCCAATTGTGTCTATGTTCATGAAGATTCAATGATTTTCACTATTTTTTTTTTAAAATAGTAGAAGAGACCATAACTGTTTGCACAAACTCCACGCGACATTATCTTAAAACGGTGGCGTTTTGAATGTAATATGCAGGGTTGGCAACTCACCTTCCAAGGCCAGCGGATCTGGTGAAATATGCAGAGAGCTGTATGTACAGTCCCATCTACCGCAGTTACCGTTAACCGAACAAGCAGGTCACCACTTTGTCCTTTGTGATCTGGTTTCCTCTAACCCTATACATACATATATATATATATATATATGTATGTTTGTACGAGTATGTGCGTGTGCGTGCGTGTATATGTATATATATATGTAAAATAAACTGTGAGTTTCTTATTCTGTATTTGTACCTGAGTTACGTTATTGTCATATGAGCTGTTTGTATATCGTTTTCTTAAAAAAAATAAAGCTATCGGTATGGATTATGCTTCTTGAAATTTGATTTCCAGAGCATTTTAAGTACCCCTTATGGATGTGTGGATTATAGTGTAGGGAAATTCAATGGAACGGGTAACAATAATGGCTTCGAGTTGTGTAGGGAGCTACTCTACTTGAGACTTGTTTTATCCTCATCAAAATCGTTTCGAGTATGAATTAAAATTTAATCACAAAGTGAGATTGTATATAGAGATGATGAATTCTTGAGATTTGAAGAACAAGGGAATTGTTAGAGTATAAAACTATACATGGGCCATCCTCCGTTAGCTTAAGCTTTTGGGAAGGTTGGTTCCTTGATATGGTATCAGAGCCTTGTTAACTAAGAGGTTACGAGTTCGAATCTCAACAGTCCCTGTTTTTGATATTAAAACATTTAAGTACAGGTATAAGGTAGGCCTGTGCATTATCCACGCTTTAAGCCCAATTGACATTCGTGTGAGGGGATATTTTAGATATTATGATATTGGTGAAATGGGTATTTATAGTTTTTTAAGTGTCTCTTAAAAGAGAAACATCGTTTCTCAAAAGATATAAAAAACTACCTTTTTTATTTGTTTTCAGAATACACAACACTAGGCTTCAATTTGTCTTTATACTCTATCTACTGTGTCATTATAATACTCGTGTTTAACAAACTAATAGAAAAAGAAATTTTAGGCATTAGGGTCCTCAACAAATAAAATTAAATAAAGGTTGTTATATAGTTGGATAACATCGTCCTTCAAAATAGATATTTAAATGTATTTATATACTTAAACCTGACATTGAAACAGAATTTGTGATTCAATATTCTTTAAGACAAACCAGTTGTCATATTATAAGGTGTTTTTTATATTTTAGTACTTTGATATTTTTAAAAATAGTAAAAAGAATTTTGGCCTTTTTAAATTATTAAAAAGGTCCTTAAATTTTTATTGTATTAATAAAAAAGCTCATAAATTTTTGTCATATTAATAAAAAAGGCTCATTTTCGACTTGATGATGTCGTTTTTGATCAACAAAGCTGACGTGACAACTACTTTTTTATCAATGCTATAGTAGAATGATAAAAATACCCTTTAATAAATATATTTTAAAATAAATTAAGCGAAAATAGATAGTTTTTACATATTATATCTTGAATTTCGTGCTTATAAAGTAAAAATAAGGATGTTGAAGTGGACTTTAGGTCATTTTATTGTAGCATTAATAAAATATAGTTGGCATATCAGCTCTATCGATGAAAAATGATATCATCACGCTTGACAGGGGCCTTTTTATTAATATAAGAAAAACTTAAAAGCTTTTTTAATAATTTAAAAAAGTCAAAGTCTTTTTTATTATTTTTAAAAATATTAAAATGTAAATAATCCTATTATAAATCAAGTGCAAGGCACTATGTACTCAATTTTTTTTTTCTTTTACAGTGGTAAGAAGAAAAGAAGAATTAAGCTTTGAATGAGAGAATAGAAACCTAAACAGTCTTCCATATCCCTAAGTTGGGGGAGCTGGTTTATGTACTCAATTACATTAAATTACAACAACAACAACAACAAACTCAGTGCCTCCAGAGCTCCCGTATACGCAAGGTCTGGGGGATAGATGTACGCAGCCTTCCTCCTTCAGAGAGCTACCCTGAAGGGAGGCTGTTTCCGAGGACCCCCAGCCTGAAAAGTTGGTCCGCAGCATGAGCCAAAGACCTGGCAAAAAGGAGAAGCAACAAATGCATGAGAATAGCGGCAAAAAAAAAAAAAAAAAAAAAAAAAAAAAAAACATGAAGATAAAGATAGTTTATACCTAATATTCTCCCATTTCAAGTTTCATCCCTTTTAACTAACTATCTAAAAAATTTAAGCTGTGAATTAAAAGTTTAAAAATAGTTTTATACCTAATATATTCATTTACATAATACCCATTGACTGATCCAAAAAAAAAAAAAAAAAACCCCATAAAAGCCCATTGAATTAAGCTTAAAAACAACGAGTTTTTGTTACTGTTAAAGGTTGCCTGTTGCCCGTCCAGGCCTGGCCTTGGCCCAAGGCCGGTCCCGATCCAGTGCTGGGTCTGGCCCTCTGTTTTTTTTATGTGTGTGTATATATATATAATTATTTTAATCAAAAAATAATTATAATTTATTAATAAATAATATAACATGTAATACAATTATAATAATACTTTATAAAATTATAATTATATTTTATAAAATAAAATATATTATAACTTGTTAAAAAAATATAAACATAATAATATAATAGTACTCTATAAAATTATAAATACATTTTATAAAATAAAATATATTATAACTTATTAAAAAAATATAATTATAATAACATAAATAAAAAATATAAATTATAAAATAAGTTATAGTATCAAAATGAACACTAGCCATTGGGGCAAAGGGCTGGACCCGGGCCTTTTAGACCCGACCTACTGGCCACCTCTAGTTATAGTCTTGACTAGATGATAAGAGTTTATTAAGTTTGAAATATATAAGCAAGAAAAAAGAGGGAGAAAAGGAACAAAAAAGTCCGACCTGCCGGATTCGAACCAGCGACCTAAGGATTTATCTGCAGGTATTACACCGACTACAGTCCTCCGCTCTACCAACTGAGCTAAGGTCGGTTCATGTCATCGAATTTCATTTATTTAAATATATGTAAAAACTTATAGTTAAAATAGGTAAATTATCACTTGGCCATTGAGATTTGACTATTCATTACCTAGGTAACCTAATGGGATACCTTGAGATTTTAATATTTTATTACTTATATTTCCTAAAATTTTAAAATTTTATCAATGACTTACCTTCGGTAACAGCCTTTCGTTAGGGTATTACCCTGAAGGGGTAAGGTTGCGTACATGACACCCCTACTAGACCCTGCTTATGTGGGAGCCCTCGAAGCACTGGGTATATTGCTGCTGTTGTATCAATCAATTACCATTTTGTACATTCATGCCCAACTTAGAGATAATAAGGTAACAAATATGACTAATTTACAAAGTGAAATGGGAGGTTTCCGATCATTCGCCCATTGTGGTTAAGCTTGGTATGGGGGATCAGAAGAGACGGGCTGCATACAAGATGGCAAATTGGCTAAGTGAAATGGGAGGTTTCTTGCCTATGGTGGATGATGCTTGGCATACTACGGTGAACGGGACTCATCAGTTTATTCTGCATAAGAAGCTTACTGAGGCAAAGAAGAGCCTGAAGAGATTCAAGCAGAATTTCCCAAGGGGTATTTTGGTTATGGTGGAAAAGGCCCGATTGGACTTGAATGAGCTTCAGGAAAGGGATAACTTTTCTGGGGATTTGAAAGAGCAAATTTTCGAAGCTAGGAGGCGTTTGATTCGTATGAATAAGTTGCAATCTGAGTATTTGCAACAGCGAGTAAAAATCAATCACTTGAATTTGGCTGATATAGGTTCAAGCTACTTTTATGCTAGTATTAAAGCAAGGGGAAAGCAAAGCGTAATTTGGTCCTTGTTGGGGAGAGATGGGCAAGTCATTGAAGATCTGATTCTGATTCAGGAGGAGGTGCTCGGTTATTATAAGTCGATATTGGGTGTGGAGGATCCTTGTGAAGTGACCCAGGATCGGGTCTTCACTGCAGGTCCGATGCTTCTTGAGGAGGACCATGGTATTTTGCTTCAACCGGTCACATATTGCAAGATCAAAAAGCTGTATGGAGGATCCCAGATTCGAAGGCCCCGGGTCCCGATGGTCTTCCTTCCAAATTCTATAAAGTGGCTTGGGGTGTGATAGGAAAGGAGGTATACAATGCAGTTTGGGACTTCTTTCAGACAGGAAAACTTTTGAAATGCCTCAATGCAACAACTATATGCCTGATCCCGAAAGTTGATCATCCACAAACCGTTGGGGACTTTCGGCCAATCTCTTGCTGCAATGTGATATAAAAGGTAATCTGGAGATTGTTAGCTGCTCAATTAAATAATGCGCTACGTAAGGTTGCTAATATTTCCCAAGCAGCGTTTGTGCGGGGCCCGTGCATTTTTGATAATATTCTTATGGGTCAGGAGATAGTTAAACATTATAATTGAAAGAATATTTCCCCTAGATGCTTTATAAAGATAGATATTAAAAAGACTTATGACTCAGTTAACTGGAAGCTCCTTAATGTCTGTTATGCGGGCTCTCGGCTTCCTGATCGATTTGTGGAGCTGGTTGGTGAATGCGTTACATCCACATCTTATTCGATTCAGATGAATAATGGGTTAGTGGGATACTTTAGGGGTGCTCGGGGTTTGAGACAAGGGGATCCTATTTCCCCTTATCTCTTTGTGTTATGTATGGAAAATCTTTCAAGAAAGTTGAATTTGGTTGAAGGAGAATTTAAATTCCATCCGAAGCATGCAAAGTTTAAAAGAACCATCTTATGTTTGCGGACAACCTTCTAGTGTTTGCTCGAGGGGACATGGGATCGGTCAAGGCTATGTGGAGTATTCTCCAAGAGTTTGCTCGGGAGTCGGGCTTAGAAGCTAATACTCTTAAATCTGGAATTTGCTTCGCTGGGGTTGATGAGGAGACAAAGGATGAGATACTGAAGGAAATGGGCTTCGTAGAATTGCAGCTTCCGCTTCGATATTTGGGGTTCTGATTGCGGGAAGTAGATTGAAGCTGTCTCAGTATGGAGCCCTGATTGATAATATTCGTAGGTGTATCATGGCGTGGCAAAATAAGAAGCTATCATTTGAGAGAAGAGTTGAGCTCATTCGGTCGGTCTTGGCAGGTATGATTTCCTATTGGTATAATATATTCTATTTTCCAAAAGGGGTCATAGCAAATATACCGAGGCTAATGATGAGATTCCTGTGGTGGGGTGATATTGGAGTTAATCGTGGTTTTGTTCCTATTGCATGGGATAAGATTTGCTTTCCGAAAAATGAGGGAGGTTTATGTATTAAGCAATTGGGGGCTTGGAATATGGCGCATTTTATGAAGATTCTTTGGAAAATTCAGGAGAAACAGGATTCATTGTGGATTAGTTGGGTTCGCGGTCACTATATGAAAGGGATATCAATCTAGGAGGTTAATAGCAAAGGGACCGAATCGAATGTTTGGAAGGGTGTAATAGCATGCCGGAGTGCATTAGCTGTGTTATGGGGTGATTGGGGGGGTGAGCTGCGCTTGTGTAGCAGGAATGGGGTGTTCTGTTTGGCTTCTGCATATGATGGGATTAGGAGTCATCAGAAGCAATGCCACTTGAGGAGATCGGTGTGGGCGAGTAGTGCATACCCTCGACGTAGTTTTATAACTTGGATGGCAGTGAAAGGTATTCTGTTAACAGATGACTTGATGCAAAAACGGGGGATGATTACGGGTACTCAATGCTCGTTGTGTAGAGAACATGGTGAAGATGGTAAAAATATATTTTTTGAGTGTAGATGGGTAGCTCAAGTTTGGAAGGCCATGTGTGATTGGAGTGACATCGAGTTTTGCTCACACTTGACTGGGACGTTAGACTGGTTCAAGAGGATGGTGAAGAATTGGCTTTTTTATAGTGAAATAAAGAGATTGGTATTCACAACCGCAGTATACCGTATATGGAGAGAGAGGAACCAAAGGAGATTCGAAGATCGAGAGATGAGTATTGATAGAGTAGTTTGGGAAATTAAAGTGATGGTATGGACAAGAATAACTACTTAAAGTTTGATGCAGGGAGATTAGTCTAGGGTCGGGTGGTTGGGGGTGATTGTTTGATGGAAGTTTGGGATTAATTAAGTGGTGAAAAGTTTTATTTATAAAGATTGTATATGTAAAAGTTTTGATAGTTTAATAATATTTGCGCTTGTCTTTTGACAAAAAAATATGAAACGAGGGGAAATTGGATCCCCTTCAACAAGAGACGAAGGAAAATATTTTCTATTGTAATCTTATGTTACATGTTTCACTTCAATCTCAACAAGACTAAGCACAAACTACATAGAAATTCATAAAATGAAACTATTTTTTTAGTAAGAAAACAAGAAATTTTAAAAAAAATATTTTATTAAAAATATTTTATGAAGAACAACCTTTCATATATTTTACGTTGAACCAAACATGACCTAAGAGTCGAAGTTATTAAAATTCAAACTCATAACCTTTCATTCAACAATATCCTATGAAAAACGAAAAAAAGGAAAACAAAAAAGTATCTATTGTCTAAAATTTAAAGGTACACTATTAAACGATACGCTAAGAAAACTAATTAATATATGAAACTAACTTAATAAAATTTATTGATTGCACATATTATATACTAAGGATTGTCTTAGTATATACATCATTACCATAATCCAAATATTACAAAAAAAAAAAAAAAAAAAAAAAAAAAAACTTTTTTCTTACATATGCTTCTCTTAATATTAAGGTGGAGGTATAAGGATACATGGCGTTTTTATAAAATTAGGATAATAATCTTGCTCTGTCAGTTATAGTTTTACTGGCAAAACATCACCCCAAAATTATGATACTAAACGAGGGGACACAGTTTCGGCTTTGTAGACACCGAGATCAACAAGTACGTTAGCGTACCTCTGGCTCAGATATGTGCCACTTTTTATGGGAGGAAACCTGGCATAGTACACACCCGAGATCGACATAAGTAAAATTTGAAGGTTAGGTGTGATGAACGATGATATGACAAATGAAAGGTGTGTTCGGGAAACAATAAAGTAGAAAATGAGAAACATGTGAGAAAAATTAGAAGCCTGACGCAAGATTTACGGGGTTTTATTAGTTGTGGCTACATCCATGAAATTAAAGAGATTTTTCACTATTTTGAAGTAAGAGTATGAGTTGTTGGGTTTGATATAATGGTTATGTTATAACCCCTTAAATACGAGGTTTTAAGTTCGAAACTCGATATCTTTAAAGAAAATTAAGAGCACAAAAAGTTGGATCAAAGGTGACATAGTGCACACAAGCCCTCGGCGTATTTGTGGCGTATGCACAAATACTGAAGTGCACAAGATGACTGACATTGAACTAGGTCAAATATGAACCCAAATACTCCATCTCAGGGAGAAAGTGACCCGTTCTTGAATAAAATCAGGCTCGACAAATTAGCAAAAAAATGTGAAATTGCTACAAAAACATCACAAAAGTTTCAGTTGACGGATGAGACTTAGGAATGGTTTTATACTTTACCATGCTCCCTCACACAAATGCCTATTATAGGCATGAAGCGTGAATAGTTCACAAGCGCACCTCATTGTACTAAATAATATCAATATTGAGATTAGAAGCTATTGTGATTTGGACTCGTAACTTCCTACTAATAAAGCTTCAATACTATGTCAAGGAACCAACTATTCAAAAAACTTAAGCTGATGGGCGAAGACGCAGAACAATTTTGTACTCTAACAAAGATATCCAAGTTTTGACGATAAATTCACGGATCATACATAAACATTTCTCAATTATTAAATTAGATCATGAATATTTTGACAAGTAATGCTTACTTGGGAGGGTTGTCTTCGGACTTGCAGGTTGGCAAGCACTCTACAATGCAATCAGGGCTAGGCTCCACGAAATAGACTACCTGCAATGAAAAGCCCAAGCTGTTCAGCTTTCTACAGTATAACATGTGACTACAATCATGTAATCTTTGTAATGTGTAGCTCAAAATCCGCTAGGTAATGAACAGGGGGGTTGTATCTGAATGAGCTGAGCCAGAGGCTGAGGCTTGGCTCAGGGAGCTCAAACCCACTCGGCGACTTCTGAACTGAAGTTATGATTTTTAGGCTCATTTAAGCTCAATCTAGGCTCAGGTTCGGCTCGTTTAGGCTCAAACTTAGCTTGGTTGGGTATATTTATATTAAGATGCTCAGCACGGGTTGAGCACGAAACAAGCAGAGCTTTTCAAGCCTTATGAAGGGGCAGCTAGACTCATTTACAGCCCTAAACAGACGGTATCAAGTAAGGTCATATGAAAGCTTCTATATGATTCCTGGGCTATAAGCCAACAAAAACTGACATTGGCAACGTTATCCACCAACGTTCATGAACATCAAACCCTCGAAAGCATAGATTTAACACTGACAAGCACAGACTCAAGCCACAATTTATGATCGCATCATGCTTAATTTGCAAAAGTAGGGTGTTGCAGATGACCGCATAAATAACAATTAGCTTGAGATTTTTTATGTAAGGGCTGTTATATGACATTCTTTGATTCCATGTTGATAAGTGAACATTAGGAGCAGCTAAGAAGAAAAACTAAGGCTGTCGAGGGCTTTACCGAGTATCTCTCCTGGCCGTTTCCTATAACTCTGTGCAATGTGGATCTGCAAGTTTGAATAAAACCAAAGTTAAACATGTGGGGTAATATAAATTTGCTCGAGTTCCATATTTTTGTGAAGGTAATGCAAATGCTGTTCGAAATGTAACAAAGCTTACTTGTCCCACATTGGAAAATACTAGTCTGACTTATGTATTGTTTCCCACATTGGAAATTTATTCAAGGAAAGGACACTTCAATTATAACCTTGTGGAATAAAGTCTTGAATTAAGTTAAGAATGAGAGATAGATGGGAACCACACATACGCATGATGCTTGCCTGCTAGGCGAGGGTGGTGGTCATTTTATTTACTGTTTATTTTTTAATCTAGGCAATTGTTACGACAACATTTATTGGTAGTGCCTCTTCCGAAGCAACTCCTTCCCTCTCTCTAAATGTTCCAAGACAGTCTTCTCTCCCTGTGTTCTGTCCCAATGCAGCTGGCTGTTGGCCATTACTGCACTAATGAAAAGAGGTGACAGTTGGGGCTTTGCACCTCTTCCCAACAGTCACCTCCCTTGCTATTAACCTTCCAAATCATCCAAAATCTGAACTATCATCTCATCTTCTACCTCTTCTATATTCTTCTAGGCAAAGTTCTCTTAGCATCCCACCCGGTTTCTAACGAGTGCATGTTAAAGGTCGAATCGCATTAATCCTGGAGGACGGCCACCGATTACACTGTGTGCACCCCATTAGCGGTGAAATCGTCTTTTAGGACAGTAGCTAGCTCCACAGTGCGGTTACATCGCTTAGTAAGATCTTTCCTCATCTTCTATTTCGTTGCTGTGTTTGAGCACTTACTATTGTTTTTACAAATGTTAATGACAAATGGCCGAACAGAAAACATAAAGGGTATTGCATTTGAGAACTGGTTCAACAAAAGATAATTCATGTGACATTTACGCCATATTGGTTGATTCCGTTTATAGCGGTCCAGACCACAACTACTTTCACTAGTCCCACTAGTTAGGGCATGTTTGGTAATAATTTGTGTTTGTAATTCTTTATTTTTTTAAGAAAGATTTTTTCCTAGTTTCTAAAATTACAAATTTTGCAAACAAAAAATAATAATAAACAGGCACTTAGGAAAGAACCATAAAGTCTAGTGGCCCACCAAAGAGGAAACTTACTTGAACATACTGTTGCTCCAGCGTTCCAGCATGTCACCGACATTCACAATAAATGCCCTGAAAAACAATGTAGAAATCACAAATACCATAGTCAAAGTAACAACAATCGACTTCCCGTACCTTCTGCTCCCTAACTAAGTAAATAGAATTAAGTAACTACCATTGTCTAGATTCATGCCATGCACACTGATCGTCAGTTTCGACACCCTCAAGATTAGGTCACACCAAAATGTTATGTTGGTTCACTGTTGCCTCAAGAAGCATCAAGTCTGATGTTTCCATTAGGTGCAAAAAATTCATCAGGGTCACCGAGGGCCACCCATAAGGTCTGTGACCCAACTTACCCGTTGCACATAGAAAAATTTTTGAGCGAGTGATATATGTAACCCAAAGATTAATCCAGGTGCACACAAAATGGCAATAACATCCTAATCACCAAATAAAAACACCTTGAGAATAGGTGCACATCTATAGATTGTGCAGACATTACACCGCAGAAAATGTGCGGGAGGAACCGCGTTGTCTTCTTCCTCTACGCACTTATGGTATCGGATGAATAACCAGATGCAGATTTTACCCCTTTAAAAGAGTCACATCTTCCCATATCTGAGGTTTAGCATCCTTATTCTTGCAAATCTGCCATGGATAAGTGGAAAAAATATCTATTCAAAATCACATTGCACAAAATATCATTCGCGATAAATGTAAAACAATTCCTAAACCATTCGTACTTGAAGACCCGCTACATCATCAGTTGCCAACAGGGTAATCAAGCCAAAGTCAGAATGTGCACCCGAACCAAGTAGTCCTTTTGAAGGATCAGAAACTTGACCTAAATAACACCATATATATGATATAAGATCAAGATTATGGTTGAAGTGCAAGCTAGAAAAGTAACAATACTACATGAAGAACAGTGTACCATCATAGTGCAGCAAGCGCAACTTTGCAATGGATTCACCGAGCATTTCTGGTCTATCAAAGAAATCAGTATCAAGATCAAGTGCAAGAGCTATGATCCTCGCTACTTCCTTTGCAACCTCACTGTACCCAAAAGAGTAGAAATAAAGAAGACTGGTGAATTCTAAGTATTAAAGTCAAAATTCAGTAAGTGCCATATGATAGAGGGTGTATGTCAAGTTACCACAGAGGGCACCAACACGCCGTCACTGGATCCCATTAGAACTTCGAAGTTAAGCGTGCTTGGGCGAGAGTAGTATCATGATGGGTGACCTCCTGGGAAATCCTCACCCTCAAGTTGGGGGCACCTGGAAACAGCCTCTCTTCAGGTTAACACCCTGAAGGGGGAAGGCTGCGTACATCCGCTCCCCCCCAGACCCTACGTGGGCGGGAGCCCTTGAAGCACTGGGTATGTTCATAGTCATTGTGACACAAATGAACTTTGTAACCGGGGTATTTGGGGCCAGCTTGCACAGAGCTCGAGTAAACCGGGCAATGCCCGCTTGTAGATTCTCCGAGTACAAAATGTTGGGGCCCAAAGACTCAATAGGTACCCCAAGGAACTATTTGCATTCAATGGCGCAAGATTCAGATCTCACACCTAACGTTGCAAGAGTCAGGTCCATGTGCCCTGCTACTTAAAGGGTTGAGACGAGTGAACGTTCCAATAAGAAGTTGATGTCAATGCACCTTTGCCCCCAACCCACGCAGATGTAACATGCGTGCACCCGGTGTATAGGCAAGCATTTTAACAGTAAGAGTTCTTTGGAGACAGCTATATTAAATATTTTGTGAGGAAGGAAGAAGTAAATAGGAGGTCCTAGTTGACCTCATTTTGTTTTCTTCTCGTTTGAAAAAAATTCACACGTGACGCATCCGTCAGATAGAGCAAACTAGTACAAATGACACTTGTAGTGGGCATATAAATTGGTGAACTTTGCGTGTACTCCCAAACCCAGCAGCATGGTCTTCAAAGAAGATCATTAACTCAAAAGAGAATTCTGCAGAAAATTTTTTAAACTTCCAGAAAAGTATTTCCAAAATATTTCTCAGAAATAGACGATGAATCCCTACAGGTTTCCCATGAAAACGTAAGGAAAAGAACAAAAAGCAACAAAAAGTCAAAGTTTTTAAGAGGACCTAAGAAACTTACAGTGCTTGACAATAATATTTCTCCATAGTCTCCCTCCAACCAGGCAAGATATCTGACAAAAAGAGTAACTCCTTTAGTTATGGTGTACAGAATTGGACAACTTAAGTATCCAACCACATTTTCTGCCATATCTAGGCTGACAGATCCCCTTTTTTTTTTTTTTTTTTTTTTTCCTTTTTGGATAATTGGGATGTCCAAGGCAATTTATGTTCGTTTTGACTATACACAGGTTGCACATATTGTCCACTCATAAGTTTTCCTACACGCAACAGGGTAAGTTAAGGTCCACAAAGTGTTTGAATTGAGTGACAAGATTCAAACCTCAAACCAGGTACTTTATGGGGTGTTAGGTCCAACTACCTGACCACTTAAGCGAAGCTCTTGTGGTTCATCAAAATTAAATGCTGATTACATATTTGTGCAGCATGTACACATATAAGTACATAATACGCTATTTTTCGGGGTAGGGGTGGGAAGGGAATGTAGTATCTTGCGGACTACATAAGCTGAGACGGTGGTTAAAAGCAATGACCTGAGGTCGGCCAAACATTGGGCCCATAGAATGGCTGTTCAGCTTTAGGATCATCATCAGGTACTTCAACACCAATATAGTATCCCTCCTTGTGATCTCCTGCAGCCAAACAGAACAATCAGTATATGCAACACCTCTCAAGGACTGAATCTCACCAAATGGAAGTAAAAAGTCACTCCCACCTGCCCCACTTCCCTTGCTCACCATACACACCAGAAATGGAGAAACTGACCAAGAATACACGATTGTGACAGTACCAGCAACCATTCACCATTTTCTATGAAACACTTGGTATTTCTGCTGTGCTGTGTTTCAAAATTTTTTTGCTGTCTAGAATCGAAGAATAGGCTTGTGGTGGGGCGTAGAGACCATACCCTTTAGGTACGGACCTTATTTGTTGGGTTGGGTTGTTATACCCATTTCTATCCTGGGGTTTCTCTTTGTTTGTGTTGGGTCTAACTTATATATTTTGTTTAGTGTTTTTTTAAATTTTATTAGGTTGACATTGAAAAAATAAAAAAGGAAAAAAAGAAAAAGGAAAGAAAAATAAAAATAGAAAGAAAAAAAGGGGAAAAAGAAATTCCACGGTTTTGAAGCATTAAAATAGGAGAGGAGTGGTTACGGTTAGTGCAGAAGAAGAAAAGGAATATACCCAGTGTCTCAAAGGCTCCCGTCTACGTAGGGTTTGGAGGGCGGATGTACGCAGCCTTCCCCCTTCAGGGTGTTAACTTAAAGAGAGGTTGTTTCTCAGTGCCCCCAACCTGAGGGTGAGGACTTCCCAGGAGGTCACCCATCCTGAACTACTCTCGCCCAAGCATGCTTAACATCGGAGTTCTAATGGGTTTCGGTGACGGCGTGTTAGTGCAGCAGAAGAGAAAAAAAAAAAAGCAGAGAAAAATTGAGAGAGAGAGAGAGAAATTGAGAGGAGAGGGGTATTGAATTTTAGTTATGGGGATTGTAATTCTAAAATTTATAGTGAAAGTTTGACATCCGATTGAACTGTGGTTTTTCCCTCTAGTTGAGAGTTGGTTTTCCACGTAAAAATCCCGTCTATTGTTTTGTTGATTTTGTTTGATTTCGCTTCCGCTTGTGTTCAATTTGTGAATTTCACAACAGTTTGTGGTGCTATAAATTCATTTTTTTAAGGCTTCTGCCCATTTAGAGAGAGAAAACACAAAAAGCAAGAGAGAGAGAGTGGAGAAAATCTTGTAATACTTCATTTTCGATCTAGTGAAGTTCGTTATCTTTGCCCGTGGTTTTTCCCTCTTTGAGGGTTGTCCATGTAAATACCGGTGTTTTTGTTTCTCTTTCTCCCTTATCTTCTTACTTATTTTTCTCAAATTTCGTTTTTATTAACTAATTGAATCCAGATCTTATGTATTTCACCGTACAATTTCACATCTTCTTGTTGACTACACAAAGGATGCAGTGACATTGTGACATCAAAGTTGCATTTATCAACCCGAAATAGGAATATGGTTGAAGAAAAAGAACTCATCCAAATTAAAGCACGCAACTGAAACAAACCTCCAGAGATCATCGTGATGGTAACTACTAAAAGATGACCCCGGAAAAAAATTTTGGGCCTCAGTTTGGGCCCGGGTCAAGGTCCAGACCCGTTTTGGAGATCTTAGCTGAAAAACTAGGGTTTTTATTTGGTGCGCCTATTTATACCCGATTCTAGGGTTTTGTATAAGCAGAGTGAATTGAAGAAAACTTTATATAACAATTTTATAGTAATACAATCCTCTCTGCAACTTTGTGGCCATAGGCAATTTTGGCCGAACACATAAATTTGTTTGTTTGTTATTTATTTTTATCGTTGAATTTTCATTGTTTAGTTGTTGCGTTTACTGACAACAAGTTCTTGACTCAAATGTGCAAACTGAACCTCACCTTTAGTTTGTTTCTCAGGATCCAACATTTCATCAAAAATAGGTGTATACCCTCGAGTCTTCTTAGTCCTCAGAAGTTTCATTTTCTCACTCAATGGCAAACTAAAGAACTTTTTGCTCTGCTCAAATACTTCATCCATGAGTTCCTGACTAATCCTGTGGTTGATCACGTAGAAAAATCCAGAGTCTAAGCATGCCTGAGACAACCACACAACCAAATTAATGAACTCATGAACCAACTACATTGTAGACAAAAAAATTCTGCACAGTATAAGCATCAGCACACATGCAACAATACAACAACAACCAAAAAAAAAAAAAAAAAAATCAAACAATAAAGTGCCTCAAAAAGGAACCCGCTAAGGCAAGGTCTGGGGAAGGTAAGCTGTACATAGACTTATCCCTATAAAGTGCTACTCTGTAGAGAGGTAGTTTTTGAAAGGGCTTCTAGTCCTAAAAGAATCCTATTTGAGTCAAATAAACTAGGCATATCTAATACAAAAAAACACTAATCAAGTCAAATAGAGGTTTTAATGCAAACAGACAGTACTCAAGGCATGTCTAATGCAAACAGGCACACATGCAAAGAAAGCAAGACAAACAACATGCACATCCACCGATATGGTCTAGTACGAGATTCAACCTTATAGCTTAAGCTTTAAATGGTTTGTTCATGGTCTCATAACCAAGATGCATTTGAGTTAAATTTCCAACAACCCTATTCAATTTTATTGGGTTATTTACACCAAAGTCTCTACATTATGTCAGTTTGTCCATTGTATCTATTTAATCCTTATACTTTTAATTGTGTTTATAATACCTATACAATTCACATTGTGTCAATTTAGTCCAATGATTAAATTAAAACTAGGTTAGTAACGTAATTTGTAAAGCCACAATCATGTTAGATGGAAATAACCTAAACAAACCCACCTGTTGACCCCATTACACATAGCCTAAACCACAAAATCTTTGTTTTTAGACAAAATCAACGCACACAAAATCAAAAGAAATTCATCGTTATCCAAAAAACAGTTATCATCATCGTAATCATCATGCACATAAAATCGATCAAAAAAACTACACATCCAAGTGAATTTAACCTAAATTTTACAATATCTAGAGAGAGAAGGGACCTGTTTGAGGAGAGAGACAGAACGGTGAATATCAGGGCAAGAAAGATCAATACAATTGAGATTCGAAACTTTCGTCGCCATAGCAGCTGAATTTCCGTTGCAATTTTCCATTTTCCCCGTGAAAATTTCAGCTGAATCAAATTCGAAATCGACGAGATTACTTCGAAGAAATAAAGCCGATCGTTTTGATTTGGATTGGGCGGCTCTTGTACTGGCATGCTGTAGTTGTCACAATCAATGTAAAATAAATTGGACTCTCTCCAGCAAAACTGGATATTTGAAACATGAAAATATAAAATTATACTTATCATTTAAGGCGTTTTTGAGCGAGAGTAGTACCAAATTAGTTGACCTCCTGGAAAGTCCTCGTATTGCACCCCTCAGGTTGGAAGTTTTCGAAAACAACTCCCATTTAGGGTGCTACCTTGAAGGAGGAAGGCTGCGTACATCCACCCTCCAGACCTTGCTTATGCGGGAGCCCTTGAGGTATTAAAAATGTTGCTTTTGCTTTTTATTTGAATGTTTTGTCGCCATGGTTATTCTTCTGGTGCCGAAGATCACGAAACATAGTGTTTGGACGCATTTGAACTAAAACGGTAACATTTTGTGATCTATTTAAAATTTTTTAAATGTTATCAAGGGTATTTTGGTCAACATACTTTATTGGTTAGGTAGTTAGACCGGCTATGTTGTATGAGGCAAAGTGCCGCCCAATGAAACAAAATCAAACACAGAGGATGAAAGTAACAGAGACGAGGATGTTGCGCTGGATGTGTGGCCACACAAGGAAGGACAAAATCAGGAATGATGTAATAAGAGGTAAATTGGGTGTAGCATCGATCGAGGATAAATTGAGGGAGCACCGCCTAAAATGGTTTGGACATGTTAGCAGGAGACCGACCACAGCCCCAGTTAGGAGGTGTGACCAACTTCAAATGACGCTAGGAAGAAGAAGGAGGGGCAGGCCAAAGAGGAGTTGGCTGGAGACGATTCGACACGACCTAACCCACCTAAACCTAAGAGAGGAGATGGCATCAGATAAGGCACGATGGCGGGCTAGCATAAGGATAGCGGATATGGCAGCATAGGATAATGCGGCGAGTGACTTGTAGTTTAAGACTCCCAGGCAGTCATAACCCAAAGTAGTGTATTTATATACTGTTTAGTTAGTTCTGATTTATCGCTTGCTTGTGGCATACATGCACACTTAAATACTTGCATGCCTATTTCTGTAATTCAGTTGGAAACTAATTATGTTAATTCCATTGATGATAAATTGATTTGCTGTAATTGCAGGCGTACACGCACTTTAGGTTGGGGGTCGTCGGAAACAGCCTCCTTTCCTCTCGGAAGGGGTAAGGCTGCGTACATCCACCCCTCCCAGACCCTGCTTACTGCGGGAGCCGCGAGGCCCTGAGACTGTTGTTGTTGTTGTATACTTTATTGGTTAGGTAAAGTGACTTGTCGTGGCAACTTTCTCCTCAGAAATAAGAACAAAACCTAAAGTACTAAAACAATAAATCGGAAAGGTTCGGGCATTTTTATGATTTTTACAAACGTCAAAGTACTAAAAAGTAAATAATTATATCTGTTAATACTATTTTCCTTAACAAGACTAAATTTTTTCTCCTCAATTGTACGATCCAAAATTAATTCTTATATAAATATTCAATTTCAAATTAATTCATACATAAATGTTTAATACTTTTCTAATGTTATATGAAGATTTAATTGTTCTTGAAATTTGAGGTTAATTATACTTGGTACCACAAGGTTTGATGAATTATTTTTTTTTCTTTTGACAAATTGTGTTTAAATTTTTAATTTACCAGTTTAAGATAAATAATTTCTTAGCTCAAAATTTCACATATGATTTCACCTTTCTGGCGTAGGACGACACCTTTCTTTGAAACTACCTTTTTATAACACGGTGTCAACCTTTTATAAAATTTGAAACCGAGAAATCACTAATGACTAAATTAATAATTATTTTATCATAATGAATGAACTTAAAAATTAAGGCTCCATTTGTTATGTAGGAAAAGTGGATTCTAGGAATTTGTTTTTCTTTGAAAAAGGTTTACAAAGAAAATTAAAATCCAATTAAGGTTTTCCTTTGTTTGTTTCAAAGGAAAATTTGCTTCCATATTAATGTTTTCGTATATAGTTTAAAAGAAATATTTTTTTTATAAATCATCTTACATCTTATTTAGGATAATATAAGTAGTAATTCAACATATATAAAAAATAATAGAAAAATAAAATTAAATATCAAAGCTATATAAAATAGAAAAATTATTTATCAGGTATCCTAAAGTTTAAGCATTTATTATCTAAGTATCATATCATTTTAATATATGTAATAAGGTACCCTGGGACACGAAATTTTATCACCTAAATATATCCTGCATTTGGATCTGGTGAATTTTAACGTGTCATGCTAGCATTTTCTGACAAAAGAAATCACTGATTTATGATAGAAATACATATATATTATTGAAACTTGTATTCCACATCAATAATTTTTATTTATAATTTACCAAATTTTGGCAAAAAATTACCTTATTTATAAAATTTTTAAACTTCAAAATACTTAAGTAATAAAACTTTTAAACTTCACGGTACATATTATCGAAATATTAGAGTACCCATGCAATAAATGTTAAAATTTCAAGGTACCTAATTAATAACTTTCCTATATAATATTATATAGTAATTGAAAATGATTAAAATTGTTCTTTTTAAAACTATGATAAAGTAACACCTGGCTCTGTTTTATTAGTCGGTCAAATTCCTATTCGGCATTATGACTTTAAAGTTTACATTCCAATTCGGCTTATTTCGGTTCGATCCATATCCGCACGATAATCCACAAAGGCTTTTGTGCCACTTAGAATTGTGACTTTTTTTATTTCACAAGGGAAGTCATTTTCCCTCCATTGATAAAAAATATTTTCCGTCGGAAAATTTTTTCCATCAAAGAAAGTGCACTAAAACGGCGGAAAATATGAAAACCAATTCCTAGAATCACATTTTTCTCTAAAACAAACGGAACCTAAAAGACAAAACATAAATTTAAAAAATAATTCCACCATACCTTAAAATATTAGCCTAAAATTTACCCAAAAACTTAAAATTTAAAGTACTAGTCTGATAACATAGTGGAGTAGTCTAAGATCATAGAACTAAACCACAACAAAATGAGTGCTGTTAAGTTTGGTGTAGTGATTAAACTAGCGATCATTCAAGTATAACATATTGGATTCGAAACTCAATTTTCTTATTTAGTTGTTACCCTTCTTAGAATATTGTTATACAATAATAATAACAAATCCAATGTCTTAAGGGCTCCCGCATAAATGGGATCTGGAAGGAGTACATGTATGCAGTTTTACTTACCCTACTGAGAAACTGTTTCCGAGGACCCCCAACCTTATAAGATTGGCAACATGAGGACTTCTCAGGAGGACACCCATCCTTATACTACTTTCGCCCAAGCATGCTTAATTTCGGAGTTCTAATGGGATCCGGTGCCTTAGTGCCTGGTCAATGAACCCTTCTTAGAATATTGTTATAATTTTTATAAGTAATGTTTTTATCAGAACAAAATTATTATTTCATAATAATATCATTATTTTCAAGACTATTGTAACTATCATTTTTAATAATCACATTATTACTGTAACAATAATAATTTTTAGTCTGATAATAACAACTCTGTCTTTATATTGGAAAAAAAGCCAAAAATGTAGCGCATTTTAACAAGTGTTGGTGTGAGGCAAAAGAACCACAAATTCCACCATCGAACCTTATCTAAAGAAATATTTATATTTAGATATATTTGTTATAAAACTAAGCATATATTATACTTAACAGAAAGAGAATAAAAATACAAATTTAAATATAATTAAAAATAAATAGCAAGTATTTTATTCCAAAACTCAAAAACCAAATAATAGTTTTAATTATCTCAAATATTTCATTTATTCATTTCAATTTCTCTTCAAATTTCTGCTCTCCTTTTCACATTTTAAATTATGTAGAGCCCGTGACTCACAGGTTCAGTGCTTAAGAAAATGCCACGCAAGGTCCACATGCTAGCCATGCGTATTTCCATTTGTTCACCTTATATATATATATATATAAAATGATGTTTTATAAAATTTCTAATTTTTAGGATATTTAATAATATTCAATACAAAAAAAATAAATAAAAAAATCCAGTGCCTCAAAGGATTCTCGCATAAGCAAGATTTGGTGTCACGATCCTTGAGTTTATGATCGAATTAGGAACGTGATAAATTGAGAATTGAGATGAGGAACTTAGATTTGGAGAATGGAGATGAGATAAAGCAATTGAGATAGGTTTTTAGACGAGAAAGAGTTAGAATTCAGATTTGGATGAGAAAAGAATTAGAAGTTATTAGATGAGAAAATTTAAGAGTGATACTCTTGAATTCTTTGTATTTCCTTCATTGGAAATTTTATGATCTTTACAAGTATTTTTTCCTTCTATTTATAGAGCTCAAACAATTAATTCTAGAAGCTTCCTAAGCTATTACAAATCTGAATTATTCAAGTAAAAATGGCGGGAAATAACAAAAATTCAAATAATGGAGGGAAAAGGGGATTATTCAAATAGTTGGTGGGAAAAGCGGTTGGAGGAGCGTCCAACTTGGCCATTTCCAGATTATTCCAGATTCTTCTAAGCTGAGGCGCGTCTTGGAGCTTGCTAGAGCACTTCACCAAACGATTGAAGCTGAAGGCCAACCCCTTGACACTATCGGGTGCTTGGGCCGGGCTATCAGGTGCCCAGGACCAGCCCTTGACACGGCCAGATCGCGAACCGCTTGGCCCCAAATGCTGAACCTCTGGGATCTTGACATGCCTGCTGCGAACCCCTCTTGGAACCTGATGCGGACCCGGCGAACCAGCCCTTGTCTTGACCCAACTTTCTTGACGACCTCTAAAACACGACTTATTATTATTTGTTTGTTGTCCTAGCTGATGCTTTGGACCATTTCATGGCTAGGATCATGACATTTGGGGATAGATATACGCAGCTTTCCTCCTTCTGGTAGCTACCCTGAAGGGAGACTGTTTTCGAGAACCCCCAACCTAATAAGCTAGTCAGTATCTGATATTAATCATAAAAATTATACTCGAAAAATATCCAATATTTATAACAATACTAATATTTTAATATAAAATTTAAATGTTTTATTACTAAAGCATTATATACTAAAATTCGGTAAATTTTACTAGAATTTGGTGAATTTTCACAGTAAATTTCTAATATGACAGATAATTATGATAGAATGATGAGTTACATCAGTATTTTCAACAAGATTTCATTGGAACATGATAAGGAATTGCTCAATTCGGATTGGAGGTATTCATATTTGTCAAAATGTTAGCATTTTTTTTTTTTGAGGGGGGGGCCAAGCTTTTATTCATGATAGCTATGTATTGCCGAAATTATGTTTCACTTTATAGCATATTCTAACAAAAATTTAATGCATTCCGACAAAGAGACACCCATCGTATCTAAATGTTAGATTATCTAGGCGATAAAAGACTAAAAACCTCAGGTAGATACTATTTTATATATCGTAAAGTATTGCAACAATAATTATAGTTATGTCGTAAACTTTTGATAATTTCTGTTATAAGTGCAAGATACTTCGACTTGAATCAAGCAATTTGACATAAACCTATTTGAAATGGGAAATTATTAGGTGATCCGAAGTTACTATGCATCATATGGAGAAATTCACAGGAAAAGAGAACTTATAAGGGGGGAAAAAAAAGAGAAATTCATAGGATGTATGGTAACACCGAGTCACTTATATAATATATAATTTTACATCCGTAGGCCACTTTGGGTCTAGAAGACCAATTTGTAACGTTGTGCATAAGAAGGATGATAATGGAGCGGAACGGGTACAGAAATGCCTCCTTTATACTCACTCGTAATCAGTTACCCACTACTCAAATTCATACTTCATCTATCCACCATGGGTGCAAAGTAGATATCTATATTTGGCCTGATGGATACGAATGCCAGCACGCCCATTACCGTGGGCACCCAACGGATTTTGATACCCACCCCGCACCCACACCCACACATTGTTTGTCCTAATGTGCGTACCCAATGGTTATTACACTCGTCCATTTGAAATTATTTAATGTTACTTTTTTAAGTTTCCAATTATTTTTTTTCTATAATATTTGATAGCTAAATTAAGTGACTAGCAAGCAATATTCCCAGTGCCCCAAGGGCTCCCACCTAAGCAGGGTCGTGGCGGTGGATGTACGCAGCTTTCCCCCTTCAGGGTGCTACCTTGAAGAGAGGCTGTTTTCGAGAACCTCCAATCTGAGGGGTGCAACACAAGGACTTCCCAGGAAGTCACCCATCTTGATACTACTCTCGCCCAAGCACGCTTAACTTCGGAGTTCTACTGGGATTCGGTACTTGTGTGTTGGTAACCTATAAATTAAGTGACTAATCTGAGTAAACATGAACAAAAGAGGAGGAAGCAGTAGATAAAGCAATGAAAAAGGGAAGAGGAACTCACGGTTGGAACTCTATTATTAGGGGATTCGTGAAGCACTCTGGAATTGGGAATTTGTTAGTTCTAAGAAGATGTAAAGAATGTCATAACACTCTTTATCATTAAAACATAACATGACACATAATGTAAAGAATTTCATCATAACAACGTCAGTGTAAAGAATATAACCACAATAATGTGATTTTTAATCCGAGTTCCCACGTAGTGACAAACTAATATCAACGAAGACTTGGTTTGATGGTCAGGTTGAGGCCCACAACAAGAAGTTATAGATTCAAATCCCGACCTAGTGCAGATCTCACATGTATGAATTACAGAGCTTGTCGTTGTATTTTATAAAATTGATTGAAGTATTGTGATGGCAGAAACAATTGCTTCCATTATCACAATCAGAAAGGACTCATCAATAACCCTCAGCTAAATCATTCCACTGTAACTCTGTCAAGTTATTCCCAGAGAAAGAGCCACAAAATTCATGTCAAGCTAAGTCACTTTTTATTTTTTTGATAAAAACCTAGTCATATATACTCAGGTTAGGGGTCCTTGGAAACAGCCCCTCGTTAGGGTATACCCTAAGGGGTAAGGCTGCGTACATCTCAACCCCCCCCCCCCCCCTCCAAAAAGATATCCTGCTTATACGGGAGTCCTTGAGGCACTAGGTATGTTGTTGTTGTCGTCGTCATTGTCTAGTCATATATATTCCAGAGCTAAATCATTGCTCACAGAAGTTTAAAAAAAATAAAAAATAAAAAAACATTAAACTACGATTAAATGCATTTTAAAAGATTCTACTAAAAATCTGTCAAACAAGGAAGGAAATGAAAAAGAAATCCGACCTGCCGGATTCGAACCAGCGACCTAAGGATTTTCTGTAGGTGTTTCACCAACTACAGTCCTCCGCTCTACCAACTGAGCTAAGGTCGGATCATGTCACTGCTGCCAGACATGATCCAGTAAATTAGTTTACCATGACCTGTTTGATCAACTATACACAAGTAACAAGCAAGGCTAAAATTTAATGTGAATTCCATCTTCATAGATCAGAAACTCCATCTAACAACATAATTATGCTACTAATGAGGCAAATTCATATTATTAATTGGTCAGTGAAGTTGATAATATAGCTTCCCAATTTAATTTAGCTATTGGGGTTGGACCTGCAGAAGCCGTTTATTAAACCATTCAAATCCTTGATCCAAATAATTCCAACAGTGGGTCAATAAAGCCTAAAATTGTCACAGAAAGATGAGAGGAAAACAAAATACTTATTTGAACCAACATCAATACTAAGAGGTCCAGATGAGGGTCAAAAGCTATGGTGCAAGCTACTATGGATTAGTTCTGGATCAATTAAGAGTATCTTTTGATCAAATTTCATGACATAAGAAGGACGAAAAAAGGTCCTATTGTTATTTTGGGTAGCTAAGATTGCAATTCTTTCGTGTATCTGGCTAAAAGGGAATGCTAGAACTTTCAAAAAAAACCAATATACAACAGTGAATTTCTTTTGGAATAAGGGGGGTTTTTACGGAGCTCTTTGAGCTAAGAATTTTAGGAGCTTCCTGGACATAGCACAGGCAATTCTGTAAAACGATCAAAGAGCTTTGTGTTTTCAGTTTTGAGGTTCTATTTGATGATTGAGGACGTTTTATCCTTAGCACTTTTTACATCTTTTTCTTTATTGATATTTCTTTTTGATAAAAAACTGAGGAAGAGGAAATGAGGAGTCCAGAGGATGAAAAAGAAGGATTAACAAAAAATTCCGACCTGCCGGATTCGAACCAGCGACCTAAGGATTATCTGTGGGTATTCCACCAACTACAGTCCTCCGCTCTACCAACTGAGCTAAGGCCGGATCATGTCGCTGTTGCTACACATGATCCATTAAGTTAGTTTATCATGACCTGTCTGATAAACTACATCCAATAAACAAGAAAGACTAAATAATATGATCATCATCTTCATTGATCAGGAATCCATGAGCGACATAGCAAGCAAGCAACATTCTCAGTGCCTCAAAGGCTCCCGTCTAAGCAGGGTCGGAGGGGGTAGATGTACGCAGCCTTCCCCCTTCAGGATGCTACCCTGAAGAGAGGCTATTTCCAAGTACTCCCAACCTGAGGGGTGAGGACTTCCCATCCTGATACTACTCTCGCCCAAGCACGCTTAACTTCGGAGTTCTAATGGGATCCGGTGTTTGCGTATTGGTACCCTTTTTGGTAATCCATGAACAACATAATTATCGTAATTTTATTTCTTCCAAAACTATGACAATGAATTACAAAACTGTATTTATTGAAAAAGCTAATCCCTAAAATAATATTAGATAAGATAAGATAAGATAAATACTAATTTAAATAGAAAACTACTTTCCCAAAATAGAAATAACTAAGTTATCCTGTAAATTAAAATAAGGATAACTGAACTCCTCCTGACTAGAAAAGATATACTCTATTCTAAATTAATCCTATCAAATAATCGAACAGAATCTAATAAAACCATCTTCTAAAATCATCATCTCTTCTTCTATTCTGTACCAGTAATTGACTTATTTAAACCAACATCAAAAGAAGAGAAGAAATGAAGTATGAACAATGAAAGATAAAGGGTGACCCCAAAAAAAAGGAAAAAAAAAAAAATTCCGACCTGCCGGATTCGAACCAGCGACCTAAGGATCATCTGTGGGTTAGCAACCAACTACAGTCCTCCGCTCTACCAACTGAGCTAAGGTCGGCCTTTTGCTCTCACAGCTACATATATAGTAAATAACAGAGCTTCATAGAATCTATCATTAAAGCATTACATAACATTACATAACATACAATTTACCGAATTCATCGTAATAATGTAAAGACTATAACCACAATACTGTGATTTTTCATTCTATTTCCCACATAACATCAAACTTTTAAGATGTCAATTGGCCTAGCGGTAAAACTACCAAGGTTAAGATCCTAGGTTCAAATCTCCCCATCTCCACTTGCCTGTCAGAAAAGGGCAAACTCTTAAGCTGCATTCGATTTGACATTTTCTGACAACTGAAAGCTATAAAAAAACTTCAGTTAACTATAAGGCTTGTATTTGATTAACATAGTTAGATCTTTTTATATCTGTTTTACATCTTAAATAAATAAAAAAAATACAAGAACAGTAAAATTTCTCTTATAACTAAATAGAAGATCCAAAATTAAATCTTTTTCACAACTTATTCAAAATGATGTTTTAAAAAAACTATATTAGTCTGATAGTGTCATATTTTTACCATCATGATCCACTTTTAGTTCTACCACTACTCCACCACAACCCACCATCTATTACCATGAGTAACCACCAGCACAACTACCTTCTACCACCATGATCCACCCTGCCATCACATCCACATACCACCATTGCTTCCTAAAGAGTAAATCGTGACTACAAGATGAACCTTGTCATTTCATCTCAATCTTTTCCCAGTAACCTACTTCATTGCTTTTTAAACAAGACCTCACTATATTTCATTGCTTTTTAAACAAGACCTCACTAATACGTATAGATATAAAATCATTCTTAATCGGTTAAACCTTTATCTGAAATTGTAGCTTCTCACTCCAATATGTTGATCCTCACTCAACATCCAGGGAAAAACATGGAAGGAAAAGAAAGTAAAATAAAAGAAAGGAAAAGAAATAAAATCCGACCTGCCGGATTCGAACCAGCGACCTAAGGATTTTCTGTGGGGGCATCCACCAACTACAGTCCTCCGCTCTCTCAACTGAGCTAAGGTCGGCTTTTGCTCTCACAGCTGCATAATCAATAAATAACAGAGCTTCATATAACTCTACCATTAAAACATTACATAACATATAATGCAAACAATTCATCATAATTATGTAAAGACCAACTAAAATAATGGTGCTTTCAATTCAATTTCCCATGTAATGGGAAACTTTTCCCACACCAATGAGGTCTTAACTTAGTGATCAAACTATCAAAGTTGAGGCTCCAGAGAGATTGCCATAGCACATGAATGGACTATAGAGATTGCCATCATATTTTATAATTACTAAAAGGAGGATTCGACCAAGGTAACTCAAGATCATCCAAGGGTCGGTACTCAAATTTCAGAGGATCAAAGTAAGTTTGATTGATGAGCCATACTTGATAACTAAGCTATCCATACCTATTTACGCACACCTCGAATTATCTACATTATATTATTATATATTAAATAGCACGTACATCCTTTATGTTATATATTATATATGTGTTTATAATGTATCATATATGATTATTATTTTTCCAATTATGACATTAATAAACTGTAAAAGCAAACTAATTATATAACTTATTTTCAAAAACGCCTTTAACACATTGGGAGGGCCAAGCAACTGCTTGTGTGGCTTGGGTATTGACCGGCCCTAGGATAATCCGGGGAATATCAAACAACTACATTACACCATTTTTACAACCTTAATCGGCAGAAAAAACATAAATCAACAAAAATTAAACTTGGATTTAGAAAAATTCCATAAAAAACTCAGTCAAATTATTCCCAGAAAAGGATTTAAAAAATCATGTCAAAGCCTAGTGACATATTCTTTCTATTTTTTGATAAGAACCCTATTCACGTATACTCTGAGCTAAATCATTGCTCATCAGAAGTTAAAAAAAACAACATAATCAACAACTATTAAACTGGATTTTAAGAAATTCCAAAGATTCGGTCAAATTATTCCCAGAAATGAATTAAAAACACATGTAAGCATAAATTAATTATTTACACCTTTGATCCCTAATATTTACAATTTTGTTAAAATTAGTCCCTTATTTTTTAATAAAATGGTCCACATGTTCATACATTTATTTAAATTAATTCCTCGTCTTTTTTCTTGTTTGTGTTATTTTATAGCAAAATTAGCTCCTCGTCTTTTTAAATTTTACCTAATTTTGGTCACTAGACGACGTACCAATTTTGTCATTAATTGAAACATTAGGAACTATTTAAAAAATTAAGAGACTAATTTGAATAAATTTACAAACATTAAAGCCTATTTAATAAAAAAAAAAAATAAATGATTAATTTGAACAAAGTTAACAACACGGTGAACTAGATAACTCAAGCATAAATAGCGGCGAATATTATATTCTCAAGTGTCAACCACAAATCAAATTTAGATCCAAATTCCAATTTTGAATTTTCATTTTCTCTTCGGTCCACACGTTTTCTCCACAATCAAACAGGAATCTCATAACTCGAAATGTACAATCAAATTGACTCCAAAAAATTGAAGTAACAACTCCAATAAAATAAAAACAAATTCGAAAACGCACCAGGGATCAGAAATTATCAAATTCACAGCAGAAAACAACTGCAGATCCGGTTTCACTTTGAATTTTCTTTGTTAATTGCACGTTTACTCCACGATTAGACACGAAATTTCTACGAATGAAATGGGAGTTACAAAGAGCCCTAGCGGAAAATTAGGGCTCAAGAACCAAGATAGTCCATTGGCCCAGATTGGCCCAGCTATTGCTATTGGGTCTGACAAATCTGGCTATCATAGGGCCTGATGGATATTACTGAAATTAAAAGTAATATCGTAAAAAAGAATTATTTCATTTTTTTTTTTAATTTTACTTTTAACTATACTTTGTAGGAAATATTTTAGGCTAAATAGTTTCGTTTTTAAAGTTTTTTTTTTTTTTAAATTTTAGGAAAATGAAAAGATTGATTATTTTCATATTTATTAGAAGAGTTTCAAAATAATTTTCAATTATTTTCCAAATTTTTCTCACCTATGTTTTCCGTATCATATTTTAGTGACGAGTCTTTTCTTTGCAGTCGATTAAGTATCATAATTAATTATTAGACGTTTCATTAAAAAATATAAATATTCATGATAAAGTTTTAATAGGGTGACCTGATTAACATCTAACAGAATATAACACTATTTGTATTGATAGATCAAAATGCATCAAAATTAATTATTTTGAAAGTTTAAGTTATCACAGTACAATTACGAATGGATTTTTCAAGGTGAGGCTTGAAGTCGAATGTCTATTAACTTTGAAGTGCACTAATACAGATCACCTCATTATGTAAAAATTATATTAATGCTAAAACTCCATTTGTTTTCACATAAAACAAATTTCTATCATTCGGTTGTTTTCTTTTTATAACTTCGCAAAATAACCACAAATATTAAAAATGTTTTTTCTTTATATAGGGACATTAAAATCTCTCAACAAAAGGGAAAACCATTTCTGCACGTAGAGAAAAAAAAAAACTTTCTTTGTTATGATCACATGTCATAACTTAACTTCGACCTCAGCTAAATCAAGCCCGAACCGTATATAAATTTATGGAATGAAATCATTTTTTCAGTTAGAAGGACAAGCATTTTTAAGAAAAAAGTTATTATTAATTGAAAATATTTGTAAAAAATTTCTATAAGTAATGTTTTCAGCTAAAGCAAACAGGGGTTAAGAGTCAAGGCTATTAGAATTTAGAACTCAAACCCAACCCCAGTACGTACCGAGAAACAAGCCATCTCAACAAAGTCACTCCCATACATTTGATCCATAAATTAAACCATATCATTGAAATTACAATTACCTGTAAAAGACCCAAAGAAAGAAGGAAAAGTCTGATGGCTAAGATTCAATACCTTATTTGACAACTGGGTAAGGGCGTAAAGAGAGGTAGGATAAGGATAAGGTAATATCCTATCCTTATTTGGATATGTCAAATTAAGAGAGGTAAATGAGTTATTATTCTTTGGTAATTAGGTAAAAACAGTAAGAATAAAGAGAGTTATAGTTAAAATCAGTGTAAAACTGTCCAAAATTTTTGAAAAACTTATCTTACCCCTAAATTTGGAGTTTAAAGAAAAAGGGGATAAAGAGGACAGATGGAGGTAAGTTTTTATCTCCCATTACTCCCCTTTACCCCTCTTAATATTTTGCCAAGCAAGAGTAAAGGTTTACCATTACCCTGCTACCAAACTAATCAACAGGCTACAACTTATTAGTGATACAATATTGATTGATACGGCACAAAAAATACTTAATACATGATAGTAACCTACATAAAATTCAACGATTATACATATTCTATACTAAGGATTGCCTTAGTACATACATACATCATTAACCTAATCAACATATTAAAAAAAAAAAAAAAAAAGCAAAAAACTTATTCTCACATATGCTCCTCCAAGGCTTAGACTGGAGTCATGAGGATAGATGATATTATGATCCAATTACGATACTGAATGAGGGGACTCATTTTGGGTTTTGTAGGTACTGAGATCAGCATGTGTGTCACCGTACCTCTGGCTCAGATATGTGCCACCTTTTATGGGAGGAAACCTGGCATACGAGACACCGATATCGACGTCAGTAAAATTTGAAGGTTGGGTGTGATAATGTAAAATAATATGTCAAACTGAAGGTGTTAAGAAAATGAATGCAAGATTTATGTGGATATATCTACAAAATTGCAGAGATTTTTCACTATTTTTTAAAAAAGAGTACAGGGGATGGGTCAAAGTTGAGATGGCTCGCACAAGTCCTAGGCGTATGTATAGCATAAGTGCACAAAATAACTAACATTGAGCTAGATCAAATATGGATCCAAATACTCTTAACTCGAGCAGAACATGATCCTTTCTAGAATAAAATCAAGCTCCACATATTAGAGCAAAAGTGCGCAAGCATCAACATTGTTAAGGAATCAACTATCAAAAAAGTTTAAGCTAGTGAATGAGGGCCCATGAATGTTTTATACTCTGATATATGTGCTTCATGCATTTGGTGTGAATTCTGAATAATGTACAACCTTATCTACTGAAACTATATTAATATTGAGGGTTGAACTCAAACAAAGCTTTAATACGACGTTAAAGAAACAATTATCCCAAAATTTTAAGCTAATGGGCAAAGACCAAGAAATTGTTTCGTACTCTAACAAAGATGTTCAATTTTGGACGTTAAATCCATGTGGATCATTCATAAACATTTCTTAAACATTAAATTAAACCATGAATATTTTGACAAGTACCACTTACTTGGGAGGGTTGTCTTCTGACTTGCAGGTTGGCAAGCACTCAACAATACAATCATGGCTGGGCTCCACGAAATAGGCTACCTGCAATCAGGAGCCCAAGCTCTTCAGCTCTGAACTAATTTACAAATCTCAAAAAGCCAAGGGAGTGGCGTAAATCTACAGTGGTTTGCTGATAACTTACATGACATGTCGCTACAATCATGTAATATTTGTATTGGCTAGCTCAAAATTCGCTAGGTGACGGGTGTAGGGCTGTATTCCAGTGACCCAAGCCCAGGCTGGCTAGGCTTGAGGCTCATCTCGTTTACATTTAGCTTGGCTCGGGCTTGAATTGAAGCTCGCTAAGCTCGAAAACTTCAAGCTCGAATTTGGCGCATTATAGGCCCAGGCTTGGCTCAGTTGAGCTTGAACCTGACCTAGTGAGTTCCAAACTAAGTCTGCAGTTTTTAGGCTCATTAGGCTTGTTTGGGCTTGTGTAGGCTTAGGCTCAGCTCATTCATGCTTACATTGGACTTCGTTGAACACATTTAAGCTAATAAATTATATTAAGATAGGCATGCTTTAATGCTTAGGCTCATTTAGACTCGCGAGCCTAGGAGCTCAAGCTTCATTAGGCTCAGGCACAACTCGAGCTTGAAACCAACCGAGCTTTTTGAACTTCTATTTGATTCCTGGGCTGTAAGCCAACATAAACTGACATTTGCAATGTTATCCGCCAAAGTTCATGAACATCAAACGCTCAATGCATAAATTAACACCAACAAGGACAGAATCAAATCACAGTTTATGATTGCATCATGCTTTTGCAAAAGTACAGTTTCAGGAATGACTGCATAACTTATCGATTAGCTTGAGATCTGTTATGTAAGGGTCGTTATATGACATTTTTTGATTCCATGTTTACAAGTGATTCCTAGGTTTCAGATCCATTCTCTCAACCCCGCCTACCACAGTGCAGAGAGCCTTACCGAGTATCTCTCCTGGCCGTTTCCTATAACTCTGTGCAATGTGGATCTGCAAGTCCGAATGAAACAGAAATTAAACATCTGGCATAATATACATTTGCTGAAGTTCCAAAATTGCGAGATGGTAATATAAATGTTATCGAAATATGGGCGAAAAGCTGCTGCTCAGAAACCAGAAAACATAAAGGGTACTGTATTTGAGAACTCGTTCAACAAAAGATAATTCCTGTGACATTTACGCCATATTGGTTGATTCCATTTATGATGATCCACAATCACCATCGTTCGTCAATCCCACTAGTTAGGACATGTTTGGTATCACTTTTTGTTTGTAACTTTTGGTTCTTTAGGAGAGATTTTTTCCTAGTTTCTAAAAACCCAAAAATTGTAAACAAAAAGTGTTACTAAACAAGCCCTTAGGAAAGAACTATAAGGTCCAGTGAAAGACAAAAGAGGAAACTTACTTGAAAATACAGTTGCTCCAACGCTCCAGCATGTCACCGAGATTCACAATAAATGCCCTGAAGAACAACATAAAGATCATGAATACCATAGTGCAAGTAATACCAATTGACTTCCCCCCCTCGCTGCCTCTATAAGTGAATATTTGAGCTACCCTTATCTAGATTCAAGCCATTGGACACTGATCATCAATTTTGACAACCTCAGGATTAGGTCACTCCAAAATATTGGCTCAAGTGATAAAGCACATGGACCTGGCGCCTCATGAAGCATCAAGTCTGATATTTCCATTAGGTGCAAACAATTGATTAGGTCCATCCATTTGGCCTGTGATCCTAACTTACCGTTGCACATTGGAAAGCTTATGAGTGGAAGATACATGTAACCTGAGGATTAATCAAGGTAACACAAGCTAGCCTGAACACCCTGGTTACCAGAGAAATCCTCAAGAATAGGTGCATATCTATAGATTATGCATATAAGAATGTAAATGAGCCAAGTCAAGCAGAGCACTCCCTCATGTGAACTTGAGCTCAACAATGATTATTGAGCTCGAATTCGATCCGAGCTCTTATTGAGCTTTGAAACCTTTGTTCGAGCTTTAGTTGGATTAGCTTTTAGTGTGTTCGATACTTGGTTCAACTTGTTAGCCTAATCAAGCCAAGCCAAGCTCGTTATGGATCCGAATCGATCTCAACGTATCGAGCCATTTTAAAACCATTTTTGAGCTAATACCGAATGTTAACGAGCCCTTGATGAGCTTTTGACAAGCTTTTATTGACCCTTTATCAAATTGTTCACGAACGTTAGCAAACCAAGCAACCTATTCTTCAAACTTGGCTCAATAAGCTTTCAAATCTCCAATACAAATTTGAAGAGCCATAATTGATTAGGACACGAGTAGGTCATTAAACATTCAACTTGTTTACACCTTACATGCAGACTTAACACTGCAGAGAATGTGCAGGAGCAACTGCGTTATCCTTTTTTCTCTACTCGCTTATGGTATCAGATGAATAGGTAGATGCTGACTTTACCCCTTCAAAGGAGGAACATCTTCCCAAATCTGAGGTTTAGCATCCTTATTCTTGCATATCTGCCATGGATAAGTGCAAAACAAAATAAATCCAAAATAATGCTGCGCAAAATATCATTCACGATAAATATAAACCAATTCCAAAATCATTCGTACTTGAAGACCCGATACATCATCAGTTGCCAGAAGGGTCACCAAACCAAAGTCAGAATGTGCACCCGCACCAAATATTCCCTTTGATGGATCAGAAACTTGACCTGAATAACACCATATATATGATATAAGATCAAGATTACGGTTGAAGTGTCAGCTAGATGAGTAACAACTAACAACATTACATGAAGAACAGTGTCCCCACCATGGTAGTGCAGCAAGCGGAAAATTCCAATGGGTTCACCCAGCATTTCTGGTCTATCAAAGAAATCAGCATCAAGATCAAGTGCAAGAGCTATGATCCTTGCTACTTCCCTTGCAACCTCACTGTACCCAAAAGAGTAGAAATAAAGTAAACCAGTGAGTTCTAAGTATTAAAGTCAAAATTCAGTGTTAAGACCACCCACAAACACCGAAACCCTAAATTGAAATAGCACTCATATAATAGGGAAAGGGAGAAAACACGAGACACAAAAATTTACATGGTTTTGCAGAAGCCCATGTCCATGGAGGGGAGTAGCATAGCTCTAGAAGATTACATAAGATGCCTCAACTCTCCATGCTAATTTAACATACACAACCTTAGTGTATATATAAAGCCACTCATACTAAAACCCTAGTGTGAGCCAAATCAAATTGGCCCAATCCTTTACTTTATAACAAGGCCTACTGCAACTAGGCTCTAAATATAACCCAACAATCAATAAGTGCCACTTGAGGGGTTGACATGAATGAACCTTCAAATAAGATGCTGCATGTTAATGCAACTTTGCCCCCAAACCCAAGCACACGTGACCTAAGTGCACCAGGTGTATGAGCAAGAGTTACCAAAGTAGCACTTCTTTGGAGAAAGCTATATAAAATATTTTGGCAGAAGGAAAAAGTAAATTGGAGGTCCGAGTTGAACTTCTTTTGTTTTCTCCTGTCTTGAAAAAGATTCACACGTGACGCATTAGTCACTGTGAGCAAACTAGTACAAATGACACTTGTAGTGGGCAGATAAATTGGGGAACTTTGTATATACTCCCAAAACGAGTAGCATGTTCAAAGAAGATCGTCAACTCAAAAGAGAATACTGCAGACAATTCTGAACTCTGACAAAAAGTATTCCATAAATATTTCTCAGAGTTCCCATGAAAACATTGGAAAAAGAACAAAGAGCAACAAAAATTCACAATGTTTCCATCAAAACCTAAAAAAACTTACAGTGCCTGACAATAATATTTCTCCATAGTCTCCCTCCAACCAGGCAGGATATCTGATAGAAAGAGAACAACTTCTTTAGTTCTGCTATATAAACTTAAATATCCAACCACATTTCTACGATATCTTTTTTTTTTTTTTTTGGGTAATTGGGATGTCCAAGCAACTTATGTGCATCTTGACTAATCCCCATGTTGTAAATATAAGTTCTCCTACATGCAATAATGTAAGTTGGAGCCTATACACCCAATAATGCTGCCCAAATAAGTGTTTGACCTGAGTGGCATGATTCGATAATCAAACAAAATGCTTCATGAGGTGTTAGGTCCAACTAGCTTACCAAAGCGAAGCTCTTGGGGTTCATCAATATTAAATGCTAAATACATTTTTGTGCAGTGTGTGCAGTAATACATGTGCACATATAAATACATAATACGCATTTTTTTGGGGGTTAGGGGGTGCGCTAGGAAGGTGGAGGACCAGCGGTTAGGTACCCTAAGTATCCTGCAAACCACATAGGCGCTGAAACAGTGGTTAGAAACAATGACCTGAAGTCGGCCAAATATTTGGCCCATAGAACGGCAGTCGAGCTCTTGGATCATCATTAGATACTTCAACACCAATGTAGTATCCCTCCTTGTGATCTCCTACAGCCAGACAGCACAATCAGTTCATGCCATGCGATACCTCTCAAGTGGAATCCTTTAAAGCAACTACTTAACGTATATGTGATAACTATTGATGTACAAACGATACAGTATCAGATAACATAAGGAGAGAGAGTCCACATGCGGAAAATGGAATGTGTAAGCTGCAGATACAATAGAAATTGCAGACGAACAAGTACCTTCCAATGAGTGATACAAGAACATGCCTTGACATGTTGAACAATATGCAAGTGCACAAATGTCAGCTTATGTTAGTACTTACTGCAGTCAAGAAAGCATAAGACGGCAGCAACAGGACTCAACAGTAAGCATTTTCTGTGTGTATATCATGCTCCTGACAGCATTTTCCCCTAAGATTATACTGGGTCTTGAACTATGCAGTACACAACGATTGCCTAAGGAATGAAGTTGAAAGCACATGCAGATCATCATGTGTTCAGAAACGATTTACAGCGGGTCGAGAATTTTGATGTTGAGCATTGCAAGAATTCAAATGACCAACCCAAGAATATAATCACTTCGTGCTAGACTCCAGTAACCCTGTGTTTTTTCCTCTGCTTTATTGGACATGCTAAATGGCTAAATGGTTCTCCACTTACTGATGGCTGTCAGTGATCCACTAAGTTCTTGTAACACTCAGATTATCTCCAGCTTGAATTATGGTCCTTTTCCTATTATGGTCCTTTTCCTCTTAATGGAAGGAGAAGAGAAGATGTTGATATTGAGTCAATGAAGAATATGGACAAATGATAAATTCACTATATATGTATTTAGTTTCCTGTACAATATAGAAAGATAAAACAGTTCAATACCTGCTTATCAAAAGTATGAACTATTATCATTGTCATCTGCTTCAAATGAATCTCACCAAATGGAAATAAAAAGTCTCCCCACCTGCCCAACTCCCATTGCTCACCAAACACCAGAAATGGAAAAGAAACAAACCAAGAATACACTATCCAACATGATTGTGACAGTACTGGCAAACATTCACCATTTTCTATGGTACACGTGGTGCCAACTACTATGAGATGACCCCGCAAAAGAAACAAGCCTCTAGGGACCATTGTGATGCCAACTACTATAAGATAAAAAGGAACATACCCAGTGCCTCAAGGGCTCCCGCCTACGCAGGGTCTGGGGGGGTGGATGTACGCAGCCTTCCCCCTTCAGGGTGTTAACCTGAAGAGAGGCTGTTTCCGAAATGCCAACTACTATAAGATGACCCCGCTAAATGCAAGTACACGAAATCCAACAAGGATATGAATAACAGAGGCATAAGCAAACAACTAGGCAATTCTACTTTGTGCCTTTATGGTGAGAGCATTGATTTCAAACCTTTGAAAGGCATGCTTTGCACAATAGAAATGGGCTTTTGTGACTCCGAAAGCACTTGCCAGAAGGCATCCATACATGAAAACAGAATAGAAATGGGCAGGATGCAAGTTCTTGAGTCGAATGTGCAAACTGAACCTCACCTTTAATTTGCTTCTCAGGATCCAATAGTTCATCAAAAATAGGTGTATACCCTCGATGCTTCTCATTCCTCAAAAGCTTCATCTTCTCACTCGTTGGCAAACTAAAGAACTTTTTGCTCTGTGCAAATACTTCGTCCATGAGTTCCCGACTAATCCCATGGTTGATGACGTAGAAAAATCCGCAATCTAAGCATGCCTGAGAGAACCACACAACCAAATTATTGAACGCGTAAACCAACTAAATTATAGACAAGATAATTGTGCAAGGTATAAGCATCAGCACACATGCAACAATAAAGCAAATAATAGATCAAATATTCTGAAAGAGAATCCTTGATGATAAGATTAAGTGAAATATTAATGTTGCTTGTCAGCTGCCTAATCCATCACATTCTCAAAAGGTTGAAGATTTGGATGTTAAGGGCATCACTTAAAACAATCACAAAAAGGCAAATTTGGTAAAACAAAGCACAGGTTAGCACAACAAGAAAGTAGCAAGACAGACAATACGCACACCCACAGATATGGTTTGAGTACCACATTTCACCTAATAGGTTATGGTTTGGATCGTTTGTTCATGGTCTTAAAGCCTCTTTAACCAAAGATGTATTGAGTTAAAATTCCAACAACCCTATTCATTCTTTGTAGGTCTTTTTTTGTTTTACATTGGTAAGGTGGGGATGGGTCCCCCATGATCATCACTACTAGACCAAGCCTTGCTTGGTTCTTTATAGGGTTATTTACACCATATTTTGTCCATTGTACTAATTCAGTCCTTATATTTTTAATTGTATCAATTTAGTAGAAATTTACATTGAGTCAATTTAGTCCAATGATCGAACTGAAACTAGGTTAATGACGTAACTTTTAAAGTCAAAATCTTTTTAGATGCAAGTAACATAATACAAACCTATCTATTGACCCAATTTAAACCAAACAATGATTGAACCATTAAGATTTCATTGCTAAATTTTACTCAAGCACCAAACTGATACAATGTAACTTGCACTAGGACTAAGTTGAAACAATTAAAAATACTAGGTCTAAAGTGATATGGTAGGAAAAGTATAGGATCTTTGCCGTGAATGGCTCTGCTTTATATTCTATGAATTCTAGTGGAAGATAAGGTGGTTTTATGTGACACCAATGCCTTTTAGCCAATGACAATTTTACATAAGAAGCATGAAAGAATACAAAACCATTCGTCTTCACCTACCACCACGTTCATAAGACACGTATGATTGGCAATTTTTGTAAGACTGATACAGTTAAAACCAGAAAGAGTGGCTAGATCACCTTTTTTTAAAGTTTAACCAAGGTTAATACTAGAAATTTAGGGGGGAAAATAGAGTAGAGTTCAGAGAGGGAAGAAAAGAGAACAATAAGGAGAAATGAAATTTCATAGCACTCTTTTACAACCTACTACCCTTTTTATAATGACATCAGGGGAGGGGCATGGACACTACTAAACTTCTAATTATCTATTAGAAATAGAAAATTACCTAAATTATTATTGAAACATAACTCCCTACTAACAAGGTCGTACATAACCATAAGTAATTCAAGCAAGCGCTTTTAGTGGTAGCGTTTTTAAACTCTCAATTGTTATTATTAATAAGTTCTATAATAATTTTTTTATTTGTTATATTAGTATTGTGTTATTTAAAGAAATTTTGTTATATATGAAGGTTCCAATTGAAAAACTCACTTTAGAGCGCCGAAAATGTCAGAAACGGCTAATCTCTGTTAAAATGTAATTTAATCACATACCTTACACATGATTGATTTATTTTTCCTGTAAGAAATCTTCAAACCAAAAGCTACCGATCTAATATTTTCACGACAAAACAAAGAAATTACTAACTTGCTCTGTAACCTACATGCAACGAAATTAAACTACGCAACGCATATAAAATCAAAAGAAACTCACCGTTATCCAAAAACAGTTATCATCATGATCAAACACACAAAAACGATCAAAAATCTACAAATCCGAATGAATTCAAATCCACAAATTATACAATTCTAGAGAGAGAGAAGGAACCTGTTTGAGGAGAGAGACAGAACGGTTAATATCCGAGCAAGATAGATCAATGCAATTGAGATTGGACACATTCGTCGCCATTTCCGCTGAATTTCCATTGCAATTTTCCATTTTCCTGCGAAAATTTGAGTTGAAACGAATTCGAAATCGTGGAGGTAAAATCGAAGAAATGAAGAACGCAAGCCGATCGGTCTCTTTTGAACACTTGGCGTGGCGGCTCGCAAGAATCACGGTGTGGTCGTTGGGATTATTATAGTAAAACAAGTTATTATGATCATTGAACATAATTTAATGCGGTATTATTATTGTTATAATAAAAATTATTATTACTAAAATAATAATATAATTTATAAATAATAAGAGTAATAATATTTTTTTTTAAATTATAATTTTATTCTAACAATAATAATTTTATACTGATAATAATATTATTTTTAATATATTGGCTTATTTGTATTTTAGTATTCCAACGTTTTTGAAAATAATAAAAAGAACTCTAACTTTTTTGAATTATTAAAAAACTTTGTAACTTGTTGTCATATTAATAAAAAGGCTTCTCTTTAACATAATGACGTCATTTTACATAGATAAAGCTAGCGCGGCACCTTTTTTTAGTAATGTTGTAGTAAAATGATAAAAGTACCCTTTAATACTCTTATTCTTACTTTATAAACACAAAATTCGATATGTTGTATTATGCATAAACTATATGTTTTTGCTTAATTTGTTTAAAGGTATGATTATTGAACGGTATTTTTATCATTTGAGTGTAGAATAATAAAAATATAGTTGTCGCTTCAACTCTGTTGACAAAAAATGGTGCTATCAAGCCAGAGAGTAGACTTTTTATTAATACGACAAAAAATAAGCAGCCTTTTTATTAATACTATAAAAATTTAGGGGCCTTTTTATTAATTCAAAAATGCCATAGGTGTTTTTATTATTTTCAAATAACCCCTAATATATTTGTATATTATTTAGTTTTATATGCAAAAGATTTGGATATTTTACAAAGATCCACCTTTAAAAGTTTTTTTTTTTTTTTTTTTTACTTAATTAGCACAACTTTTAAATTTGAAGAAAAATATCTTCAATAATTTTAAAATTTTCAATCAAAAAGCAACAAAGCAATATACCTAGTGTCCGAAAGATTCTCGCCTAAGCGGGGTCTGGGGTACGGATGTACGCAGCCTTTTTCCTTTAGAGTATTATCCCTGAAGAAAGGCTGTTTCCGAGTGCCCCCAACCTGAGGGTGAGGACTTCCCAGGAGGTCACCAATCCTGATACTATTCTCGTCAAAACAGGCTTAACTTCAGAGTTCTAATGGAATCCGGTGACGGTGTGTTGATACCTTCATTGCTTAAATTTTTCAATCAATCACTTGCATTTGGAGGAATATAAAGCATGTTGGATAGGGTTTGATGTTTGTAATTTTTAGTTTTAGAAATTCGGACCACTTTTAATTTTGAAGTTTTTTAATTTGAGTGAAAATTAGCAACAAATAAATAAATAAAATTATTTTAAAAAAATATTTTTCTGAAAAAATGTAGATAAGAATCATACCAAAAGACCCATAATTGCACCAAAATCTGAATTTTTTATGGAAAATCATCTAAATTTTAGGTGTAGTTTTAAAAAATTACCAATATTTTTTAATTTTTAAGAAATTACATAAATTTTTTAATATTACCTCTTAATGTTAATGGCAACACCCGTTAGTTTTTGCTTACATGGCCTTTAAAAAATAGAGAAAATGATTTTAAAAATTAGATTTTACATTTAAGATAATTATAAATATTTTAAAGTACTGTAAATACTAAAAATTTGTATCTATAAATATTTTTTGAAATGTCATGCAAGCATATTAACAAAGTTAATCTTAAAGTGTGACATTGAAAATTTTGAAAAATTTTGGTTATTTTTTGAAAAATTGAAAGATGTAGATGATGCAGCGCGGCAGCGGAAGATTAGGGGGACGAGAAGGAAACGACTGCCTTCCCTTTTATTTTATTAAATTCTAATAAAAATTATAGGGAAAAGATAAATCCACCTCTTATTCTCACTCTTGAGGATAGAAGGAACAATTAACTCATAAAATTGATTTTAAAATTGGCTTCCTAAAACCCTAACTATTCTCCTCTTTAAATAGAAAGGTTTTCCTAGTTTAACTCTAACTAATTTAAATTTAAATTAATTCCTAATTAGAACCAATGGCTGAGATTGCAATCCGTATGCTAAATCCAACAACTGAGATCGCAATCCGTGTGCTCCTCTTAAAATAAAGAAAAATAAATAAAAGGTTTAAATCTGAATTTTAAAACTAATCCTAATCTTAATCAAATCTATCTAAAGACTAACTATCAGTCGCATTCTTCATCAACCTACGTCAATGGTTCCGCCAACCATGCATCCTGCCAAGCTATGCGCCACTCACGGATGCGAAGCAGCTTTAATCCGATTCTGCTTCCCGCTAGACTTTCATCCATGGCGTTGTCTTCCCGTTAGCCCTCATCCACCAATCTCTAGATGGCGGTTGTATCAGTAGATAATTTTTTAAAACCGCAATAAAAATATATATCGTTTTTAATAAAAACAAACCCAAAATCTAAATTATTAGATGAAAACTCAAAATTCTATTATATGGTATGATTAATGACATTTTTAATGCGGAATATTAACATAACATGTATGTATTTTAATTATTTTAAAAGGGATACACCTTCCTTTGACAATGAGCGATAAAGCTGTAATACAAAATAGATAACTTGTATACATGAACCCTGAGTTAAGCTATTTAAAAACGGGGAGCAAAAGACAAAGCGAATATAGAGTTATTAGATATAACATAGGGTAGTAGTTTGATGCATTCCCCATTCGAGCTGATACCATCGAGGCGCAATGTTTCGCTAGTGATCATATTGGGTCTGCTCGGCTTCCAAGGATATTAGTAGGCTCAAGTGTTGGCCTAGGAGAAGAGGAGAAAGGGTTCGATGAGACCCTAGCATTTTTTGCTAGCACGGGACAAAATATTAATTCTACACGGGCGATGATTTCAGAAACAGCGTGAGAGGAAGTTCTATATCGGATTTGTATAGCAATTTTGTCTACATAGCTATATGAGTCTTGTTTTTCCCTTTCTATTCTCGTGGATATATAAATAATGTGGGGGGGTGTTAGGGTTTGGGGCACCAAAGAGAGTACCAACACGCCGTCACCGGATCCCATTAAAACTCCGAAATTAAACATGCTTGGGCGAGTGCAGTACCAGGATGGGTGACCTCTTGAGAAGTCCACACCTTCATGTTGGAGGCACTTGAAAACAGCCTCTCTTCAAGGGTACCCTGAAAGGGGAAGGTTGCGTACCTCCGCCCGCCCCCCGACCCTACTTAGGCGGGAGCCCTTGGAGCACCAGATATGTTTTATGTATGTTAGGATTTGGGAAGGATGATGTTATAATCAAAGATCATAACATAGGATAGAAGTGAAAGAGAGTTGAGACGATAGAGAGAATTAAAGAAAATTGGAGATGAGAAGAGAAATTGAAGGTTAGGGATGAGAAAATAATGAATATTTGTTATAACTTGACATAAGATGATATAAGAATCAACAATTAAGTTGTTTATTTTCCCGAAACCACACAACTAGCTAACTTGTCTTCATAACAATTTTTTCCGCCAAAATATCTAGGCACTAATTAACTAACTCTCTTCAATTACAAAATATTTATGAATAGAATTTTTACGCTAAATTATGATTGAATATCCTACTGTAAGGATCATGGCAGATGAATGATACTTTGCCTTACTTTCCTTATTTTTCTCTGTTATTGCGATTCCTTTTTCCGCTCTAGTTGTTGGTGTCTTTTTTTTGAAACGATAGCCTCATTTGATCGTCACATGAATTAAATTCCTATAAAAAATTGTATATTCTGATAATTCAATTTACATGTCAATTAGGTAAACATGTTCGGTAATTGCCAAAATTAGAAATAAAACTTCTTTCGAGAGGCTAGTTAAAAACAAATGGATTAAAACTTATCTAAGGGGTTAGATAAGTTACTTTTTTACGTTTTAAAAGAATTGGAAATAACTTAACAAATGTCCACTTCTCCCATTCTGTCTACTACCTGCTAACCAAATAAAAATTATAATCTGTATTTTATATAAATTTTTACTTTCTGTATATCAAATAAGATGAAAATCATACCTTTTTTTCACTTTATGTAATACAACAACAACAATTCTAGTGCCTCAAGGGCTCCCGCAAAAGCGGGGTCTAGGGGGTAGATGTACGCAACCTTCCTCCTTTAGGGTGTCAACCTGAAAAGAGGTTGTTTCCGAGTATCTTCAACCTGAGAGGTAAGTCTTCATCGCCTTTCACTTTATGTAATAATAAAATAAAAAGGGAAAGTCGCACTTTTTTTGACAAGTTTGCGGTGAGAGACAAAAGAACCACGAATTGGAATCATACCTGTCATTTCTATACCCCCTACCAAAGGATTCCACTCCAACCTTATCTAAAAATATTTTTTATCATATATATATAATATATATGTGCTTGGGCGAGAATAGTACCAGAATGGGTGACCTCCTAGGAAGCCCTTACCCTCGGGTTGGGAGCACTGGAAAACAGCCTCTCTTCAGGTTAACACCCTGAAGGGGGAAGGCTGCGTACATCCTCCCCCCAGACCCTACGTAGGCGGGAGTCCTTGAGGCACTGGGTATGTTCCTTTATATATATAATATATATATGACGATATTTTTATAAGAAGGTAAGAGTATAAAAGGACTCAATCATGGCCTTTTATTATAATAGATAGTCAAGATTTGTTCGACACTAAAAAAAATAATAATTTACGACTAAAATTTGTTGAATATTATAAAATAAACAATTTCTTTCCCTCAGCCCTTTTCTTTTTGACCCATGCAGAGATATAGGCCGTAAATTTTTTTTTTTTTTTTTTAGTGTCCAACAAATCTCGGCCATTCATTACAATAGAGAGTCAGGATTGACTCCTCTCATGCTTTCACCCTCTCATAAGAACGCCACCATATATATATATAAAACAAAACAAAGCTCAAAAGCTAGGAACTCATATATTGATCACCTAAAATAATGGAGTATAGACTCAACGAAATAGACTGCTACCAGTTGTGATCACAGCAAAAAGAGGCGTGCTTAAGAGCCACTGAGGCACTGAGTTTGTTGTTTTATATATATATATATATATATATATATATACATATATACATACATACATACATATATAAGAACAATTAAATACAATACATACCAAATTAGACAATTGCAACTTGAACTAAACCATAGTGTATGTATTGAAAACCTTTTGTAATACATATATATATATATATATATATATATGTGTGTGCAATTATGACAGAATAAACGAATCATGGTAGTATTTTCGACGAAGCTTCATGGGAGTACGATAAAGAATAGCTGAACTCCAATGGAGGTATCCATATTTGTCAAAATCACGTATCATGTTAGCGTGGTTTTATAAAATAACAGCAAACTTTGACCCACGAAGCCTATCTATTATCGTAATTATGTTTTACCTTATCATATTCTAAAAAGATTTGCTGCACTCCAACATATAGTACTTCATTAGCATTGTAACGACATGTATACGTATTGATTTTTTTTAGTCCACAAACTTTATAAAATAATATTTTAGTACAAAATATATGTATTTAATAAAATAGTTCAAACAATGATGCGTAAGAATGTAAAATCAACATCTCGTCCAACTTTTTTTTTATTATCATTGTTAAAATATTGAGGTTCGAGTGTTGAATTAGAGAAACAGCGAAAGAAAGGTGGGTTTACCAAAAAATAATGGTAAGCTTTTATCCTTTTATGCTGTCGTTTGAACTATTTTATTAAGTATATGTAGTTTCTTATTAAAAATTTATTTTATTAAATTTGCGAAATAAAAAATTGATACATTAAGATTTAATTAGTATTCCTAAGTTCTATTACCTCAAGCTTGCTTGCTTGATTATAAAAAAGCCCAAAAGCAAGGTGGATGAGGAGCCCATTGGGCCCATGTTGAAAGTATGGTCACTTCCCCCCTCAAGGTGCCTGTACTTTTTTTTTTTTTTTTCTTTTTATGTAAGGAGAATATTAAACAAGTTATTGTTAGATAGCTCGTTCTAATATGGCAGTAAATATAATTCTGTCAATATTTTGCAACGATTCCCCTCATGCACTTCCTTGGCCCTGCCAAAAATGATCTGTATTTGCCACAAGATATACAACTTGATTACTTTCTCTAAAAATATGAAAAACTCGAATAATGTCAAACTAGCAAGTGTCTCCTGTATATCCTCAATAACGATTCTAATTTGTCATAGATATTTGAAATCCTTGTGAATCACCCTAGTAACAGCCATATTATCTCCCTCAATATGAATACGACAATACTAAGTATCTCACATCGTCTGGGTACATAACTTATACGGTAATGACATCCCTCTAGAGATAAGCCGATTCTTTAGGTAGAACTACGCTCAATATCCTCCAAAAACGGTGTCAGATGTAGGGCTGCTTTTCGGTGCCTAAGTCTTTAATAATATTGATGTCTGCAGTTGTTTGGCATGGTACATGCTGCATTTGGTGAGGTGTATTCAATATCACACATTGTCTGAGTACAACTTAATATGTTGTTGGGCACAATGTTCTCTGAACACTTTGCAGGTTACGTTAGTTTGGTTAATATCATATAGTTGTATTAATTTAGGACCTGTTTCGGATTATTGTAAAGAAACTATTTATTTTTAAATACTTTTTATAAAAGCACTTTTATAAAAAGTGTTATTTTGAGGAAGCGGTTTGTGTTTGGTTTAACCAGTCAGAAGTGTCTATTTTATTATTGTTAGTGTTTGACCAATGTTTAAGAAAAGTATCAAATTATCAAAAAGAACATGGGCAGAAATGCTTTTGTAGTTAATAGTGTTTGGATACAGAATTAATTTTTAAATATTTTTTATATTATATATAAATAATTTTAGGTTTTTGAATTTTTATAAAATAATAACAAATTGTAAAGTAAAGAATAATATTTTTATTTGTTTTATTCATAGTTCAGTATTATTTCTTAAAAACTTAAAAATCTAAAATGACTATTGTCAATATTATTGTTATTGTTGTTATTGCTGCTATTATTATTATTATTATTATTATTATCATTATTGTTAAGTAAAATAAATACAATAAATGCAATACAAGTAATATAATGAACTTGTATATAGATGATATAGTAATAAGGTTTTGAAAGATAATATTTGTGCAAGAGTATAATGTAATTTTAATATTAGTGTAAGGATATTTTTATCTTAAAAATTTTAAGTTTTTGATTTAGCTTCTACTTAAAATTAGAAGTACCAAATTTTAGCTTCTACTTTTATTTCTAACATGTGCCCAAAATAAATAACAAATGCGTATTTAATAGGTCTTAAACCCTTTAATAATAATGTAATAGTAATAATTAATGTAATTGTATGTTCACAAAATATATACAATATTTTTCCATTAAAATGCATAACATTAATTATGAGAAACAATTTTCAATAAAAATTAATTAATTTACTTATAAAAATAAATAACAATTATGTATTTAATAGGTCTTAAACCCTTTAATAAAAAGCGTTTTTTAATATTTGCCAAACAACATCCAGACTTCAAAAAAATACTTTTTTCAGACACTTATTTTTTCAGAATAAGCAATCCTAAAGGGCCTATTTGGCTTAGCTTATTATAGGGAAAAATGGTTTTTTTGGAAAAAAAAAAATACTTTTATGAGATTTGGAGAATATTTGGCAACCTTAAAAAAGCATTTTTTTTAATCAAAAGTAGAAGCTGTTTTTCTATTTTTAAGCACAAACAGAAATTTGGTGCTTCTCCTTTTAAGCAGAAGCAAAAGCAGAAATTAAACAATTGAGAAAATTTAGTTAATATATCCTTAATTTGTTAATTATTTAAAAATTAATTTATATACTTAAGAAAATTATATATTTTAAAAATTATATTAAATACGAAAACATATTGTAATAACTAATAATTTATTAATGATGTCTATAAAAAATTTTAAATATTTGAAAAAAATATTTTTAAGCATTCAAAAAATATTTTAATTTTTTTAAAAAATTAAATATTTTAAAAATATTGGAAAAATATTTTAGAAATATTAAAACATTATTTCAAGTATTTAAAAAATATTTTACATATTTAGAAAATATTTTAAATAATAAAAAACATTGGGTGATTGTTTTCAACTATAAAAGAATTTGTTAACACCCTTTCTATTAATTTTGTAGAAAAAATATTTTTCTAAACATTTGCCAAACACTCAGAATATTACAATAAGCTATTCTTTATTGGTTGGGTCAAATACAAACCACTTATTTAAAATAACACTTTTTGGAAAAGTGCTTTTGCAAAAAGTACTTCTGAAAAAAGCTATTTTTTTCACAATAATGCTAAATAGGCCCGAAATCATATCCAGATCAAATATAAATTAAATTTCATTTATATCTAATTTTGAAATAAATGATATCTCAACATATATTAATTAAACAAACACAACTAAAAATATATCAATTAAACTAACATAAGAGACAAAATATAATTATTTATTGTATTAATAATTATATAATCTAATTATATTTAAGAATTATTTATATCAAAGATCTTGTAATTTATTTGTCGTATCAATTTAATTATTATATTTTTTGAAATCAATTAGTCCATGTATAATTTTTGTAAACTTAGTTTAATACTATGATAAAACTGCTGTGAAATTAATCATAATTTTTAATAGTAAGATTGTTGATATTTAATTTTTATATATATTGATTATGAAATTAATTAAAAACCAAAATGATGAACCTATATGAATAAAAAGGAATATATCTAGTGCCTCAAGGGCTCCCGCCTACCCAGGGTTTGGGGGGCGGATGTACGCAGCCTTCCCCCTTCAGGGTGTTAACTAGAAGAGAGGTTGTTTCCCAGTAACTCCAACTTGAGAGTGAGGACTTCCCAGGGGGTCACCCATCCTAATACTACTCTCGCCCAAGCACGCTTAACTTTTGAGTTCTAATGGGATCCGGTGACAGCGTGTTGGTGCCCTCTTTTGATGAACCTATATGAATAATAGGTCAAAACACAACGTTTTATTATCTGAACCAGTCAGTGGCACGTTTGGTAAAAAATGGAAGTCTAAAGCTCTTTGTAGTTCAAAAATGGGTTTTGTGAACTTTTGGCCAATTACCATTATGCCCCTGCCCTTCCCTAATCGATCCGCATTTCCCACTGCCCTGTCCCCAGCTGGTTGCTCGAAGCTTCCTCTGGAAGCTACCCCAGACGCTCCTCCTTCCCTGATCTAAGGGTCCAGATTTTGCCATGTGTTTTAATCTTACAAAGCCAAATTGTGTATGTTTGAGTGAACCAGAACCACGGATCTACATGTCATGAACGGTTGAGATCATGCCATTGGTGGTAGCACGGGATCGCAACTTGTCTATTAATAAAGGGGTGGTCCCGGGCATTGTGCATCATTTTCTCTCTCCCCCTCTGTTTTAGTGTCTAGTAAGCTCCCTTGATAGTATCCTGTGTCGTTCCTCCTTGTGCAACTAGATCATGGTGGCTTGGCCCTGCCTGGTGACGATCAAGACCTTCTTGATGGCGTTCATGTCAGATCTTGGCTGGAGTCTGGTATAACCTTTCTACAACAACAACCAACAACAACAAACCCAGTGCCTCAAAGGGCTCCCGCAAAAGTTGGGTTTGGTATAACCTTTCTGATCTTTCTTTAGGTTTCGGTCTTTGAAACTTATGTATGAAAAAGTCTGTAATTTACAGCCTATGTTAGGGATCTGGTTTGTAATGTGTAATTAATTTCTGGTTTTTAATAACATAAGCAAGCCTATTTAGTGATAGGTGATCTTAGAGGTATGTCATTCAGGCTGAATCACGTAGATCTTGTGTTCTTACTTGTATTGTTGATTTATTTATTCTATCGTTGTTTGTAATCTCAAACCAAACCTTAGACTATAATTGTTATTAAGAATGAATTTCACAAACTAAAACCTAACAACGATAAAAATAATCTGATACAAAATTTTATATAGGTTATATTTGGCTGTAGTGGTTAGTGTTTAGCTATTAGCTGATGGGTAATGTGTTTAGTAAAATTAGATGTTGAAGTTGATAGATTATTATAAAATGATAAATAGAATTTAAATACATAATGTTTTAAAAAGCTAAAAGCTAAATTATTTAACTTTTGAAAATCTACTTTTTAAAAGTTAAACGTTAACAATAGAATTTTTACCAAATAGTGCTAGTAGCTGTTTAACAAATCAAAAACACTAAACGCTATAAATGATGCAAATAGGGATCAAAATAACCTAATCGAGAAGACAAAAGGAGTTTTAATTATGGTACAATTAGGATTTTTTATTAATGTTTAATTTTATTGAATTATGTAATTAGATGTAGGGTCTTAGAGTTATAATATTATTAAAAATAGTAAAGTTTGATTTAAATTAGGATTAATTTTAGAATTAGATCATTATTATGAATAGGGGGTTTTGTATGTCTATAAACATATCATTAGTTTATAATTTTTGGAAGTTTTTTGATGAATTAAATAATTTCATGAATTGCTTTGTTTGAGTTGATCTTTGTGATTTTTATTTTGAAATAGTTCAATAAAAATTACATAGCTCCTCTTTTAGGTTATTGCTCGGGTATTCGCAGAATAAACGAGTTTTAGCCAATCCCTCTTAATCCGACATCGTTTGATATGACCGAGTGATTAGAGGCTCCTTAACCTTAAGATTCTCATTCACACAATGTATCAATAAAAAAATATTATAAAAAATTATTTGTCAAATATAGCTATAAAATAGTGTAAATTAAAGTGCTATAAAACAGTGTAAATTAAACAAGAAGAAACGAAATATGGGAAATCGAATCCAGAAAATCACGGAAGAACAGTATGATGAGAGGATCCTGGAAGCGGAGCGGGTAATAGAGATAGGAGAAAAGGTGAGTTTCAACTTTGATGGTTTCGACCCGGCTATAGTGGCAGACATTCTTGCTCATTGACATGGTTTGAGTGTTGGGTTGTGGTTTCAGTCCCATCCTCGGCTCTTGTGCTGGCCTTCTGGCTCGTCTCTAGCTAGGATTCCTGTTTGTGATGGTTCTGCGTGTGCTGTTGCTTTCTTGTCCCCGTGTCTTGTCTAGTTCTATTCTTGTTGCCTGCTGTATCGTATTTTGAGGCGAGCGTTTTGTCCCTCTTTTCTTATTTTATGGTGGTTAATTTTGGTCCCCGAGCTATTACGGTCGGACTCTGGCCTCACCTAGTGAGTAGCCGACTTGTTTAGCAATTTTTTCGCAATTTATCGGAAAAAAATTAAAGTGTTATACTTTTCCAAATTGGAGTTGAATCCAACATTTTGGGAGAGGTTTCACCAAAAGAAATCCCAAAAAGCAGGGCAAATCACGAGCCAACATCAAACAATACCTACATAACACGTGTCTCCATCGTGGGGCCCATAGGGACCATACGTGTCGATCTGTTATTGAATACTCTCGTAAAGTTTTAATTGTGCTGCTGACCCACATGAAAAGAATAATTTATTATTTCACTATTATAAAGTTGAATTTTTCTCATATGTATCCATTAGTGTATTAATTATATGCAGTTAATTCTTTTTTTTCTTTGATGAATTAATATAATGATATGAATAATTGATCTCATAATTAATAAATAGTAATTTAATTAGAAAATATTACATATAACATATAATTTATAATAAGATATTTTTATTATCACTCTTGCATTAACCAGTAGAGTATAAGAAAAATAATTATATAACAATAAATGAGGTGCAGTTAATACATTTTAACATGTGCCTTTTGAACACATATTGGTTATCTATATTTTAGTATTGATTTTTTGCAAGTAATAAAAATGATTTTGATTTTTTTGAATTAATAACAAAAAACTTTTATCTATCGTGATAACGTTATTTTTTGTTGATAGATCTTAGGTGGCAAGTACTTTTTTTATTGATGTTGTAGTACAATGATAAAAATACACTTCAATAACTATCTTATATAATATCTCAAATTTTGTACTTATAAAGTAAGAATAGGGGTATTGAAAGGTGACTTTGTCATTATACTATAATAATAGTAATTAAGAAATAATTGATATGGCAGCTTTATCGACGAAAAATGACGCTATCACGTCAAATATGGTAAACTTATGGACATTTTTATTAATTTAAAAAAGTCAATATTCTTTTTATTATTTAAAAAAAATGAGGATACTAAACTGTAAACAATATTTTTTTTTTTATTGTTGGACCTTTTTATCTCTTTTTATACATATAGTAAAATGTTTTAGTACTTATTTAATTTTGTTTCTATTTGTAGTTTTAAATTTTTAAGAAACTAAAATTGCTATAAATTTTTTATTTTTGTTTTTTTGTTATTTCATCTAAATTAGAAAAAAAACAAAAAATTAAGAATTAAAACTAAATAAGTTTCTACAATATTATTTTTAGTTTCTAAAAATTAAAAAGTGCAAATGTTAAACACGATAATGTTGAAAAACTTTATTATTTAGGTATTTGCTTGAAACTTGGTAATTTATTTTTATTGAAAATTGCTTATATGGCAATATGCAATACAATTTTTTTAGCGAGTATCTGAAAAACACTTGATAAGATATAATAAATATACATTAGTTATTTTTTTATTGATAATTATTATCATGTGATACATTTTGATTTGAGGATATTGCATATATTTTACAAAAATATAATAGTAACATTTGTTATTATTATAAAAAATAAATAAATATATGCATTACTAGTCTTATGAAAATGCCCCTTAGGCATCGGTTAGAAAAACTCTTTTGCTAAAATATTAAATTTCTATTAAAATTTTGGTAAACATTTATCAAATATTGACAAAATATTTTTCAATTTCTATTAAAATAGATAAACATGTACATTTTTTGGCACAAATATGTAACAATAATATTTGTTGTTATTACAACAAATAGATAGATATTTTGCTAAAATAGCAAATTTCTATTAAAATTTTGGTGAAAATTTATTAAATATTGACAAAATATTTTTCAAATTTTGAACGAGGAACTTATACGATAAATTTTAAATCCAAATATTTATATATATATATATATATATACACACATTTAAATTTTATAATATTAAATAAAAACACTTATCATTTATAAATCCAGAACTCACATATTATGGTAGTTAGATATGAAGTAGTTAAACATGTATTAGGACGATGGATAATAGGAAAATTATTTAGTATACTTATAAATAAGGCCCGTTATACTCTCTTAATGACTGAATAAAACCTCTCTCCCTCAAAAATGTTCTTTATTTTCATTTTTTTAATCGGAAAGGCCCTAAGATCCCTGTAAATAAGAGCAACGCTTGTTCCCACTGGGATTAAATTAGGGTGACTTTTTTGGCCTCCTGAATTCTCCACCATTAAATTATGTCCCTAACATTTTGTTTGACAATTGGGTTGATCCCCTTAAATGGGAGCAACGTTTGTTCTCGATGGGGATCAAACCCAGGTGGCTCTTTTGGCCCTCGGAGTTCTCAGCCATCAAGCTATGTTCATAATGCCTTGTTTGACAATTGGGTGGATCCCCTTAAATGTCGTAGGTGTTCAAACCTAGGTGACTTTTTTAGACCCCGGAGTTCTCCACCACCAACCTGTGTCTTATTTGACAAATTGGTAAAGTGGGTAAAGCAGGATAAAGAGGACGAGGTAAGGTATTATCATACCACTGTTTGGATATGCTTAATAAAGTGGGGCAAGGGTAAAGTGGAGTAAATGGATTACCTTTATTTGGCAATTACATAATGAGGTAAGAGCAAATATAAATATAAATATAATTAAAATAAAAGTAAAAATGTTTCAAATTTTTTTAAAAAAATACCCTCCATCTCTTTACCCCCTACTAGGGGGTTAAAGGAAATGGGCATAAAGGAGGTACCCATCAAAAATATTTGCCAAACGGGCCTCTTTACTCCATTGCTAAACAGGAGGTAAATGATATGTTCTCTATTTTCGTTCGAGTCACCATTTACAACTTCTAATTTTCGTGATGCGCAATTCAGAGGACTCTAATAACCCTTTCAATGTCCCATACACAATTGCAAAGAGGTGAACCGAGTGGTACAAGAGTTTTAAAAAATAAGGTTAACACCCGATTTTGCATTTTAAAATGTTTAAACGTAGTATTTGTGCCTAATTTTTACATATATATTGTAAATGAAATGAGTTATTAAAAAAATAAATCGCGTGTTAGACATGTGATTAAATAGTATTTAGTTAGGTAGTTTTATTTTCATGATAATTATATCATTTTTTATTTATTACATAATTAAGATACAAGCTAGTGGTCCTTTTCTTCGGTCTCCAATTTTTATAAAAAGGGCAATAGGGTTGTAAAGATGGATATGAATTAAATGATTAAAGTTCAATTCTCTATCTCCCACTACAATTTTACTGTGTTTTCCCCTCAAATTCTACTATCAACGATGGTTACGCTTCGAAGAGGGTAATCTAACTACTTTCTCTAATTTTAACGGCATCACAAAGTTTTTTTTTTTTTTTTTTGTTCATTCCCTAAGAATAGAGTAGTTGGGTTGAACCCAATGCTTCAATGGATCAAAACACCAATGAATAAGCTGTACCTGATTTTTCATTCCTTATGAGAAAGTACAAGAATGAAAGGTCGAGGAAAATTTTGATCAAACCATATAAAATGGTGTAAACTAATACAATCAAATATTAGGAGAGTCATTCCATCACCCGAATCAGCTTTGTACAGGTTGAAAACAATAGAGGGGTAGAGCTATGAGTTGAATTCGGATATACTGTCGTTGTGTATAATGAAAGAATTTCTCAAGAGATCAGCCCTCACATTGATTGAACTCAATCTATGAGTGGAATTTGAATGCTCGTCAAAATAATAGAAGAAATCTGTATACCCAGAGGTCATTGTCTCGGTTGATGTCTTCTCCTTGATTGTAAGTCAACAATAACGATATAAATGTTGTCTGAACTGTTTCTTCCCACTGCTATCTGAGTGAGATCATTAGCAACAATTTGTGCTCAAGGGACTTCACCTGGTAAGATTGACTTGCGCTGCCTCCTTAGAAGGCGGGAAGCCACCTCTCTAACCTCGTCGTTTGACATTACGTCTCACAGCCCATCACTAGCTAAGATCAAGCACTCGTCTTCTTCGGCTCTTGTCATGAAAGTGATCTCCGGCACTGATGTAAGGCCTCATGCGATCACCAATAGCTCGGGACATTGCAAGAACGGCAAGCACCGTATGCCTATTTTTGTTTATATTCTTGTTTGTATTATTTCTGTTATTTTGATCCCCGTCCATTTATAAGTTGACTTAGAGCTCGTTTGTTTGAGTTGTTTGCTTTGTGTCGCGACTCTGTGCCTAATTATCGAAAAAAACCTTTCCAGTACCAGTTTTCATTTCTAATTTTTTGGATTGGCTTTTCTACAATAGTATGCATTATTATATATGATTTGGTAATTATTTATACAATTGGTATTATTTTCTTTTAAATTTTTATATACATGACAACGTTCATAAATTATATTCTTAAATGATACATGCATAATAGATTTATTTAATATTTTAATATGTATTATAGTGTTACGTATTGTAATAGTTGTTTTGTTATTATGATATTTATTTTGTTCTTTTACTTGTAGATTTTGTTATGTCTTGTATACTCGATCTTACTAGTTTGTTCTCAGGTAATTTAGTTTTGGTAATTTCTGCCTTTTTTCTTTGAATTGGGAAGAGTATCATTAGTTAAAGGAAAATTATCACTTAGATACATGGGTTTTGACCATTTATTATCTAAATATCTTGATGCTTCAATAATACAATGTTGTGAGTTGAAGGTTAAAAATTTTATTGCTTAAGTGGCTTAAGGTTTTAAAATTTTATCAATCAGGTTATATTTTATCAAAATTCAATAGAACTTGATGATTTTTTTGCTAGAAATGCTGACACGAGACATGATTTTGACAATGTATTTTATATCGATATTAAATTTAATTTTTTTATTGTATTTGGTTGAATTTTTGTCAAGAACATTGACATTAGTTTTATATATTATCATAATCATATTTTTTGATCATTCGCAGATACAATAGGACATATAAAGGGCAATCCATCACTAGCACCATCAGTGTGATGTCTGCCAAGGTCTCGCCGGAGATGCTATTGGTGACTGACAAATTGCCAGAGGAGGAGCTACTACTAGCAGTGCTTCTAGAAAATTCATTGGTGGAAGGAAACGATATCACACCAGTGATCATCAATGCAATATCAATCGTCGAAGTTAGGGTCTATGATTGTCAAATATTTTTACTCTCTGATGATGCTGCAGCCTCGTCACTATCTTTGGAACTATAATCACAATCCATGACCACCACCGTTGAGATGATTGCTACCTAGATCTTGCTAGAATTGCTGCTCGCTGTTGATAAACCACTAAAGGATGAGGAGTTTCTACCAACCGAGCGCTTCTAGAACATTCTTCAATGGAAAGAAATGACACTGCCATTATCTCATCGATGCCATGTTAGATTCTGGCAACAGAGACACCGATTCCAGGAGATTTGTGCTCTTCTTTACTGCTACAACAGTCGCTGCCACCGCAACTTCGACATCACCGAACTTTGAGGCGCAATCTTTCTCAAAAAATGTAGGCAACACCTCCATCAAAATATCCCTACTCCCGAAGCTCATTGCCAACATTTTGTCTACGACACCTTTACAAAATGTATTTGTTTTTCTACTCTTGACCTTCGCATATCTCATATAAATCGAGCCTCAAATATTGTAAGTCTTTATAAATTTGTTACTAGTAAAATAACAATACAATTTATAAATAATAAAATTTGTAAAACTATTTTAAAAACTATAATTTTAATTTAATAATAATAATTTTATCTGATAATAATATTACATAAAAAATTATCGTTCTTAATGATAACGCCATTTACTAGGCACTAGGCACCGGATCCTATTACAATTCCGAAGTTAAGTGCGCTTGCGCGAGAGTAGTACTACAGTGGGTGACCTCCCGTAAAGTCCTTCTTTAGTAGACCCTATAAGATTGGGGTCCTTAAAAATAATTTCTTGATAAAATTATATCTTAAAATAGTAAAATTGTATACATTTATCCCTTCTAGATTCCGATTATACGTGAATTTTTGAAGTATTAGGTATATTGTTGTTTTGACGACAACGCCATAAATAATTCTCTAGAAAAACCTGACACAGTGGTACCCAGGGGACACGTGTCTAGGACAAGCCGAAAGCATTCGAGTGCGGCCTAACAAAAGTCACTTCCCCAATCACCTTTCAACACGTGTGCTTTCCCTATTCGTTTCCCTCCCGTCTTTCTCTCTCTCTCTTTATCCCCGCTCTCCCTCCATTTCTCCTTCTCTCTCCTCTCCGTTGCAGAAACCGCCAGAGATGAACGACCTCCGGCGTCCTGGGTCCCGGCCGGCGGACTGTGATGACAGCGGTACGTCATTTATCTCGTCGGAGGAATGGTCTAGAAGCGCTAGCACTGTAACCTCCTCCGGTGAGCTGTCCTCGGTTACGAGCTTCAGCTCCGGCGAAATTCCTGTGGAAGTGTTGCCTACGGTTATGGAGAAAGATCGTGCTTCAAAGTTCGATGGTGCTGAAGTTGCGGTGGCGGCGGTGGTTGTGGCAGTAGAGAAGAGCGAAGATCACCGGGAATTGGCGCCTCCGTTGTTGGAATCTGATGTGCCTTCGAATGTTCAAGAATATTCCAGAAGCGCCGGCGGTGGTTGCTCCTTGTCCTCCGGAGGTTGCTCGACGGCAAGCAGAGGTGACGGTGAGATCGCGGCGGCGATGATTCCGACGGTGGTGGTGACGGATTTTAATTGTAGGTCTAAAGATAGTGAGGCAGCTCCGGCGTCATCCGATAGTGTAGATCGCCGGCGATCGGAGATCTTGACTCCGGTGATTGAGGGAGCATCCACGATCTCCAGTGTGATTTCTTTTCCTTTCGGCGGTGAATGTTCTGGAAGCACTGCTGGTAACCGCTTCTCCTCCTCCGGGGATTTATCTGCCGCAGATAGCATCTCCAGCGAGATTCCGGTGGTGGTGGAGAGAGAGAGGTGCGTGGGGAGGCAGGAGAGGGTGACCTGGGGGTACACGTCGGTGATAGGAAGGAGGAAAGAGATGGAGGACGCGGTGGCAGTTGTGCCGGGATTCATGTCCAGCACCTGCGGTCACGTGGGAGGTTGTATGGCTCCTGGTTCGCGAACCTCAACGGATGTCTCCCCTGTCCATTTCTTCGGCGTCTATGATGGCCATGGCGGTTCTCAGGTAATACTATGTAGTAACAACTTTATATGTGAGCCTAATGTGAACCCATGTAGAAGTTGTGAGAGTGAAATACCAGCGTATAAGTCTAGTGATTTATTCTATTAAAACTAATTATTTTTGGTATGGGACCAATGTAGAAGTTCGTACTTCTTATTGCATTCTGTATTTGTTTAGGGTTTATGTAGATTTGCTTATTCTTGTCGGAGCAATGCTAAGTTACTAGCAAATTTTACCAATTAATTAATAGCTGAAGATGATAAAATAATGTTGGATTTTAAGTACATGATTACCTAATATTATTTTAAATAATTTAATTATTTAAAAATATAATTATGTTTTCAAATTATATATAGGTAAATTATTTGATTAATGATAAAAATCCTGGGTCAAGAGACGTAGAAAATTCTGAAAGATCTGAACAGTGGGAAGTAAAAATAGGAAGTTTATCTACAAAATTATTTTTCTTCATATTTATGCAGTTTAAGGAAATTCAGAAGGGATAGTTCACAGATCATGCAAAATTCGTCTTTGTAAACGCTTCTGAAAAATTACACAGAGGAGATGGTCGTTGTTCAATTGTGTAATTTGTATTTAACTCTCGATGCAGTATAAAAACTCAGAAATTGTCATGTGAGTAGCATGTTGATTCAGAACGAGGGTAACCAATAAATTATTGAGAGAGATAGATAGATGGAAGTGAGTGAATACTTGGAAATTAATATTATAGTTATTGTCAAAAAGTGTAAAATTTAAAAACTAGAATAGTTTACACTATTTTTAATTTGTCATTGTAAAATAGCTATAATATATACAGAGTAATGATATTGCCAGAACAAAATTACCATTGTTAGGGTAAAATTATAGTTTTTAAGACAATTTTACGGCATTTGTTGTTTGTAAGTTATATCGTTACTCTGATAATAATAGTTTTTAATAATATATTTTTGTAATTGAGTTAGTGAATCTTTATTTTTAAAAACTAGAATACAAACTAAATATTAATAATTAAATATTTTATATTCCTTTATTATTATTTTAGGTATTGATATGACATTGTATTCTAATAAAAAATTTATGGCGTGTTGATCTAAGTTATGTGTCTTTAAATTCTGAAAAAACCCTATCAATTTATCCTTTTCTATCTTTGCCGTCCATGTGCACTCATGGACGGCGGGGTAGGCACGATGCTTGGTAAACCTTGATATTGACATTCATAGATGCCCTTTTTGTGTTAACATCAATTCTTCACATGTCAAAAGTTTTCCTTATAGGGTAGCAAAGTATTACCATACTTTTGGGAGAACTTAGGAATATAAAATACAAGGGTAGGCAAAAAGTAATGTTGATGTTGGTACACTGCCGTTGTCATTCGCTTATTAAATTATACTGTGACATGTGGCTATGGAGTTGTGAATATTTTATATAGATTATAATGTCATCGGTGTATTGTCAGCAGAATCCATATGCTAGGCTGATACTTGTAATTTGTTTGAGATCTTGCATTACAATATGCAGTCAATGGACTTTTATTTTATAGATTAGTACTAATCTGCAGCAAATTAAAGGCTCTGGATTTTTCATTTTGCACTACGTGGGTGGTTGGGTCATAGAATTGGGTGGCAAGATTACACCTCACATGTTTGACCCCAATGCCCAACCATAATAAAAGCGTTAACAATGGGATTATTATTATATGCATATTAATTGTCAAAGTAAATGGGTATAAAGTATATTGTGTCATCTACAGGCTTAAGTATCTGTCAGTTAAATATTAGATCTATTAATAATGGAGATTAAGGACCTTGCGGGAATCCTATTAAATTTATCATATCTATCTTATGTATATTCACCACTTAATCATTGATCATGCAATCCCCTTGTCATGCGGCAGTTGTGCCATATCAAATTCTGATACCCAAAAAGAGTGGAACTAATTAACCTCACCTACCACAACCCTCTTGGTCGATTTCCCAAGATTTTGCTCATTGAAACTTTTCTGTCCTAGAGACTTGACTTGGAGTTTCACACATGTGGTTAAACTATGCTTAGCTTTGTTGAGTTTGAACTTGACTTGGTAATCTTCAAGTCAAGCTTTGCTTATTTAAAGTAGGTTCACCAAGACTTTAATTTTGCTCATCGAGGCACATTCAACCCATGAAGTTCGTTCAGGATTAGCCCACATGGACATTTTTAGGCTTGCATGAGATTACTAGGCTTGGCTTGTTTAGCTAAATGATACGACTTATAAGGAGTTTACCGGCTTGACTCATTTGCGTTAAGTGCATCCGTTGGTGATATCTGCTCTCCAGTGATCCCACAAGTTCACTTGCTACATAACTTTCATGATTAAATTTTTTATATCAAAAGAAATAGAATTAAATAGAAAAGAAGAATAAATGTTATGGACAAGATATTGTCAATGAATGAAGAAAACAAAAATATAAAACTAAGTAAAGCACCCTTGCTACAGAACAATCAATGGCGTACCCAAGAAGCCTCCATGAACTTTTGCCCAGAGTGAGCCTAAATAAAATTCCTTCTTCTATATAAGGTTCATCAGCGTGTATTTGTTATTATATATGTTGACATTTTTTTCTAACCAAATGCACTATAAAATGCCATCCTAACTGCAGTAAGTAGCATTTTAAAGTCCTTATTCTTCAAGTCCTATTGATCTCTGAGGATGGCAGAGAATGTCAGGGCTATCTTGATATATTATCAATCAATGTCCGCGTCGTTCATACTTTAGGCTGTGTGCCTTTAGGATATTTGCAAAATTATGTACACAATTTACCTCTTCAGCAATTATAGCTGTAACATGAATTGTATTGCTTATTATGTTTGTGTCACTGAAAGGGTTATTTTCTTTTTGCAAAATAAAATGATTGCATTAAGTTGAGTGAAACTGCAGTAAATTCCACGTACAAAGGAAGAAAAATTGGATGGATTTATAAATAATAATGTACTTTTTCTCAATTATATTATTTTCTGTATATAGGTAAGAAAAGATAATTAGAGGAGTCTTCTAAGAAAGACTCACCCTAACGCATTAGCCCAAACAATAGAACCTAATTTTGGGCTAGAGGGAAAAGTCCAAAATGCCTATTTTTCTTTATTGTCTAATATGAATATGAATGTGGCATGTCTTTTGTGATCACGCAAACCCTCATGCTTAAGCGTATAATTAGGTAGACTTAGCACTTTTGACCCTTTGATCAAATTGCCAATAAGAGGATTCAATTTGATTTTGAAAGTTGTTAGTGATCGTTAATTGTGGTTAATGATTACTTGATGACATTTGATCTCATATTTTGATCTAATTGTTAGATCAAATAGCCAATAATCTAATATTCTAGATTTGAACTGACTTTTGATAACTTATCACTAATACCATCCATGAATTAGGAACTTCCAAATCTCATGATTGTCATCTTCCTTAGGGTGCAAGATCATTTTCTAGATCAAGAGATTATGAGTTTGAATTTTAGAAGTCCTTGAATCTCAAAATTCGTCACTATTAATATTAATATAATTAAAGAATATGACATACGATAGACAGATACACTATCCACACTTCTAGATATGAGACTTGTCTCCCAATATTAAGATATAAAATCATTTCCTAAACTTTTATCCAATAAACTAAACTTTTAAAATAGTTACTCCTTAACACCCCTAGCTCTAATACACGCAATTCTTGAACACTCTCCCAGATATATTTCATTGATTCAAACGCTTGTATACTTGTATACATTTTCACTAATCCAGTCACATACATTAGTGGGTGATCAAAAAAAGTCACACACATTATGCAGGTAATTCCCCTTAAAGCCTTACAATGGGCTAGCTTTGCCAAATTTTATAGCAGCCCTTGATCCAATATGAAATCCCAATTCTCTCTTTTATTTCCCATGTCCATAAATTCTGCACTGACCTTCTTTCCCATTTCCTGATTACAGGTGGCTAAATTCTGCGCTGAGAAAATGCACGAGCTTATAGCAGAGGAGTGGGACCGTGAAACAATTGATAACTACGAATGGCAAAAGAAGTGGGAGGCAGCATTCTCCAGTGGGTTTGTGAGGGCTGATGATCAGATCCATGAAGTGGATAAAGCATCTGAGATGGTGGGGTCCACTGCTGTCGTAGCAGTTGTTTCCGGGTGTCAGATCATCTTGTCCAACTGTGGGGACTCGCGGGCAGTTCTTTGCCGAGGTGGGCAAACAGTTCCTCTGACAGTTGATCAGAAGGTAAGAAGTTCTTCCTTAAACAAACACAGACAAACAACAGACTTAGTGCCTCAAAGGCTCCCGCGTAAGCGGGGTATGGGAGGGGTGGATGTAAGCGGCCTTACCCCTTCAGGGTGTAACCCTGCCGAGAGGCTATTTCCGAGGGCTTTCAACCTTATAGGGTTGGCAACACAAGGACTTCTCAGGAGGTCACAAATCCTAGTACAACTCTCGCCCAAGCACGCTTAACTACGGAGTTCTAATGGGTTCTGGTTGCATTAATACCTAGTAAATGAACCCTTATTATATATTATTGCCTCAAAAATAAAGATTGATAGTGAAACGAATGAAAATTTTGATTTGTTGAGATTTGAAAAAGATTTATTTATCTCATTAGATTAGGATCTAATGTGGAATGTGATTAGAATTAGGTAGCTCGATTATGGAAGTGTTGGCTTGTGGAGTGATGAGGTGAACCACTAAAGAGGAAAAATTGGGGTTTTGTGTGAATTTGTAAGGGGCGTCCTAGGGTATCCGAGTTGGGGGAGAGTGAGAAAGATTGATTGCGAGCATTTTTGTTTGTGAGTTTTTGTGTATTTGATCCGAGCATGAAGTCATTCTTGTATCATGTTAATTAAAAGTTTGCAATTATCCATCAGAAAGTTGCATTGGGGAGGTTTTGTAGCTTCGTTGGTGCAAAAGTTACACTTAAGTAATTGTGAGATTGGATTTTGGGGTTCTGATTCAAAATTGTATTCTAAAACTCAGTAGTGGATGAAGCACACCGTTAGGGTCCTAAGATTTTCCCCTCAAGTTAAGAGAAGGTTTCCCCGTAAATATGGATTTTTGGTTTGTTGATGTTTATGCTTCCGTTATATGTTTTGTGATTTTTCTCAACATTCTGTTTCTTATCCATGTGTTTAATTGACCTAGTAGTAGTCTTTCGCAAACCTGCGTGTTTCTATCCAAAATAAGTTCCTGATTGCAGAATAATTTTCCCTCATTGTTCGGTCCTTAAGTCTATAATGCTTATTCTGTGTAATTAAAGGAAATGCCTTTGACAAAATTAGTAGATAGGTATTTCCCCAATATAATACATAACTTTTGCGTTTAAAATGGTTTTGACCATGAAATTAAATCACGGTTGACGGTGGTATTAAGGTAGTAGTTGCGGTTGCAAAGGCAGGTGCCGCATTGGGTCGCAGTGATTGTGTTGGGTATTTTAAGAGAATATAAGTTTCATTTGATCCTTATCTTTGAACAACCAACAATTATCAATTGTTATGGTTTTAACGTGTAAATGCATATATATAGGCCATTATGAAAGTACCATTATGTAATGTACAATTGCTTAAAGATTGACTCAAAATTTGTTGCATAATGACCATCTGTAATGTAATAGCGTCTGTTTGATTTCGAGGTTTTGATGTGTAAGAACTATGGTCTATGAATGCTTCCATGAGAATGATAGGGTTGATGAAACCTAGCCCTATCAAGAGGGGAATACCCGGTGGTTGGGTTGTCTAAAAGTATTGTTCCATTTGATTTGAACAAAGATGTGATTAATGATAGAGCATATTACCACACTTTGATCCATGTCGCATAATCATTTCAGCTCAAACAAATATATGGATTGTCATTGTAACGGACATATTTGGTGCAAAGGGAGAGTCTTACACATACTATATTCCTAGTCTTTTAAGTAAGGTTTGTTGCTGTTTGTTAGTGTCACATATTCTATTGCCAAAAAGTGCATAGTATTAGTCATATTTGTGCTTAGGCTTCCATATCCAACTGTTTGCCTGCAGTTACCTTCCTTTGAGTTTTGCTTCTGGCTTGTGTTATGTATTGCTCTAATATTATGTTGTTCTGATGCTTTTAGGCTCTATGCTTCCATGATGACACGTTCCTCAGGGTGGGGGTCCTCGGAAACAACCTCCTTTTAGGGTAGCACCCTAAAGGGGGAAGGCTGCGTATATCCATCGCCCCCAGACCCTGCTTATGCAGGAGCCCTTGTGGCACTGGGATTATTGTTGTTGTTGTTATTGTTGTGCTTAGGCTTCCATATGCTTAAACAATGTCGTATGTTTGACTCACATATGCAACATAAAGTTACACTGTCACATACCCTGATTGACTCACATATGCAACATAAAGTTACACCGTCACACACCCTGATTATTTTGTTAGGTGAATGAGCAAAGCGTTCTTTTCAAGTCCACTTGCCTGCTGTACTGCTTTTCCGTGCGCAGTTCCTAGATCCCTCCCTTGCATAACTAGAGTCCAATATGTAAGAGTTTGGGTGCTTATATGCTGTGTCTAGTATAAGACAATAGAGCCTTGTTAAATTCTCTCATACAATCGCTAGGATAGAATTTCCATCAAGAGAAAAAGGGGTTCACTAATGTAAAAATGTCCTAAAAGCTCCCTTCTTGATTAAAATTACCTGTTGATGCATTTAACAATAGCAACTAAAGATGTGCTTTTGTGGGTTTACTTTTACAGCCAGATAGAGAAGATGAACTATTGAGAATTGAGAGAGAGGGCGGGAAAGTCATTAACTGGAATGGTGCTCGGGTGCTTGGAGTTCTTGCAATGTCCCGAGCTATAGGTCTTTTCTCCCTCAGTTTTTGACGTCTTTTCGTATGATCTCCTTGTCTTTTATATCAAGATTTGTCAAAATATAATGTTACTGCGCACCTAGTAGCTAGATAAGCTGAAAATAAAGGGCTTCTTCAATTGTGAAAATTTCCTAGGTTTTCTATCTGTATTTTCCAAAGTGTTCTCTATAGAAAATAAACTATAGGAAAAGACTTGAAAGTTTGTTGATCCCAAAAAAAAAAAAAAAAAAAAAAAAGACTCGAAAGTTTGAGAAAATACATGAAAACAACCCTCTCAATTTCAAGGGAAAACTTGGAAAACGAGGGAATCTTAGTTTTCAATTTCTAGTAAAAACTAAGGGAAGAGAACTTAAAATCCTTATTGTCCTACAAATTTTTAAATATTGGTCTTTTAGAATCTTTTTGGAAATGTCCCTTGAAGAACCAGGAAATTTTCACGAAGTGAACATGCCCTAAGTCTCTACTTACTTTGATGTAGTTTTCCATTAAATCTCTGCTAGATTTGTTCATATGTTGCGCTGTTGTCCGCAAGATTGAACTATTTATTCATATGTTGCGCAGTTATCTGCAAGATAGAACTATGTTGTCGACTGCTAACAAACTGTGTCCTTGATTACACATCCTCAGGGGCATGATCTGATATGTTCTTGAGTGGTTTCATTCCACTCACATTACATCAAATTTCATGAACTTGTCGTACAGGGACGTGATAAAATATTCTGCTGGTTACACTTGTTACTCACATTGCAGAACTTGAAGCTAGCTTATATAGACGAAGCCCTTAACGTTTCATACCAAGCAAAATGATGATATGCTAGTCATCATTCTTGTGCACAACTTTTCTTAAGTACATCAATCATTTTTGTCTGGCTAGCACTTCTAAGTCACCTGTAACTCTGTGCAATAAAACTGTACAGTTAAATCCTCAGACTCGGCAGAAATGCAAGCCGACTGAATGCGATTATAAGTTTAGGGCCTCACTTGTCAGAAATTTACAAGTTGGATTTGAAATATAGTAGTAACTACTGAATGATTAGAACTTTACCTTATGACTTTCCCCTGTATAATTGATTCATACCCCAAATGTTCGGCTTATGTATGGAGCCTATCTCTATGTGTCCATGGAGCGTACAACTGATACAATGTCCGATTCAGTGTAGATTGCTGTGCGCAATTGGGTTTTGTCTGTGCACCACTCCTATTGCACGAATAGTTGCAACTTTGAGCTGTTCTTCACTCCTTGAAAATCTTGAAAAATCTCTACAACCCTTCTGCGGAAGGAGACAAAATTAACTAAACAATGTATATTTTGCGTTGCGCTTTTATTTTTTCTCGTTGATTTTTCATTTTCCACTTTCTTGTTTCCTTGTTTGTTCTGATCCTTTGCATAATGGTCTGGTCTCAGGTGATCGCTACATGAGGCCTTACATTATTCCAGTGCCGGAGGTCACTTTCATGACAAGAGCCGAAAACGACGAGTGCTTGATCTTGGCCAGTGACGGGCTGTGGGACGTAATGTCAAACGATGAGGTCGGAGAGGTGGCTCGCCTCCTTCTAAGGAGGCGGCGTAGGTCGATCTTACCAGGTGAGGTCCCTCCGGCACAAATTGTTGCTGATAATCTCACTCAGATAGCAATGGGAAAAAACAGTTCAGACAACATTTCTATTGTTGTCGTTGACTTAAAATCAAAGAGAAGACATCAACCGAGATAATGACCACTGGGTATACGGATTTCTTCTATTATTGTGATGAGCATTCGAATTCTACTCACATATTGAGTTCGGTCAATGCGAGAGCCGATTCTTGAGAAATTCTTTCATTATACACAAGCGATAGCAGATACGAATTCAACTCATAGCTCTACCCCTCTATTGTTTTCAACCTGTACAAAGCTGATTTTGGCGATCGAATGATTCTCCTAATATTTGATTGTATTAGTTTACACCATTGTTTATGGTTTATCAAAATTTTCCTTGACCTTTCATTCTTGTACTTTCTCATAAGAAATGAAAATTCAAGTACTACTTACTTGCTCGTGTTTCGATCCATTCAAGCATTTGGTTCAACCCAACCACTCTACTCTTATGGAATGAACAAAAAAGGAAAGAATATAAAAGCAAAATCTTCCCTTTGAATGTGATAATGGAAGAAGACCAGATTGTGTCTCTAAGAAAGCTATTCTGATTTCTTTCATCACTTGCTGCAAGCCTTTGAGGAAAATTCACGCTCAGGTAATTAACTTATGATATGCTCTTTTTTTGAATCAAATTACTACTTTCAGTAAGAAATCAGTTTTCAGAATCATGCAAAATGTTAACCTGATATGCCATCTTGATTTCTCAGTGATGCTTTGTGATCATATTTGATTGCTTTGACTATTTTGCAGAATCAGGAAAGCAAAAAGCTCCCTGTACTAGCTATCCTACCTAAATTGTAAATGCGGCATCCCTCCTGAAATTTACTATGTGCTAAAAGCAGAGGTGAGTTCTCTTTTCCTAATTGTCTTGCTAATGTATAGATCAAAATGTGATTATTGCTTGTTAAAATTAAAACCGTGGATTTCTTCTTCTTCTTTTTTTTTTTATTGGAAAAAGGAATATATTAGAAGAAAGAGAATGTAAAAAGAGAAAACCATTGACTTTTGTGGATTGTATAGATCTTGTATTGGATTATCAGGAGAAAAAGATTCACAAAAAGTTTCTCTTTCTTTCTTTTTTCTTTATTTTTTGAATTGCAATCTCAAATTTGTTTCTCTGCATTTAGATTTGTTTAGTTGGAATAAAGCCTTCTTTCGTACCGTTGTTATTGCTTGCTCAAATGAATGAGTGGAGAAAATAAGTTAATGGAAAGCATATTCCCTCATAAGGGAAAAAGTGAAATCCTCTCAAGAACAAAGTGAAATCCTCGACCTACTGCTTGCCTCGCACCCTTCCCATCCGAGTACAAGCCTCAAACGTTCTAAAGCGCAACTCCTTGCAAAATTTTGACCCCAAACAAATATTCTTAATTAGAAGTATCTTGATAGAAAAATTGTTCTAGAAGGAAAATGGCTTCCGTCCAACCAAACGGAGCCTTAAGCAAGTACCCTCCCTCCACCACCAAGTTTTATCTCTGAATTTAAGTTTTCGTGTCTGCTGCTAATCTGATTATAAGCAGTGCTGTTTGCTTTGTTCTATCTTCCCTTTTCATCTGCCAGAGGGTAAGATGGCATATAAGAAAATTTAGCCAAAATTCAGCTAATGGATCATATGATGCAGTAGTATCCGTGATAACTGTTTTCTACAACAAAATTCGCCCATAGTATAAATTTGTCTAATTAAAGCATCCTTCGGACATTAAGGGTTTGTCTTTAAGCTCTAGATACAGCCAGATCATTCAAAAACCCAGATTACTGAAATCTAGACCTTTTTTTTAAGCTCAGATTGCCAAAATCCAACCTTTCCTCTACAAATTAATGCAAGCTGATACTCATTACCCATTTAAGGGGCTATATAAAACCGTCATTTTCTTCTTGGTCCATAACCGAAACAGCCTAACTTCTTCCTGTGATTCCTTGTTTCTGATCCTTTATCTACTGTTGAAAATGGATAGCGACCAACTGCGCCAACAGCTTACGAGAATGCGACAGGCCATGTTCGATGAGGTCCTCTTTGTTTCTAAAATCTTCGGCCTGTTTTTGTTAGTTGTTGACCCAAGTGATATCATCCTACATTTTCTTGCTTATTTTCATCTTGGTTTTGCATTGCTTGTCGAGTTTCAAGGACTCTTTCCTTAGTGGTTTTAGCATCCACGAGTTAAGTCTTGCTTTCTGTTGCATGCAAACGGGCATGTTTGACTAACCTATGAAAAAAGTGCTTTTTTAGAAGCAGTTTTGCAGATGCAATTTTGTAAACAATGCTTTCAATTGGGGTACTTTTTTTTGAAAATTTTTAGTTTTTACTTCTACATGTGCGTTAGAGGGCTAGCATAGGGGTAGCCGACGTAGTGGTGTAGAATCGAGGAGCATATTTTGGCTAGCACTAGTGCCCCTAGGCTTATAGGTCTACCTATTTGGCTTACTTGATATGTCTGGGAGCTGTTGTATCGCCTATCGTTGCTTCATGCTTTCTTTATGCTTTATGCTTGCTCTGTTCTGTTATTTTGCTCCTATGCTTGTATGCTTTTATGCGTTTACACTTCTTAGGTTGGGGGTCCTCGGACACGATCTCCTGTTAGGATAACACCTTGAGGGGTAAGGTTGCGTACATCCCCCCCTTCTCCGCTTTAAAAAAAAAGACCTTGCATACACGGGTGCCCTTGAGGCACTGGGTCGGTTGTTGTTGTTGTTACTTCTGCTTATGTGCTAAAAGAGAATTATTTTTTTTCTGCTTTTGCTTAAAAGTAGAAATGCAACTTCTACTTCTATTTAAAAGTACTTTTTTCCACGACAAATATTCTTGAATCATGAAAAAAGCACTTTTTGCTGCAAAATAACACTTTGTAGAAAACTAACTTGGCCAAATAGGACTTTGTCATGTTCTGCTTTCCCAATGGAATCAAATTACTTAACTAGTCATAACTATTGAGGGGGCATAAGTTCCTTTTAAGCATTATATTCACAAAAATTTGAATGAACAACCACACGGTAACTAACTTTTATACCACTTTGATAGTTTTCAACTAGTGAATACATTTGTAAAATATATCCTAAATAAAATCCGATATATGTCAACTTAGAATCTATTCTGTAGGGACCATTGTGCTCTTTAACAATCTTTCTTTGATTCCATCTTTATGTGTGTTTTCTTTCTTGTGTTTTTAGGTGCTTGATTAGCCACATTTGACCTTTTTTTAGTTGAGGTGCATGGTGTACTATTAATATTTCTATATCTTCATTTTTGAAAGTTTGTCTTGGAAAAACTAGCTCCTCTATTCAAATTACTGGATAACTTTTAGAGCTGCAAAGTTAGTTTAGCATTGAACCGTGATTACATTTATCGCTTTTAATTTGATTTTTGTTCTTTCTTCCCGCCAAAATGTTGCAAGTACGGGTAGCAATCATGTTGCCTTGTATCCTATCAATAATTATAATATTCTTTAAAATATAACTAGATGCAGCAGACATGTTAATTAGTTCAAGTACCACAAAAAGGTCAATTGTGTTAGATTCGAGTCAAAATCCAATTTTGCCATGTAGAATTCTGGATCTCTTGCTAATTTCATGTCATGTTCGAGTTGTGTTTTTTTGTTGTGTCAGATTTTACCATCCTTTGGTCATGTTTGTTTTGACAGAAAAGCTTTTCACCTTCCTTTAATTTCATTTTACAAATGAATAGCAATCCTTACATTAGCGGAAAATGTTCTCCTCCATACAGAGGAAGTTGACTTCCCCTCATGGAGAAAGAATGACATTTTCCTGCACGAGGCGGAAAACATTTTTTGTCATAATGTCATGTCATACATCTTACTTCAATCTCAACTTGATTAAGCGTGAACCTTATATAAACTTACATAATGATATTATTTTCCTTAGCTAAACAAATAAAATTTTTTAACAAAAATAATATTTCTCAGTGAAAATATTTAGAGAAGAAAAATTTTTTGAAAGGAAAATATTTCCCTTGAACCAAATGGAGCCTTTAGTATGAACATGATTGCAAGCATAGAGTTGTGGATTGTGTGCAGGGAATGCTGAACGATGAATTCATTATGGTGGAACAAATCGAAGATGAAGTGAGCAATCCGAATTTCGTTGAGAATATTATCGGCATTTACATATCTGAAACCAAACGGTTTCTGGATATGCTTGGAGATGAACTGTGAGTTCGCCAATTTTCCCCCTTCTCCTCAATGATTCTAAGGATTTTTACTTTTGCTTATACATTTTAATTTATATATATATATATATATATATATATATATATATATATATATATGTATACGTGTATGGTTTATGCAGAGAAAAAAGTTCCCCCAATCTCGATGAAGCTGAAAGGGTGATGCATAAGCTTAGAGGGGGTAGTTCCAGGCAAGTGCTATCTTGTCATGTTGTTTCTTGTCATCCTTGTCAATAACTTGACCATGACGAATCAGGTTTGCCAATGATAAATTTTAAAAGAACATATAACAGGTTCAAATTAGTTAAAATCGTGTCAGTTTTGAGGGGAAAAAAATGAGTAGTTTTCTCTTAGGGCCCTGTTTGTTTAGATGGAAAACATTGTCATAGAAAAATCACTAATAAGGAAATTGTTTTTCTATGTCATGAAAAGGAAAAAAAATTTCCCTCATGGAGCGGAAGGCGTAGTCCTGCATCATATGCTTTAGTTCAATCTCAATTTGGCCAAATATAAATCTCATACAAATTAATAGAATCGATCCATTTTTAGCTAGAAAAATAGAAGTTTTTAAGAAAAAAATGTTTTTAATTGAAAATATTTTTTGAATGGGACATAAGCTTCGGTTGAACCAAATAAATCCGGTGTTTTAATTTTTTTTTCGATCCCTTTTGCTTTTGTTTGCTACTTTTCAATCTAAAATTACGTGTTCTAAAATTCGTGTTTGTATTGATCTTTTATCTCTCTCAACTCTGAACATGAGACTTTGAAAAATTTCAAACATCATCACTTTCATATGCCTAAGGAGCACATTTATGTGTCGCCTTCAATATTAATAATCTCGTATCAGGCTTTGTCAATTCTAACTGCTACGAGATCCCACCTCAGTTTCATACGATATATATTGTTATTATTAGGAAAAAATATTAAAAAGGTATTGAACTATAACCCAAAGTATTTTTTTGGTATTTAACTTTTTAATGGTAAGAGAAAAGCATTGAACTCGGATAGGAATTAATTTAAAATTGAACACCCACATGGGAATTAATTTGGAATTGTATAATGAAAAGAATAAATTTAGCATTCTGCAAATATTAAAAAAGTATTGAACTATACCCCAAGAACTTTCTTTGGCATTTAACTCTTTAATGGTAAAAGAAAAGCATTTTGAACACAAATAGGATTTAATTTGGAATTGAACACCCATATAAGAATTAATTTGGAATTGTACAATAAAAAAGAACAAATTTAGCATTCTATATATATATATATATAATCTATTTTTTTATATAAAAAACTATATTTTATGTATGTTTAAATTAGAGCTATTTACGTAAAATGTTCTTGCACTTCATCCAATTTAGTCGTTTTGCTTTTAATTATATCAACTTAATTCTCGTACAAATTAATAATGTATTTTTTTTAATCGTTTGATCATATTAGATAAATGATCCAATGCAAACCCACCCTTTAGCCTAATTAAACTCACTCGTGACCTGACAGTTAAAAAGTTTTTCACCACCTTGACTTAAATTTTGTAGTAGGACCAAATTAATTAGCCTAAATTCTTTTGTTGATTAACAACTAAATTAAGTCAGCCTAATTTTACTTGTAATCCTAGTTAAAAATTAATTTATCCTAATTAATTTTATTCCTTTTGTAAAATTAATGTCAAGGTGGTGACAAATGTTTTAACGGTCGGGTCACGAGTGAGTTTAATTAGGCTAAAGGGTGGGTCTGCATTGGGTCGTGCATCTAATGTGATCAAAAGATTAAAAAAATATGTTATTAATTTGTACAAGGATTAAATTGATACAATAAAAAACAAAACTAAATTGACCAATTGGAGATCATTTAATGTAAATAGCTCTAATTTAAATATACATAATTATAGTTAGTTATATATATATATATATATCTTTTTTTTTTTTTTTTTTAAACATGGTAAAGACCGGGGGGGGGGGGGGGGGGGGGGGGGGGGGGGGGGGGGATGGGAGTAAATGCCTCAATTAAGAGGCCCACCTTCAAGGCAAGTGGGAATCGAACCCAGGACCTCCCGAATGGGTCCTGGCATTACAAACCACTATGCCAATGCCCTAATGGGCTAGTTATATATATATAATGTTAAATTTATTCTCTTTTATTGTAAAATTCCAAATTAATTATATAGATATTCAATTCCAAATTAATTCCTATATGGGTGTTCAATGTTTTTATTTTTTTAACCATTAAAGAGTTAAATACCGAAAAACAATTTTAGGGTATAGTTCAATACATTTTTAATATTTGCGGAATGCTAAATTTATTCTTTTTATTGTACAATTCCAAATTAATTCTCATGTTAGCGTTCAATTCTAAATTAATTCTCATATGAGTGTTTAATTCTTTTCTTTTATCATTAAAGAGTTGAATACCAAAAAAAATTTTTGGGCTATAGTTCAATACCTTTTTAACATTTTTTTTCCTTATTATTGTTATTATTATTAATTTTTTAAAAGTTGGTAAGGAGTGGTGGAGGGCATTTTGCCATTCGATTACGGGTGGCATCTTTGGTCCCCGTGATCAACACTAGACCAAGTTGTGCATGTGTATAGTTGCATTGCAGTGATGTGCTCTATTATCTTCAGCATGGGAGCAGCAAAAGTGGTGATGCATATTGATGAAATGCTGGACCAGATCTATAAAAGGGACCTTGATGGGTAAAGTTCTAGTTGAATTATCTTTTTTTTTTAATTCTTATTTCCATGATTTATCTTTCAAGAAAATAAAGAAAGAGAAATCAAGATCATAGAAACAATGGGTGTGAATAACTGCGGGTAAAATTCTGAAACAGAGTCCAAGCTGCTTATGAAAGAGCCAAGGCAGGGTATAATGCCCTCAAGGACAGGTTTGAACCCTATGCTGAGGTCCGTCTCTTCTCCCTTCATTTTCTAATCCATGTTACAGATATTTATGTGTGGAAATAAATAATATCCCGGTATACAATCCGAACCAAATACCACTACAATAACGAGAAATATATGGACTAAAAGAGAAAAGAAACAATCGACACAATGATTTACGTGGAAACCCCTTTACAATCGAAAGTGGAGAAAAACACGGGCGAAGATCGGAGCTTTTATTATTGAATCAAAAGAAAAATTACAATATCTCTCTCACACTCAAATTTATTGGTGGCGGTGCCGCTCAAGGGAAATACCTCACTTTAGAATTTGGATACCTAATGACGTAACCCTACGTCCATATTTATAGGCGCTGGGAAAACGCGGTTCCCGATCGAGCGGTACTTCACCGATCGATCGGCTTGCTCACTGGAGGCGTCATGCTTTTACATAACTTTCCCGATCGATCGAGCTCCACCCCGATCGATCGGCCTCCTCACGGCTTATCTTCTTTAAATATTAAGTAATTTTGAGACATTTTCCTAACAAATCTCCACCTTGGCTCAAAATTAACATCAACAATAAATAACTTCACCTTCTCCACAAACGCCCCCTCAACCGGGGCTAACACACATCAAACTGAAAGACCCACCAAATTCGAGCAATGCTCAAACTTGCTCCTTGGTAGAACCTTAGTGAACATGTCAGCTGGATTGTCTTCAGTCCTAATCTTCTTCAACTCCACCTTCTGCTCGTCAATCAGATCTCTAATAAAATGATGCTTCACATCTATTTTCTTCGTTCTATCATGATGTGACATCTGATCTTTCGCTAGGTGAATGGCGGACTGACTATCACAGTAGACTCTAACCGTGCTCTGCTCGACACTGATTTCACTGATCAAACCTTTGAACCAGACGGCTTCTTTGAATGCTTCTGTGACTGCCATATACTCGGCCTCGGTAGTAGACTGTGCTGTAACAGGCTGTAAATACGCTCTCCAACTGATAGCTATGTCACCTAAACAAAACACATACCCTGATGTGGACTTCCTCTTATCTAGGTCTCCACCATAATCAGAATCTACATACCCAACCAAGCAACACTTACTTTTCCCATATTCCAAACACAAATCAGAAGTTCCACGAAGATACCTGAGAATCCATTTCATTGCATGCCAATGCTCTTGACCCGGATTCGCTATGTACCTACTAACTCTGCTAACTGCAAAAGCAATATCTGGACGCGTACAAACTATTGCATACATAATATTGCCCGCTGCACTAGAATAGGGAATCTGAGACATGTACCTGACATCTTCCTCAGTCTGAGGCGAATCTAATGCTGAGAGTCTGAAGTGAGCTGCTAAGAGTGTGCTAACTGGATTAGCATCCTTCATATGAAACCTGTCTAACACCTTCTCAATATACTTCTCCTGAGACAAGTATAGTTTTCCGGCTTTTCGGTCTCTACGAATCTCCATGCCTAAGATCTTCTTAGCTGCTCCAAGATCTTTCATCTCAAACTCACTGTTCAACATAGATTTCAAGTCATCAACATCCTTCATGTCTCGTGCTGACTGTAGCTTTTAGCTACCAAACGTGCCTTGTATCTTGCATCCTCAACTCCAGGAATGCCTTCTTTTCTTTTAAAGACCCATTTGCAACCTATCAGTCTTTTCCCTGTTTGAGGCTTCACCAGTTCCCAAGTATGATTATTATGAAGAGACTGCATCTCTTGTTTCATAGCAACGAGCCACTTCTCAGCATCTAATCTCGATACAGCCTCTGAATAAGAAGTCGGCTCACTGTCATCTAATGACTCAGCAGTAGTGAGGGCATAAGCAATCATCTCCTCATACCCATATCTCTTAGGAGGCCTGATCTGACACCTCGGTCTACCACCAACTATAGTATTATTCTCCATCTGCTGACCTGTTTCTGCATTATCAGTAACAACATCAGAAACTCGTACCTGAGGTGCTGGAATACTTTATAGTTGAACGACCTGCTGATCTGACTGTATCTCTGTAACATCAGGTGTCTCAACCTGAACTGTATCACTGTCAATGGAGGGTGTGTGTGGCAGATGTAGTAGAGCAGACTCATCAAAGGTAACATCTCTACTAGTCAGAAACTTCTGAGCACTGGGATCCCACAACCTATATCCCTTCACACCTGACGAATAACCTAGAAAGGTGCATTTCTTGGCCCTAGGCTCCAGCTTTCCATCATTCACATATGCATATGCAGGACAACCAAAAACTTTAATCTGAGAATAATCAGAAGGAGAACCAGACCATACCTCTTCAGGTGTCTTCATTTGCAATGAAGAATGCGGTGTCTTGTTCACAAGATAGCAAGCCATGCTAACTGCTTCTGCCCACCATTCTCTTTTCAAACCTGCATTTGAAAGCATACATCAAGCCTTTTCAAGTAACGTCCTGTTTAATCTTTCAGCCATTCCATTTTGCTGAGGTTGACCTGTACATATCTTGTGTCTGACTATACCCTGATCTTCACAAAATCTAGTGAAGTCACCTTCAACAAACTCAAGACCATTATCAGTCCTCAACCGGCTTCCCTGTCTGTTTTTCAGGCAGAATCTTCCATTTCTTGAAGATATCATAAACTTCGTTTTTCTGCTTCAGAAAATAGACCCAAACTTTATGCGAATAAACATCAGTAAACGTTGGAAGGTACCTGGACCCACCTTTAGAAGCCACTATGGAAGGTCTCCGCATATCAGAATGTATGTAATCTAACGTTCCCTTTGTCTGATGCATTGCTAACTTGAAGCTGACTCTTTTCTGCTTCCCATAAATACAGTGCTCACAGAATTCCATCAGTTCTGTTGACTGACCACAAAGCAGTCCCCTCTTACTCAGTTCAGACAATGCCTTGTCACCAATGTGACCCATTCTCATGTGCCACAGTTTTGTGATTTCTGCATCTGTCATAGCAGACGTGGAAACAGCAACTGAACCTGTTACGGTTGTACCTGCAAGCTCATACAAAGTACCAACCCTATTTCCTGTCATCACGACTAAAGCACCTTTATTGACCCGCATGACTCCACCTTCAGCAGTGTACTTATACCCACTAGACTCAATGGTATCTAGAGAAATCAAGTTCTTCTTTAAGTCTGGGACGTGACGTACATCACTCAAGGTTCTAATAGCCCCATCAAACATTCTCACACGGACTGTCACAATCTCCACTACCTTACAAGCAGCATCGTTACCCATCAAGACAACTCCATCCTGTATAGACTTATACGTGGAGACCAGTCTCTATTTGGAGTAACGTGATATGAACAACTCAAATTTATGACCCACTATCCTTGGGCCTAGATTGAGAATCAACAACTAATAGAAACTCCCCATCACTATCATCCTCTATAACACTAGCCTCAGCGGACTTGTCTTTGCCCTGGTCACTCCTGTTACCCTCTTTCAATTTATTTTTGTACTTGTAACAGTCTTTCTTTATGTGCCCTTTCTTGTGACAATAATGGCACGACATGTTCTTATGTCTAGATTTAGAGCTAGACTTTTTCCCACCATTGGATCCCCTATGTTCTGGTCTACCTCTCACATGCAAACCACTACCTGAGTCATTCACCGAGTTAGATAACTCCCTATCTACCCGTTATTTACTCACAAGGTTTCTTTTCACCTTATCAACAGTAATGGTCGGCCTACCCGCGTATATCATGCTTTCTACGAAGCCCTTATACGAATTATAGAGCGAACACAGTAATAACATAGCTTGATCCTCGTCTTGAGGGACATCATCCAATTCTTTCAATTCTTGTATAATAGAGGTAAACTCGCTAAGATGGTTTTTAAGAGATGTACCTTCTGTCATACGGAAAGTGAATAGCTGTCGCTTCACTGCGAGTTTGTTGGAGACTGACTTGTGGCAAAACATGTCTAATAATTTCTCCCATAATTCCTTTGCGGTTTCCAACTCCAATGCCTCTGACAGAACATCATCAGCCAAACACATTTGAATCGCCGTGAGAGCCTTATCATCCATCTCTTCCCATTGTGCCTCGGTCATAGTCTCGGGTTTCTTCTCTTTCCCCTCCAGTGCTTTCTTCAAGCCGTTCTGAGTTAGGAGTCCTTTCACACAGACTTGCCATAAGCTGAAGCTTCCCTGACCATTGAACTTCTCTACCTTGGTCTTAATACCTGATGCCATTGTAGCAATTCGAATAACCAGGCTCTGATACCAGTTTGTGAGGAAATAAACAATATCCCGGTATGCAATCCGAATCAAATACCACGACAATAACGAGAAATATATGGACTAAAAGAGAAAAGAAACAATCGACGCAATGATTTACGTGGAAACCCCTTTACAATCGAAAGGGGAGAAAACCACGGGCGAAGATCGAAGTTTTTATTATTGAATCAAAAGAAGAATTACAATATCTTTCTCACACCACATTTATAGGTGCTGGGAAAACGCTGTTCCCGATCGATCGGGGTCCTGATCGATCAGTACTTCACTGATCAGTCGGCTTGCTCACTGGAGGCGTCATGCTTTTACGTAACTTTCCCGATCGATCGAGCTCCACCCCGATCGATCGGCCTCCTCACGGCTTCTCTTCTTTAAATACCAAGTAATTTTGAGACATTTTCCTAACAATTTAAATATTAGCTTTCCAAAAAGATATTTAAATATAAATCCGACCCCAGAATCTGGGTTAAGCCAAAATATATGGTCCATGATTGGGCTGAAGCTGTTACTATTTGTACGGGTGTTCATTAGTCCAAACTCGGATGAGACCAGAGAACAGTGATCTCTAACGGAGGATTGGACCACATAATGTTTAGTCGAATTGGTCTTTTAGACCAAACTAGCCAGTTTAGTCTGGATACAGATTTGAATAGGCATTTGCATTACTCAAAATTCAGACTCTATTGGTCTAAAATGAAGACCAGTAAATGTCCACACCAATGCTTGAGGAGTAGACTGAGAAGTAACTAGTTAGGCTTTGTCAACATCAACCCTCCAATGCCTCAAAGAAGCTCCCGCCAAGGCAGGCTCTGAAAAGGGTAAGATGTACCCGGCTTGACCCTTTTAGGGTCCCGCCATTTTGGAAGGGGCCCCAACTAGCTAGGCTTTTTCCTTGACCAAAAAATTAGGTCCATTCTAGGTGTTCGGTCTAGAACTAAACTATTTGACCTAGTCTTCACCATTAGTTGGACCTACGCCATTCTTCAATTTAATTAGATCAAGTTCAAACAAGGAGTAAATGACATGTTGGAATTGTTAAAATGGTGTGTGCTAAAACCCAAACGAGTCTACTTCAAGACTTTGGCATTAGGGCCTGTTTAACGAAGTTGTAAAAAAGTTGTTTCTTTTCAGAAGCAATTTTTTAAGAACGCTTTTTTAAAATGTACTTTTAATAAGGATATTTTTGTTTGAAATATTTTTAGTTTTTCTCCAAGTTTTGTTTTACAAGATATTCACTATTTTTTTGCTTGTGCTTTTATTTAAAAACACTTTTCGTTCTAGGCCAAACACACTTAGTGTTTTCTTCCGAATAAGCACTTTGGCCAAACAATGCCTGGAGTAACTGTAAGGAATACCTCATGTGGGTGGGCCCAAATATTGCATTTGAAAGCAACCACCTCCTGAAAGCCTCACTGATGACACTTGCTGTCCTAGCTACATCAGGATCTGATTCCTTATCATAGTTACCACTCTTTGACACGAAACCATTCATTTAGAGTTAGTTTACAATTTTAAAAATCTTCGGTTCGATTTATAAGCACTTAACCCCTAATTTTAAACCGATTACAGATCCTTCGGATACTGAGGATGAGAGAAGAAGAGGAGGTAGCTGACAACAACGACGACGAGACAGAAAGTGTGGATAGCAATGACGTTAATTAGGAGGGCTGAGTAATGTAATAAAACTTGACATTTTACCCATCAGCTTTATGATAACACCAGTTTTACCAGGCCAAAAAAAGAGTATAATTAAAGTTGCGTGTGATGCTGCTGGTCCAACTGGAAACCTATTAACGTTGAGCTGAAGAGTTACTTTAACCGAGTTTCCTATGGCTTCCGAGGCTACTCTAATCTAATGGAGTTTTATGAACTCCGATGAGCTTAAGGCAATGTTTGTTTCACACATGAATTAGTTTCTTATGAAAAGTTGTAGTTCTTAGGAATTCAATTCTCCCGTGTCGACTTTGCGGCAAATGTGTATTTGTGTTTAGTTGTCAGGATGAGAAATTGAACATTCTAGGAACTCGAACTTACCTAACCTCTCCGAGATAAGTCAATTCCTATGTAACAAAGGAATTGAAACTTACAAAGTTTTAAGGAATTCTTACTTTCCATATTATGTCGATTTCTTAATAACCAAACAAGAGGACAGATATTCGCTTTCCATGAACTTAAAATTCTTGAGCTACTTTATGTTAAACAAACAACTTCTAAATGTTCGAAATAAGAAAATAAGGCAGAAACTTGATTGTAAAATCCTAAACCAGAGGACGCCAAAGTTGTAAAGTAGTTCAAGATTTCATGTACTTCGGAGCAGACTTAAGCACACCAGAAGAAGCAGAAGAGGCAGGATTAAGAGCTTTTCTGATCTTGAAAACATTCCAAGCAGTGCCTGCAGTGTGTCCCACCGTCGCCAGCACCTCCCCTGTCGCCTCCCCGGCATTTTCTCCGTACCTGTAATACCCAGTCTTGAAATTCAACTATGATGAGGGAGTTCATTACAGTACGATCATGTAGCGTTCTTGTGGTTTAAGCCTAATTGCTATAATATTTGGGGGCGTTATAGTACCTATACAAATTCATGTTTCAAAGTTCAACTTTTTAAGTAATTAATAAGTTATTATATGCTATAAATAAATAATCTCGTAATTTTAACCTCAAAACAAAACATATCGGAAGAAAATTACCTGTTGGAGACCATCCGAACTGCAGCAGCAGAGGTGGCGCCAAGAGCTTGTTTCTGTGCAGCTTCTGCTGCGTTCATAATCTTATCTGTACATGTTGTACCAATAAGTATCTTGACATCATGTCAGAAAATGACGCCCATTCATTAAATTTTAGACTAAAAAATTATTTCACTAAATCGATGGACTAAAAATATTAGTTCACTAAAACCTCAACATACTATAGTATAAGTAACCTAATATAAGTAATACCGAAGGGCCTGAACTTTTGGAATAACTGATTTGTGATTAACTATAGGAGAAAAAATAAAAAGAAAACACATACCGACAGCATCAAGGGAAGCCAAGAGGACCTCGCCGGGCATCATGGAGAAAAATGCTTTCCCGGGTTTGGATCGGACCACCGGGCCCATGATGGATCCGGTGGCCACCCCTACCGCGTTCAACATCCCTTTGCTCATTTTCTCCGTCATCATTGACAATTTTTTTGCCCTATATAATATGTATTGAGTATTCAAATTATATGCAATTTATGTATGTGTATAGTGTTGCAATGCGACAAAGGGAATATATATACATATATACCGTTTGATGCTTTGATTAAGGGCATTTTGCTTTTTGGGATCGGAGTTGTAGTTGGTATTATTGCTTTTGCGAGCGCTATTTTTCTCTTCTGCTGCACGACTTAGAACTGTTTCTCCTCCTTTTTGCACCTTTGTTTTCATTTCATATTGAGCAATATTATGAGTACATTTAAATGGCAATATCATTTTTTTTTTGAACAAAAAAAGGAAAAATCATTTGATTATATATACATATAGATATATATAAGGAGGAAATAACAAATTCAAAGGCTATGTTTAGTTGAAATAATTTTCAATCATCACTGATTAGTAAAATTTTTCTATTTAAAATATTTTCAATCATACATTTTTTGACTAAAAACTTATATTATACTAGTTCACAAAAATAATTTCATTTTTATAAATTTGTACATGTTTATACTTAGCCAAGTTTATGTAAAAGTGAGACATATGACCCGAGTTCATAATAGAAAATATATGCCATTCCATGAAGAAAAATGGCTTTTCCTTTTCACGAGCAAAAATCAATTTCATCTCAATGGAGGAAATTATTTTTCATAAGCAGTGATTCCTACAAATTTATATTTACATATACTAGGAACGAAAAAGATTAAGCTTTCCCTCAAAACAAACTAATCTCAAACAACAATTACATACAACAACAACAACAACAAACCCAGTGCGTCGAGGGCTCCCGCATATGCAAGGTCTGGGGGGTGGGATGTACGCAACCTTATCCTAAAAAGAGGCTGTGTTCGAGGACCCCCAACAACAGTACATAGATAGAAAGCAACAACAAACCTGGTTAGTATAAGCATTGCCGCAAATGAAGATCCCCTTAACAATATGGCCTGTACCTCCTGCAATAGCCTTAGCCAGAACCCCTTTATAATCCTCTATTTTTGGTGCAAATTCTTTCCAATCTATTTCATTTCTCTTCCTCAAATTATTAGGCCATGAAAAGCAACATTTCTCCTTCAAAAACAAGTCCAAAGACCCTAACTTTCCCTCATTTTGCTCATGGAAACTCACCCCATAACTTAACGGGCGCCCTTCTTTTATCGGTATACTGAGCAGATAATTCAGGCCATTCAGTTTCACCACTGGCTCATCTTTAGTTAAGGGCCATTGAAAATCCTCCCCCACTTTGATAATAGTGGCTAAGGGGAGGTTTTCTGCCTCGTCTGATACCTGTAAGACTGAGAAACTTCCCCTTGCAAGCTCGACTGCCTCGCCTTCTTCAATCAAGTTTAGGGTGCATCCCGGAATTTGTAACAAAGTTTCATGTTTCGGGTTTTCTGGTTTTCGGTTTTCTGTAAGGGATGGTGGCTCATGAGGGGAATAAGGGGGTGATCTTGTACTATAACTTCCACTGCAGCAGTTCATCAGTATTTGCTAGTTGTTCGGTTTTTGGTTTAACTAGAGAGAAGAGTGCATAGATGTGTGAGGGTTGCCAGGGAATGTATGAAGAGAATTGATTTAGTTGATGAAACTTTAAAGTACGGAGAGATTCCGTTTGGTGTAATAGGTAAGATATGTTGTAATATGAAGATTATGAATTTAAATCTGAAAAATAATATTTTTATGGTAACATTATGTACGTTTTAGTCTCTTTTCGGATCCAACTTTAATGAGAAGCTTTATGTACATAAGTTACAGTGACTTACAGTATGGTATATAGAATTTTTAGGTGGAAAATTATACAAATTATGATATTATAAATGATTGATACATGAACTTTGGATTCAAGAATGTCTAAATTACCCTAAAGCAATGGTGACATTATTTTTTAGTTTATAAACTTTGTTTTTTCTTTAGTTCCGTGGTTATGGTGAATTAATTTTTGAGTAATTGTTGTTAATTTCTTGACAATTTATAAAAAGGTGACATCGAATAACATAAAGGTGAATGATAATGTATGCCAAAAAGTAAATAAAAAACACCAAATGGTGACTTCACATGCCGAAAATTTGATCTGATAAGTAAATGTTGGACTAAAAATTATTTCAATTTAATTTGTTGACTAAAAAAATTAAATAAAATATTTATGAACTAAAAAACTAATTTGGAAAACCTTAAGTATTAAAGTGTAATTAGTCCTAAAATTCATAGTAAAAATTATCATCATTCCCATATACGAAAATTTTATAGTTCAATGTTTAATTTTGATTTTTTGAAAAGTAGAGGTTTTGAAAATATTTTCTAAAAAGCAATGCAAGAGTACTTCTGTTCTTCATAAGTAATTGATTTAATATCATTTTTGAAAATTTGATTATTCTATATTACGTATATTAATATTTCCTCGGATACAGCCTCTCTTAAGGGTAACACCTTGAATGGGTAAGGCTGCGTAAATCCTCCCCCCAGACCCTGCATTTGTGGGAGCCATTGAGGCACTAAGTCGGTTGTTGTTGTTGTACGTATATTAATATTACATATAATTAAATAAATTTTTTTTGAGTATATTTAACATTTCCTTTTGTAAAAAACTTTATTCTGCAGGCATGGAATAACTTTGAAACAAGGAATTAATGCTTTCGGCCAAAAAGAGGATGAAAAATTGACTTTGGGTGACTCCAAACCAATAGTGTAACCAAGGAATCCAAAGTTGTAGGGTTTCAAGTGGCCTTTTGTTCTCCTCAACTTTGATTTTTTAGTTATGCTCTTGAGATATCGGTATAATTTGATACGATATGATGCTAAAATTTGAATAAAATATGTAATTATTTGTTGTGTGTCTTCCGGCTTGTAGTTAAATTATCGAAAAAATATGTAATTATTTTAAAAGTTGACGTAATAAGACATTAATTGTGACATGAGTATTACAATTTACCGATCCTTTTGCAAATTAAATTGATTATTATGTTTTGATTTTTCTTTGATATAGGTGGCTTTATAAGTCACATTATATCTGTCTATTAGTGATAGGGGTCTTGTTTTAAGATAAAGTTTCTGGAAGTGGTACTCGAAACTAGGGATTGAATCCTGATTTGAAATGAATATTACTGTTTACCCGTCCTTTTTGCAAATGAAATTGATACTGTCTTATCCTTTTGCATGCTGAGAAAGCTTGTGGTGACTAATTGAGGTACACAAATATTGACTCGGGCACTTCAATTAAACAAACTTTGGACTTGTCATGATAAAAGAAACCTATTTGCAATGGAAGTATGTTGAAGAAAAGGAATAAGAAGAGCATAATTTTTACTATATATTTAAGAAAGACATGTTCCAAAAAAAGAGCAAGGACATTAATTTTATCACGGTTATTACATCATTTGCCACGTCATCTTTTCGGTTATCTACATGTAGTTATAATAAGAAGTTTATACTCATATCTACATGGCTGCACCACTGCAAATACTTGACAATAATAACAAGTTTGTTAAAAATTCATAGTAATCCCAAGCACCAAGAATCATACTCTTGCGGCTTCAAACATAATCAAATTTCATAAGCTTTGAATATCTTTTTTAAATAAAAATACACAAGAACCTCCGAAATCTTCAAATATCAAAAACGAGATAACACAAACTTTACAATGACAATACCTCCCCATCTCAACTGTCACAAATCAAACTACATAACAATATCTGTTTCCAATCACCAAAAAATACAAAAAATAGGGGGGGAAAAAAGTACAGAATCATGCTGGTACAAGTTGCAAAATCAGCCGATGAGTCGACTGAGAGGAATTGGAAAAATGGGCAATTCTGGAGCAAAAATCAATCAATGAAGAATGGCTGAATGATCTGGGTGAATTCACCCAAAGAATGATGAAGAATTCGATCAATCCTTTCTGGCTTTTTACCATTGTTGTTAAGGTGGAGAATTGAACCAAGAATTCTCTATCTTCATCATCAATCGAATCAGTGTTTGCGATGAGGAGTTGATCTAGAGATCGTATTTCTTGGGTTGGTGCCATTGTAGTAAAGTTCTTGCTAAAGAACTGATAAATGAGGCTCTTGGAGAACTTCCCTTTTTTCCATACAAGTGCTTTCCACTCAGGTCTGTGTATTTTGGCCCAATTTCTTTCCCTCTATCAATCTGCACCCAAAAGTATATTGACAACAAATAACAAAAAGCTTCATAACTCAAGAACTGTGCCTAGAAAGAAATCTCAGATTGATTTTGGTGAAGTAGAAGAGATGATGATCCAATGTGTGGCCTCGGTGTTACGTACCTTAAATTAACTACGCTAAATTGAAGTACAAACTAAGAATAACAGGAATAATACTTTCATTGATGATCAATTTAAGCTACATTCACCCCTTATTTATAGAAAAGTAAGGCTTATCAAATCAATCTTGAAGGATAAGATGACATAAGTCAATCACTGAATCAACCAAACAAGGGAAAAATATTCATTAAGAAGAGATCTTGAGGGAAATTAGCCGGTATAATATTTTAAAATATCTTTATATTATTGGGAATTTAACACTCAGGTTAATCAGTAAGGAGTACAACCGCATATATTAACCTCAAGGGATTGGTTCAACTAGTACGGCATTTAGACTTGGGCTCTCGAAAAGCGTCAGGTTACGGATTCGAATCCCGATACAACTAGTCCAACATACCCTAATATGCATAAGAACACTTCGGAATGAATTGTGTATTCAATTCCGGGATTAGTAGAGGTGTGTGTAACCTAGAGTGAACACCCCGGTTATCCAAAAAACCTGTATATATCTAACCCTTTCTGTACAGCCAATTCTAATAAGAGCCTTGTGCAGTAGGATCCCTTAAAAGAAATTACCAGAGCAAACCAAGATAGTAGTGTAGGGCCTACTTGGTACGATGTTCTTCCTATATTTTTCTATTTTGAGAAACTAAAAACCAGGGTTTTAGAAACTGTTTTCTTTTTAATTTTTGGTTTTTCGTCTTTGTTTCAGTCGATTTAGGAAAAATAAAATAATAAACCAAAAACCAGAAAAAGTTAGTTCCAAAATATGGTATTTAGTTTCTTAAAAATCAACAACTACAAAGCGAAAATGATACCAAACATGCCCGTAGTGGGATTGGATTGCCAAGGCAGCTAAGCCGGATAATTTCTACTTAGAAAAAGGAAAAAAATGAAAGTAGCATACCTTGCTGATCTTCCCGTCCCTGAGGTAATATCTAATGCCAGACCAATTAATAGATTGTGCAAAGTGAGACCGTATCGCGGAAACGGGATATAAGAAATTATCCACCAGCATTGCAAGAAACACCTGCTCAAGAACCCATCACTTCATAATCAAATGTCATGAATCTATACATGGATTTATGTATTGAGATTTGCCACCAATTAATTGAACATTACTAATCGACTAATGATTTGAGTATAAAGATAAGGGAATTTATCACTTAGATATCCAAGGTTTGACCATTTATAGTCTAGGTACTTGACATTTTAATACATACGATTAAGTATCATGACGTATGAAAATTATATTACCTAGGTACTTTATATCAGAATCTGATGAATATTTGCAAAATAAAATCAATTTTCAACAGGAAATGTTGATGTTAGGCATGATGAAGATAATATATATGAGTTATGTCGATGTTTTTTTGTGGAGATCTGGTAAATTATGAGAAAATCCACCGGATTATCACAAAACATACATGTATATTGTTGCAATAATTTGTCAAGTCAACATTTGTTGACAAAAAATCATAAGATTATGACAAAGAGCACCTATATATTGTAAGATGTTCTAATACATATATATTTCCTGATTTGCTATTCAGAGTACCAAGATTAAGGACATGTTTAGAATTGCTTATTTCAAGGAAAAAAGTGCTTTTTTTAGAAAAAATACTTTTATGAGATTTGAGGATATTTGGCAACTGTGAAAAAGCATTTTTTATTAAAAGCAGAAGCTGTTTTTATGCTTTTAGGCAGAAGCAGAAATTTGGTGCTTCTCCTTTTAAACATAAGTAGAAGCAAAAACTAAATTGAAAAAATTTATTTTAGGTACCCTGAAATATGTTAATATATTTATAAAATAATTTATATATTTCACAAATAGTTTATATATTTTAAAAATATATTAAATACAAAAAAATATTTTAATAATTAATAATATATTTATGATATTTAGAAAATATTTTAATACACTAAAAATTATTTTAAATATTTAAGAAATATTTATATATTTAGAAAATATTTTAAATAATAAAAAATATTTTAAAAATTTAGAATGGTTCATGGGTGAATTTTTTCAACTACAAAAGACTTCTGTTAGTGTTATTTCTGGTAATTTTATAGAAAAAAACACTTTTTTTAACATTGGCCAAACATTCAAAATACTACCGTAAGCACTTCTTTACTAGTTGGCCAAACAAAAACTGCTCATTTGAAATAGCACTTTTACAAGAAGGGCTTCTGAAAAAAGTAGTTTTTTTATAGCAATCCCAAACAAGCCCTAATTCACAACTCTTTAAAATCACATGGCAAAGATGTTCTGATGATTGCACAGACGGTGGGTGAGCGGTGAGAGAAACTTACAAGGCACCAATTGTAAGAAGCGAGTGATAAAGGTGCTGCTTCGGGCGACAACATGTTGCATAAATGAACTTCAACCTTTGTCAAATTCCACATGGAAAGTAACTCCAGAGTGGTGCAAATGGCCAAGAAGCACACCATTAGCAACCCTGTAAACGAACCGTAATTGCATCTGAGTGCAGAAAACCCAACTAATATGCAGCATAGAAATAATCGCAATAATACTGAAAAAAATTTCAGTTCTCAATTGAATAGCAGGCTACTTAACTGAGACTAGATTCTGACATATCTCCTTACTTGAACAACCATTTTTAAACCGATTATCGTTAGTTCGACTTGGAGTAGTACATCTCATTACTGCTTGCACTAGTGTCTCTAGGTGTCTTGACTTCCTTTGGGCGCACATTTTGGCGCACTTATTTGCTTATATGTGTACTTGAGCACTTGTGCACACACGTGCGGACTATTTGCTTGCAGTTACCTGCCATTCAGTTTTGCTCATAGTGCTTGGCTTGTGCTATATACTGCCTTATACTGCTCTAATACTATGTTGCTCTCATGCTTCTAGGCATCCATGATGACACATTTTACAGGTTGGGGGTCCTCGGAAACAGCCTCCCTTCAAGATAGCACCCTAAAGGGGGAAGGCTGCATACATCCACCCCACGACCCTGCGTATGCGGGAGCCCTTGTGGTACTGGGACTGTTGTTGTTGTTGTATTGTTAGTTCGACTTAATACCTCAGCAAGGATGCAAATGAGTTGAGATAGCTCACAAGGTGGCTTGTTATACAGCTCGAAACACTTGGCTCATTCTAAGTATGAGCAAAGCCGAGCCCAAGCTTGGCAAAGAATGGCTTGTGAGCCTCAATGAGGCAATCTTGATAAAAATTATGAGCCCAACAGTGACCAATAGAGTTAAGCTCTAGCCCAACCAAGCCCAAATGAGCAAAAGGTGGCTTTAGCTCAGAGCCTGCCAGTTAGGTCTGAATTCAACCAGACCGGGCTGCGCTTGTGCTTAGTCTCTGACTTGACAAGCTTCGAGCCGATCCCCAACTTAGCAAAATATTGGCGAGTGAAGCCCAAATATGAATGAGCTCAGCCTCCGGTCAGCTTGTTTACTCTCTAATCTCAACAATCTTGAGTGTTGACTAGTCAGTAAACATTAGGACCTACCAAACAAGAAAAGGAAATATGCTACTACCAGATTTAAGAGTTTCTTCCTCAATTGAATGCTCTTTAAACTGCATCCGAAGTGCAGCTGCGACATGGATCACAGCCATCAAATACGGTGCCACGAATCCCCATGATAGATAACAGTGGGTACTAAATAATGCTCGGTTCATGATCCAATTAACCTTCGAAACATAAGATTCCAGAACAAAAGTTTGCTTTCTCAGGTAATTCCAGTACCTAAATTACAAATGGATAATGTCGAAATCCCCCATCAGATCATAAATGATGCACATAAACACATGAAGATAAAAGCAAAAAAAATATATGGCCGCGGACCTTGAGAAAGTAAGATCACTTGCAAGCGGATGAGGAAAGACAGCAACTGGTGGAGATGTGATAAGCTTTTTGTAATCTCCTGAAAGGAGCATTTAAGTCAGTTACTGCAACTGCACGGTATCCCTCCGTGCTTCCTCCACTTCGCAAGAAGCACAAAACTAGCTCATAACACAATACATGTAAGGTTTTTCTTTTCAGATAGTTACAATTCATGTAGTTATCCCGGTCAAATCATGATAACATAAGAGAAAATTATGCTCTGTTGGAGGCGTTCACCTAAACTAGCCTTGACACCCCAGATACCAAAAGAAAAACATTATGCTTTGCGATGGCACCAAAACAAGTGCGGACGATGGAACAATTCAATATAGATGATGAGTGTTAAGGGAAGAAAATTGAGTGAGGGCGTTTTGTGAATGTATTTTCTCAAATGCATGTGAGCATGGGATTTTGAGGTGTATAGAGTTTTGGTTACAACTAGAGATTGTAAATTCAAAAATTCACAATGGAAATTTGATGTCTGATTGGGTCCGTGATTTTTTCCCTCTAGTTCGAGACGATTTCCACATAAAATTCAGTTGGTAGTTTAGTTTTGATTTTCACCTCCAATGTGTGTGTGTGTGTGACTTTTCCTAACAGACCCTACAATCCTAAATTGCATCAAAAAGATTTTGCAAAAGCTGAGACAAAAACACAGAACATATGAAAATCAACTAATACAAAGCATGAGATTCGTGTTAAAACAGTCGAGGGAATGTGAAAATAACAGTTACAGAGCATGTCACCAGCTATAGCTGCAAGAGTCATATCGTCAGAATATCCGCCATCTCTAAGTCCAGAGACAACACCATAGTTGTCCTGTCTGAAATCATCAGCATGCATCTGAAAACAAAGATAAGTCAGACAATTGAAAGTCCAAGCTGCAAATTCAGAACTTAGAGGATACGTATACTTGCCATCATACACCCTCCCCACAAGAAAAATGTTTTGCCACCTGTTGCAAACCCCATCGAGCAGGGCTGTTAAATAGTAGACATATCATTAGTTGAAGGATATAGCGCCGGTTGAATAAAAATGACAAACAACAGAGACATCAATGGAAAATGGTAAAAACTGCTTGACACTTCCGCTTGAGTAGCTTTCCACGAAATTGGGCTAGTCACAATTTAAATATGACCTATAAAAAACACAAAGCTATAGATTGCACAATGTCGCCAACTTGCAAAACCGAAAAAATTACTGAAGAAAGCATCAATGCATCTCCACACTGAATCGTTTAACCCAAACAAAAGAAAGAGGGGGCATGATATAAATTAAGTTGCTATTACGCATGGTAGTTGAGGTTCTGAAATACCTTTGAACCAAACACAGAATTCACCAAAAGGTCCATCAAGTTCTTTTTACAAGAAAAAAGTTGTTTTAAGAGAGAATGTAACATGGACAAGATATACTAAAAAAAAAAGAAGCAAAATTTTGAATCCACAAGCTAGAAAATAAAGCCCTTCAGTTCTTTGCTAATCAACTAAGGGCGTATTAGCAAAGCGCCCAAAAATTTTTTCAGAGGCTATTTCTACATTTTCTCATAAGAAATTTATGACCATATATCAGTCTCCAAAAGTTCTTGTGTTTCTTTCCAACCAAGTTTACCAAAAGTATTGCAATGTCAATAATCAAGAAATTAATTTAGTATATTTCTTCTTCGCTGTTCTGCACAATTGAATCCAAAGTATTACAGTGCTCAGGGACACCCACATACGTCAAAAAAGTGAAACACATACACCATAAATCCAAAGCTGTAGGACACAGTAAAAATGGTAATATGTTTCCTAACCCAGGAGCAAATAGTTTTGAAGGATGAAAAAAAAACATGGGTTGGACAACGTTTCTTCTACCCCACAAACATCACACAAGAAAGGGGAAAAAACTGCCAGTTTGATGACACTAATAGTAACCTAGATGAATCAATTCGGTGGCACTATCGCTCAAATAAGGCTGTAAAAAGTGCCATCCTTCAATCTATTCATTAGAAGAGATTGCACGATTTTTCTTTGAAAGCATTGCCTGAATTCCCCAATAACACCTTCACCAAAACCGCCACTCATCCCCGTGGTACCTATCTTCCAACACCCATCCAGCATTTTTGAGCAAAAACACCAATTTCAAGATTTCACGGAAGAAAATGGTAAAGCATGTTACAAGCACGTTAAAAGCTTCAGATAATGTAAAGTTGTTAACAGGTGAAACATAAATGAACCAAAACTGCAATGTTGGTACCATGTGATATTCGTAGATGCAGTAACTTCCTAAGCTCCCAGAAGGTAAATCCAGAGGGTATCCTGTTTGAATAAATATCTGCACCAGATTGATAGACAAAACGCTAATCATCATTACAGGAACCAAGCACTGAACCAAATGTTCAATGACGAGAAAACAAAAATTGAATTCAGCATAATCATCAAGTGGTTGTACGATGAGAGCACCTCAGGATTCTTTTCCATTTCAGCAGTAAGAGCACCAATGGTTCCAGGGTGCAGCCTAACATCATCATCTAGAAATAATATATACTTGCTATCTTTATGCATCTTCTCTGCTCCAACCTGAGAGTTGGCCACAATCATCCACATTACTGGATTCCATATCAGCACTAGAAATATGAGAAGCTTATTTCATCTCACGCCTTCAATCTCACGCAAGTATCTTATGTGCCTTTCAATTAAGACTGTAGTTTAGACAAATATTGCAGGAAACATTTATGCTAACTAATTACAAATAACCAAGCCGTACGTATACCCTGTCTGAGATGTAAACATGCATTTACGCCGCAGAATTCTGCAGGGCCCAGTGTTCCCGAGTTTCCAATTATATCAAGCAGCATTATCTTGTCTTGGTTCTGAAGTAAAATTTCTTAACAACTCCACCCCTGTTTAATTGAAAGCCAAATGGATTGCGCCTGGATCTGATTAGGGAGGGGGATCACCTAGAAGTTGACAATGCTCAGCCCTTACAGGACGCCAAATGAAAGAATGCAGCATAAGGACACATTTGCAGATCCGACTCACAAAGAGGAAAGAGGTGAGGTCAAGTCAAACAAGAATACATACACATTCATCAAAATTGGCTTACATGTTTTACAGAAACCTTACAAATGTAAAATTGCATACCAGCTGATTATGAATTTTCTGACTACAAGTAGTTGAATAACCTGCTACAATAACCTTAGCTTCAACATGATCCTACCAAATAAACCACATCAAAAGTCAGTCTAAAATCAAAAGTGTCTCAAAATGATAGACCAAAATAAGATAAACCAAACTAAAATATTACGTGGTCAAACAAAAATACTAAGACTATTTGAAAGTCGATGCTTCAACTGTAAAGCTGGCTACCTTCAACAGTGGCAATGCAGATAGCAAGAGAACAAAGAAAATAATAATAATTGCACATACTCAGGGGTATAGCTATTAAGCCACCCTCAATCCACCAACGACGTATGCCCAGTCACTGTATGATAAAAATATGAGGACCTAAGGAATGTTGTATACCTGATAATCTTTTATCAACCTAGATACAGCGTGGTAAGCTGGGTCCTCGGTGCTTTCCACAACAAAAAGGAATTCTAGACGACCGCCATAAAGAGATGTAATCTGCATTCATTTCATCACAAAGGATTGTGAATGACACTTGCTAACCATCAAACCTCCTGCAATTGAAGTTGAACAGCGTATTGGGAGGAGGGAAGCTACAATTGGAGTTACAAAATCATATTCTAGACAAAAGCCTTGCAAACTGTAAACATCAATTTAATCATGGCATGATTCAAAAAGAATCTTACATAAAACGAAGAAAGAAAGAATGACAGAAAGGAAGAAGAAAACTCTGACAGGGGACACAAGCAGTTTCTTGTGACAACGAGCTATAATACAAACATTGGAAACGATTGATCGTCCAAAGGCCTTACCTGACTTCTCCAGTTGCGCAAATTGTGCTCCCCAAACCCCTTTAAGGGCATAACGACTGTCACTCTGGGTAAATTGACCTGTTTAGAATGCTCAAGATCATTAATGTCATGAAAAAGAAAGGCGAAGCTATTGCCACATTTCACGCTGTCCTTGATTCTCTTGATCTCTCTGTTTCTGAAATTAAAAAAAATGGAAGAATATGAGCTTGTATTGTATGTTAAACACGCCAAAATATCATTCATAGGATAGTCAACTTAGATAGTGTTGTCGTTGGAAAATCCAACTTAGCGAGCTCCCTGATTTGAATCTCAATACCTAACATATGCAGCAAAGGCCCACCCCAGAGCAAGAGCTAAGCAGATTACACATCCCTGCAACACAAGCAAAGAAATCACTATTTTTCACTGAAGCTAGCGACAAGTAATCAAGTACAACCACACAAGGAAATGTAATAAAATGACTCCGTAACCAAGTAAGAAGGTAGATTTTTTTTTTCTCCTTAGAGAGGAAGGGAGGGCCGGGTGTTTCCAACACATAAATGCCTTACATAACGGCCAGCCACATAAGACTAACTCAATATTGGGTATTTACCATTACGTTGTGTCCAAGGAAGAAACAGATTTTAATTTTCACTCAAGTTAAAATTTGCTCTAGATATATTTACATCTTAAAATCTATCAAATGAGTGTTGAAGCTAGTGATATATTTTTGCAACCATTAGGCCTAAAAGCAACTTAAATTCCCTCATTTGATTCTATGCATAAATATTGCTTGTATTCTTCCTGTCTATGCCCGAATGGAATGAACAAAGAATTAAGTTAAATAGCCGTCAACAACCCATTTATGCTAGCTAATCAAACCCAACTGCTTGAATCTTCCGTTCACACTCACCGACCAAGAACACACCGTGTGATCTTTATCTTGGAATATTATCTCCCATAATCACAGGACAAACCCCTAGAGAGACCACTATAAGACCCCAACAGGAAAATTGATTATGGTAAATGTTATTGCCAAGGAAAAATAGTAATGTCGTAGCAACTTTATGAAAATTTGTGGTTATTATTTACTACAAGTCATATCATTACTCTGACAATAACATTTTTTGCTTTAGCAATAACACCCTGTTAGTATAATACCTACAGAGGACTAGAAGACACCTAAATACCGAAAATACTTCTCCATTTCTAGCAAAATACAATGTTTAAGTACCTAACCACCTCGACGGCTCAGAGTCCTAACTTGTTCAAATGTCAAATTTGATTGGGACTAACACTCTAGGTCAATTAATGAAAGAAATAGTACAGCAAATTCAACAACAAACAACAAAAACAAACCTAGTGCCTCGAAGGGAACCCGCCAAAACAGGGTATGGGGAGGGTGAGAGGTACAACAAATTCACTAATGCAAATTCTAGAACATGTTTTCCCCTATAGGAAGCTTCATTAATCAATTTAACCACCATATAAATCACATTAAAGACAGTATTCTAATTTGTAATTAGAGTAAAAAAAATGATATCAAATCGAGAGTTATTTACACTGTTGGTCCCTTATATTTTTAAGTTTGTTTAAATTGGTACCTTATCTTTTCTTTTATTTAAATTAGTCCATAATATTTGTAACTTTGTCAAATTGGTTCTCTACCTTTTCTTTTGTTCAGAATAATCCCTAATATTTCAATTTTTGACAAAAGTGGTCCACATCTAGCAACCAAAATGAGGTAATTTTAAAAAAAAGGAGGAACCCACATCTAGTAACCAAAACTAGGAACTAATATTATATAAAATAAAACATAAAAAACCATTTTGAAGAAGAAAAAAAGATGAGGAACCAATTTGAACAAATTTACAAACATTAGGGACCATTTTCAAAAAAAAAAAAAAGACGAGGGACCAATTTGAACAAACTTGTTAAGGAACTAAATATCCCAAAAGCTTAAGTTGATGGAGGGAGGCCTAATAATGGTTTTATACACTAATATGACCTCTCATGATAGTGAACATTTCCACCCATACATTGTGCTTGCATATGTCAATATTTAGTATGTGGGCTTTTAGGACTCAAACTCCTGACCTCAATAAGGCTCTTGTCCCCTATAAAGAACCAACCATTCCAAAAGTTTAAGTTAATAGGTCAATGCTAATTAATAGTTTTATGCTCTAAAAACATACAAACATTAGGAATCAACGGTGTTAAAAACTCCATGAAATTACAATCCACAACACAAAATCTATTGTCCGCCATAAAATCAGAAAAGAAGAATCAAAACAGAGATCCAAAATAACAAAAAAAGAAACCTGGATCTGAACAAAAATGGCGAGAGGCGTAGTGCAAGCAGTACTGGCGGTGAAGAGGAAAGAATCGAAGGAATCCAAAGCCGCCATTGTTGATGAAGAGAGAGAAATGGAGCTCCAGAAAACGAGGTAGAATTTGGCGCCAATGTATTTCTCTTCACACACTCTCTCTCTCTCTCTCAGATCCCCATGAAAAAGGAGAGAGAGAAAGAGAGAGGATGAGAGAGAGAGAGAGAGAAGGGGAGAAAGTAGAAAACGGAGAGACCGCCCATTTTTATAATTTAGAGAGAGAGAGAGAGAGAGATGGCTACTGTTTTTACCACCCAGTCAAAATTGCTATAATTACTCCCAATAATATATCTACTTAACTGGATATTAACAAATATAATATAAAAATGGTTAATTTTATAATATATTTTTTATCTTTTTTTTGGTAAAAATAATTTTATCAGTACTTATTGCCGATATAATTAAGATATATTTTTTCGATAATGTTATTTACATCATAATATTTTTTTAATGAGTAACTTGGTAATTCAGTAAACCCCGGCCGAGTTATTTATACTGGTGGTCCCTCGTGTTGCTAATTTTATTCAAATTGGTCAGTCTTTTATCTTTTTTTTTGTTCAAAATGATCCCTCATATTTTTTTTACCTAATTTTGATTACAATGTGAGGGACTAGTTATGTCATAAAATAAAACATGAGGGATTATTTTGAATAAAATAAAATATAAAGGACTAATTCGAACAAAGCAAAATATAAGGAACTAATTTGAACAAATTTAAAAATATAAGGGACTAATTGTGTAAATAACTCAACCCTGGCTCATGCAAATATCCGCACATTATATGAGCCAATTAAGTCAAGAATTCTTCAGGGAGAGGTTCAACAGGAGAATCGAACTCCAAACCTTTTACAACACTTTATCCCATCACTTGTCTTCTGCCACTGAGTTAAGGTCCTTATGTGTTATTGACATGACAACATTATTAATGACGAAGCAACTTGTGAAATATTATGGCTATTATTTAGTATAAGTCATATTATTACTCTAATAATAATAATTATTATCTTAATGTTAACAATAATCTCTTTTTTTTTTACCTCATTTAGCATTTTGGTTAAATTTATATTGTCCATTTTTGCTCCACACATTTCGGACAATAATATATATATATACATATATATAATAATAATAATAATAATAATAATAACTATCTTTGATATTCTCATACCAGAGAAATACATATAATTTAGTATGATATGTCATGGAACCATTTGTCCCAAAAGTTTAAGTTGACGAGTGAGGGTTTAGAAATAGTTTTATACTCTGACATGCCCCCTCACACAAATGCCCATTTGGGCTTGAAACGTGGATAGTGCACAGGCTCACCTTATACCTTGTGTTTAAATTGTTTTAATATTGAAAGTGGGAGCTATAGAGATTCGAACTCGTAACCTCTTAGTCAACAAGGCTTTGATACCATATCAAGGAACCATCTTTTCCAAAAGCTTAAGCTAATAGGTGAAAGCTCGGGATTGATTTTATACTCTAACATGATACACTAAATTCTTAAGCTCAAATTTTAAAAAAAATAGTACAAATTTTAATTTATGAGTATATGAATTATTATATAAGTAATAATTGTAAAACAAATATTATTTTTCTTAAGGAATGAGTTTTTAATTTATTTTAAATATAAAAGCAAATAGAAATAATAAAAAGTAAATTTCATCCATTATTCTACTAACAACGGTTAGTATTTATCTACATGCTAATTCTTATACGATAATAAGGAATTTTTATTAATTATTCTGTGATATCTGCCTTATAATTTAGAATGTTTTGTAACGTATATTAACAATTTGTTTCCTTAACAAGAAAATATAGCAGTAAATGCATAAAACGAATTATTATTCATCATAGTGAATATTTATTTATTTATAAAAATAAAAATAAAAATAAAAAGTAAATATAAATATAAATAAATAATTAAATTTCTTCGTTCATTATTCTAAGGAAAAAGTTCAACATTTACCAACAAAGAATTATATACTTAACATCATAATCGACATTTAATAAATTCATATTTTAAAATTTTATTTATTTTGGATACATAAAATATACAAACAAGCAAGCATTGATCCTACTAGAATTCCAAAGTTAAGCGTGCTTAGATGAAGGTAGTATCAAAATGGGTGACTTCCTGAGAAGTCCTTGTGTTGCACCCCTAAGCTTAGGGGTTCTCGTAAACAGCATCTCTTCAGCGTAGCACCCTGAAGAAGGAAAGCTACATACATCTCTCTCTCCAAACTCTGCTTAGACGGGAGCCCTTAAAGCACTAGAAATATATACATAAAATATTTTGAAACATTTTTCCTAATATTTGCCCTAAATTAATTTGGGCAAATAAGGAAGAGACCGTTACTTAACGTTCGGATGTAGTAGTAGTAAGAGAATTAAGGATCTGGAAGCACGTGCCGAGAAAGCAGTGGCACGTGCGCAGAAAGGCAGTCACAAATGATCTGCCTTGTTATAATTTCCTCGTGGGCGGGGAGTAATGCAAAGATATGCTGGCTTTTGGATGCGAATCCTTTTTTTATATTATATTTACAAAAAATTAAAAATTATAAGTTTATCGAACTAGTTCACTCATTAAAATTTTGGAATACAGTTTTGTTTACACCTATATAGGAACCTTATATATTGACTATGTAAGACGTAAGACTCGATAAAATTTAACGAGGCTTAAGGTTCATATTCTACCACTAAATGTGAACAATTCATTCAGGTTACCCTTTGGATGTATAGATCAAATTTACTAGGTCAAAAACTCGTAAGTCAGCGGTGTGGATTAGTGCAGTCCAAAATTTAGTTGAACTCGATAGAAAAAGGAACTTTACAGTGCCAGTGCAACTTGTTTGTGACTTTCTTTGATCGACATAATTTAAAGTTATTTAAAAAACTTGGTGATATAAACAAATAAAGGTTTGCCTGTTCAAGCTCAAGCCGTGAAAAAAAATGTTTTTTTAGGATACTTTTTACAGAAACACTTTCATAAAAAGCGCTTTCAATAAGGATAGTACACTTGTCTAAAAAATTTTTTAGTCTTTTTGCATCTACTTTAAAAGAAAAATATTTTTCCGCTTCTATTTAAAAAGCAAAAAAATAGGTTCTACTTCTATTTTAAAACGTTTTTTACTTTTTCCTTAAAAAAAACATTACATTTTTCAAGAAAAAAAGTGCGGCCAGGGCACAAGTGGGATTGTAATGCAGGGGTGCGCAGTATGGTACAATACAAAGTGCAAATGGTCCAGCAGCACATGCTTAGAGGCACTTGTCTTTCATGGCTTTATACACTGTCCTCATGAAAGTGTCCCCATCAATTATGGAGCAACTTCTATATATAAAGCTCTAAGACAGCTTGCTCGACCCAAAAGACCATTTTCTAAACTGATTGTCACAGGTGGATAACTAGACTCTGTTTACGCGGGAGCCTTTCAGGCACTGAGACTGTTGTTGTTGTTGTCACAGATGGATAAGGTCCCTTCAACCATGGAAGTCCAATACGCCCGAGTCTGGGTTAATATCTAACCTAAGAATTGAGTTCTCCCAAGATGAAAGCTGCTCGTATGGCTAAGTTCGACCCATTTGGAAGATTGTCCAGAAAGGGTCAGGCCGCCCGAAACTATCAAGACTCCTGTTTAGGTAAGTCAAGCATGTGTTTGTCATTGCGCCCACTTAATTCTACGTCTATAAGCACACCTCTCGGCACACATGTAAAAGAATTCATTCTCAAGGTTCTCTTTCTCCCTCTCTGTGGTTATACTTCTCTCTCTAAAATACAAACACTGACTTTAGTTTGTCTTCCCTCTGTTGGTTCGCATATCATCAGACAGTCATTGCATCGACAAACATTTAGACGATATACAAGTCAATAATTGATGAAATACAATCTGAATGTAGACCAGTTTGTAGGGATAGCAGACAAGCAAGCAACTACAGAAGGGCATCAAAACCAGAGCTCGAACTAATATACCAACATTTTCAAACCCCAAAAACCAAAACAAGACCCCAGTCTTCAACTTTTTTCTCTAGAAACGTCCAAGCCTTAGCTGTACTACTCAATCTATCAGTTGCTTGATTCACTACGAATGGACTCGAAACATGTTTTGATTTATTCAGGTTTTTGCAACAAGATATACACGAAAAAGTCGAGACAATTTAGAAAAACTGCCTGCCTAATAATGAAGAGATGTGGAGCATGTGATTAGGAGCAAATTATATGGTAATATATTTGGATATATTGGTCCACCAAGGTGACAGAATCACACCAACTCTACCTAATTGTTTCTCCCCTTTTGTTTAATTTGCTAGTTTGTGAAATTTATGTGGGCCTCACACACCTGGCCTATAGAGTTGGCATGTATGAAGTCCTTGTATGAGTCCAGATGGAGTAACCTACTAAACTTTTATATTCATCTCTTCTGTCTCACAACTTCAGTATGGGACAACTAAACTATCTCAAGTAAAGTTCTCAACAGAATTCAACTGCAAATTCCCTTTCTATTCAGTCTCAATCATTATACCGTGTTATCTTTTCTAATAATTAAAATCGATGCTTTGCTGCAATAAAAATCCAGTATTTGCAAGTCAGACAAAGTTCACAAGACCCATAAGATCTAAAAGATTATAAAAATACACAACGTACAGAATTTGAAATATTACTTGAAATTTGGTATGTTGGAGGGAGATGCTCAAAGCAATCATCTTAGAAAATGTTACAAGGGTGACTAGGTGCTTGTTTGGTTGAGCTTCATAAAAGGCAAAAAAAAAAAAAAAAAAAAAAAAAGTGTTTTTTCACAGAAGAAAACATTTTTTTTTTGAGTTTTTCAAGGTATTTGAAACAAAATACAAGAGCGCTTATAGATAAAAGCATAAGTTGTTTTCTGCTTTTAAACATAAGCAAGATAATAGTGCTTCTCCCTTAAAACAAAAGCAGACGTAGAACTAAAAAATTTTAAACAAAAACACTCTCATTCATAATTTGAGAAAAAAATTATCGTAAAAAGTGATTACGAAATAACAATCATTTTCGTAGTATGACTAAATAGGCCCTAAAATTTGAATAATAATTGTCATACATAAAAAGGATTACAAAAGAGAAAAAGATAAAACTTACATTTGAAGGCCACCAAGTCTTGTTTCATGAAATTGAACAAGTCTCACTTCCTTCCAATCAAATGGTGAAGAAGCACACCAGCTGCAACACTAACATTCAAGCTCTCCACAGCCATGAATGACTTGAACTCTTCCCTTTCCTCACCCTTTTCGCCTTCAAATTCTCCAACCGATACATCCAACGCAATGTTTCCTGGTATTCTAACAAGCTCAGTGCAAGCTCGCTCCACCAACGGTCTCAAACCGGCCCCTTCACTCCCCAATACGAGAACTGTGGGTGCATTGGGTGGAACCTCATGTAACGGAATGGCACGTGAAGAAACCGACCCTCCAAGCACCCGCCATCCATTTTGAGCCGAAGATGCCAAAAACTGCATCATATTTTTGCAAGTTCTGACCTCCATGAGCTCAAGTGAACCAGCGCTAGCTTTGCTCACGACCCCACTTAAAGGGGCTGAATTTTTTGCGCATAGTACGACACCTGATGCTCCGAAAAAGTATGAGCATCTTATAATCGCGCCTAGATTTTGTGGGTCGGTAACTTCATCTAAAGCTATCCAGAGAAGGTCTGTATCGTGTTGATCTGAAACTGGGTCTAATTGCTTTATACTCGCCATTTCTAAAGGAGAAGCATCGAGTATAAGGCCCTGATGAGGGCGATTATCAACAATCATATTTAGGTCGTGCTTTGACACTTGCTTTGCGGTCAATCCAATCTTATCGGCTATTGTTAATACCTTTTCGAACCCCTTCTTGTCCTTCTTCTTCTTATTGGTCTTACTCAAATCTAACCCTTCTTGAACATACAACGCGTAGAATTCCCTTCTTCTTGCAGATAACGCAGCCAAAACTGGGCCAACCCCATAAACGCCTTCGCCAACCATCTTTGGAATGCTCGATTCGGTAGCCTCTCTCCATGTCTTTCTAACCCAATTTTCCTGCTTACTCCACACACGTTTTCCTGAACCCTTTTTCAAAGGATCCGATCCAACAAGCTTGTTCTTGATTTTATCCCATCTAGGATCATCAATCTCCTCGTCTTCACCCATTTCTACTTCCACGTTCTCATTCCACTCCTCACCAATTCTTTGCCTATTCTCAGGTGAATCTAGTGTTCTATTCATGCTCCTCTCGTTCCGCAACGAAGAAGCACTGTTTCGTTGGAGAAACTTCTCTGCTGATACCTCCCAACTCGATCGACTAGGCTTTGGATTCGAACCTTTCTCCGATCTCTTCTTCCCCTCAAACTTAGTATCAGCTAACCATGGCAAACTTTTTCCATCTCTAACAAATTCACCATCTTTACTAACATCCTTAGCATATGAACTTGAGAAACTTCTAACTCTTCTCAATTGAGTATTTTGTAAAGCAAATTTCACACAATACCCACAAAAGATTTCCCTATCTCGCCCAAATATGCTAACATATGAGAGATTTCTATGACTATGACTCAATGAATGTATGGGCTTATGCAAAGACCCAGCTGAAGAACTAGGGTTTTTGGAGGGTTTTACACAAAACCCAGGTCCCAAAAATTGGAGTTTTGAAGAGATATGAGATGGGCTAGAGAATTGGGGTTCTACAGAAACCCTAAATGCCATTGAAAAAGCTTGAGATTTTGACAAATTAGAGAACATAGTAATTTGCATAAATCAAATGGGTTTCGATAGGCTTTAAAGAAAATTGAAAGGGAAAGGAAAAAAAAGCCCAAGAAAACGAAAAATATAATGAATTTACCTCGCTAATTTAACATGTATCTTCCAATTTGTAATGCTTGCTGCTTTGAATTCGACATGCTCTCTCTCTCTCTCTAATCTCTTGCTGTTTCAGTCTCTGCACTCGGAAGGCAAACCCTTGAAATGTTCCAGTGGTTGTTCCTAGGCAATTGGAACGCGTCGTTTTAAGGGGATTTTGAGATGCACCTTGCCGTTTTGTGAATGGCGATATGATTATGTAATAAATCTTTTTTTTTTTTTTTTTTGGAATAAAACAAAGCCAGAGGCCAGAATTATATTCCTTGAATACCCCGAGATACAAGAGCATGAAAATGTGTAGGAGATGCCCACCAATTATGAGTACAATTACCAGAGATATGCCCTTTAGCAACAAAATAGACAATCCTATTACAACTTTTAGAGCACCAAACAAAAGCTCAAGATAGGAAAGAAAGCGCAAAAAAACAAATAACCTCAACAATCGCTTGGATCATCCAATCCCCAAGAACTCTCCCATTAACAACATCAATAAGAATCTTACAATCCCACTCAAAAGAAATGCTTCGTCATCCGTGGATCTTAGCAAAGGTGCAAGCCGCCCTCAACGCAAAGGCCTCAGCTTTGAAGTTAGGGTTTTGTTTTTAATTTGTTTAAAGTACCTTGTGATGTATAAATAAAAAATGAAAATTTCTGAAAGTAGTTTTCTTTCAAATAATAAAATTGCTCTCTAATATTTATTTTAACTTTAAGTCAACAAATAAGAGACCCTTTAAACTCATTTTTGACATATTTGATCCATTTATATAATTATATTAGATATTTAAGTTGTATACTATTATAACTATTGACATATTTGTAAGTAGATAAGTTAATATTTAATAAAACAAGTCACCCATATAACTAGATTACTTATTTAATAATTAAATTGGATAAAAATTGAGAGTTGCTAACGAATTTAATATACTGATTAAGTTTAAGTTGACTCTTTTGTAAGATCTCTCAACATAATACGTAAACGAACATAATTCGATACGACACGTTTGACAATAGGAAATTGTAAACCATAAAATGGACGGATAAGATTAGAACAAAACATACCAAAAAACAAACTTTACACCAACTAATGCTATTACCATTCCTCCTCCGCTCACTCTCTCACCACCATCACCACGCTACCGCCGCCGCCGCCGTCCACCATCTCATCCGCCACATGGCCACCACCACTGCAGCCGCCTCCGAACCCATAACGCCAACCACAACCCGCATAGGCTGGATCGGCACCGGCGTCATGGGCCGTTCCATGTGCACCCACCTCCTCTCCGCCGGCTACTCTCTCACCGTCTTCACCCGCACCCTCTCCAAAGCGCAACCCCTCGCCGACCTCGGCGCCTCCATCGCCGCCTCCCCCGCCGCCGTCGCGGCTCAATCCGACGTCGTATTCTCCATCGTGGGTTTCCCCTCCGACGTCCGCTCCGTTCTCCTCGACCCCACCTCTGGCGCCCTCTCCACCTTCCGCCCCGGCGGCATCCTCGTTGACATGACAACCTCAGACCCCTCTTTGGCAGTCGAAATCGCCGCCGCCGCCGAGGCCAAAGGCTGCCATGCCGTTGACGCACCGGTTTCCGGCGGAGACCGTGGCGCGCGGACCGCCTCTCTCTCCATCTTCGCCGGCGGGGACGGCGGCGTAATCGATCGTATCTCCCCTCTTCTCAACCTAATGGGCAAGACCCGTTACATGGGTGGGGCCGGAAAGGGGCAATTCGCGAAGTTAGCGAATCAAATCACAATTGCATCAACAATGGTGGGGTTGATTGAAGGATTAATATTTGCCCATAAAGCGAAATTGGATCTGAGTTTGTTTCTGAATGCGATTTCAACAGGTGCAGCAGGGTCAAAATCGTTAGATTTGTATGGGGAGAGGATATTGAAGAGGGATTTTGAGCCAGGGTTCTTTGTGAATCATTTCATAAAGGATTTGGGGATTTGTTTGAAGGAATGTGAGAAGATGGGGATAGCTTTGCCGGGGTTGGCACTGGCGCAGCAGCTTTATCTGTCGCTGAAGGCTCATGGGGAGGGTGCTTTGGGGACGCAGGCGCTGGTTTTGGCTCTTGAGAGGCTCAACAATGTCTCACTTGATTCTGTACCGCGTTCTTCTTCTTCGGCTAGTTAAGAACTTTACATGTGAGTATGGTTAAATTGTCCTATATTAGAGTTGTGAGAGAAGAAATCAACGTATAAGTTTGATGGACTACTACACTTAATGACAGTTAATTTTCATAATGGAATCCTATTTGAACTTATATGTGGACCTCATGTATTTGTGAGTAGGGCAAAATTTTACACCTTTGAATGTGTGGATTTTGGTTAACTTTTGAGCTAATGTGGGTGACTGAATTATGTGGTCTTATGTCTTGTTTCTGGGATGTATAGTGTTGTGAACATCGTTTCGGAATAAGAGGTTCTGGTTCGAATTTCCTAGTCTCAAACCCGGATTACCTATGAAAAAAAGCAGAGACGTACCGGTATTGATGGGTTCGCATCTTACATAATAGATGGAAGATAGATCACTGTTTTATCTAATGTTGAACTTTTTATGTCTTAGCGTCTAGCTGAGTTCATGTGACATAGGGCAAACTCGATGTCTTCGTGATTTTAGTTCTAAAAATGCCGTACGCTCTCATCATCTCTCCATCTGTTAATAGCTTCATGGCTATTATCACTACCAGAAAGTGCGTACTGCCTAGCCATTGCTCGTTCCTTATGGGCCTGGATCAAACTCTTCTTTTGAGCGTGATTGGATCATAAGACCACTCAACTGATCTCATTCAGATAAGATTGTTGTTTTATCTAGTCTCTGGTTTCTTTAGTATGTAATTCTGCTATGGAACCAACTATTCCGAACTTCTATTGTTGGGTGGAAACTCATTAATAGTTTTATATTTTAACACATATGTCACGCACCAGTTGGACTTCATGCATAGATAGATAATGCATTTAGCTATCTAAAATTTTCTGTTAAAGTTATTGTTAGAGTATAAAGCTAATCCTGGGCCTTCACCCATCAATTTAAGCTTTTGGGATAGATGATTTTTTGACACGGTATTAAAGCGTTGTGACCAAGAGGTCACGAGGTCGAATCTCAACAACCCCCGCTATCAATATTAAAAATAATTTAAGCACAAGGTATGAGGTGGGCCTGTACATTATTCACACTTCAAGTCCAAATAGACATTTGCTTGAGGGGCATGTTAGAGTATAAAACCAATCCTGAACCTTCACCCATCAGGTTAAGCTTTTGTGATAGATGGTTCTTTGACAGTTATGTTAATATTACGAGTAGGGGACTGTCAAGGCTTGAATTGAAGATGTTCTTCCTTTACACGACCAACACGAACTCCACACAATCTGCGTAGGAAAGCCTCATTCCCTAACCAATGTAACCCTATATAGCCATCCCTAATGCTCTAACTCTATATCTAGATAGTTGTCAAGTGATTCCATGTGAACCCTTTCACCCTTTTCATGGTAAAAGTAACGAATAGGTAGCGTCGAGCCACGTTCAGAAAGTAACAACTAAATTGGCATAACTAAAAGTTTAAAAACTAAATTAACATTATAAAAAAGTATATATAATAATCTATAAGATGGTACGACAATAATAGTTGTCTTTTCATTCAACCTTTTTACAAGTACGAGGTTTACGCACTTTCTAAAAAGTACCTATGATCTGCTACGTAGCGCTTTGTGACACAGTGCTATGACTTGACAACGAGGATTTGGTTTTGAGTCTGGAGCTGATCCATCTGGTCCAAACAAGAAGCCCCAATACCACAATGTTATCCAAATAATGCAAGCAATAGCATCCAACAACATTAATTAAGACTCCGTTTAGTTTAGTAGAAAACATTTTTCTTTTGGGAATCTTTTTCATAAAAAATTTTCAACTAAAAATAGATTTTTCTTAAAAAACCCCCCTTTTAGCTAAAAAAATTGATTATATTCTACCAAGTTAAGATTGAAGTGAAGTATATGACATTTCTCCCCTATCAAGGAAAAAGTTTTCCCTTTTTGTTTAAGGAAATTCAATTTCCGTCCAATGGAGAAAAACATTTTCTATATTTGTGGTGGTAGTTGTTGGAAATGTGTGCAAAGAATCAAAAGAATTGAAATGGAAAACGTTCTCTATGAAAACAAACGGAGCCTAAGATTGACAAACAAAAACGAGGCAATAGTACCTGCGATCACATTGGTGCAGATGAAACCATGGCATTCATCCATCAAGTTCAGCAGGAGTAGGTACAACTGGAAGAAGAAAGTTACCAAACGGGGAATCAAAGATTCTGTAGCTTCCAGTGGCACCGTCTCGTTGCGCTTGTGCTACTGCATAATTCTTTGCCTGTTGAATGTTATTATGTACAAATGCAGCTTGTGCTCCTGTAGCCTGCATAGTTCGCGTTCCACCCATGAGATCTATCTCAGTGTAGTTACTTCGACTCTTTATTTCATTCTGAAGTATGTGTTGGATAAGGGTGTTGGTGTATGAGACTTACTCGTCTCACCTTTGGACACATTTTTTTTTCTTTTTGGGTAAGTTCACCTTTGGACACATGCCCGAGTCTAACTCTCATATCAAGTTTGGATAACATAGCACCTTTGCTGTATGTGATGGTGGGAAAGGAAATAAAAGAACGACGAAAAATTCAAAGAAAATAAGATACAAGATTTATATGGTCCGATTCTATTAATTTTGCCTACAATATCCTTAGAGTTGCAAAGATTTTAAGCTCTTTATGGGAAGAGTACAGGAGAGGATTCTTCTTTTCTCACATTACAAACTCACAAACCCTTGGGCAGGAATTTATAAAGCTACACAAAACCCTTGTGTAGTGGGCCCAAGACAAGCCCCAAACAGGTGATCCTCCGTTTTATGAAATAGTTTATTACAGAATAAAACTAAGCTTCACATGGAAGACCCGACAACAGCACAAAGAACAAAACGACATGGAAAATAGGAGTTACCACGGTATCGTCATTAGACTTGGCAACTAGATCTTTCTTGATAGTAGGTGGAGAGGTAATCCTGCAGTTAGATACAAAACAGTCATAAACTTATGGCTTATCACATTTGAAGCAATACTATTACTTCCCATGGAATCACATCATTGTTCATGCGTGCATCATAATGACTAACAGTCAATAAAGTTTAGAGTGAGATGTCGAAATAAATTTGAAGCATTGGAGGCTCACCCACCTAAACCTAATTGAAGAGATGACCTTAGATATAGTAAAGTAGCGGGTCAAAATACATGTAGCTGACGGAGCGGTTTAGGATAGAGGAGTATAACGAAGCTAGTTAGCGTCTCTAGGCTTTCATATTTGCCACTGTGGAAGCCTTATTGTTGCTTATTGCTTGCATGCTTTGTTGTTGTTCTATTATTGCTTTATTCTTTCGTTCTTGCTTTTTAGCATTGAAAGGGAAAGGCTACTGTCATGAAACCATCTGTCCTAAAAGTTTAAGCTGATGGGTGAAAGCTCAACATTGGTTTTATACAGGTCGACTTCATCCTTGTGCTTAAATTGTTTCAATTGAAATGGGAGTTGTTAGGATTCGAACTTTTTGGTCAACAAAACTTTGATACCATATAAAAAAACTATTTGTCCTAAAAGCTTAAACTGATGGATGAAGGCTCAAAATTGGCTTTTATACTCTAACACGCTCAATTTCCCCCGACCCTGCTTTGGCGGAAATCCTTGTGACACTGGATTTGTTGCTGCTGCTGGTGGAGGCTCATACATAAAAACCAAAAGCTAGGATCTCTTCTTTGTTTAACAAATTTTGAGCAAGCTTAATTAGAAATAAGTTCTTTTCAAATTTATCCCAATATTTCTGGACCCAACATTCCTTCTTTTTCCCTGATGAATAGATGAGAACCCAAAAGGCACAAAAACTGTAGGACAGGGCCGAAGGCAAGCATCAACTCCGACCGACTTTAGACAAGCTTAAGATCTCTTCTTTATTTATACCAAAGGTCCCTGTACAATTAATTTGTATCAATTTAATTCTTCGGTAAAAATTTATATTAAGTTGGTGGAAGACTTTCAATGCTCAGGTATGGGTGGGTTAAAATTGAGTCATCGATTGGCTTTATATTGATTCATTTGTGTTAAAAATTGCATAGCTTTTTTTTTTTTTTTTTTTGGTGGAATCCAGTTATCGAATAAATTCGGTTCATGCAACAACCCACACATTATATAAACTAGTTAAGTCGAGAGGATAAAAGGACTAATTTATATTGGGACTAAATTGACTCAATAATTAAGTATAAAATTTCTCTTTTTTGTAAGCAACCCTAAATTATAAAATAAAGTAAAATATCGAGAGAGAGAGTACCTGCGCGGTGGCGGGTTGATCTTCCTCCGCTTTAGTTCTGGAGCCATGCTCTCTCTCTCTCTCTCCTCTCCCTCTATATATATGAGCACTTACGGCGAAAGATAATGGGCCAGGCCCATTTGAACATGGGGATTTTTTGAGGCCCAATTTCTGTGTAGAAATTCGGCTCGCTGATTCTGGGCTACTGCCCTTTATACAGCCAGTGCATGGGCCAAACGGCCCAATAACCGTTTTCACACATGGGTTGATTTGAAGGCAAGTGGGCTTGCTTGTAATGGAGGCGACTTCTCAAAAGTAAGAAAAATATCGCCTATATACCGTAATATTTCGATATATATAATAAGGTATCTTGATATAAAAATATTTTATTATTTAGGTATTATAAGACAAAACCGGGTGAATTTTTATCGCAATTTGACCAATTTTCATTGAAAAATGATGATATGGCAATGATTACTAATATTTATATGAGTTATATTATCCGTCCAAAAAAAAAAAAATATGAGTTATATTAGTGTTTTAACAACAATTCAGTGAATTATGATAAAATTGAATAGGTTCTAATAAAAGATATTAGATATTGTTGAAACAATATATCTTGTCAATATTTTTGGGAGAAAATCATCAAATTCTAAGAAACAATACTTATATATTATCAGAATTACGTTCGATGTCTACATTACTTGACTGATATTTTATTGATAAAATTTTTTAAACTTTTGAGTATCTAAGTGGCAAATTTTTTTAAACATCAGGATACCTCACTATATATATTGAAATGTTAGGATACCTAAATAATAGATACTTAAATCTTGGAGTGTCTTTTAATTCAATTGATCGCAAAAAAAGATGCATCAATTAGGGTTGCGATTAGTCACAACTTAAACCAGATCAATTATAAATCTCCAATTAAGGATTTAAGTGTGTTTAGCTAGGAAAGAAAAATGTTTTTAAATAGAAGCAGAAGTTGTCTTTTTGCTTTAAGCAAAAGCGATAGAATAATGATTCTTATTTATCGGAAAATAATGGTTTTTCAAACAAAAATATCCCTAATAAAAGCATTAGTAATTTGACAAAAAGTATTTCTAAAAACAAAAATAGTTTTTCCACATATTAAATATAAAAGTTTAAAGTTTTGGTATAATAAGTTCTTTTTTTGATAAGTAGCACCGGAGTGCCGATACAAGACAGGCAAACTCGAAAAAACGAGGCCTGAAGCTAGCCGAAAGACGACCAAAAAACAAGAACAATAAAAGAAAAAAAAAAAATAACCTCAAACGAAGCAAAAGGAAAACGGAGAGGCAAAGACCCGACAGTTTAAAGTTTTGGTATAATAAGTTCTATACATAATATTAGAGCTTATTTGATCAAACGTTACGAGATTTGGATCCAACAATCCACTCTTTTAATATTAACATAATTTAAGAATAATATGTGAGGTAAACTTATATATTATATATGCAAACTTATTTGATAATTAAAAAGAGAGAAAACTCTCTGTACATAAAGCTTCCAATTATTACTACTATTACGACTATTATTATTTCAACAATATTATATATATATATACAAATAATTGTGTATCCAATAACATATCTCATTATTCTTATTAGCTTAAAAAAGGATTAATTTCTTTTTTTTTATAATTTATTAACTTTGTTTAATTATATTATGAAGCACAAGAACTAAATACTTGAAGAATATTGTTATTATCAAAACAAAAAACTATGGCCTCGTTTGATTGTCACATGAACTATATTCCCGCAGAAAATTGTATTTCATATGAATTTAATTCTCGTGTCAACTTTCCAGGAAGTAAGTAGAAAACGTTTAGTTGCCATGATGTGAAATAAAACTTGGTGAGATTAGTTAAAAACGAAGGAATTATAACTTGCCTAGCTCCCTGTATTCTTGAATTTTAAAGGAATTGAAAATTGTTTAGTAATTCCACTTTCCGTATTCTACCTACTTCCTGCCAACCAAACAAAAGCCAAAATTAGCACTTCTCTTGAATTTTTACTTCCCACATACCAAACAAGGCCTGCAATTATGAGAACAAAGATGTGACATATAGTGAATAATAGCTACAAGTTTTCCGCAATTAGTATTTTTTGCTCAGATAATATCATTACCAAATTTAAAAAGAATATATTAAACAATTTTTATATAGTTTTTTTTATTTTAGAGAATGAATAAAAAAAAAAGAAGAAGAAAAGAGTGGGGACAGGTGTCGAGAGAAAAGGGGCAAAGCAGGATGGAGTAGAAAACGAGGCCCAACGTGCTATAGTTCCTCCTTGGGGAGACATGTCATGCCCTTTGGGGGTATTTTATTTTTATTTTTATCATATTCCAAATATCTTATATTATATTATATGTTATATTATATCATATCTTATGATATCATTTGCCTTTGGTTAATGCCTCATTTTTTGGTCTTGTGGTCTATATTATTGGATGGGATCATAGTTAGTAAAACACTTAAGAGACTATAACATTCAAGTACCGAATCCCGTTAGAACTTCGAAGTTAAGTGTGCTTGGGACAGAGTAGTACCAAAATGGATGACCTCTTGGGAAGTCCTCATGTTGCACTCCTCAGACTGGGGGTTCTCCGACCCTGAAGGGGGAAGGCTGTGTACATCTACCCCCTTTTAGACCCTACTTAGGTGGGAGCCTTTGGGGCTGTTCCTTAATAATTTTTAGTTTCTTTAAGATGTAAAGAGTAAATTATTTAGTCCCCTTAGGTAAGTTCTAAATCCTTTGTTTTGACTACCCTTTCCAAGAAGTTCTATTTCCCATTTTGAAAATCAAACACTTCATACCTATTTCCTGAGAAATTAATATAGAAATTGAATACAACATTTTATAAGAACTCAATTCTAATGCTAACCAAACAAGGTCTTAATTTTTAATTTGTAAAAAAAAAAATGTTGATCAATAAGAAAAAGTTCCTAGAACAATAAAAAAAGCAATATGCTTTTTTGTTTCGATAGGTAGCGAGAGAACTCGCGATACAAAAATTACCATCTCATAATAGGAGACCTGTGAGACACATAATTTAAGAACACCCAAAGACAATCCTACAATGGGTGCTAATGTATTTTTGTTTTGGGGTGTATTGAGTGGTTAATTATGACTTTCATAGGTATTTCTTGTTATTTTTCCTCTCCCGCACTATGTTTACACTTTTTTGGTCTCTTTGTCAAATGCCAGTTTTTGTATCGCGAGTTTTCTTCACTACTTATCGGAAAAAAGTAAGATAAAAAATCCGAATACAACCCTGCAAAAAGCAACCCTCCCGAAAAGCTTCTAATGCAGACGAGAACACTAGAAGCAGAACTATATCATGTCCAGGCAAAACAAAAGCAACTGCAAAGAAGTAAAGCAAGTGAAAATCTGCACCAAACACCCGACCATTTCCAAAAAGAAAAGTAATAGGCTTGTTATATATGACTTATGAGCAACATGAAACGTTAAGAGCAAGAAAGAGTGGGTGTAATTAAATATATATATATATATATATATATAAAGAGTATTAATTTGTAGGTAGATAGGGTTATAGATAAAAAGAGGGTTAAAAATGACCCTAAAAAGTGCCCTTAAGAAGGGCTAAGGGGTCACTGTTACCCTATACATATAACATAACATGCAAAGAAAAATAACTCATCATTCTTCTCACTTGCCTACTTATCTTCACTTATATCATCATTATTATCATATATTAAACCATGTACTTCATAATTGGTGTCCGTAAAAAGGACGAAAGGATATGTTAGAGTATAAAATCATTCTTGGATTTTCATTTATCTGCTTAACCTTTTGGGACAGATGATTTCTTAACAGGGTATCAAAGTCTTGTTGACCAAAAGGTCATGAGTTCGTATGCCAATTGCCCCCACTTTAAGCGTTAAAAAAAATTTAAGTACAAGGTATCAGGTGGCAACGATTTTTGGACCTTTATCTATTAGGTTAAGCTTTTGGGATAGATGATTCTTTGATAGAATCATTCAGGAGATACATAGAGTCAATAAAAGGAACAATGACAGGCGAGAAAACAAAAAGAAAAATTTCAAAAGTTGGTGTGTGCGCTATGAGCAAACCCAGGCAAAAAAAAGGGGCCTAGGTTTGAGCATGGTCCATAACTCAGCTGACTTCGTTATGGATGCAAGATAGGTGAGGCAACCTGGGTCTGGGACTGGCTCTATAGACTAATCTGTAGGGATTCTCCATGCAGCGATGAATGAAAATATTAGAGAATCTAACTAGCGCTTCAAATCGTGGAGTGGCCTTCATTTTTATGGCATCAAGGGTGCATGATCAATTGGGAGATAAATTCTAAAAGATAAGTGCATTTCTAAAGTCTCCAATTATCCTAAAAACTTAAGTTGATAGGTGAACGCCCAGATATGATTTTATGCTCTAACATGCCCCCTCACGTAAATGCCCGTTAAGCTTGAAGTATGTATAATGCTTATATCCACCTTATACCTTTTGTTTAAATTATATTTAAGCCTTTTTTTTGTAACGAGGCATTGGATTGCCCCAACCAACCTCGGCACATGAGGAGGCCCACAATCCCTATGAGCAGGTAAGTCATGAGTATATCCTCAGAGAAAATCAAACTCCTGGCCCTTGGGCGATGACTGCATGGATAGAAAACGCTACCAACTGAGACGCCCTCATGATGAGCAATTTAAGCTGCTAATGATATATTAAATTTATCTTACCTTATAAATAAAATGGTAAAGGTATATAATTGGTATAAATTTTGTGGATTGAGTATGATTATATATATTGCACGTAGGCTGGCATTAGTTTAATTATTTTTGATGGGGTTATATAATAAGTTTGTCAAGATGATTGGCTCGAGGAATTTTGTGCACAACCTTAAACATACAACTTTGGATTAATCATGAATTATTAAAAAAAAAATACTGTTGGAATATGTTAGGTATATGTCTCAAAATTACTTGGCGCATTAAGAAGAAGGGCCGTGAAGACCCCGATCGATTGGGAATGTTACGTAAACAAGGGACGCTTACAAAGAGGCGGCCGATCGATCGGGCCCCCCCGATTGATCGGGAAACAGGTTTACGCCCTTCTATAAATACGGACGTAGGGTACGTCTCAAAGCATCCAAAAGCATATGTGAGGTATTTCCCTATTGCGGCGACGCAACCAATAAAGTTGAGTGTGAGAGAGAATCTTTGTAATTCGTCTTCTTCTTTTGTTCAATAATAAAAGCTCCGATCTTCGCCCGTGGTTTTCTCCCCTTTCGATTGTAAAGGGGTTTCCACGTAAATCGCTGTGTCTATTGTTTCGTTTCTCTTTTAGTCCAATTGTTTCTCGTTATTGTCATGGTATTTGATTCGATTGAGATCCGAGTATATTGTTTAATTTCTGCACAAATTGGTATCAGAGCTTGGTTCTTCGAATTGATACAATGGCATCAGGTATCAAAACCGAGGTTGAGAAATTCAATAGTCAGGGAAGCTTTAGCTTATGGCAAGTCCGTGTGAAAGGACTCCTGACTCAGAACGGCTTGAAGAAAGCACTGGAGGGGAAAGAGAAGAAACCAGAAACGTTGACCGAGGCACAATGGGAAGAGTTGGATGAGAAGGCTCTCACGGCTATACAGATGTGTTTGGCTGACGATGTTTTGTCAGAGGTATTGGAGATTAAAACCGCACAGGAGTTATGGGAGAAATTGTTAGACATGTTTTGCCACAAGTCAGTCTCCAACAAACTCGCAGTGAAACGGCGGTTGTACACTTTTCGTATGGCAGAAGGTACATCTCTTAAAAACCATCTTAGCGAATTTACCTCAATTATTCATGAATTAAAGGCTTTGGATGATGTCCCTAAGGACGAGGATCAAGCTATGATATTACTGTGTTCGCTCTCTAATGCGTATAAGGGCTTCGTAGAAAGCATGATATACGGGGTTAGGCCAACTATTACTATTGATGAAGTAAAAAGAAACCTAGTGAGTAAAGAACGGGTAGATAAGGAATTATCTGACTCGGTGAATGACTCGGGTAGTGGCTTACATGTGAGAGGTCGATCAGATCATAGGGGATCCAATGGTGGGAATAAGTCTAGGTCCAAATCTAGACATAAGAACCTGTCGTGTCACTATTGTCACAAGAAAGGACACATAAAGAAAGACTGTTACAAATATAAGAATAAATCAAAAGAGGGTAACAGGGGTGACCAGGGTCGAGACAAGTCTGCTGAGGCTAGTGTTGTAGAGGAGGATAGTGAAGGGGAGTTTCTATTAGTTGCTGATTCTCAGTCGAGGTCCATAGATAAGTGGGTCATGGATTCGGGTTGTTCGTTTCATGTTACACAAAACAGAGACTGGTTCTCCACATATAAGTCTATACAAGGTGGGGTTGTCTTGATGAGTAATGATGCTGCTTGTAAGGTAGTGGGTGTTGGAACAGTCCGTCTGAGAATGTATAATGGAACTATTAGAACCTTTAGTGATGTTCGTCACGTCCCGGATTTGAAAAAGAACTTGATTTCTCTAGGTACCCTAGAGTCTAATGGGTACAAGTACATTGCTGAAGGTGGAGTCATGCGGGTCAATAAGGGTGCGTTAATTGTGATGAAAGGAAATAGGGTTAGTACTTTGTACGAGCTTGCAGGTACAACCATGACAGGTGCAGTTGCAGTTTCCACATCTGCTATGACAGATGCAGAGATCACAAGACTATGACACATGAGAATGGGTCATATTGGTGACAAAGCATTGTCTGAGCTGAGTAAGAGGGGACTTCTTTGTGGTCAGTCAACAGGACTGATGGAATTCTGTGAGGACTGTATTTATGGGAAGCAGAAGAGAGTCAGCTTCAAGGCAGCAGTGCATCAAACCAAAGGAACGTTAGACTATATACATTCTGATCTGTGGGGACCTTCCAGGGTGGCTTCTAAAGGTGGGTCCAGGTATCTTCTAACGTTCACTGATGACTACTCACGCAAAGTTTGGGTCTATTTTCTTAAGCAGAAAAATGAAGTGTATGATATCTTCAAGAAGTGGAAAGTTCTGCTTGAAAAACAGACAGGGAAGCCGATCAAGAGGTTGAGGACTGATAATGGTCTTGAGTTTGTCGAAGGGGACTTCACTAAATTTTGTGAAGATCAGGGCATAGTCAAACACAGGACATGTACAGGTCGACCTCAGCAAAATGGAGTGGCTGAAAGGTTAAACAGGACGTTACTTAAGAAGGCTCGTTGTATGCTTTCAAATGCAGGTTTAAAGAGAGAATGGTGGGCAGAAGCAGTTAGCATGGCTTGCTACCTTGTGAACAAGACACCGCATTCTTTATTACAGATGAAGACTCCTGAAGAGGTATGGTCTGATTCAACTTCTGATTATTCTCAGATCAAAGTTTTTGGTTGTCCTGCATATGCATATGTTAATGATGGAAAGCTGGAGCCTAGGGCCAAGAAGTGCATCTTTCTTGGTTATACGTCAGGTGTGAAGGGATATAGATTGTGGGATCCATGTGTTCAGAAGTTTCTGACGAGTAAAGATGTTACTTTCGATGAGTCTGCTCTACTTAATCCGCCACACACACCCTCCATTGACAGAGATAATGTTCAGGTTGAGACACCTGATAATATAGAGATACAGTCAGATCAGCAGGTTGTTCAGCTAGAGAGTATTCCCGCACCTCAAGTACGGGTTTCTAATGTTGTTACTGATAATGCAGAAACAGGTCAGCAGGTGGAGAATATTACTATGGCTGGTGGTAGACCGAGGTGATAGATCAGGCCTCCTAAGAGATATGGGTATGAGGAGATAATTGCCTATGCCCTCTCTACTGCTGAAATGTTAGATGACAGTGAGCCGACTTCGTATACAGAGGCTGTATCGAGATTAGATGCTGAGAAGTGGCCCGTTGATATGAATGAAGAGATGTTGTTTCTTCATAAGAATCAGACTTGGGAACTGGTGAAGCCTCCTACAGGGAAAAGACTGGTTGGATGCAAATGGGTTTTCAAGAGAAAAGAGGGCATTCCTGGAGTGGAAGATGCGAGATCCAAGGCACGTTTGGTAGCTAAAGGCTACAGTCAGGTACAAGGTGTTGATTTTCATGATATTTTCTCACCTGTAGTTAGACACACTTCGATTCGTGCATTATTGTCTTTGGTTGCCATGCATGATTTTGAACTTGAACAATTGGATGTCAAAACCGCATTCTTGCATGGTGAACTAGAAGAGAGTATCTTTATGCATTAGCCCGAGGGTTTTGTTGTTGAAGGAAAAGAAGATCATGTGTGTTTGCTTAGAAGGTCTTTATATGGTTTAAAGCAATCTCCTAGACAGTGGTATAGGAGATTTGATCAGTTCATGACAAGTCATGATTACATCAGGAGTAAGTACGACAGTTGTGTGTACTTCAGAAAGACAGATTCAGGCTTTGTTTACTTGCTTTTGTACGTTGATGATATGTTAATTGCAGCACGAGATATGAAAGATATCGATGATTTGAAATCAATGCTGAAGAGTGAATTTGAGATGAAGGATCTTGGAGTAGATAAGAAGATATTAGGCATGGAAATTCATAGAGGCCGAGAAGCTGAAAAATTATACTTGTCTCAGGAGAAGTATATTGAGAAGGTGTTAGACAGATTTTACATGAAGGATGCTAACCTGGTTAGCACGCCCTTAGCAGCTCATTTCAGACTCTCAGAGTTAGATTCGCCTCAGACTGAGGAGGACGTCAGGTACATGTCTCAGATTCCTTATTCTAGTGTAGTGGGCAGTATAATGTATGCGATGGTTTGCACGCGTCCAGATATTGCTTTTGCTGTGAGCAGAGTTAGCAGGTACATGGCGAATCCCGGCAGAGAACATTGGCATGCAGTAAAGTGGATTCTCAGGTATCTTCGTGGAACCTCTGATTTGTGTTTGGAATATGGGAAAAGTACGTATTGTTTGGTTGGGTATGTAGATTCTGACTATGGTGGAGACCTTGATAAGAGGAAGTCCACTTCAGGGTATGTGTTTTGTTTAGGTGACACAGCTATCAGTTGGAGAGCGTGTTTGCAGCCTGTTACAGCACAATCTACTACCGAGGCCAAGTACATGGCAGTAACAGAAGCGTTCAAAGAAGCTGTCAGGTTGAGAGGATTGATCAGTGAAATTAGTGTCGAGCAGGGGACAGTTAAAGTATACTGTGACAGTCAGTCCGCTATTCACCTAGCGAAAGATCAGATGACTCATCATGACAGAACGGAACATATTGATCTGAAGCATCACTTTATCAGAGATCTGATTGACGAGCGCAAGGTGGATTTGAGGAAGATTGGGACTGAAGATAACCCAGCTGATATGTTCACAAAAGTTCTACCAGGTAGCAAGTTCGAGCATTGCTCGAATTTAGTGGGTCTTTCAGTTTGATGTATGTTAGCCCCGATTGAGGGGGCGTTTTGTGGAGAAGGTGGAGTTGTTTTATTGTTGATGTTGATTTTGAGCCAAGGTGGAGATTTGTTAGGTATATGTCTCAAACTTACTTGGCGCATTAAGAAGAAGGGTTGTGAAGACCCCGATCGATCGGGTGGAGCTCGATCGATCGGGAATGTTACGTAAATGAGGGACGCTTACAGAGAGGCGGCCGATCGATCGTGGCCCCACGATCGATTGGGAAATAGGGTTTACGCGCTTCTATAAATACGGACGTAGGGTACGTCTCAAAGCATCCAAAAGCATACGTGAGGTATTTCCCAATTCTGGCGACGCAACCAATAAAGTTGAGTGTGAGAGAGAATCTTTGTAATCCGTCTTCTTCTTTTGTTCAATAATAAAAGCTCCGATCTTCGCCCGTGGTTTTCTCCCCTTTCGATTGTAAAGGGGTTTCCACGTAAATCGCTGTGTCTATTGTTTCGTTTCTCTTTTAGTCCGATTGTTTCTCGTTATTGTCGTGGTATTTGATTCGATTGAGATCCAAGTATATTGTTTAATTTTCTCACAGAATATAAAATCATTCATGTACCTTCACCTATTTGCTTAAGCTTTGATACCATGTTAAAGAACCAACTTTTCTAAAAGTTTAAACTAATGGGTGAAGGTCCAAAAATAACTTTATACTCTAACATGTATTCTTATCTTGTTTTTATTTTTTAAAGCGTACTATAATGGGTTATGGGAAAAATGAAAAAGTCGACAATAATATTACACGTATTTAATAAAATATCTAATTTTTGTATTTAACGATATACATAAAGTCATTGTATTATAAAAGAAATACAAAATTGACTAGCCAAAATGATTCAATTCAAACCAGATCCGAATAATTTGGGTAGTTGATCTGAAAAATTTTCCAAGAAAATTAGAAAAACTTCTTTCTGCAACCATCTCATAGTTGTCTCGGATCAAATAATGATGTAGAATATGTTAGGACCACCCATGAATTTACTGAACCTTAAATCGAAAATAGCAAATGCGGAATTAAACGGGAATGGGGAAAAATATTCGACACCGAAATTTACGTGGTTCAACCGAAGCCTACATTCACGGAGAGGGAGCAAAATATTCAATGTTAATCGAGGATTACAACAAAGTTTCTCACTGACACTCTACCTCCCACTATTTGGACTATATTTTGTCCCTTGCTTTCAACCTCATAATTAAACCATGGCACAAGAGGTCATGTTTATAGGCCTCTACATTCATAACTCCCGGTAACTCAAGAGTCACCATCATTCGACACCAATAAATGCAGTCATGAATTAGCGGTTTAGAATACCATCAGTCTCCAAACTTAACAGAGTATACAACTAATTTCATGCATACATACTAAATCAATTTAAGACCAACAACAGCAACAACAACGACAACAACAGACCCAGTGCCTCAATGACTCCCACATAAGGGGGGTCTAGGAGGGGTGGATGTACGCAGCCTTACCCTTTTACGGTGTAACCATGCCGAGAAGCTGTTTCCGAGGACCCCCCAACCTTATAGGGTTGGCAACACGAGGACTTACCAGGAGGTCACCCATCCTGGTACTACTCACGCCCAAGCACGCTGAACTTCGGAGTTCTAATGGGATCCGATTGCATTAGTACCTGATAAATGAACCCTAAATCAATTTAAGACCGATTTTATATATTCACCCAATGAGTGTCGTTTTTCAATGTTAACGAAATTATTTGAGTGCTTCATAACAGTATATGGTAAATAATTTGAGTCCAAAAAGTGTTAAAGATGAATGGTAAAGAGTGATAATAATGTTATAAAAGAGAAGAATGTTGCTTTTGGTAGACAAGAAGGTAGTGTCCTAATAATTTGGGACAAAGTTATACATCAATTGCAAGATTCCTACGCTATATGGGGAGGGTGGTCCCTTTTTTTTTTTTTTTTTTTTTTTCTATCTTATGTATGGTTAGAGAACTGACAATCCGAAATGTTGAAGTTGTTCAGTGAATGTCTAAGAATAGTTTTTTCATCCTAACATATCTGTTTACATGAATGCTTATCGGGATTGGAGTGTAGATAGTGAGGACTGTTGCATTACGATGGAAGTTTGCAGTTGTAGTAAAAAGTCCTACCTAAAACAATCAATGGCAACATTAAAAATGTTGCCTTTAACCTCAAATTTTTAACGTAGGCAGATTGGTCCAAATATGTAATGTGTGGACACATAATGCATATTGGTGAGGCTAATCCTGGATGACATAATGACATGCACAACTCGCTGCCTGGATTATATTAGACAGTCTAGTTTGCTTCATGTGTTTGCTTCGGATAACTTCTCCTAGTTTGCTTCTTGTGCCTGCTTCGGCTGGATAGCTTCTCCTCACATCCTAACACTTTCTCGCACGATGAAGGAACATCATTGAGAGGGGATAACCCAATGAGTGCGGATGATGAGCACGACAAATGTCCTCAATATTTTTAGGTTGTACTTTATCAACATTGAGGAAGATCTTATCACTCGAGAAGATCGGGTTGGAGTAGAGGTAAGGGTAGAGGTAAAGGACGAGTCAAGAGAACCAGATGTCCATATCTACCTCAAATATGATATTGTATTTAACTTTGAAATAATATTGTAGCTAGTACTCCGTACAATGTCTTCATATATTTTTTTCCTACAAACGTACGTGAGATTTTACTTTATATAACTTGTGTTATTTATTTACAAATGTGTGGACTTCACTTTCCTGTAACTCGTATTGTTTGTTTACAAAAGTGTTGGATTTCAATTTCATACAACTTATTATATTGTTCGTCTAAAAATATTATTTTGTTCAAGTGTTTTTGTTAAGTGAGAAAAAATCCAACGAATACAAACCCGCCTTTACGCAAATTTAAATGAAAATTTTCCTTTGCAAGGGCAGTCAGACGAAAGTTACACGTAAAAATGCTTTCCCACGAAAGCAATTCAGTGTTAAAACCTTTCTAACTATAAAAACACTCTCCGAGCGAGAATAGGTTTCTACTGCACTGACATCCAGCGAATACCACAGTTCACATGGACACCATCTCAAAATTTATTTTTGGCAATTTTTTTTGGAAAATGGTCCACCTAACATGATAAAAAATGAATGTCACATACACACAAAATACAAAATTTGAAACCAAAAATGCATAATACAATGGGGGTTAGTTGATAGCTATAGGACTTCACTACAATAATGCACCTTTTTTCTAAATTTTCTCAAAAATATCCAATTTTCTTTTCCCATAAAAGAAAAAAATGTTTCTCATGAAATTTATGATAGAGGGGCCACTTTATGCACTACTTTTTTTCTGATAAATTGTAAGCAAAACTCGGAATACGAGATACGGTATCCCAACAAAGGAACCCGACAGAAGTATAAGAAAAGTTTATGTAGTATTTGTTTGATCCATCCTTTCATTTTTATTTTATAGTTTTTTAATAGTAACAGAGCCTCCTTAATCGGAAAAATTCAAGTGAATATTTCATTTGTCTCTCACGTTCTAAAATTTGTTGAAATCAGTTACTGTTGAGACTCTATATTATATATGTGAGTTTAGTAATTAAAATCTCGCATTGTGGCTGTGAGAGTGAAGTAATCAAATATAAGCCTATTAGGTTACTCCACTTAATGCAAATTAATTTTTGGATGGAACCGCACTTAGCTTATATGCGGATCTCATGTGTACGAACTTCATGGGTCGGGCTTAAAGGCCAGTTGGAAATTTGACATGGTATTATAGTGAGTGGATGATGCCAAGCTCTTGTTGGTCGCACTGGGTCTTCGTGAAGAGGAGTGCATTTGAGTTTGTTGCGCCATAGGCCTCTCCAGTGAATGTTGGATCTGATTGAATTCGAACGCGGTGCTACGTTTGTCATAGACTCACATGTGAGAGGAAGTGTTAAGACTTCTCATGTGGAGAGTTGTAAAAGTGAAAATATCAATTTATAACTGTTGTGGGTTACTCCACGAAATGCCATATGATTTTAAGATTGAACCCTACTTAAATTTATACGTGAATCTCGTATATTTTCAACTCCGTAGGTCGGACCCGTAAAAAGAGTAGGAGAAGGGAGGAATGATGATGATGATGAGGTTGCATTGCAGAAGGGCAGGGGGCTCCCCCTCGTGCGTTTCACTGTGAAAGAGCTCTCTTTGTCTGCCTTTCCTTCTTCTGACATTTTTCCCCACCCATTTTTATTTTATCATTTTTTTCGGACAGAGTTGTTATTATTAAAATAAAATTATTAATAATTTTACGCTGATAATAACGTTATTCTTTGTATATTTCTTTTATATGTTAAAATGTAAGAGAACTAATTGAACTATTTGTTTAATTATATGATTATTTATATTTTAGTATCCCGACGTTTTTGGAAATAATAAACAGGACTCTGATCTTTTTGAATTATTAAAAAGGCCTCTAAGTTTTTATCGTATCAATAAAAAGGCCCCTCTCAAGCGTGATGGCGTCATTTTCTATCGGCAGAGTTGACGTGACAATTACTTTTTATTAATGCTACAATAAAATGACCTAATGTACGATTCAACACCCTTATTATTACTTTATAAGCACAAAATTCGAGATATTGTGTTATGTAGAAGCTATCTATTAAAAACTTAATTTGTTTCAAAATATATTTATTAAAGGATATTTTTATCATTTTACTGTAGAATTAATAAAAACACAGTTGTTACATTAGTTGTGGACTAAAAATGACATTATCACGTCAGAGACAAGTTTTTTTTATTAATGTGACAAAAATTTGGGGGTCTTTTTATTAATATGATAAAATTAGGGTCTTTTTAATAATTTAAAAAGGTCAAAGTCCTTTTTATTATTTTCAAAAATATTGAGCTACTAAAATGTAAATAACCCAAATTATTTTCTTGCAATTTAAAACAAAACTATGTTGTATACTAAATACTTAAAATAAATATCTAAACTTTATGCACGAAATATTTTCATATATGATTTATTTGATAATTGCGAAAGAATCGCAATACAAAAACCAGAACCCTACAAAGTAGGATCCATTAGAGAAGTTCTGTTTGATCAAATTATTAAAAATTATTTGTTTTAGAGACTCTTTGTACAAAACAGCCTTTGTAAAAAAATGTTCTCAATAAGAGTATTCTTATATAAAAGTTTTCAGTTCTTCTCGCATCTACTTTAACGAAAAATACTATTTATTTTTTATTAGGTTAAACATTCTTAAATTCTAAAAAAGAAATTTTTTTTCAAAAAAACAATTTTAAAAAAAAAAAAAAAATTTGATCAGACAAGTACTTATATATATATTTATATGTATATATCAAGTAATAGAAAAAATAATTTTGGTCCATAAAAGTAATACTAAATTAAATTTGATTTTAATAAGCTAATATTTTGTTATATTTATTTGAAACAAAATAAGATCTGGTTAAGTGATGGCCAATTTTTGGTGGCATTGGGGTTGAGTATGTCCATTACCAAGAAAAGTTATGAATTTCATCACGAGACCTGTCTCACTTCCATTTTTTTTTTTTTCTCATAATTAGAAAAAAAATAAATCGCAATGCAAAAATCGGCATCCCATAAAGGCGAAATCTGAGGCCACATATGAATGGATAGAGATACAACAACAACAATAGACCCAGTGCCTCAATGGCCCCCGCATAGGCGCGGTCTGGGAGGGATGGATGTTCGCAGCCTTACCTCTTCAGGGTGCAATCCTGTCGAGAGGTTGTTTCTGAGGACCCCCAACCTTATAAGCTTGGCAACACAAGGACTACCCAGGAGGCCACCTGTTATGGTACTACTCTCGCTCAAGCACGCTTAAATTGGGAGTTCTAATGGAATCTCATGCCTTAGTGCATGGTAAAAGAATGGGTAGAGATTAAGGCAGAAATAGAATAAAAACAAAAAAAGCAAAATTTATTTATCAGTATAATATCCTCGTCTGATTCATTCTACTTCTATTATGGCATCATTTGATTGTTACGTGAATTGAATTCCTATGGAAAGTTTATTTTCTAAAATTTAATTCTTGTGTCAACTTTTTAGGAAGTAGGTATAAAGTGTTTAGTTGATAGAATGAGAGACCAAACTTCTTTGGGAAATGTAGTTAAAAATAAAGGAATTAAACTTAACTATGGGAGGTAAAGTAATTCCTTGCATTTGGAAGGAATTAGAAATTACTAAGTAATTTTTACTTCACGTATTTTGCTTACTTCCTAGTAACCACACATGAGGAGAAATGGTCACGTCTTTGAATTCGTACTTCCAGTATCTACTTTCTGTCTACCATAAAAACGTTCACAAATCCTCATCCAACAGTTAAACTTCTAAAACATTTAATTCTTTCACAATTTGTGTACCCAATGTTATATATGACAGAAAAAAGGACAATTTTTACGATGAGGGGGCAACATAGAATGGTATGTTGATATGTTTTCGAAATTTAATGTTAAATTAAGTACTGTTTAACCTACATTGATAACTGACTGTTACGTTGAGAACTCGTGGGAACATAAAAGAAATTCCAAAAGACAATTCATTTTATATAGAAAAAGTGTTTGTTCCAAAAGTACAGCTTATCCACCAATGTTTGTAACAACATACGAAACTAGCTTTCGTTATTTTCTTCAGACTATTTTATAAAGAATGATACAAGTCTTAAATAAAAGTGATTCAGTACACGTTTTGAAGTCATTTCATACGTTGTTCTAACGGGGTAGGGACCAGGAACGGGGGGCAATTTGATGAGACTGCAGCGCCCAAAAAAGGAAAAAGAAAAAGGTGGTCCTGCTTCCCATATATTGCAAACTTTTAATTTCATTCTGCTCTCTCTTTGTAATCTTCTCTCTAGGGGTCCCTTTTTGGTGCCCTTACATGCAAGTTCTGCAACGAGTTACGGATACATACATTCAGACGTGTGTAATTATTACAACAATAGTCTGCAACGAGTTACAGATACATATGTCGATTGAGACGTGTAATAATTATAACCACTGTACGCTTCTGAGTTTTATCTATCAATGAATGCGGTCAAGTTATTCCTGAGTACAGACAAAAGTGATACAATTTATGAATGTTATAGGAAGATTTTGGCATGTATGTATAAAATAAGTTCACTGCTTATATATTGGATTTTCGAGCAGTATTTTGACTATATACACCTTTCACTATTTGTCAAAGACTACACAGTTGTATATTTTAGAAGTTAAATCATTTCTAAACCTTTATCAAAAGCTTAAATTTTTGAATAATTGATTGATTCAGAATAGAAAACATAGTTAAAGTATACTTGTGAAAACTACACAATCGTACTTTTCGGTGTGATTTGCCTTTGTTTTGCTGTTATAAGGATGACGATGCGTTAGGTTTCGATCAAATTTGTTTTCACTCTTATCCAACCCTATAAAAACTCTATTCAACCCGATTTCATAGATAACCCATATTCATTTAAAAATTTCAATCCAAAGTTCATATTCATTAAATGGAATGCATATTGACTTAAACACATAACATATTCAACTCGAAGAACGTGCAATATTATAACATAATCAATACAATAGTAAATCTTTCACGCAAAAAAAAATGCTATAGTAACACTGCAACATAAGTACATTTAAATATCAACATTAGGTGATTGATCAGATATATTGCGTCCAAATCCACCTAAAACCCCCTTTTCTGATAATTCAAAGACGGTGAGTCAAGAATGCTGCACCAAAAGAGTATATAATATAACGACTGCAAAGATAGAAGAAACTAATTAAAGAGGTTAAACATCATAGTCAAAACTACGCGATGAAAGAATTAGTTTTTAAGACACCTTACTTTACAAAATGGTCTGCACCATAGTTTAAAACCCATTTTTATGCATCACAATTTATAATCTTTGATCATTTATCATTTCTAGAAAGATATATATAATCAAAGGTTTTAAAATTCAAAAATTTATATATCAATCTTACCTACCTAATTTGAAAAAAAGTAGAGGAAAAGTAAGTGGAAAATGAAACATGTCTAAAAGATTTGAGACATTCCACATTACTGCTGACGAAGTTAATGCATATATATAAAATCCATCATATAAAAAAAAAAATATATATATATATATATATATATATATATGTATGTATGTATGTATGTAGGGTAGCGTTCTTATAAGAAGGTTAGAGAAGTGAATCCTGACCCTCCATTGATGAGTATTAAAAAAATAATAATAATTTACGGCATATACCTCTTCACGGGACAGAAAGAAAGAAGGGGCATGGGAGGAAAATTAATTTTTTTTTCAATACTTAACAAATCTTGGTTGTAAATTGTTATTTTTTAATGTCTAACAAATCTTGGCCGTCTGTTACAACGGAGGGCCAGGATTCGTCCTTCTCACGCTTTCACCCTCTTATAAGAACGTTACCCTATATATATATATTTCACTGCTATATCTGAAACCCTACTGTTATATATTTCACTGCATCATTGCTCCTTTCCAAGATTCAGTTCATTGGCCAAACCTTTTTTTTTTTTATAATTTATATTCGATATTTTAGGTCAATACAAAAATATTGCTCTCTTTAGGGTCGGAGACATTTCAAAAACTTACCTTGTAAAGGTATGATTGGGTACATCTTACCATTCTTAAACTTTGTCTTAGCAGGAATGATTGTATTCTAGTTCCATACAATGGGAGCTTACAAATCGGACATTGTTCAATAAATCCATACACGTTCAAAGATATCATATATAATCAACCTAAGGTGCGATCTTATTTTAACTTATCTTTTATTTTTTCATTTAAAATCTTTATCTTTCTGTATTGAGTTGTTTGGGTGAGAGTTGCAGAAAGATCCTTTTTACAGAATAAGTGTTTGGATACAAGTTTATAAAAGAACTCATCTATTATAATCACTAAAAACTAACTTAATGACATAAATGAACTAATAATAGTAGATAGGAGCAAATCAAGACAATGGCCGATGGAGAGTGGTGAGAGTAGTGATCGCTGGGGTAAACCGGTGATGATAAAAGTAAAAGTTGGTTATAGTGAAGATTTAATACTAAAATAGTCCTTAAAAAATATTTTCTGAAATAACCCGTGAAAATAATTGGGTTTTACTTTTTTTTTTCTCCTTAAAAGCTCTTTCATTTTTTTTTATTTAAACTATTAAAAAGCTGTAAAAAAAAATCCATTCTTTAAATTAAACACAAGCATCATAGCCGATCATCGCTTTTTTATAATTTTAAACTGTTAAAAAGAAGAAACAAACACAGCCTCAAAGAAAATAGAATTAAGAGAAAGACACGAAATTAGAAAACTTATATTAGTCAAAATTGCAATTCTTAGAGCACATAATTATAATGATAAAGCCAATAAAAATAAAATATAAAAATGGGAGAGAGGAAAAAAAATATAATAACAAAAAATAGAGAAACTGGATGACAAAATTTGTCCTCTATTTTCTTCACCCAAAGTCCTCCATCTCTCCCCTAGTAAGATCCCAATCCCCAACAACACCAAATAAAAAATAATAAAAATTTAGGGGAAAAACAAGAAATAATTCACAATAATTAAAAATTCAAAAAAAAAAAAAGGGTTAAAAGAAAAAGGGTTATTTTTAAAAATTTAAATAGTCGGATATTATTATCTTTATATATATAATAAGGTACTAGAGTTTAAATTTTATCGCTTTAAACATTTTTGTTGATGTCCACTAAATTAGCAAATAATAAGCTTATTCCAAAAAATTAACCAAATTCGGTAAAAAAAAAAATTTGATATTTAAATGATAAAATTTTTAAATTTTAAGTTATCTTTTTATATATATATTTAGATTTTAAAATAGTTATATGGTAAGTATTTAAAAATCAAAATATAATTAAGTATAATTTTTTTTAATGGCGGAATTACACCAAGGAGGCAGCTCTTTAATAGGGTGGTCTTTTTTTTTTAATGTAATTAAAAAAATTATTATTATTATTATTGATTTATTGTTGTTCTGACGTCATCACGATGCAGATCAACGGCTCGTTTTGATCCACGCTGTCACTCTTAGACTGATCCTCGCCGTCCAAAAGAAGAGCGTCAACGGCAGCCGTACACGTAAGCCTCTGGGCCCGCTTCGCTTGCATCTCCCAATCCGTGGACCCCACCACATACAACATAAGCCCAGCACAGCAAATTTGGGCCGCCAAAAGCCCAATCCAAAGCCCACAAAAGCCCACCCCTATATAAAACCCCACCCCCACAGCCACCGGCAATCCCACCATGTAAAATGCCCCCAAGTTGACGTTCGCTGCCGTGCTCGGCCGAGCGCTTCCCCTCACCACCCCGCACGCCACCGTCTGCGGGCAGTTACCCACCTCGCAGAGCCCCAGTATCGGCAGCGCCGCTGCCGTTAGGGACAGAATCTCCGCGTCGGAAGTGAAGATTCTTGCCCATTTGTGGCGGGCCATGGCGGCGAATGCGGCGGAGATGACACCCATTACGGCAGCGATGAAGAGAGAGAGTGCGGCGGTGAGTTTGGCGGTGTGGGGTTTACCTGCGCCGAGGTGGTTTCCCACGCGCGTGGAGACCGCGTGAGAGAGAGACGCAGGGAAGTTGTAGATTAACCCTGTGGTTTGTATAAGAACGCCCATGGAAGCAACGGTTTTTGTGGGGTTTGCTAAGAGGCCGCAGAGGACTATCATGATCTCGTACCACCACCACTCTAAACACACCGCCATGCAGCTAGGGGCCGCCATTTTAACCAGTGGGGCCCACCCTTTGAGGCATTCTTTACTGGGATTGGTCCAGGTGGGCTTGTGGGTCCCGGTTATGTACACGTAGGATATTAAGAATGCTAAGGCACAAAGGTTGGAGAAGGCGGAGGCGACGGCGGGGCCGGCGATTCCGAAGTTAAGGTGCTTGAAGAGAAAAAGGAGAGGAAGGTTGACGGCGGTGCCGAACAGGGATGCTAAAGTCACCGGGCGGGTGATATTTTGAGCGCGAAGGTAGATTTTGATTGGGTGCAGGAAAGAGTAAGTCAAGAGGTCAGGGAGTGAGAAGACGAGGTAAGTATGGGCTAACCCTGTAATGGTGGGGTCCAGTGGGGTGAGGTGGGCCAGGGCGGATGACACGTGCACCCAGAAGAGAGAGATTGGGATCGAACAGAGGAGAAGAAAAAGCACAGCGCGGTGGAGGGTAACCGAGAGCAACCGTGGACGGGCTGCGCCGAACGCCTGAGAACAAAGCGGCTCCATTCCCAAAGCCAAGCCGGATAACACCGAGTAGCCGGTAATGTTAGCGAACGCCACAGCGAGAGACCCACCGGCTAGGGCAGAGCCACCAAGGCGGCCGAGGAAGAGCACCGAGCACATAGACCTTGAGTAAAGAATCAAGTTTGTTAGCAAAATGGGTAGTGCAAGGGATGTTAAGGCCTTAGCTTCAGTGAAAACTGGGTCGCCGGAAAATTCGCCGGAGAGTGATCGGAGATGGTCGGAATGGGGAATGGATGATCTGGGTAGGGATAAAAGGTCAAAATACAAGTGGGTTTTGGTGGGTTTGTTGGGTAAGATTGGGATGTTGGTATCTTTGGTGTTATTGCGGTTGCACATTGCTAGAATATTGATGAGTTTGACAACAACAGCAGCAATAAGTGTCTCGACGGGTCTCCCGTCAAAACAGGATTTGAAGAGGATGATATTGACGAGTTCGACAACAATAAGAACAATCAATCACTTGACGAAACTTCCGTCAAGACAGAGTCTAAAAACGAAGAGGTTAAATCGAAATAAAATGATTGATTAAAGTTAAATAATGGGGGGAGAGAGATAGTCTCGTAGAGAGCACTCAAGAAGGGTGATCGGTGATGGCGATGGTGATGTTGATGGTGATGGGGAGGATGAAGTAGAAGAAGGAGACATGAGTATTAATAGAGGGGGGGCAGCTCATGTCTAGTATGGTGTGGCATTTTTATTTTTGTTGAAAATATGTGTCTACTTTTTCACTTTTTCTCTGTTTCCCATGTTTATAATACTTGTTAATTTAATATTTATATAATTTATATTATATCAATTAAATTGAAAAATCAAATTTAATTTAAGTTTATAATTTGATTTAAACCCATCATTGATGTAACATTAAAAATTTTCATTGCTAAAATTTTCTCAAATACCAAATTAACACAAGATAAATATATATTGTATAAATATTAAATTGAAATAAATAAAAATGCAAGTGCTAAATTTATAAAGTGGGTAAAGTATATCGAGATCATTTGCGTAAATAACCGTAGTTTTTAATTTTGAGGAAGTGAAAAACGAGGTTTTAAAATAATTTTTTATTATTTTGTAGTTTTAACATGAATTAAAAAAGATTGAAAACATTGATTTTAGAATATAGTATTTAAAGATATAACTCATATAAGAGGGTGAGAGATAGAAGGAGAGAGCATAAACCATTATTGGTGTTTAAAAAAAAAACATAAACCATTATTAAATCTAAACAAGGTCCAAAATTTAAAATACTTTTATACTTTTTATTAAAATCAACAAAAAAAAATTTCATTTTGATTTTGTTAAATTTTCATTGGGCCTTGAGGTCCGACTCATAAAGTTGGAACACATAAGATCCACTAATAAGCCTAAGTAAGATTCCATCCTAAAACTAATTGACAATAGATGGAATAACTTACTACACTTAAATATTGATCTTTTCACCTCTATTACTCCAATGTAAAATTTAACTAAAAGACTCACATGTAGATTACTTCTCAACAGATTTAATGATTCATATTTTATGTTCTTATCTTGCACCCTTTCATATGAATTGTATTATAGTATTTAATATTTAAAAAAAAAAACCTGAGGTTTTTCGTTTTTTGGAAAAGGGAAAGACGAGGGGGAAAGGGGTGTCAGGGAAAAAGATCACAGTGCTTCAATTTCCCATATGTTTAAAAAAATGGGGATTTCATTTTGATGAATGAATGAGAGAGAAAACCAAAAACGGGCACCAACATATCATCATCAGATCTTATTAAAATTTTGAAGTTAAGCGTGCTTGGACGAGAGTAGTACCAGGATGGGTAACCTCCTGGGAAGTCCTTACCCTCAGGTTGGGGGCACTGGAAAACAGCCTCTCTTCGGGTTAACACCTTAAAGGGGGAAGGCTGCGTACATCCGCCCTTTCCAGACCCTGCGTAGGCGGGAGCCCTTGAGGCACTGAGTATGTTCCTTTTATATTCCTAATGAGACAGAAAAGAGAAAAAAAATTAAGAGGGTATCAACATGTAAGAATCGAATCCTATTAAAATTTTTAAAGTTAAGCATGCTTGGACAAGAGTAGTACCAAAATAGATAACCTACTGAAAAATTTTTATGTTGCATCTCTCAGATTTGGAGTTCTCAAAAATAGTTGCATACATCCACTCCTGAAACCCTGCTTAAACGGGAGCCCTTAAAATTTTGAAAATGTTGCAAAGAGAGAGGATGAAAAAGGGCAAAAGCAAAAGGGAGGCATAGATCTGCAAAATGGCTACTACTTGAGTTAGCCCATTTGTGCATGTTGCCCATGGAAGGTGCGCCCCCGCCCCCCGCCCCCCCCCCTAGTAATTAGCAACAATCGTGGTATAAAACAGGTAAATTCATAAAAATAAGGCCTGAGCTAACCTGTATAAAAGTGTGTAGCTGAGAAATATATAATTAACTAACATCAAATCCACAAAAAACAATAAAGAGAGAAAATTATAAACAACATTAACCGTTTCTAAAAGATTACACCATCATTGGAAGGAACACGTACAGAATGAGAATAAACTAAAGCACCAAAACAAGGGAGGAAAAGTAGATAATCATCTATAAGAATGCTGACTGATCACAACAGTTGTGTCAGTCGGATAAGCGAGATGTAATTCTTAACACCCTATTTCATTATTGCTATGCGCTCATGGAGTGTAGTAGTGATCATCTTTTTAAGCCGATTTTAATGAGCGGTTAACGGGCACTGAGGATAAGGCGCACAAGTTCTTAACTAGTTTAACATGGATAAAGCCAAACCAGTGAGCATATTTCTATATATCGATTTACTACTTAGTAGAAATTCGAAGCCTAAGTCACTACAAGAACATCAGTAGATACATCAGGCTTCTCTTTTATGTTTGGTTGGTATATAAGTCAGATATCATGTTAGATCATAATTATAAAAACACTAATAGGTTTTTTCCGTCAGTATCAACTTTTGGGAATGTGGTTCTTTTGATATGATATCAGAGCCTTGCTGTCTAATACGTCACGAGTTCAAATTTCAGGAACCCCTTTCAATACTTACATAATTTAAGTACATAGTATGAGGTTGGACCAATATCTACGCTTCAAGTCCAATGGACATTTACTTGAGAGGGTATATTAGAATATAAAACACATTCTGAACCTTTATCCACTAGCTTAAACTTTTGAAAAAGTTAGTTCCTTGACATATCGCCCATGCAAAACGAGCAACAAATCGACACATGAATTATCCCGGATACAGCACACAACCATGGTTATCAAAATCTCGATCCGGATCGTAGGATCGTACGTTCCTACAATCCTACCATGACCAATCTATCCAGATCGTGTAAAAAATCGTAATAAAGTAGAATCACAAAAAAATAAAATAGGATCGGTACAAAATCGGTAGGATTCGCCGGTTCTGACCGATCCTACCGAGTTTGATAACATAAAATTACAAAATTAAAAAGAAAAAAAAAAAAACCCCACAACCCCTGTTTCTCTCTCCTGCCTCACTCACTAACCTCACCCATCCCCTTTCCCTTCCCCTTAACCCTAACCCCAAACCAACCACCAATCACCACCACCATGCTACGCGACACCAGCCCCCCGGCGTAGTGCCGCCAGCCACGCCACTGACCGACTGCCGCCAGCCAAGTTCTGACATGACACCAACTTAAGGGCCACACACAACCATCGCTTATTTTCTTTTTGGGTAAAAATTTCTAATTTTTATTTAATTTCTTATTCTTCTAGTATATTATTGAGTTACTTGGTAATTGTTTTGATTTACATTTTATTTATTTTAAGCTTGGTTTTGTTTTACTTTGTTTAATTTCTAATTTTTTCAAAAAAGTTATCTAAGTATACCCATTTGAACTTTTGTGTTGAATTATTGATTACTTGATTGTAGTTAATTTTATTGTATTTCTTCAACTTTATAATGCAATATATTGTTCCCTATTTTTAATGTGTTATGAAATTAATATTTTTTGCACTTTTTAATGTACTTTATTGTATATTTGTGGCTTATAATGCGATTTTTATGGATACAAGGTGGTGTTTTACACAAAAAGTAGAATCTTATGATTCTCGATCCGATTCTACGATCCCGATCCTGAGGATCCTTCACCGATCCTACGTAGAATCCCGATTCTAATAACCTTGTACACAACACAACTATAGAGAAGCGAGTCAAACACTTAAAAAACTGTTGAAAATGTTTTTGGTTGAAATAATGCGGATCGATTCTAGAACAGCCCAAAATATGCACTAAGAATCCAATTGAGGATCTAACTTTACTAGAAGTCTAAACACGATGAATTGATTTAATGGTGATTTTTGACGTTTGCTCTGAAATTGTGATGTTCCTTTATTAAAAAGTTGAATTAAACTGTTTTAATTTTGACCAATTAATTCTATATTTAGTATTATTTAGAAGCATTCTGTGTGTATGCTTTGATTTTTTTGGATTCGAGTGTATATGAGGCTGATAGGGATGGAAATAATCTAATCGAGACGATAAAAGAACTCCGAAGTTAATGGTATAATTAAAATTTTAGGGGGGGTTCATTTATCAGGCACTAAGGCACCGGATCCCATTAGAACTCCGAAGTTAAGGGTTCTTGGGCGAGAGTAGTACCAGAAAGGGTGACCTCATAGGAAGTCCTTGTGTTGCCAACGCTATAAGATTGGGGGTTCTTAAAAACAGCATCTCGGTAGGGTTACTCCTTGAAGGGGTAAGGCTGCGTACATCCACCCCTCTCAAACCCTGTTTATGTGGGAGCCCTTGAGGCACTGGGTCTGTTGTTGTTGTATAATTAGAATTTTATTTATTAATTTTTAGTTTTATTGAATTATGTAATTAAATTTAGGGTTTTAGAGTTATATTATTATTAGAAGTAGTAGAGTTTGATTTAAAGTAGGATTAGTTCTTAGAATTGGATTATTATTATGAGTATAGGGTTTTTATGTCTATAAATAGGTTATTAGTTTATAGTTTTCGGAAGCTTTTCATGAATTGAATTAATTTTATGAATTATTTTGTTTGAGCTGATATTTGTAGTTTTTATTTTGAAATAGTTCAATAAAAATTACATAACTCCTCTTTTAGGTTATTGCTCAGCTATTCGTACAATCAACAAGTTTTAGCTGATCCCTCTTAATCTTGCATCGTTTGGTACGATCAACGGGCTAGAGGCTTCTTAATCCCAAGATTTTCATTCACGCTTATATTTTTATGATTTATTTAGATTATACTCGTATGTTACGGCCTTCTTTAAGTCTATGGAAGTGAAACATCTTGATTAACAAAATTTCGACCTTACTTAATGGTTTTAGTTACGTTTAATTTGTTTATTCTCTAAGAGAAACTAATTTGTAGAGTAAGGTATTTCGAGATCTAATCCTCTTATAGTCTGGCTTTGATTTTGGTGTGCCACTGTTTCTCTTCTTTCCATATATGTTTTATCTTCTTTTGATCAGGTTGTGTAATCTGCTTGATGAAGCATACTTACTTCAACATCTTCATATTATCAAAAAAATTTATATATATGGGGGTCGTTGATCGTGTAAGGAGAGTGACCTGGCGTGAGGGGAGACGAGCTCTTTGATTATATGACTAACTCTTTGATGAGATCAACAGATCAGATCTCAATCTCATCCTCTTACCTATGTCGTAAAAGGGAGTTACCATAAATTTTCTATCTTGCAAACATTCTGAATTTTTGCAGGAAAATGCTAACATCGCATATAATTTCAACGATATATATATGCCTTTCGGTGGAATCACACAAATCTAGTAAACATTATCAAAAATACTCTTATATGTATGTTTTTGGTCACAATACTTTTATATATATATATTATCACGACTGGCCTTATATTTTATGAAATCTTTAAAATTTCTAATAGGAACTCGCTACCGTATATCCTATTTATTTATGTTTTGAAACATTAGAATACTAAGACTCAAGTGATTAAATGATCAAATATCACCATAATTAAATAATAAGTTTCCTAAGCAGCATTTTATTTGGGTCTTTTAGATATCTAAATTTATCTGATCTAAATCTAAATAATAAAAGAGGATACAAACTCTTTTTTGTTTTTTTTCTACAAAAATAATATATTTATAATAGGAATTTACATTTTCTTTTTTTTTTTTGGCCCAAACAAATGGAAGAGTCCACTAAACATAGAAATTTTCTTTATAAGAGGAAAGTGACATTTTTATTAATGATTAATTAAGCACTTAATTAAATAGGATGTTCACACCTTATACTCAAGTTGGATTACAATGACGATTAGTGACAATTTAAACTTTAGACTAATAATCGAAATTTACGATCTAATTTATGTTTCCTTTTTTTTTTTTTGATAATTAAACAGGGTGAGTTAAGTGGGTTTTGCCAAGAGAGTACGTTATACGAACAAAAAGAAGACAAGGGACATAAAAAGGAGAAAAAAAACCAAGGTGGCACACCAAAATTAAAGCCGGGCAATGAGAGGGCTGGATTTCGAAAAACCTCGCTTTGCAAAGTAGTCCACTACGAAATTGGATTTTGTCAATGAATGAACAAACATGATTGTTTGGATTAAGATATGGTGTGAGGAACTTCCGTACTCGTCTAAGGAAATTATGCGAAAATTTTAACGTGTTAAGAGTTGGAGACGGTCTTCTCCGACATCTTCTTGATTGGTGTCTTTTTTTCAGCTTTCGTTTGGTCTTTTGTGGGATTTTGGCTCGGCCGATGACCCTTTTGTATCTTGCTTCTTTCGTTTCACTTTTTGTTTGCTTTCTTTGGCTTTGCTTGTCATGGGCGTGGCTTTTGTTGTACTATAAGTTCTCCTTGCTAACTATCGGAAAAAAAAATAAAATAAAATCAACCATGACGTGTATATTATTTCTGACATATTTCAAGCTGACAAAACATTTAATGAAAAGCATCACCCATATATTTAAATGAGTTAAATGCCGGCTACTCGTTTAAAAACCGGGTTGAGTAAACTTTGAGAGTTCCTAACATGTTTTATAAACGTATAGGGTTTAGATTGATTATTACTGCTCCTAATATAACACGAACATTAATACAACATAATACAAACATTTATTAGTCCTAATTAAAAAAATAAAGGGTTATTTACGCCAAAAGTTCATATACTTTGCCTATTGTGTTAATTTAGTTCTTATACTTTTAATTGTGCCAATTTAGTCATTTGGTCAAATTTAAGTTAAGTTAATAACGTAATTTTAAACGAAAAATTATGTTAGATGCAAGTAACTTATTATAAATTCATCAGTTTACTCAATTGGACCCAATTTGTTGTTGAACCATTAAAAATTTTACTAAAAATTTAGCATAAATTTTTCTCTAAGGAGCAAATTGACATATTTTGAATTGTATAAGGACTAAATTAACATAATTAAAAACACGAGGACTAAATTGACATAATGAATAAAGTATAGAAATCTTTCACATAACTAACCCTAAAATTAAAAATTAAAAAATTAAATTAATATAATAAATAAAATACACGGGCCTCGTGTCGGGGGTTGAAGGGTCAGGGGTCCAAATATTCGATGCGTGCATGCACTCGATGATTTGGATGACAGTGAGAATATTTATATATCTTCCTCCGAAAAATAAAATATTTAATTTTAAAATGTAAATTGAAGTCAAATAATTAGGTCTAAATCTGCCGATTTTGTTGAAAAAAATTACAAATTGTAACTGTATTCAAAAGCATATCATATCAACCCACCAAATAAAAACGAGACCATGTGATGGTTTTATTGATTCTGTTTGCCCAATTATATTAAATAAGTAGCACAAAAACGTAATATAAATGCAGGCGCGCTTGCATAAACGAGGCCTACGAGAAAGTAAAACAAAAACGAGGCCTACGAGAAAGCAAAACCTACATAACAAGTAAAAGATGAAATAAAAGACAACCCAATACACCCGATCCTAATGCATATCAAAATATAAGAAATTAGAACAAAAACAACAACGGGTCTTCAAAATATAGCTTCTGTTATTCAACCTGAATATCGCCTACGATTACAACCCGTAATTATCTTCCAGACCAGTCCCTTATGCAGCCCACAAGTATCTTTGAGAACGACGTTATTTTGATTAAGTGGCAAAGTGTCTGATATGTAACTGAAGAAATAACATAATATAGATGGGTGCTCGAGGACAAGGTCATCTCTGTATAGTTGTGGAAAAGATCAAGATTTGGGGAAGGAGGATGTTTCTCGCAACAGAATATAGAGAGCTCGGACTCCTAGTGAAGCATGCTCGTGAATATCTCGAAGGGGCATTTTGCTGCTCCTCAATTTTTTTCAATAATTAAGAAGAGGAGAATCCCTTTAGTTATCTAAAAAGAGAACAAGGCAAAGAAAAAAGAAAAGCATAAATCTACAATCTCAAGTCTAGATGCAAACCAGAATCAAAGCCAGGCTAGTGAACCGCTCAGCTTTGAACATGGTCCTGGCCATAACTGATCGAGGGTGTAGATAGAAGTGTCCGGGCAAATGATGTATTTAGATTCAATTGTTTCTTTTGATCCTTATTTCTTTTTTATTTGGAGTTGATTTTCAGCTCAAAACTATTGAAGAAAGTATTATAGTTTTATTTGTCATTAATTGTGTTGCACAAAGAAAAATTAAATATTTTTCTAAACTCTTTAGATTCAGAAAATGATCGTTTTAATTACTATGCAACAAAATTAATCACATTTTATTCTAGAGTAAGTTTTATATAAATAGTAGTGTCGGACATAATCCTGAGCAATCGCTTGAAACTTCTAAATTTTAGAGACCTCGAGTTGTTGTTTCTAAATTTACAATTGATAATATTATTAAGTACCATATTAAAATTTTATATTTTTTTAGATTAGTACTACAAGAGTTAAAATAAGAAAAATATTATTACATATGAAAAGCCTCATTTTAAATTTTTGCCTGGGGCCTCGAATTTCAATAGTATTGATAATATAGACTTAGAATTTGAATGTTATTATGCCTAACTAGGAAACATGAAAAACTTGTTAGAACACATATTTTGACTACACCATGTACAACCTTTTTTTCCCCTTTTGTCGGTCGTCTTTGTTGGCTGGTTCAGGTCTCGCTTGTAAGTGCACCTATTTTGTACCACATTTTAGCACTATTTATCCAAAACAAACGTACAACTTGTTTTCTGAAATTCATTAATATTATTTTTGTATATGCTTACTCGTAAAGGTGTTGTCTATTTGGCTTCTTATATTTTTGGAGTTGGTAAAAGTTATAATCCTTTTAACTTCTCTTTGTTTTGGAGTTGGTGTGGTATAAGCGTCTATATTTTTTCAGGGTTTGGTGTTATCTTCAGAAGTTGGTGTTGTTCTGGGTGTTTAGATGTTTTTGGGGTTTGCTACTATAGTTTTTTTTTCGGGCTCTTGTGGGCTTTATCGGGCTCTACTCTGATGGGTTCGCCGGCTTTGCACTGAGAGTTATCTATCTAATTATCCAAAAAAAAAAGAAAAAATCATATTGTGCCTAACTACTGGAGAACCACAGCATCCCTAGCGGGATCCAACCCGACCCGGGTGGCATAGTTGGTTACAGCGTTTTTCGCCACTAGGTTATGTCCTAAGAGGACTTATAATTTGTGTAATTTGCGTACTATCAATTGTTCCTCGGGCGCCCTTCATAGATTGCCGGTTTTTGTACTACAAGTTGCTCATTATTTATCGAAAAAAGAAAAGGCTAACTTTTTTTTTTTTTTTTTTTTTTTTTTTTGAAGGGAAAAAAACTGACTTTTGGGTTCTTTATGAATGTGCTTCCGCAAGGGAGTCAAAAAGAAATTTGACATTCTCCCCAATTTAAAACAATTATTATGTATTTTTTTATTTAATATTATTCTAAAACAAATTTTAGTTTCAGGGTTATTTACGCTAAATATTTACTTTGTGCACTGTATAATGCTGCTACTTTTAATTAATTATTTAAAAATTTTATTTACGTTTGATTGAGTCAATTTTGTTCATGCCAACTTAATATTATGGTGGAATTGAAGCAAAAGATATAACTTTTAACAGTTCGGTCATATTAGATGCAAGTGATCCCAATACTAGCACCCATTAACCTAATGTGAATCTGCCTGTGACCGGACAACTATAAATTGGTTGCCAATTTACCATCAATTTTATATTATGACTAGATTTATGAAATATAAATTTTATAAAAATTAAATTGATATAATTAATAATATAAAGACTAAATTGATAAAGGAAACGAGGCAAAAGAACCTATGACGTAGTTAAAATTATAAGAAGAAAAAATAGAAGGCATTCATAAATTATGGTAACAAAGCAAAATTCCTAGTGCCCCAAGGGCTCCTGCCTAAGCAGAGTCCGGGGAGGATGTACGCAGCCTTTCCCTACCCTGAAGAGAGGTTGTTTCGGAGAACCCCCAACTTGAGGGGTGCAACACGAGTACTTTCCAGGAGGTCACCCATCTTAGTACTACTCTCGCTCAAACACGCTTAACTTCGGAGTTCTAAGGCATTCATAAATTATGGTAAGAGTCCAAAATAACATGAGATGACTCATCTTTTTTCATTGATAAATAAGGAGGAAAGTATCTTTAACGAGGTACATAGCTTTTTTTTTTTTTTTTTTAATGAAAGAAACCCGAAAACCATAATATCTTAATATTTGAAGCAGAAGTGCGCACTGTGATTAAAGTCAGGTATAAATAGCGACTAGTTTTGAAGTTGTTCTATCACAAAGCTGGCTTCCTATGGTCATGTAGATGGATGCTACGACCTTGCTATAGAGGCAACAATATAGACTAATCTGCGCAGATTTTTCATGCAAGGAGTGCTGTGAATCATATAATGACTTCCAGTTTATGTTATAGGGGATGTGTGACCAATTAGAAAATAATTTTTGGAAGATGAGTGCATTCCTAGAGTCTCAAATTGCATTGATGATGGCGAAATAGCTTAAGAGCCATATTTTCTCGGTTGAGCCTCTGAGGAAGAGAAATTACCATTGCTGGAACATGTCTTTGAGATTGTTTGGGATGTGAATGTGATCCCAACCGGAGTATAATGACGGTTCAACAGCTTGTTGAGGTGTTACAAGGAAGAAGTAAATACTTGAACAATCCATTGCTGTCAGAACAAAAGGGGCAAAAAAAAACTGGTCAGTTTCAAGTATCTCACTTTCTACTAATCTCTACTTTGGGTTTAATCTCCCGAGAAAAAGTAGGTTTTTGCCCCCCACCCTTTTAAAACTCTTCCTTCTACTTGTTGTATCTTTGGAAGAATGATTATTGTTCTTCACTAAGGAATTCTTTCTCCTAATTCTCAAAAACAAAGTCTCTCAAGAAGGGCCCCTGAGCCATCAACTCGAGGACCAAGGCCACACTAGAAACCTTTTACTTGATAATTGGTTGCGTTGTCATAAGCTAAAATTGCAACCTTGCAGATTTAGTTGGCGAATAAGACACTTTAGATCATATTGTCGTGTCAAGATATTCTCAATGATATGGTAGAGAAAAGCGTCTTGCAACTTATGCATGAGTGCTGACCAGAGTTCAATCTCCCAGCCAAAAGAACAGTGATGGTATCCCAAGCTCTTCTGCCATGCAATATTATCTCAGAAACCCATGTGCATTGTATGGAGTATTATGCTACAAAAATAGAGAAGAGTCCAGGTTACTCATTCTTGAGAGGACAATTGCCAAGCCACCTCTATAACCGAAACAATTGGCTTTAGTATTGCTACGTTCCACGGGAATGTGCAACTTTGAAGTTATGATAGAGTTAATGTATCCGAGCTGTGTATGCAACAAATGTCTTTTAGGAGGTCTTTGCCTGTACCTAGGGTAATATGAGGAGAGTCTTCAGTTGTACCCATATTTGACTTGAATTATTCTTTTCCAGAGCAAGAATCCTGAACAATATACCCCCGCCACCATTTGAAGAGCAATGATGAGTTTCGGGTTGAGAGGTATGGGATGCCTAATTTGTAATACTAGAGTGCTCCATATGACCAATGCATGTTGCTAATTTGGGCTCCACCTATCAAGAAGGAGATAACTCGACTAAATATGTTGGCCAGTAATTTTGACAAAATCTCGTACAGACAACCACGAGACTAATGGGCTTAAAATCCTACGGCTCCACATTATTGCATGCCACTTGCAAAGGTACAACTAGAGTTAACAAAACCTAACATGATATAATAAACGACGTGAAAAACGATACAAAGATAGCAAGTTTGTGTTGGAATAGAATTGGGTTTGACACGTTTTTAAACAAGTCGGGTTTTGGTCGACTTCTTTTCTGAAACCCCATGCACAATGCAAACACGACACATTATTAGTCAAGGACAATGTAAACTTTTACACAAAAATAAAACTAAAATATAAAATGTGATCCAAGAAAAAGAAAAGAAAAAAAAAGGGAAGAATATTACAACCCATTTCATTCATTCTAGGCATCATTCATCAATTACTTTTAAAAAGAAAATTAAATGAATGGCTGTATATTAATAGAATATTTTTTTTAAAATCTACTTTTAATTCTATATATATTATCATCAGAACAAATAAAAAAAAATAAAATGGTATCTAATTTGAAAATGTTGAGTTAAATATGCTTCATCAAATATAATACACAAATTTGAACGAGATAAGATAAAAAGTACATGAGAAAAAGGAATTTTTAAAAATGTTTTATTGATGATATAGAACGAGTAGCAGAATTATTTTTGGAACAGTTACACTGCCAGAAATTTAAATGAGCTGGCCAGAAGCACTAATTTGCACGGGTAACTTCAAAAGGGCATAACTTTTAAACTATAAGGAGTTATGGGGCTCATAACTTATCAAATCGAAGCTATCAAATTTTGAACTATGCACCCCTATTCGCTTTGCTACTGACCTGCCTATTTTCTTCAAATTTGGCCTTTAAAAGTATTTTTTGTCCACTTTTATATTTTTCAGATAGTTTAGCATTTTCATAATTTCGTATTTTAGGGCCAATTGATCTTTCACCGTGGAAAAAGCAGCAGGAAAAGCAAAAGGAGCGATCGGCATTTCCGTAATTTTATATTTTAGGGTTTCTTATTGCCTATAAATAATCGTTATAGTTCACTTTAAGACTCATTCCAAAATTTTTGAATACAAAACCTAGTTATTTTCTCGCTTTGGTAGAATTTTTTTTTTTGTTTTCCAATAAATTGCAACAAAATCCCTAAACAAGCCGGCCACTCACTAGTCGAGGCCAGAGTCTGACCGTAACAGCACGGGGACCAAAATTAACCATCAAAAAACAATAAAATAGGGACAAAACGCTCACCTCAAAATACGACACAGTAGGCAACGAGAACAGGACTAGACAAGTCAGCAGGCAAAAACGCTCGCTTTGGTAGATTCCAAGTTGTTTTTCAATTTTGAAGTGTTTATAATTGATTTCACGTATCTATTTCCTATCAATCTAAGTAATCTAATAAATAATTTAAATAATTATAGATTGCTTAGAAGTAGAAGAAGTGAGCCAGTTGGATCAAGTCTGGCCCTCTGAGAATGTGGTCGAGGCACATGAGGAGTCTTTGAGAAAAATCTCATTTTGTAAAAAAATAAAAGTTTTTTTTTTTTTTTTTTTGATATCTAAAAATATTTTTCTTTTCAAATCAATAACATCAAATTCTAAAATAAAGAGATTTTTTTTTTCCTGCAACAATAGTTTAGCTAGACATGCTCTTAATCTGGCCTTAGAATTTTAGGTAAGCATGCATCGATTCAGATTATGCTAATGTTGCCTTCTGGATACAAGGCCCGACATCTTGCTCATGGAAGCTGAACTACATCACCTAGTTTTGATAATTGTGTGCATAAAGGCACTTGGGCTAATCGCTTCTCATAGGTTTTTAATCGGTGTACAAAGGAGCTTACATGGTGTTTGATATAATTAATGGATAATTGTGATATTTTTCCAAGGGATTCGATTTTGCATTTTATCCCTTTATGTTCTATAAATATGATAGGCTACTAACTTTGATATTTAAATTGTCTATTCTATTTTTTATTTTCTATTGTTAGTCGTTAAATGGTATCGCATGGCCCCTTTTTTTTATAATTAAGAGGACAAGCTCCTCATAAATACAAAAAAAAATAAATAAAAGGAAAAAAAAATTAAAAGTGAATTTTGTCTGGATACATATCATGATCAAAATCAGGCTAAAATGTCCTAATTTGGACTACTGTATCGTGTAGCTCCTTTGCTTTGCCTCCCACATTAATACAACCAAGGTCAGACATAACTCTAACTGACCCAAGCAACCACTCGAGGTCAATTTTAAGGGCCCCCAAATATTTAGGTTGTGATTTTTAAAGTATCAATTGTTAATATTAATACGTTTTACTATTGAAACTTTTATAATCTATAATATACGAATGATCTCATTTGAAATTTTCGTTTAAGACCCTGAAAATATCGGAAACGCCTTGAATACAACAATGCCTAATGTGTGCACTTATAAAATCATATCACAAACTAGCCTCTTACATGTATCTTTTCGCATGATAATATTAATTATTCACTATCTATATAATATGATTAACTTTACATAAATTAAGTATCCAAAAAATCTTCCACCAAAATTTTCTATATATTTTGCTTAGATCTAAAGAAATTCACTTCAATTAATTAATTGTTCATCTTGAAATTTATCCCAAAGAATAATAATACGTCTTTGTTCAAATATTGTGAATTTATTAATACAACTCATTGTTCTAAGAATAATAATACGACAGTTAATCAGATTTTGAAGTATGATATCTCTATTTCTTCAACGCTTGAGCAGTCTTTCCATCTAGACATTTGTATGATATCGGATAATTGAAAACTTGGAACTAAGCAAGTTTATCACATAACACAATTATAGTTTTAAAGGGAATAACTGTTAGTTCTATTAGTTTGGCAAGAATTAATTAGTTGGGTTGAGTTATTGAGGTTGTTAGGTAACTGTGTGTTATATAAATAGAGGATTGAAGATTAATTGTAAACATAAATAAATATAGACAATACTAATCTCTCTTTCTCCCTTTACTTCGTGATTCTTTCTCTCCCTCTCAATCTCTCTCTATAGGATTTATATTGAATTTCGAAGGGCATAGAACCTTTCTAATTCAACGGCATCATTGTATTCCAACGTTATAAATGATTTTTTAAAAAGACCCTTCTCTACAAATGAAATCAAACTATTTTCTAGAGAAATTATAACTTAAATAACTTAAGGTTCGGCCATTTATTACATAGGTCCCCTAACATTTCAATATATACAATGACGTATCCTGAGGTTTGAAAATTTTATCATTTTGGTGTCTGTGTTGTTTTGGTTACAGTCTATTTGTGGAGTTGTAGGTTTCTGCTTCTGTTCTTGGGCGTTTCTCAGATTGTTTAGCTTTTTTTTCTTTTTTTTCTTTTGCTTGTCCCAATGTGTCATTTTTCGGGTCCCTTTTTGGGACACCGTGCTGTGTTTCTAGAGCTTTGCTCTTTATCAATCGAAAAAAAAAATGACAGAATTTGATGAGTTTTTATGAGAATTAGGCCAATTTTTATACAAAATATGCTAACATAGTACATAAAGCAACATTCTCAGTGCTCCAAGGACTCCTTCCTGAGCAGGGTCGGGATAGAAGTACGTAGCCTTCCCCCTTCAGGACCCTGAAGGGAGGCTGTTTTTGAGAACCTCCAATCTCAGGGGTGCAATACGAGGACTTTCCAGGAACTCACCCATCTTGGTACTACTCTTGCCCAAGCATGCTTAATTTCGAAGTTCTAATGGGATCTGATACTTGCGTGTTGGTACCCTCTTAGGTATGCTGATATAGTACATAATTATGATAATGTATACAAGTCATTTCAATATTTTCAACAAAAATTTAACAAATTACGATGAAAATGTTCAAATAGTTTGGATTTCAAACTACCATTAAAGTGCCGAATGCATGAAATGGTTAAGGAGACTTGGAAAGTTTGGTGCGAATGCATGAAATGGTGGGGCTTACAATGGGTACAACATAGATCCGTCAGGGAACACTTCTTCTAGTGGTCCTCCAGCAGAATAGGGAATCCATTCCAAAGAAAGGCTTGGTTACCATGTTCTTTGTCATTATTTGGGAGCTTTGGTACACTAGAAATAAGATTGTCTTCGAGCAGGGACAATGGAACCTACGGGATGCGTGATATGGTCGGCAAAAGTCGGGCTTGGTTTCTGGGTTAAAGCGTGGTGCCCTACATTCCCATACTGACCAGCCGAGTGTGCATGCAACGTGGAGTGTTTCAAGAGTGGGAATTACCGTGCCTGATTGATTCCTGCTGATCATCGCTAAGCTTGTTTATGTCATTGTAGGGGTGTCTGCTGGGGTTTGGGCTGCTTAAGCTTTTTGGGCTGTTAAGTATCGGGTGGGCTTCAATGTTTTATTGGGATGTAAACTTTTCGTATTTGAATCATACTGGTGTCTATCTGTATCTTCAGGTCCTCTTGTTTGAGGGTGCCGCTTTTGTATCCATCATTGCTCTAATTATCGAAAAAAAAAAAATCATTAAAGTGCCGAAATCATGTGTCATGTCAACATTTTTGGTAAAAAAATATCAAATTTTAATGGATATACCATGTATTATCATAATCATATTTTAATTTAATATTTTTCAAAAAAATTCTATTGAATTTTAGAAGAAGGGTATCTCATCGATGAAATTTTTAAAATTTCATGGTACCTAAGTGGAAAAAAAAAATTTAAACCTCAAAGTCCCCAATTATATATGTGAAAACATCAAAATACCTGAGTAATAAATGGTCAAATCTAAGGGTGATAAAGTAATGATTTTCTTATTTTCTAAATTGTGGGAAAAAATTAAAAAAATTTATAAAATAAAAAAAAAATGTAATGGGACGCGTGGCAGCACCCCAGAAAGGGGAATCTATGGACACTTTATAAATAAATTCCTTATAAAAGTTATTTATTTCAGTAAATGAGATTGATTCTTTTTGCCAGAAAAAGCACTTCAACAAGAATAATACAAATTTGGCAAAATTTAAATTAATTTTTTTAAATCTACTAACCATTTTTGGCAAGATTGTCTCTTCTTTACAAGTCATTGTATTAATTTATTTTTTTTATAAATTCAATACATGCAACTTGTTATTTCTTACATATTTTTTTTGGCAATTTCGAGAAAGTGATTTTAAGAAAAAAAAAAATAAATTTAGAAAAGTATAATGTTTATTATAATCACTGAAAAGATAATACCTTTAATGAAAATGAGAAATCTCTGTAAAAGAGTATACGTTTTAAAGTTTTGAGTTGCTTTTATTTTTTTTATATAATTTTTTTTTACAATAATGACTGAAACTCATCAATACTATATAGTGGACAATAAAAAAGACAGAAAAAAGGAGAAACCTCCTTATACTGTGAGAGAAACATGGATGACAAAAAACCAAAAAGAATCACTTTCTTTTTATATGAAAGATAAATATGTTAGTTTTTAATTTGTTCTAACAGTCGGGGTGACAACAGGTCAATTACAGGACGTGGAATCAAAATCGACATCCTCCCTCCCGAGGCTTTATTAATGTGAAATATATATAATGAATATTATGTTATGTTTAATTTTTTTTAAAGATATAATATTTGAAGGTATTTTTTAAAAGAAATAAAAAATGGGTAGAATAAATGTGGAACTATATATGTCAACTTTTTGTTGGGTTGGCTCTCAACTCATTGGTTTTAAAGATTCTGTCTTCATTCAAGTGAATATTTCTATATATGGTAAAGTTACTATGTTATTTTATTTTTATTGTATTTCTTTTTGCAGTGAATGATAGATGAACTATAAAATTCATATACTGTAAGAATATTATATCGACTACAGTGCATACTCCCGTCGGATCAGTGTTCAATCATACTTTGATATGGAGGTTGATAGTCTACACCTAGAAGCCGCAGCTGAAGTAAGAGCTTCTATAGGAGTATATATAGCGTTGAGGATATCAGTTTAGTTACATATTCGTTTTGTGTCCGCACGGTTTTGGATTGTTTGATCCGTTGTTGGTCCTGTATGGTTGTACTTCACCCTAGTACTCATGTTTTAGGGGCTTGTATTTTGTTTTCTGTTTTTTTGCTTTTTGTCCTTGCTTGCATGCTTGTCTGCAGCCACTTTTGTGGATCGGGTTCTGCTCTTGCAAAATGCCGGGGTCTGCTTTATCGCTACCTATCAAAAAAAAATCGAAAAGTAAAATTAAGGACAGCCTGATTCTAGACAGTCTGACATAGTCTAAGGCCTGTATAAAATATGATTATGCTTTCTATTGGTTTGAATTGTAAGAGAGCTAAATGCAGCATGGTAAATTGTGTGGTTAGTAGGTATTTATGCCAACTCTTAGAACTTTCATCTAATTAAAACAATCCTCGATTTCAGGTTCAGGGATTAGTAGCACCCTATAAGGATAAAGCCACATACATCTTATTATTTTCAAACCCTGTTTGGGTCGTAACCTCTTGAAGGTACTGGGTTATTATTGTTGTTGTTGTTGTTGTTGTTGTTGTAGATTGATCCTCGGTATAGTCTTAGGTTCTCCTCGTCTTCGATAGGAAGGAAAGAGACATGTTTGATCTAAATAATGGGACTGACCAAACCAATTTATATTCACCCTTACATGTTATGACATATGACTTTATTCATGCAGTTCTTATGTCAGAAAAACACTATGTTTCACAGTGACGACTCTCCTACCTACTTATCAAAAATCAAATTGTAAGCGTATCTACAAAAACAGAAATATGTCCAAAAATGTGAGATTCCGGGGCCCTACTTTCGGTAGGTGCGCCCTGCTCTGTACTTGAGAGCTTGCTCTCTAATTATCGGGAAAAAAAAAATGTACGAAAACATGAGATGGTATAACACTCATACTTATTCTGTTAGGATTATGTCTCAAATTACTTGTTTTTATATTTATGGGGTTGCCGTAGGGTCACCGATTGATCAGGAGGAAGCCCGATCGATCGGGTGATTTAAGGAAATTTTGGGTATTTTTAGGCAGTTAGAGGGCCAATCGATCGAGTGTTTCCCGATCGATCGGGCCCTCCCAGACACGGGTCTATAAAAGGGACGTAGGGTTTGCGTCATTATGTATCCAATTAAAGTGTGAGGCGCCGCCAGAGGTGATTGTAATTCCTCTAATTCAGATTTTGAGTGCTACGTGAGTTGAATGAAAGTGATTGTAATTCTTTCATAGATCTCGTTCAGAGGAAGTGTCGTTGTAATTCTTCCGCTCAGCATCAATAAAGAATCTCCATCTACACCCGTGGTTTTCTCCCCTCTCGATTGTAGAGGGGTTTCCACGTAAATATTGTGTATTCTTATTTGTTCTTTCTTTCTCCATATTTGTTTACTTCTCGTATGTGTGAGTCATATTATCTAAATCGAATCAAGTTATCAGGGTTTCATGCTTCCGCATCAAGAGTTTACCCTAACATATTCGATTGCATATTTTATACTGATACTAAATATCGATTACTAATTATGAAAAAAAAAAAAAAAAAAAACCTACTTATCAAAGCCAGCTACTTACCTCAGAAGCACAGCTCATTTGCCCCATACCCCATTCATTCCTTAAGTCAAAGTAGTTGCATTTCATACGTATAAATTTTGGAATTATCTCTCCCACTCTCTCTCTTATTAGCGTGATAAACATGTCCTATTCTGCTATATCGTTACCTTCATTATATTGAATTCGTGTTCGTCTTAAAATATAACCAAAAATATATTAAAAACAATTTCGTGTCGGGTACATCTCCTCAAGCGATGTTATGTATGTCCAGATTTCTATTAGCAGGTTCGTATATATTCAGGTCTTTTTATTGTGTCATTGTAAACCTTATCAGTTGTTCTCATATATAGGTTTAGCCCGAAAATATATATATATATATATATATTGTTCTAGAAAAACACACCTTTGTGATTCAAGAGTGTTTGACCTTAAAAAAATGTTCTCATATATAACCAGAAACTATTTTTCTGCTTTTAAACAAAAATAAAAAATTAGTTTTTTCCTTTTAAAGTAGAAACAAAAATTTAATTTTAAAGAGAAAAACACCCCTTTGACAAAACCTTTTTACAATAGTGTTTTTACAGAAGGATTTCTGAAAAAAGTAATTTTTTTCATAACTTATCCAGACATATCCTAAATGTAGACGGTGTAGGAAACTACATATATAGCATCCCACTATACCAAGCCCTTCATATTCTCATCTCTGTTTTGTGTCTAATTTTGTCAAACCTCTATTTGTTTATGTCATGGTATAAAATCATTCACGTATCTTCATCTACTATCAACTTAAACTTTACGATAATGGACTCCTTTCAATAATATCAGAGTTTAGTTGATCGAGAGATCGTGAGTTCGAAAATAACATCCATTATTAAAATTAATGTTATTTGACATAGGTTATCAGGCCGACGTTTAATTTAAAAACACATTAGAATATAAAACTATTTTTAAACTTTCACATATTATTTTAAATATTTAGAATAATTGATTTATTAACGGACCAATGCGGCAGAACAAAGAGCAAGAGACCAAGGCGCATGCCATACCCATAACTCACATGGGGCGCATGAGCCACATGGTTTTATCATACACTTTCTTTTTTAAATTAATTTATTAATTAGAGTTATTTACGTAAACTGTTTTAAAATAATCAAATTTTCTTTGTCACAATGATTTTTATATGTTTTCGAAAATCACTTGGTCGCGTGAAATATTGAATGTATTAAGTTTGGAGACCAACATCACAGTGTATTCGTCATTGGCGTCTTCGTTTTTAGTCTTTGTTCGGTACGGGAATCCCTCTTACATCTTTTCCTCTCATTTTCTTCTTGTTTTGTCTTTACCGACCGTTCTTATTTGCGAATGTATGTCCTTGTTGTATTACAAGTTTTCTAACTAATTATCGATAAAAAATTATTGGAGTTCTTTTTTTCTCAATTTTTATATGTTTTAGATAATTTATCTTCATGACTCGAACTCAAATTGCATACCCCATTTTCTCATGTTTTTTATTTTTCCGTACGACTCAATTTTTGTTCTTTATTTTGAATCAAAATCCTAAATACATAATACATAATTTTTCAACGAAATGCTACCAGCATAAAAAAATTCAAATGAAAACATCAGGTTTCTTAAAATATAAATACTACTGTAGTTAAGTAAAAATGACTGTTTTAACCAGTAATTTTGAGTTTTAAAAAATCCGATTAACTAATTAAAAATAATAATAAAAGTAAATCTAGCAAAAAAAAAAAAAACTTTTTACTAAAAATAGCAAAGAAACAAAACCCACGAGAGATTGAGTCAGCATTTTCTTCCTTGTAGCTACACGTAAAATCCACTTATTATATTATATGTTTAAATTTTCCTGACACCCTTTTTAATATTTTTTAAATACAATTTTACTTTATTTTATATTTATTATAAAGTTTTGTGTAATAGAATATTCCAACGCAAATATGTCTCACCCTTGGGCCCCACTTGCACCTATGGGAACCCACCTTGCCCACTTCTACCACCAATGGTGGGTTTCCACGTGGCATGATTTGGGACCGCCACTTGGCATCTCATTTTCTCTAGGTTATGGTGAGGGGTGTAAACGAGTTAAGTCGAGCTGAGCAGTTCTTGAGAGAACTCAAGATCAATAAGACTTATCAAGCTAGAGTTTGACTAGACGTTCTCTCGAGCTTTGGGACTTTTGTTTGTATTTGATTTGATGAGATATTAGTGTGTAGGATACCGTTCAGCTTTGCTTGTTAATTAGTTGTTGCCCTAGTAGAGCTAATTCGAGCTTATTATCTAGTGAAAACCTGATTGAGGTTAGCTCATAAAGCAAAGCTTGCTAAAAAATCGAGCTATTCAAGTTATTATTTAGTAATTATCAAATTTGAAGGAGTCCTTGTCGAGTTCTTAATGAGTCTTTATGAAATTGTTCATAGACATTAATAAGTTGTGTACCCTTACTCTTAGTCAAACTCGACTTGTCGACCTTACCAAGTTTGCTAGAATTGGAATCAATAAGCTATCGATCTCCCAAAATTAGGGTTGTAAACGAGCCAAGTCGAGCCGAGCATCTCGTTGTTCAAACTCGGTTTGTTAAGATTTATCAAGCTCGAGTTCGAGCCGAGCTCTTATTGAGCTTTTCAATCCCTTGTTCGAGCTCGGTTCGTTAAGATTTTGTTGTACTCGAAACTCTGCTCGGCTCGATTCGTTAAGCTAATCGAACAAATTCGAGCTCCTTATCAAGCCTAGCCGAGTTCATTATCGAATGAAATCGAGCCCATAACAAACACGAGCTTATTATCGAGTCGAGCTCCCTATCGAGCTGAGTTATTCGAGTTACTATCGAGCCATTATCAAACTATTTTGGAGTTAATATTAACTGCGAACGAGCCTTTAACCAGCTCTTAACGAGTTTTTTAACGAGCTTTTAATGAGCCCTTAACGAGCTCTTATCGAACTGTTCACGAACATTAACGAGCCGAGCACCCCCTTGTTCGAACTCGGCTCGTTAAGCTTATCGAGCCTGCTCGAACTTGGCTCGATAAGTTATCGAGCCTTAATTATGAACACGAATGAGCCATAATCGATTTCGAACACGAGTAGTTCATTGAACGTTCGGTTCGTTTACACCCCTACCCAAAATGAACACTATAGGCCCTAATTGATATCGAACACGAGTAGCTTGTCGAACATTTAATTCTACGAGGCGTTTGGTTTCGAAATAAAGGAAATTAATGGTAATAATCTTCTTTAGCTTTTCAATCATATTTGGTTTAACCTTAAATTTTGTTCCTTTAATGTCTAATTTTAGCATTTCACCCTTCTTTACAATGCCAAATTCGGTTCCATCATCCTCTACGAAATTGATTATAGGATTATTTTTTTTAAAACTAAAAATCACCTAAATTTTAGGTACGGTTTCAAAAAACTAATTAGATTTTCTAATTTTTCAATGTTAAATTTTATCATTTTTTTTAGTATCACACTTTAATGTAATGTTGTTAAGATCTATTAGTTTTTAGTAAAGTAATGTTTTTAAAAATATTTTTAAATATATGAATTATTTTTATAAACTTTTTAGATATATAAAATATTTTTAAATTATCGTAAATGTGAATTTCAATTTTTTTTTTAAATTATCTTCTTTTATTTTTTTAAGAATGTCACGTAAACAAAAACTAACTCCTCCTAAAGGCGTCATTTAAGTTGTGATATTGAAAAATTTTGTAAAGTTTAGTGTCACATTGAAAAATTAGAAAATCTAAATGATTTTTTTAAACTGTACCTAAAATTTAAGTGGTTTCAAGTAAAAAACCCCTTAATTGTAAGAATTCTTTTCAACACTAAGTAATTTCTAATATCGAAAACCAACCAAAACCATAATATTAACATTGATCTACTCATTTTAAGTTCATGGTGTTGGTTATATGAATAAATATAGTTGACAATATTTTATTATAAGTTCTATGCAAAAGCGTCTTGATTAAGTAGATCGATATGTAGTTACAAATATCTAAAATAAGAAAGAATGATACCGTACCATAATCTAATTCAAGTAATCTAGTAATCTATATCTCTTAGTCCCTTGTTTTGCAAATCTATCAGCTTCTCGTATTCTATGGTATAAGTTTACTTGCAATAGCATATGCCACAAAGTCGCTAACACTTACAAAAGAGGCTATGTTCGGCCCTTCTCTAGGCGAGTCGCATCGGTTTCTGCAATAAGTTTATTTTGACAATGTGATTGAGAAAAGAGATTTTGTGAATTTAGGTTTTGATAAAGCTGAAAAAGTGGTGCTTTCTTGAAAACCCCATTTCAAATAAAGCAATTTTATTGTAAAAAGATAAACTTTTTGGTACTAATAAGTAAATATCATAAACTTCAATATAGCATGTCAAATAATTCAGTACTAAACATCATAAAACAATCTAGTAAGCCATCGTAAACTCAAATAGTAGTTTTGTGTTTCATAATACTCGAAAAATATTCTCGAATGATGCAACTAGTTTTCTCCACATCACAACACTTTGCGGTGAGGCCAAATTGAGCTTCGGAGAAGAATGCATGGAATCTCACAAAACCCATTATATCGGTTTATGAACAGGGACAACAACTTAGAAAAAAAAAAAGGGGGTTGATGAGCCTCAATCACGATATCCCAATTCCAGGCCATCACGTCAATCTCCAAACTATAGGAAGCAAACTCAGTGGCCCATTTTCCCTATTAGTACTTAGGTTTCGGATATCGCTACGTTTTCTTTGACTGTTAGTTTTCTTTTCTTGTTTTGGATTGTTTTTCGTACTGCTTATACAATTTAGAAGTTTCCTCCCTATTATCTATCACAAAAAGGGTCAAAACAGGACAAAAATTTTAACCATCGAATCGACCCAAAAAGTTGTATTTCTTGTGCTTGCACCACCATCATTTCACTATTTGTAGCCCAATAATTAAGCATAATAATGGTCAAAAAAATATTATATATTTATTATCCATTTGACAAAGGAGAAAATTAATGGAGTATTAGATTGGCTACATAATTGTAACAAGATTTATTGATGTTGATTGTTCAATTCTCCAAATCCAGTTTGGTCAAAATAATACATAAAATTGTCAAAGCAATTGCATATTATTGTCAAATCAAAATAGAGGTTAATCCACTCATAAAAAATTTGGAATGATTAATGTTGGATTTGGGGGGTCGATCTCCAAGATTCTTCCTTTAACATCTTCACTAACTAATTAACGGCTCATTTCGTATCATTTTGTATCAACAGTTTTATGTTTTTCTAATTTGTCGAATACAATTCTCAAATTGTTTATATAATTGAATTTTTATTGAAAATACTATAATTCTATGGGAGGCGGTGGTAGCAGTGGATATTGAAATATAACACTTTATAGTTAGTTTCTTAATCGTGGGTGTTAGGGTTAGCGATGGTGGGCGTTGGGCGATAGGTGCTGCTAGTGATGGTGGTTGTCGATAGTGCAAGAAGAGAGGGGTTGGGCTGGCGGGGTGGTTTGTAACGGTGCAATAGCTCTTTTATTTTAAAATGTTGTTCCTCGTATTTCACCGTTTGGATTTTGAATTTGTAACATATCTAACTATGGGTTTAAATTAGTTATATATACTCCATATGTTTTGATTTTATTTTCGAAATTAATTAAAATTTAAAGTTACAATGATACTGAATAAGACATTGTTTCAATAGTCGCTGATTAGTATGAATTTTCAGCTTGAGGTTGAGAGAAAGCAAGATTTCCAGTCGCTAGTAAGCTTGATGAAAGTCCCCTTGCACTATAGCGAGGAGTTTGCTTGTACAGTCATACATTATTGATCTAATTCAGTAATCATTAACCCCTATGTGTTATGTTACGTTGTGTTGTGTTAGTGTTTGTGTCAGTTTACTCCTACTCGCACTTCTTTCAGAACAATCTTTATCAGTTATAAAAAATAATATTTTTTAATTATCTATCAGTAAGAGAACTGCTCTTGATCAAGTGGCATATGCTCATTGCATCAGTCTATGGGCTACAAATAAAAGCACCCACTAATAATATCATACTTTATAAAAATGAATGGTGTCAAGAATGTAATTAAAGATCTCTCACAAACACTCAATAATGTCTATTTTTGCATCCACCATGGCAGCATTTCTTTGCAGAGTCAACCAATTTAGGGCAAGTCATTTTCTTATTGAAAAATTGCTAGCAACCGTGTTCAAAGTTGGACGCTTTACTTATCTTTTTTTGATAACTAACAAGGAAAAACTCGCGATACAAAGACCAGCATCTCCCAAGAAATCCGAAAAGTACATATAAAGTGTGTAAAGAGGAAAATAACAAGAATACCCAAAAGAACCAGACTGAGAATATAACAGCAAAGAAAACAAACCCAGCATCCAGAATCCCTCCCTTCTAGCTAAAATGTTCCTGACTTTGGTCATGATGTGCACTTGGACTAGGGATTACTTTTGTTTTCCGTTTGCCTTTTTGTTTTTCCTTTTAGAAATTTTATACCCTTAAGAGACTTTCGTCTTCTTAATTACCAAAAGAAAAAATGGAAAAAAAAAAAAAACTTTAGGCAACCATTGGAATTTTTCTTAAGCTTTTAGGAAATACATTGTTAAGATTTAGACTTGTTGGTGTAAACACTTGCAGAACTCGCAAGAACGGGTATCCTAGAGATCTCGTGTGTCGATGCCGAGTAGTCACCTTCCTTAAGACTTATTTCAGTGTAGGAAATAGTCTCGGGGATACAACGACAACCAAAACGATAAAGTGAAAGTGTGTAAGAGGAGAGATAGAAGAGATGAATGAGAATGAAGTTTTTATTCGAGAACTTTCAACACTTTTAAGTAATCCCTCCATACAAAGTTCTTTCAATCTTTTTTTATTGATACCAATAAAAACAAATCTAACCAAAGGGGGTATTATATATATTATGAGTGAAAATAGACGTTCCCTAACAGCACCCCAAAAAGGGGCACCAAAAACCAGAATAAACCACGCAAGTAAACCGTCAAAATCTCCCTGTGTGTCGAAAAACAGATCCATTCCATGCACTTCTGTAAGATTGTGCATCGACACACGGGCTTTGTGTATCGACACATAACTCTGCATTTTGGTTCTGTAAAATTGTGTGTCAACACACGAGCCCTGTGTGTCGACACACATCCCATATATATAAAAAACACTTCAAACAACATCGGAACAAATCTCAAACACTTCATTAACAATTCTAGTTTTGAAAATACATCAACAAGACTATGATTATGTAGAGATATAACAACATTATACAACAACAACAACAACAATAGACCCAGTACCTTAAGGGCTCCCGCATAAGTGGCGTCTAGGAGAGGCGGATGTACGCAACCTTACCCCTTCAGGGTGTAACCCTACTGAGAGGTTGTTTCCAAGGATCCCTAACCTTATAGGGTTGGCAGCACGAAAACTTCCCAGGAGGTCACCCATCCTGATACCTTAGTGCCTGGTAAATGAACCCTGGATATCACAACACTATAGTATACATAATAAGATATTTTAAGATTTCAAATTTCTTCTTGTTTATAAAACAAATTATCGTCTGTTTAAGATCCTGAAAGCTGAACGAGTAATTGCAATGGGAAGAAGGGTAGGTTTCAACTTTGACGGCTTTGATCCGTCTATGGTGAGCGCTATGCTTGAAAGAGGGTGACCTAACTGCCCCTTTGTCCTGTTTGGTTTGCCCTGAGTCTGAGTCTTGCATTGTGAGTCCTTTGTTTCAGTTTGCCCTGTTTTGTCTTGTTTGTAGCCATGTTTGCTTTGCTGTTGTTTTCTTTTCTGAGGCCCATTATTGTGCGGGTTCTCTCAGGGTCCGTTTGTTCGAGTGCCTGTTTTGTTCGCGACTTGGTCGCTAGTTACCAAAAAAAAAATCTGTTCAAACTTTTGTAGATGGTTTGATATTTTAAAATTTGTTTTTTGAGGGATTGGGCAAATTTAACTTCATTTAGTATTGGTCTCTTAGCAATTAAATAACGAAGAGTGAATTATATTTCGTGTTAAACTAATTTGGCTTTTGTAACATCGTTTAGGGGTTACTTTTTTAAAATTAAATATACAAGAGATGATTTGTGATTAATATCATGATTTAAGATGAGTTGTGTTCCTACTAGTCCATATTAATGTCAGTAAGCGCAAGTTTTATCTCGTGGCTCCAAGCACGAGTTCGATGTTTGGGTCTCTCAATCCATCAATGCATGGAGAACACTTTTGGAACCACCTTTTCAGGATTATCTATACCGAGGCCCCATGGTCTCAACCTGCTTTCCGAACTTTTTAAAATGGAATGATGACAAATCATCACTTATTATACCTGGTCCCGCTGTAGCGGGAGAAGTACTGAGGGATGTCAAGGGTTCCTTCTTGGCCATCTTCTCTACATTTATAAGTATTCATGATTCTAAGTACACAAAGCTCTTTGCTATTTGGTTTGCCCTTGTTATTTCAACATCAATGTCGCATAATAATGAAATCAGATTCTGCTAATGTAGTCTCTTGTTTTGTACAAATCAGAAGAGGGAATCATTTTTCCATGGATCATTCTGCAAAGCTAGGTCACGGTGTTAGATACCGTCAATCCCTGCATTTGATCATAGTGCACGCCACAACTCTGGAATTACTGGTTTTCAATGTTTATCTCTTCTTTTATACATACAACTTGAAAATTATATCTCTCCTACTTACAAAAAAAAAAAAAACGTATCATAATTTAGTTGTATTCAGTTGCAAGATTCAAGAGGAGAGTTGTATTTAATTAAAAACTAGTGAATCCTATCTGATGCACAGTTTATTCGTATTTTATGCTATATATTATTTTTTTCGTACGGTGCATGAACAATTTTAAACTTAAAAATGTATTCTAAATCATAATTTATTACTTGAAACTAGGGATGGAAATGGAGTGGGTAAAATTGGTTACTCACGGGTACCCTCCCCATTTGAAGTGGATATGGGTATAAGTGAGACGGGTGACGGATACGCTTTGGGTGTGCCTACCCCGTACCTGCCAAAGGTCTGGGTGTGTATGCTCAGGATGATGAACCGGCACTACAATGGAACACAAACGGACACCCGATTTTGAACAGGGGTACACAAAACCTGAGTAGATCCGAGAATTCCACTTTGTTCGTGGATAATCAACCAAGATTCCTACAGGCTGATGTCCTCAAGCTTCGGTTTAGAAGGTATGGCTGGATATCTAATGTTTTCATCTCTCGAAAAATCAGACGAAACCGTGGACTGGCTTTTGGTTTTGTTATATTTACAAATAGAAGTGACGCTGAAAGTGCGATCAGGGGAATGAATGGAATATCAATGTTGGGTAATAACATCAATGTGTGTTTTGCGAAGTATGACAGACCTTCACCTAGAAGCCGTAATCCGGCAGGTTTCCATAACTTCCGACAGGAAGTGAATAGTGGTAATGAATACTTGGGGGTTCACGAGGGTGACGTTACTCAAAGGCTACAGAACCAGGCTCAACCTCTTCGTCCTCTACGAGTTGTCCAGGGCCAAATAGACGAGGCTAAACTTGAAATGCTTTGCAAAAGCAATGTTTGCATGTCATCAAAGCCAACCAACAGAGAAAGTGTCATCCAACTTCTTCTTGAGAGTGGTAAAAATGAAGTGGAGGTCAGGGACATGGGTAATTACAAAATTATCCTTACTTTCAGGAATCAGTATGAGCGTGACCTGAAACTAATAGAATGGAGTGATTGGCTCAAGTCATGGTGTGAGGTTGCAGAACCGTGGTCAAAATTAGAGCGATGTGAAACTAGGATAACTTGGATATCTGTATACGGGTTACCTGCTCAAGGATGGAATAGCACAAACATCACGATGATTGCAGAGCTGTGGGGGGATGTAATTTAGATTGAACCAAGCCCAGACAAAACTTGCTCTTTCGAAGTGGCCCATGTACTTATTGATACAACCCAATTTAGAAACATAGAAGATGACATACAATTCCACATAGGGAGTTATGGTGTGAGTGTCCATATCAGCGAAGGTAGAACTGTTGGTCCTCCTGTTGTTATTGACTTGGATCCGTGCAGCAGGGTGCCTGATACGCCAATGGATCGACAAGCCAACTCAAGCAGCAGGAGTCAAAGAGACCGAGACATTCCAAGCTTCAATCATGAACTTCATCTCAATGAGCCACAACCTGAGTTAGTCCCTTTGACTAATCCTCAACAAGAACTAATCAACTGAATCGAGCTATGGTTACCGAAAATAGAGAAGAGGCCAATAATGAACCAAGCGAAGAGTCTGAAGGGCTATTCATCCAAGACATAGTACAAGACAGCTTTATCAATGATGAACCTATAAATGAGACCTTAAATACCCATACAACAGATAAGGAGATGGGTGGAACTGTAGAGGTTGGAAGGGGTGCTTCTATTGAAACCAATAAAGACACTAGAGAAGGCCTACAGTGTGTGGCCCTGATAGCTTGCTCCAGCTCACACTTATTCCCTCTGCAGTTAATATCCACGCAGAAGTTGAAGAGGTTGTGGAGTACAACAACACTCCTGAGGAAGGGTTGTGCGTCTCTATTGAGAATAATGAGGGTATAAGGGAAGATCTAATAGCTCTAGCCCAAGGTCCTGAAATTAATTTGGCCGTTGTCCTTCCTGATCAAGACTTTGGATTGTCAGTTGAGCCCTCTGCCTCTACTCCTGATGCCCCTATGCCTTCGTGTGGCCCTTCGCATCAACCCGCAATACTTGATCGGGAGCGGGACAAGTTACAACAGGCTGCCAAGACTTGGGAAATTGGTAAAAGCCTGGGCTTAGCATACCACGGTCCAGTGCAGGAGATCCTTCACACCTTCTACTGCATTGTCGACGGTACTGCATACTCTCGAGTCAAGAAAAAGAAAAACAAGAGGAATGCCGGAACGCTTCGATTGTCTCGGAACTGACTCGGGGTCTAAAGCTCTCCCAACTGCAAGTGTGGGCTTTAATTGCCGTTTGTAATGATGGGGAGTCCTAAGGATTGTGGTAGTTACATTTGGCTACTAAACTTATAAGGTGATGCTTTAGAGATGTGGTCATGATAACTTATAGGTTGACAAAGGGATGATGGGCAATCTTGTAGTATGGAGAGTTGTTACTCCGATTTCGTTCTTATTGTCTCTGGTGGTCAGTAGGTAGGCAGATCCAGGTTATTTTCTTTTTAGATGATCGTTTCGGTATTTCAGGTGATGATGATTGATGCTTCGGGTGGGTGGATCATCTTTTGGAATGACAAGGATTTTGCTTGAGTTGTTGCATGTGGATGAATAGTTCTGTATATTGGGATGCAAAGGGCCCTCGCGTTTGAGTCTGTGGATTCGTACTTCGTCTTGTTAGGCTCCTGGATAGCCAGGTAGTCACTATACAAGAAAGGCATACTCAAGACGGGTTGAGGCCAACACAGGAGAGATAGAAAAAGTCGCTATATGGTTGAATTTTGCTCCAGTGCTCTTGTAATAGGGGCTTGTTTCTATTTTCTGTCTTTTTGCTTTTGTCTATGCTTGTATGCTTGTTTGCAGCCACTTTTGTGGGTCGGTTTCCACTCTTGCGGATTGCAGGGTTCTGCGCTACGTTTTTTCACTATCTATTGAAATAAAATGGGTGTGTATAATATTGTACCCGCCAACCCCACTCCAAACCCGCCCCACCCCGTCCCATCTTGTACCCATTATACCCACTCTATTTTGTATCTAATTAACTTTCAAAATTAAAAAAAATACGTGCTTAAATTCAATTACCTAAATTATTTTTTTAATGCTACAACAAAATATAATATAATTCTTAAAAATAGTATTGAATAATTAATACGAGCGGATATCTATTAAATACCTGTGGGTAATGGGGCAGGTATGGTACGGATTTGTACCCACCGGGGTAGGTACGGGTATCGACTTCATATCTGTAGTAGGTAATTCGGCAAGTATGGATATGGATTTCAGTAGTGGGTACGGGTATGAAGGAGGCACCCCCATACCCACCTGCCCTATTGCGAATTTTAGATGATGTGGTGTGAATTTAGACAATTGATATGGTGTTACATTATGATGCAGCACGTGTATGGAAAAATAGGGGTATGGGAAGGTTTAATGGCTTTTTCTTTAATTATATTAACTGATAATAACAAAAATAAAGAGGAAAAGGATAACTCGTTTTTGACAACGAGAAATCGAGGATCAAATAACACTTCAAAATTCTGGAAAAAATAATCTACATAAACCTAGCCTAGTCTCCCCTTTATATATAGGAGATGTTACAAGGAAAGAAACAAAACTGAAACGGAATAACATCTGGCCCTAAAATCACGGTTGAATCTCCCCCAGGATCACGCCATCAATCTCGGCTGATTTGCTCCGCGTTGTACCCTTCGTCCCGCCAAGCCAAACTTTTCGCCAACTTGCCAGCCCATTGTCAATCCTAGGCAGCTGCATCCCGTGTTTCTCCTTCTTGCTCTCCGCCAAGCCTGCCAAGCTCAACTCCCCACTAATGCTCCCCCACCATGAGACCCGCCAACCTTGAGCATACGGCTGTATCCTTCCCTTGAGCCTGCTCTGCCAAGGCCCCTATCATGTTAATGCCGTCCCGTTTGTGCTGTCCCTCCAGCAATGGGATGGCGGCTGCATCCCATTAACTTGCCTTTTTTAATAATTACATTAATTAATTTGCCTTATAATAAAATCGCTTGTATAAGATCACTAAATACAATAATTAATCGGCGAAAAAGAGGGGGGGAAAAAAAGTTATCTTGGAATTAGAACTATAAAAAAAAAATGCATTATCTCGTAATAGATCATATGTGGGCATGTAGGTAAAATTAGTGTATATAATATCATGCATGTGCTTATACATGTACTTCTAACACTTTATTTTATTTTTTTTAATTGTGTTTAGTAGTCCATGGCGTCACATCTGACGTCACAAATCATCAATGACTTATATTTCTTTCCCTTTTTTTCCATAATTTCTTCAAAAGAGAACAGCTAACGGCCACAAAAGACTGACATTCCACATCATTCTGAATTAATTGATACTTTAATATGATATTGAAGATTGTCAATCTTATAACTTTGGTGATATAAATAAGAAATCTATCACTTGTATACCTGGGATTTGACCTTGTGGTAACCTGAGTTTAAAAATTGTAGCATTTAAACGGCCTCTACCAAAACTACGTAAATCTCTAGTAATGATGACGTGGGATATGATTTCGGTAATATTTAGGTACTCTTTGTTGGAATGTATGAGCTTTTTCGAAAAATCCTAGCATGACGCCACGTTTTTTAAGGGTTTCTGTTTCCCGTTTTGAGGCATGTGTTTTCTTTACGGGTTTTTCTAAAGGTGCTTTCGGGGAATTGACAAATTTTTGTGTTAGGTCAATAGATGATCTTTTTTTGTCTTTTCATGGTTTTGCCTTGATCTTCGTGATTTTTAGGTATTTTTTGGTTTGTTTAAGGGGCGGATGTGATTGGGTTTAGTGGCTTGGTTTTCATTTTCTAGATTGTTAGGCATGGTCGAGTTTTAAGGGAGTTAAGGTTCTTTTATCCTGTTACTGTTTGCTTTCGTGTCTTGTTTGTACTTTCTGTATTTTTTACGCTTGTATTATACTTATCAGAAACACCCAATTTTCTTAGTATATATGTATCTTACATATCTAATATATTGACAGACCTATATGGCATGTCAATATTTTTCTGTTGTGATGCTTCTCCCTCATTTACGGGTACGCAGGTTCTTATATTGCGAGTTATCTCATTAATTATTTAAATTAGATGTAAAAATGGAACAAGTGGGTAGGATGCGGCGGTAAAATATAGGCAATCCTAGTACAATGTTTCATGTTATATAAATAATTAACATGTAATCAAAGGACACCCCCTTAATTAATTAATTAATTGATTAATTAATTAAATGCATTAATGAATTTCTGGATGCAATTAATGTGGTGCATGCCTTTGCTTATTATTCTTACAAGGCGACAGAGAATATTTGTACATTTTGCTATTTTTAATTATTATTTAATTATCAACTTGACAATCCCAAAAAATAGAGGACGAGTTTTTTACTCTGTTGGTTTCTCATCTTTTTGTTTATTCAAAATCGTTCGTAAATATTTTGTTTTTTTGATAATTAAGTAGAAAATATCTTCGTAGTATAGAAGGAAGTCCATAAATTGTTGGAAATCATCCGTAATATTTGTAAGTTTATTCAAATTAATCTCTTGTCTTTTTTTTTGTTCATACACAAACTTTAGTATGCTAGAAACCCCACCGAAAATTGGATTGATCCACCAATATATGAACTAGGCCTATAACAATACAGAAAACCACGCTTCATATATAGAAGCCTAATAGATATGTTATAGAGATGAAGGGATGATTGTACTGAGCTATTTTGTTGCTTATTAATTGTTTTTAATCCTAAAAACTCGCTTATTCCTACATATGTAAAGCAACATTCCCAGTGCCCCAAGGGCTCCCGCCTAAACGGGGTCGGGGGGGATGTACGCAGTCTTCCCCCTTCAGGGTGCTACCCTGAAGAGGGGCTGTTTCCGAGAACCCCCAACCTGAGAGATGCAATACGAGGACTTCCCATGAGGTCACCCATCTTGGTACTATTCTCGCTCAAACATACTTAATTTCGGAGTTCTAATGGAATCCGATACTTACGTGTTGGTACCCTCTGAGGTTGCATATTCCTACATATGTGTACATCTTATTTGACATATTTTTACGCTAGTTCCAAAATGTCATTATATAGTTTATAAAGAGTATATGCTAATACTTTCCAAATTATTTTTCAATATCTTTTTGATTTAATGGTGACATAATAATACGTATGACTAAAATAAATTGTATAGATGTGATGTTTTTTTTTTTTTCTAAAAATTAAAAGAATATGTTATCTTCGATTATTCTTATATGTAATGTACCATCATGTCTAGTTTGGGGCCCGTTTCGATGGGTGTGCCCTTGTGTATTTTACCTGTTTTCTAACAAATTATTGAAAAATGTAACGTAACATCATTTCAAGACAGAATCAGTTCTTTTCTATTTTGCATGCAACTTGGTTGAATTTTTTTTTTTTTTTTCCTTTTAGTAATTAAGATGATAATTCCCAAAGAAATAAATATAAAAAATATAAAGACAGATAAAGTCAGTAAAATCCACCTTTAAAATCAAACAAACGCTCAAAAAAGAAAAAGAAAAAGAAAAGATTGGTAGAAATAGAAGAGCTAGCGTACCAATAACTGCGAATTGAAACTACATCAATTACCCATAGATAGAAAACCCAAGACCCGTTTTATTTACAACTAGATTGAACCTAAACAGGAATTAATAAACAAAGCGTTTCTTTAAATCATTAGTCTTTCTAATTTACTTATTGTGTCAATTTGGTCTCCAAACTTTTTGTATAATGGCAATTGTTTCAGTTAAATCTAAGGTTAGAATTAATATTCGTTTCTTACATCAAGGAGGTGTAGGTCAACGTTTACATAGAGTGAACATGCCTTAAATGCTAACAAACAGTATAACTATAATCAAAATTTACTATTTAGTTTTTAGTATTGTACAGAAACTAAATTGACACAATTAATAAAGTAGAAGGACTAACGGTATAATGAACCCATAAAAAATTATTTTTCTGGGTCATTTCAAAAATTAATGCACCGAAAGTTTCCAGGACAAAAATCATTTATAAAAATATGTTTTTAAGTACAATGATAATATAATCCTTGATCTTACCTTTTCCAATTTTTGATATTCAGTTGACTTCTGTCAATGAAGTTTTAATATATAATTAATTAATTAAATTTAAATAGTATTAAATAAAAAAGTATAATTAGTGGGTGTTGGGGTGTGTGTGGAGAGTATAATTAAGATCCCTAAAAGTGAGATTAATTTTAGTAATCTCACAAGCGTGTGCTTTAAGAATAATTAAATTTTTTTTTTTAAAAAAAAAGCCTGGTAATATAATCTCTTGTGGGGTTGCTATGATATTATAAAGTTGAATTATGTTAAAATAAATACTATGTTTTGGTTGGAAGCTTATGTTATATATTATTATTCTTATCAGAAAAATAATGATACCGAAAAGTTAATTATTTAGATACAAATCCGAGAAGGTACTATAGTGCAAGGTAGTGAGCAAAGACAAAAAAGAGAAATACCAAAACACTCTGAACAGAAGGTTACCCGCAAATTGAACTCCAAAACAAAAACTCCTAATGCGATATGACAAAACACCCAAGGCAGGCATCAACTATATATTAGCCGACTGAAATATTGGGGTAAGGTCTAAAAATGTTTTGCTACTGTGTGAATTTGTCATTTTTAAGATTTTGCACGTTTGTATATCATGTCAAAAAATATTGTTAAGTTCCATTAGAACTATTAAAATCTGATACGATACAATAACACCATAAGAATGTGCCACCGAGACATAGAGTTTGGGTTGGCCTTTCTTGAGCTAGGTTGAATTTGGGTTGGCATGTTTAATCCGTTTTATTGTCGAGGCAAATGGGCAGCATCAGTCCTGCTCTCGTTTCATGTGTTGATCTTATGTTTCAACTTCAGGTAAGGTCCCTGTCTGGGTTTGTTTTAGCTCATTGTTTAATCCTATTCCCTGTGTCTTGTCTGGACATGTACTCGATGTTTGCTAGGTCATGTCTGAGGCGAGCGTTTATAGCTATTGTTCTGTCCTTTTGTTTTATGTTGTCTGTTTTTGATCCCTATCTTGTTGCGGTTGGACTCGGGCCTCGCCTAGCTAGTGGTCTGTTTGTTTCCCGATTTTGTCGCAATTTATCGAAAAAAATGTCTAATCCGTTTAAAATTTTTGATTGAATTCAGGTTTGAGTTGAGGTATGTCAAACCTTTTGAGTTATATACAGACTTACTGCTATTGCTCTTAATTATATATTTATTTTTGTAAATGAGGTAATTTGAATTATACTTGCTCATATTAATTTGATAATTTATTTAATAATATATAATATGTCATGTATTCATTACTTCAACTATGTCAAGTGTAGGGGTTTACTATTGGTATGTTTGTTAGAAGATGAGTTGGCATGTAACAAAGAAAGGTTACCCCGTATGATTAAATGAGTAACTCATCGTTAACTGAATTAGGTAAGATTAGGACTGTTGACTCATCTAAAGGAGCAAGTTTATTCAGGCGTAAACCTGTTGTGTTTGAGGCTTAGCTTGACGTCATTTTAATCAGCTCAAATCCAATCTTGCTTTGTTTAAGCTTGGTTTGATTTTCATCAGTTTCATGTATTCAATATAATACATTTCGCATCAAGTAAATAATCATAATGTTGTTCGAACTGATTTGGTTTATACCACAACAACAACAACAAACCCAGTGCCTTCAAGGGCTCCGGCAAAAGTAGGGTCTAGGGGGGTAGATGTACGCAACCTTCCCCCTTCGAGGGGCTACCCTGAAGAGAGGCTGTTTCCGATGACTCCCAACCTGAAAAATTGGTCCGCAGCAAATTACATGTGACCTACCAACAGAAGAGCATCACATTATGAGTAGTTCAAAACACACAGCGACCAAAACAATAAACTACCACAAACAACAACAGCAAATACAAAGCAAGCCACATCATTTGGTTTATACCATTTGTTCTATATTTTTATAGGTTTAATCTTGAAATAAAAAGATTCATTTCCTTTTTATTATTTTTTTAACTAAAAATATGAAGGTATTGCTTAGTAAAAAAAAAATAATGTTGCATACTTGATTTATATATCCAATTTTTATGGCATTTATTACTTTATAAAAATAATTTTTTAATATTAATAAATTAAAAATATTTTGACAAACTATTTTATAATACAGTACCTAATTTGAATGTGTATAAATTTTAAGATCACCCGGTTCGTTGGGCTGGTCATTAGATTTAAAAGCCCAAAATATGTAGGCAGTTTGGATTTGGGCCTTTCTAGCTGGTCTGGACCATAGCCCAACCCAGCAACGCATGGGCCAATACCATTATGCATCACATGGGCCTACAGCACATCAATAACTATGTAACAACCTAAGCACTAAAGTTTCTCCACTCATCCAATCCTTCTTCAAGTAGATCCACTAACCTTCTTCTCTCTACCACTACAACTCTCTACTGGAGGTGTATTTCAGCCCGAGCTCGTTAGGCTTGAGGCTGGCTCGCTTACCTTTCGCTCTGCTCAAAACTCGCCAAGCTCGAACTTGGATGAGCTCGAACTCCGCTCGGTAAGCTCCAAACTAAGCTTGTTATTTTGAGGCTCATTTAAGCTCAATTTGGGCTCATTTAAGCTCGGCCACAGCTCCTTAGACTCAAACTTGGCTTGGTTTGGCATATTTAAACTATTAAATTATGTTAAGAAAGATTCACTTAGACTTGTTTACATTCGGGAACTACAAGCTGAAGCTTAACCAAGCTTGGACTCGGCTTGATTCAGCTCAAGCTTAAAACGAGTTGAGTGTTTTGACAAGTCAGCTCATGAGGGTTTACTGCCAGCTTAGCTTATTTACTCCCTACCTTTCTACTCATCCTATGCTAATTATTTATTATACTTTTCTATTTTGATTACTATAAATTTATATCTATACTAACTTAAGTATCGCAAGAATCCCGATATGGGTCTATCTAACTGTTACTCATCTTACAAGAAATATTATGTCATAATTGATGCTACCACCTTCCCTCCTCAAACTTCTAAACCACGTAAAAAACACTTTTATAAAATAAAATCTTTATTTTTCATAAATTAAAAAAGAAATCCTTTATTATTATTATTATTATTATTATTATTATTATTATTATTATTATTATTTTCTCTCACCTTAAAAGTCCCCAATGAAAGAACCCTTTTCGAGACGTACTTTCCGTCCGTCCTCGGAGAATCTTTGGTGCTTTAAAATAAAATAATATATAAATAAATAAAAATTGCTCCAACGCTCAGAAAATTAGGGGCTCAATGAATTTGCTGTTATTGTCATTAATAAGATTATATTACATACTAATTATATTTATTTTGTGGCTTACATTATTGTGTGTAAAAAAATAACGATATAATGACCAAGAATTGTAAAATTTTTATGATATGAGTAATTTAAGCTATATTATATCGTAATAGTTATGATATAAAAAATATTTATATAAGCTAATAAATTAAAAAAGAAAATCCCATTGCCTCTGCTGCTGATCTCAGCACTAGTGGTGTAAATGAGCCGAGCCGACTTGCGAGCCCTCGTGAGCCGGCTCGTCAGAAAGCTCGAAAAGCTTGGCTAGCTTTGAGCTCGAGTTGAGCCGAACCGGCTCGTTTAGCTTATCAAGCCGAGCCCGAGCCTAGGGAAGCTCGAGCTCGTAAGCTCGCGAGCCTAAACAAGCCCAAACGAGTTTTTTTAATATAATATTTTGGATTAAATATGACCCATGAAGCAAAATAATGAGCCGAACCCGAACTTAAACAAGCCCAAATGAGCCTAGGTTGAGTTTAAATGAGCCGAAATATTGCAAACTTAATTTAAGCTTGCCGAGCTTATATCGAGCCGAGCCCAGCCCGAGCCTTTGACGAGCCGAGCTCGAGCTTGCACTTTCCAAGCTCGGCGAGCTTCGAGCCGAGCTTAATGCAAACGATCTGAGCCTCGAGCCTGTCAGGCTCGGCTCGGCTCTGCTCAAATACACCCCTACTCAGCCCTATAAATTGGAAAAAAAAAAAGGAAAAATATAAAAGATTAAATCAGATCTGAGAAGGGGGAAAAGGAGCAAAAGTAGATTCGGACACAGCTGTCAACTTTTCCCCCCCTGCTCTGTTCATTTAGAAAATGATAAATTATATATTAATATTATAAAATTTAATATAATAATCTTTTGGTCAAAAATTTAGTAAAATAATTTATTATAAGTTTTAGTATAATTACTTTTTTTAGTTTAATTTCAAGCATATGATATCAATATTAAAAGCTGATGTGTAAAGTTAAATAAATTCAAGAAAAGTACTAAATTTGAAAAATAATGACATTTTGTATAAGGGTAAAAATGTCTTTTTTTTTCTTTTCAGCATTTTGTTTTACCTAAATTGGATTGAAAATGAATTACACTAAAACTTATAAATTAATACATTATTTGGTAAAGTTTATGGACTAAAAAATAATTACATCAATCCCCATAGTACTAATACATAATTTATCCTAAAAAATATTATATAATTATTCTTTTAATAAATGAATAATTTATACATATCAAATTAAAATAAGTTCATACATATTATTAGAGTTTTTTTTTTTCAATAATTAGCGACAAAGTCGCGAAATAAGCAGACTACTCACCAAACGAGGCCTGAGTCCAGTCATAAGACAATGGGGACCAAAACAAACAACACAAAAGAAAGGAGACAGGACAACACAAACAGAGATAGAACAACAAGCAAAGCACAAGCCCTAAAACAAGACACCGAAAACAAGGCCATCGAGACAAGCAACGCCCAAAAACAGACGAAATCGAAAACTCAATAGCAAAGGAATCTCTCCCCATCTTCTTAGCTTAAGATTTTGAAAGAGTGATACATGTATTAGTGTTAAGTAAAAGTGTAATTAAGAGAGTTAGTTGAGTTATTGGATGAATTAGTATAAATACTTGTAACAAATATCAAATTAGACATTCAATAACAAAATATCTTCTCTCTCTTCCTCTAAACCCTAACCCTAATTCTCTTCTCTCTCTCTTCTCTAATTCTCTTTCTAATCTCTTTATCCTTATCAATTCTTCATCAATTCTAGATACAATCTAATTGATTGTATCAAAGAGTTGGTTTCTTGACATGAGAGTATTGTTGACCAAGAGGTCATGAGTTCGAATCCCAACAAGACACACTTTCAATGTTAAAGTAATTTAAACATAAGGTGTGAGGTGGGCCTGTACACTATCCACGCTTCAAGCTCAATTAGTGTTCACGTGAGGGGGCATGTTAGAGTATAAAATTATTCATGGACCTTCACCCATCTGCTTAAGCTTTTTGAAAAATTGGTTCCTTAATACTTCTTACTAACATTAAGTCTAGCTTATTTACGTGTAAAGTACCATACATCATCTTTAACTTATAAGATTGAACCATATAACTTAGTCCAATATCATGTCTAAGTAATTATTCTTCTTTCTGGTCCTCGTCCAACTTTACAATCTCGAACAATCGATGATCTTGTTTGCTTTATTACATTTCAATTCAAATTTAGACAAATAAACAACCGAAAATATTTTTTTTTTTTAAGTTTTTCATAACTCATCAGTTATATGAATAAATTAATTACGTTACAATTACAATAGAACTTTATGACACCTATTAATTCCTATCATAATCAGGCGCCCACTGATACAATAATTACATTTACATCCATTAAAGAGTAATGAATTTTAACTTTATTTTATATATAGACTAAAAAAAGATATATAAAAATATAAAACTCATAAGATAAAAGCCATATTTGGCTGAAGTTGTTAGCTGTTAGTGCTTAGCGTTCGGTTGTTAGCTTATTTATAGATGGAAGTTGTTTCCTGATAGATAATATGTTTGGTAAATTAAGATAAGAAGGATCGAAAAATGATAAATACAATTTGATTACATAACATTTGAAAAGTTAAAAGCTAAATTTTTTAACTTTTGAAAAGTTGTTTTTTAAAAACTAAACACTATAAAAAATGCAAACAATAAAATTTTTACCAAATAGAGCTCCTAGTTGTTTGACTAGTCAAAACGCTAAACGCTATAAAAAACACTATGAAATACTACTTATCAAACATAGCCAAAAGCGTTCGCAAAAGCATATCCAGGCATTAAAATATCATAAAAAATATTATAAAAGCTCAAGATGTATATAATACAGAATTTTTTTTAAAAATTTAAGGGAAATTACATATATTAGTATACTAAGATTTAGGGTATTAATTTTTTAGTTTATAAATTTTGTTAATAATTTTTTAGTACGAAAATTATAAATATTTAACAGGATAGTCAAAATAATTGTGTGAAATGGTGCAAAATTTATTGTCCTTTGTTGATAAATCCACGACCCCTTCTCTATTAACCTCATTCCATATACGAATCGCAATACTGTGATACTATTAATAAAGAAAAGTCGTATGAGTTATTTTACCCTATTGTCATTTGAATTATTTTAATATACATATATACATATATAACTCCTATGAGGGAGTAAAAGTGAGAAGGAACATTTTATACCACTCATTTGACTACTGATATTATCTTATTTCCATCTGACACTCATAATTTACCATCTCATAAAAGTTATCATCTATGTATGAAAACACAAAACTTATAAACTTAAAAATTAATATACTACAAACAACAAACAACAGATTCAGTGCTTCAAGGGGTCCCGTATAAGCGGGGTCTAGGAGGGACCGGTGGATGTACGCAGCCTTACCCTTTCAGGATGTAACTCTGTTAAGAGGTTGTTTCCGAAGACCCCCAACCTTATAGGGTTGGCAATACGATAACTTTTCAGGAGTTCACTCATCCTGATACTACTCTCGTTCAAACTTACTCAATTTCAGAGTTATAATAAAATTCGATTGTATTAGTGTCCAATAAATGACCTTAATAATAACACATAATTAAAAGGACTCAGATTAGGGAGACATCACGGGCGCTTTTGAATTGAAAGGGACACGTCGCAGAAAACAAATAGGACACAGCACTCAGAGCCACAGACATTTGCCCTACTTCCTCATTGGCTTACTTCCAATTTAACTTGACCCCCCCACCCTTTTTAACTCAACATCTAGTGTTTTTTTTTTTTTTAATAATAAAAACATTATTTTTTTTTACTTAAAGCCCATTAAGTGATAGGCACGAAGGAATATGGAGACTTGTTTATGCCAGGCATGATAATCTGTTGGGATATCAAGTTTAACAGTAACCAAGCTTGTGAAAGACGATATGGGAAGGGGAGTCGAGGGGAGGACCGGTTGGTGATACCCAAAAAGGGGCACGGCTAGGGAACCGGGAGGGGTAGGAGATAGGCCAGTGATCGATGATGTATGATCAATACTTGAAGGCATAGAAAGTAAACTTTGAGAGCTGTAATTGGGGAAGGACATACCGTGGATGTCCCCAGTAAAGGGAGCAGAGGTGACGACGGGAGGAAGAGAACCGAGAGTCGGTGGTAGGCGGTTGACCGGTGATGGGTTGAGAGGTCGGGGAGGAGCCGACGGTTGTCGGGGAGGTTGGAGAGGAGGAGGAGGTTGGGTTGCTAGCCATAGATTCACCAATCGAACAGAAATACACGGATTATGCCTCCACAGATTGTATCGGAGAGGGAAAAGAGGCGGCCGGACATGGGAAGAGCGAGCAACAATAGCGCCGAGCGTGGGGGAGGGCGGCGGTAGCGCTGGTGTTGGGGCGTGGGGGTTAGGGTTTCGGCCCCCTTTTTTGTGTGTTTTCTTCTTTTGTTTTTGAGAGAAGAATGTATCAAAGGTAAGGCTCTGATACCATGTGAGAGTTAAGTTATGGTAACATACCCAACAGGGTGTTGAGGTATTATATATATAGAGAAATTAAGGAAAGTACAATTACAAAAAAATCCTTAGGTTAATAATAATATAAATAACTCTATTATTCTAATAAAAAGTAAACATAGAGATTTTGTTAGAGTATAAAACTATTTATGGGCTTTCACCCATCATTTTAAACTTTTGAGATAGTTGGTTTCTTGTCATGGCATTGGAGCTTTGTTGACCAAAAAGTTACGAGTTTGAATCTTAACAGCTTCTACTTTCAATATTAACATAATTTAAGCACAAGGTATAAGGTGTGTTTGTGCAAGAAATTCACGCTTCAAATCCAATGGCCATTTGCGTGAAGGGGTATGTTAGAGTATAAAAATAATCATGAGCCTTCACCCATCAGTTTAAGCTTTTTAAAAAGTTAGTTCTTTGATATGGTATCGGAGCCTTGTTGAGCAATAGGTCGTGAGCTTAAATCTCAATAACCCCCCACTTTTAATATTAGAAACAATTGAAGCACAAGGTATGAAATAAGCCTTCACCCATCAATTTAAGCTTTTGGAGTAGAAGGTCGTCCTTGACAGATTTTACTGTTCCTTAAAGTATCTTTCTTTTAGATTAAACACCATTAAATTATAAAAAAGTATTTTTTCCTAAAAAATATTTTTTTTCTCAAAAAAGTTTGGTTAAGCACGTCTTGCGACTTCAATTAACAGATATAATATGAATAATCAACATACTAGCTATATTACATAAGGTAAATTATTCAAGGTATGGTTGAGCTCGTCTTAAGACCTTAACCTTGAAAAAAGGCCCGTTGTTTAGAACCTTTGTTATCAAAATACGCTACAGGAATTAAACAGGATTTAACACATACATTTATTATTCGGCTATATACAAGAAGATGCTGGTCAAAAGTTCGTTCACTTATAAAAGTAAATAATAATGCTAGTTGCAATAGCGATAGCAAAAACATAACTCACAATAACTGATTAGATATAATCACTAATTAGAGACTTAAATGATAAATTTAGCAACATATAAATATTAATATTTAATTATAGATGTTGATTAGTTTCAATCATTATTATTTTTTAATAATAAAAATATAGATACGTATTATAATATATGCACAAATAACAGTAAAAAAAAGAGTCTTTTACCTTATCATTGACAATGATATGCAAACATTTCTTTTAAATGAAAAAGTACATATATGTATTCAAATTATATATTATACGTGAATCTTACTAATTGAATTCAAAAATAGTTTTGAATAATTAAAATCTTAGGACGCCCTTCTTTTGTTTTTTGTCTTTTTTTTTAGCAGTAATTCATTTTGTTTTGATTTTTGATTTTTACGAGTGTATGCCCTTCGTAAACAATCTCTCTACAGAGTAATATCCTGTAAAAATAAGCCTATGTATATTTCACTCCCCCCAAACCCTTTATTAGATTGCTTTGTGTCATGTCCTATGCTCTTACACTTGTATGCTTTTATGCTTGTGCGCCTCAATGCTTTTATGCTTTATACTTCTCAAGTCGGAAGGAGATGGCTGTAGATAGGGCCCAATGGAGGGCTAGCATAGGGGTAATTGAGGCTCCAGTTGGAGTAGGGTAGTCAAACTTACTAGTGCTAGACCTCGTCTTCCTGCTGGCGCACGTAGGTGGTGTACTAGCTTCTAGCGCCGCTACTTACCTATGTATCTCTATCCTATCTTCATCTTTATCTTTAGCTCTATCCCATTCTCTATCTCTGTCTCTGTCTCTATCTCTATCTTATCTTCGATTTATGCTGATTTAGCTGGATTTATGTTTGTTGTTGTGCTTGTCGGATGTGTGCCCTACTCATTTGTTACTTTCCTGCTACTAGGTCACTTGCTCTACGCGGAGGACCTGCTTTCTCAGGTTGGGGGTCCTCGAAAATAGCCTCCCTTTAGGGTAGTCCCCTGAAGGGGAAAGGCTGCGTACATCTACCCTCCTCAAACCCTGCTCAAGCGGGAGCCCTTGGAGGCACTGGGTTTGTTGTTGTTGTTGTATACTTCTCAAGTCGGGAATCCTTAGACACAGCTTTTCTTTAGGGTAGCATCCTAAAAGGTTAAGGCTATATATATCCCACCTCTTTCAGACTCTATATTTGTGATAGCCTTTGAGGTACTGAATTTATCATTGTTGTCCTGATTTTGGTTGTAGAGTTCGGAGCGGCATCTTTTTTGTCGCCATGCCTAAATATTTCACCAGGGCCCTGCACATTAGGTGGCTCATTTTTAGCTCCCATTTTTCATATTTTTATTATTATTTTTTACATTTTTATTTTATTTTTGCTAATATAAATTGATTTTTTTTTAACAATATATAAATTGATTGATAATGACTGCCTTTTCGTTTCTTTTCACCCTGTCAAATTCCCTTTGTGTTCCCACTTAGTAACCGGAGGTTCCCGATTACGAGAATAAAGAGATCAATATATAAATGTAATAAGTTATTTTAGTAAATATCACTTGTTTTTATGATGCAATCCTATTTGGGTTTAAAGCCGAATGGGTAGGCCCAAAGACCCAGTAACAATTTTATAAAATTTTGTGATTATTATTTATTGAATATAACATTATTGCTCTGGGAACAATAATTATGACTTGGCCAATTACAATAGTTTAAATTAAATTCAATTGATATCAATTGGATTAGAATAGTTCATTAAACCATGGCCAGACATAACCTCATATAACTCAAGCAGCCGTTTGGTGTCCTCGAAGTTGAAGGGCCTAGATTTTTGGGTTGTAGTTTTTAAAGTATCAATTCTTAATATTAACAATTTTACGGTCATAATTATTATAACTCATTCTATATTAAGGGTCCCTTTTTAAGAATTTCACTTGACGTCCCAAAAATGTCAAACTGGCCCTACATTAAAGAAATCTACATTTTTTTTCTTCTTTTTTATAATATGCATGGATAACTTGTTATTAGATATTTGAACATTGAGTCTTTTAACATGGTGTATGAGTTAATAGAAATTCTAAATGCATTTAAATTAGATATTCAACTTTACAATATTAAACAAGATATAATAAGAATTTCATATCTGATTCTATTAAAAAATTTCACATTGAAGTTATAAGAAGAAGAAATTGATATACAAAACTAAATGACCATTCTATCTAATATCAATTAATTTCAATAAATATCAAATAAAAAAACTTATAATATAAAATAGAACGTACCTACTGAAGTAAGCCCTCGAGACATTTGGGTTAGTATATCAACCTCACTTATGAGTTCAGCCTATGACTTCAACCAAAATTTGTAAGTCACTTTTTACCTTTTACAAGTCACTGATTTTTTACTATATATTAAGGTAATGTTGCTACTAAAGCAAAATCGTTATATCTAAAGTTATTTTATAGCTTTTATTTTTTATAAGTCATATTATTATTATAACAATAATAATTTTTATCCTAAAAATAAATATTCCCTATATTAAAGCCTTTTTTGTTACCAGAAAGTAAACACAAGAAATCAAAATTCATAAGAAGTGGACATTTATCCTCTTACTTAGTTACTAAAAAATTAGCAAACATTCTTTTAAAATGTATAAAATAACTTACCTAACTTCTTAGGTAAGTTTTAATTTATATTTAAATTTGTGTGTTAACCAAAAAGGCCCAAATTAAATACATACAAATTAAGTGTTCTTCACCATTTCGTATTCCACCACCTCCCTCTCTCTCTCTCTCTCTCTCTTTCTCTCTCCCCCTGCAATGGGGAGAGCAACAAGATGGCTAAAGTCTTTCTTCGTCATAAAATCACCCACCCACCACAACCAACCGAACTCCGATGCCGGCTCGGGCTGCCGGAGCTCTCATATGGGCGGTTCTGGGAGAGATTCCGGCGGGATATGCAACAATCCGGCGACTATTCCGCCTAATATAACGGCCTCGGAAGCTGCTTGGCTGAACTTGTACTACATGGATAAGGAGCAGAGCAAACACGCGGTTACAGTGGCCGCCGCCGCCGCCGCCGCAGCGGACGCCGCCGTTGCAGCGGCTCAGGCGGCCGCGGCTGTGGTGAGGCTGGCTAATAATGGGAGGGAGAGGTGGGCCGCCGTGAAAGTTCAGGCCACTTTCAGGGGATATTTGGTAAGGAACCTCAAACCGTAAACTCTATAAAATAAATTTTTATTCCAAAAATTATATATATTTTATTAAAATAATCTAATTAATTAAGCAAATTAATTTAAAATTTATCATTTTTTGTTAATAAATTTATAATTTTTTTGCTATTTCTTTCACCCAAAAAGAGTTTTATCATAGGCGGCCATTTGAAACTATTTTACTAAATATATATAATTTTTAAAATACTATTTTATAAAATTTATAGACTAAAAAATAGATACATTAAATCTCAAAATACTAATATGTAATTTATTCTTAGAATTATAAAAAGGGTTATTGAATTTCTAATATTTATAAGGTTATTCAAATTTGTCTCTCAATTTCTGTTGTTTAGAATTTTTTTTTTGCTAGAATTGGTTCATATCTTTTAATTTTATCTAACATTGGTTGTTGAATAAATTTTATAAATTTATTTATTTTGCCTTTCAATTTGCGTTTTAGGGTTGGGGCCCTTAGATATAGCTTTCTTTTAGGGTTGCACTCTAAAATGGTAAGGCAGGCACTGAAATTGTAATTGGTTGTTGAATAAAAAGCTAATTTAATAACAAAATAAAATACAAATATCTATTTTAATAATTAAAAAGGGAGCCGATATGATAGAATTATAGTCATTGAGGACTATTATGCAAAATAATTAACTCATTAGCACTAGAATAAAAACATATTTGAGATAAAAATAAGAGACCTTTTTCCCAAAAAATATGAGATTAAAAGAATAGTCTTTATAACATAAATAATAATAATAAAAAAATTTTGGTCAAAAAAAAAAAAATCAGACATATTAAAAAAAATAAAGATATTATATTTAAAAAAAGAAATAATTTGAAAATTTACAATTTTCAGTATGTGTTATGTTTTTTTACATGTACAGTAAATATTAAGTATTATTTACTTAATATAATATGGTTTTAAAATTTGTTTTACAATTGTGGTGGTAAGGAATTTGAAATGTCAGTTATAGAAGACAAATAATTGATACATTAATTAATTAATAAAAACATTATTTATGACATTAATTTATACGTAGCATTTACTAATATGGTTAGATTAAATACTATGTAAATTAATGTACATATACCCATAATTTTTTTTTTAGATTTTTCTAACATCTGTCCTAAGGAATATTTATTGCAACAAATTCTTATTCAGTGTATTTATCATTGTCCATTGTGCGAGGCACATAACAATTTAATTATGTTAAATAGAAAATAATTGTAAATATGTTAATCCATTTAATAACTCGTTGTAGACTCTACATGTAAGTCTAATAAGAATTCAATATAAGAGTTGTGAGAAAGAACAGATCAATATATAAGTCTACTAGATTATTTTATCTTATTTTAATTGGTTTTGGAATGAAACGTAACTTGCGTTTATACGTGGATCTTATATATTACAATTCTGTGGATCTGGTCTAAAGGTCCGATGGAATTTAACACTCGTTCATTCTATCACCATAGATTTGCATTCCTTCTAGAGTTTCATATTGTATTTATATTGTTATATCAATATACCGAACTTGTATCGAAATATATGGACAACCATATTTCTTATTTTCTTTGATGTAAACTATATTTTTTTGTGATAGGGAAATTTTTGTCAATATTTTTATTCATATATTAATATTATTTTTTTTTTTATTTTTTATTTTTTTTTGGGATAGGCAAGAAAGGCATTGAGAGCACTAAAAGGGCTAGTGAAAATACAGGCACTAGTAAGAGGCTACTTAGTGAGGAAGCAAGCAACTGCAACCTTCCATTCTATGCAAGCCCTTTTCAGAGCCCAAGCCACTATTAGGTCCAAAAGGGTCCATGGGCTCGCCTACATGGGCCCCCACTATCCCCGGCCCGCGCTTTCAACCCGTCAATCTGTGGTAAATCCGATCATCCATACTCGAATTTCAGATTTAGTTTCTAATTCTGATAGATATGTCGTAGTTATGAGAAGAATTGGTTGTACGGTTGTTATGTGCAGGAGATATTTGACGATAGTGGAAGTGAGCATACTGCATCATTGCATAGTAAGAGGTTGTCTGCTTCCTTTGATAGCAAGATTATTAGTGTTGTCGACAACAGTAGCCCGAAAATCGTTGAGGTCGACACGGGTCGTCCTAGGTGTAGGCCCAGAAGACCGAACACTTCATTCTCAGGCTTTGACGCTAACCCGTTTTACCATACTCCACACCAAACTCGTTTGTCCATACCAACATGGCATGACACAAACTGGGGATCAACCAAGGATGATTTTCGGTCTTCTACAGCGCAGAGCACACCACGGTTCACAAACTGCAACAGGCCGCACCCTCCAACAACACCCACGAAGAGTGTGGGCGGGGAGAAGTGCAAGAACTATATGGCAAAGACACAGTGCTTCGAGGCTAAGGTTAGGTCACAAAGCGCACCGAAACAGAGGCCAGAGCCAAGTCCAATGTCTAAGAAAAGGAATAGTATAAGTGGGGTTAGAATGCAATTAAGATCATGTTCTAAGTCTCAAGAAGTGGTCAATTTTAAGAATGCTGTGATGGGCACGCTAAACAAGTCATTGGATCAAACAATACGGTGATCAAACAAGAAACTGTTACATGGTTCCGACTATACGGTGATATGAAGTTCGTAATTGAGAAATTTTATTGGTATGTACAAAAGGATATGAGACTCATTTTATACGATTGTCCGATTAGTTATTTTTCTATGTTATTGAAATTGCTTGGACATTTTATGTCACTGTATGTGCGGCAAACAGTATCTAGAATTTCACGAAATGTGTCAATTGGATGTATTTGTGCAAGGATGAGATTCCACTACCGATGCATTTATGTGGTTTATTTTTTGCTTGAATTCTATACTTATTATAATTTTTACTATGCCTCGTTATCTTTCTAAAATTTTAAAATATGATCCAAACAGTACCTTTTTTGTAAAATTCTAACAAAATAGATACAGTTGTATAAACATCCAACAACATAAGGACCAAAGTCAGAAAGTAATACAAGGAAAGGGTGAGAGTCGTGCGATTGAGCTATTAGAGACAACCAAAACCTGGAGTGCGGTAGGGTACGAGGGCAAGCAAATGCGGTTGTAAATGACCTCTTGGAGAGGAACAAAAAGGAGAACTCTTGGCTTTTGTTTTGTGAGACTCGCTCTAAAAGTTTCGGTAATCGTTCATATACATTTATTTTAAATACAATTTTTAGTTTTAATAATTTTGTATTACATTTTTAAAAAAAAACATGTGTTTAAAAAGATACACTTCTCCAAATTTTTCGTGAAAATATGATTTTTCAATTTTATATAATTTTGAATTAAAAATTAGAAATACACTTTCCTTTTTATATTTTTATTTGTCATAAAAAAGTTTTACATGAAATAAAAAGACGTTAATAGAGGGGGGAAGTATGTGGGAGAATATGTTGCATCGTTAAGGCTCTTATATTCACTTGCTCACTGTACTACTAGCCGTTAGCCCATAAAATTACTTTTAAATCTTCATTTATTTTAAGTTTTTTGGATAATTTATTTTTTAATATGCTATAAAAATTTTATTGACTGAAATAAAATTCCAATCTCTATTTTCTATGCTTAATATTAAAATAATTTAAGAACAATGTGAGGTGGGTTTTACACAATCTAAAAGGAACATATCCAATGCTTCAAGTGCTTCCGCCTACGCAGGGTCTGGAGGGGCGGATGTACGCAGCCTTCCCCCTTCAGGATGTTAACCTGAAGAGAAGTTGTTTCCCAATTCCTCCAACCTGAGGGTGAGGACTTCCTAGGAGGTCACCCATCCTGGTACTACTCTCGCCCAATCACGCTTTCGGAGTTCTAATAGTATCTGGTGACGGTGTGTTGGTGCCCTCCTTGGTTGTTTTACACAATCTATACTTCAATAATAACAGGTGTTAACGAACCAATTATTTCAAAAGTTTGAGCTGATAGGTAAAAGTTCAGATATGGCATGTTCCCTCACGTGATTATTACAGAGGCCTACCTCATGTCTTGTGCTTAAATTATGTCAATATTGAAAGCGATGGCTATTAGAATTTTAACTCGTGACCTTATGATGAATAACGTTCTAATAACATGACAAGTAACCAACTGTCCAAAAGCTTAAACTAATAAGTGAAGGTTCATGAATGATTTATAATATTCTAACAATAGTCATTAACACGAAGGAGCGTGTTAAATAGTTAGACTATAAAATAATTTTTATATTTTCTCTTATAATTTAAACTTTTAGGATAACTGATTTACTATCGCTAGTGAGACAAAATCCGAACAATATGTGGCTACTTTGAAATGAAAGTAACATGTCCGTAGAGTGCCATAAATTATGTGCCGTTGGTTGCGTGTTATTTTATCTTAATGGCCCTGATAGGTGAGTTTGGTTTTGCAAGGACTTTTTGTACGGGCAGAAATATTTCACTTAGGGGTGTAAATAAGTCGAGCCAAGCATCCCTTTGTTCGAACTCAAGTTGGATAAGGCTTATCAAGTTTGAGTTCGAGTTGAGCTTTTATCGAGCTTTTTCAACTCTTTTTTGAGCTCTATTGGATAAGATTTTAGTGTGTTCGGTACGTGGGTGAGCTCGACTCGTTAGGCTTATTGAGCTGGGTTGAGCTCATTATCGAGCCCAATTGAGCTCAAAAACTTGCCGAGCTTGTTATTGAGTCGAGCTCACTGCCGAGCCTAGTTTTTCATGTTGCTGTTGAGAATTGAACTAATTTTGAACCAATATCAACTGTTAACAAGCTCTTAACGACCCTTAATGAGCTCTTATCGAACCCCTTAATAAGCTCATATCGAGCTTTTATCAAACTACTTGTGAATTTTAACTAGCCAAGCTCCTTTTATTTAAACTCGGCTCGTTAAGCATATTGTGTATGCTCGACTTCGACTCCATAAGCTATTGAGCCCTCATAATGAACATGAAAGAGTTCTAATTAATTTCGAATATAAGTAGTTCATCGAATATTTAGTTCATTTGCACCTCTAATTTTCTATATATAGTGAAACATATTGAGATTTAAAAATTTTAACATTATGGTATTTCTAATTTTAAAATTTTAACAATTAAATACTCTCTGTTAGAATTTGTTATATTTGTTGAAAATATTAATGTCGAACATAATTTTAAGTATTTTTTAATCAAAATCTAGTAATTTTCTTATTTAAAATGTTGATGTGACACGCAATTTAGGCCACATATAGCCTATAAGTATCTTCTAAAAAGTTTTGATAACTTTTTGTTGTAATTTATTAAAATTTTGCTGAAAATACTGATGTATCTAATTCATATATGTTATCAAATTAATGTATTATATTAACATTTTCTCATTAAAAATATTAGTTGGATTCTTTCAAAAATCATCTGATTTCAGTATATGGCACTTACAACTTAGGTGATAAAAATTTCAAACCTTAATTTATTTTATTCTATACATAGTTAAGACACATAAAGTTGAAAATGTTTTCAAGTGATTTGATTTAGGGTTATTTACACCAAAAGTCTCTGTATTTTACTTATTATATCAATTTAGTCCTTTTACTTTTAATTGTGTCAATTTAGTCCTTGTACTATTTAAATTGTGTCAAATTTAGTCCAATTATCAAATTCAAGTTAAGTTCATGATATTTTTGTAACAATAAAATCATATTAGTTGCGAGTAATCCAATACAAATCGACTTATTGACTTATTTTAACCAAACTCGTGGCTGAGCCATTTAAAATTTCATCAACAATTTACCTTATATTTTACTACAAGGACCAAATTGCCATAGTATAAAAAGTAGAAGGACTAAATTGATACAATTAAAAGTAACAACAACATACCTAATGCCCCAAGGGCTCTCGCCTAAGCAGGGTCTAGGGAGGAGGGAGCGGATATACGTAGCCTTCCCCCTTCAGGGTATTAACCCAGAAGAGAGGCTGTTTCTGAATGCCCCACAACCTGAAGGTGAGGACTTCCTAGGAGGTCACCGATCTTGGTACTGCTCTCGCCCAAAGCACGCTTAACTTCGGAGTTCTAATGGGATCCGATGACAGCGTGTTGGTACCCTCTTTGTTACAACTAAAAGTATAAGAGTTAAATTAAAACAGTGGTCAAAATATAAGAACCTTTGGCATAAATAACCCTTTAATTTATTTTTGTTAACTTTCTTATATTGTCTTATTATAGGGTGTTAGTATATGAAAAAAGCGACATTAAGATGTGACCTCCTTGGGCATTATGAGCTTCATCTTGTATGTACACTTAGAAAACTCTTTAAAAAAAAGAAAAAAAGGAAAATAATTTTAAAAAAATGTCCTCAAAAAGAGACAAGATGCACAATATTTACTATACATACAAGAACAATGATTATTTAAAAAAAGAAAAAAAGAACATCTAGAGAATATACATCAGAAAAAGAGAAATGATATAGGTTAGAAAAGTCTTTAACAACGTGAATATGACATGAAGTTACTAAATGAAATCTAAATACAATGCGACATGAATCCACTTTGACACAGAATTTAAATGAAATGTTATTCTTAAGCAAATATGGGAGCCCTTTTGTAGAAAAGGAGTAACACAAAACATTAAAAAACAGACGATGAAGTTCAAACTTGAGCTATGTTTAAATTGGGGTAGCTTAGTTACTATTATGCCAACCTCTGAAACCTTAAATAAGAATTGACAGTGTGGAACGAAATCAAACACTTCAAATTGACATTTATCGCTCTTTGAATTTATGTGGGCTTATGCAGGCCAAGACGTGGCAATGAACTTTGAGTTTGTTAACCATCATCCATTCAATATCTAGAAGTTGACCGTATGGATTGAAATCAAATACGTTTGAGCCAACATTAATCACTAGTTTGTGGGCTCGTGTGGTAAACTTTGAGTTTGTTAACCATCGTCGACAATAATTATCTCATCTCTAGATCTGGACTTCCTTTTCTCAAAATTGGCCGTGTGGATTGAAATCAAATACTTTAAATTAACATTAATCACTTTGAGTTTATGGGATCATATGGCTAATGTGGCTAAGGCGTGGTAGTAAACTTTGACTTTATTGTCGACAATAATTGTCTCCCTGTCTTCGGATTTGGAATTCCAGGTCTTCAAGTGGGGTTGGCCTCAGCAAAGGTTATGGGAGGCCGAGGTCGGGATAGAAGGTGGAGGCTTGGGAGAGATACCTGACATGAAGTGGGAGAGGCTGACGACGGGGAAGGCCTTCGATGGTGTGAGGAGGATTGGTGAGGGTTCACGATGGAATAGGTGAAATCCGTTACTTGCAGATACTTGTCCTATTTGGGACGGTTATAAGTATAAGTGGGGTTTGTAGTGAATACTAATAAAATACACATGAAAATACTTGCCAAGGGTATGGGATGGTTATGCGTATGATGTTGTACCTACGTCGCCCTATTCCTACCGCACTTACCCCATGTTCATGTTGCATTGAATTTTCTCTAATTGCTTTTTGAATGTACCGTCTACTTCAAGTTCATCCCACAATAGAATAAAGTTGCTTAATTTAATCTATATAGTTACACAAATTTGAAAGAACATGAGTGAGAAGGTTTTTAGAAACTAAACTAATTGTTCAGATAAACCTATGGGAAAAGCTTGCCGCTGCTTTTAGGAATAGAGCATTAATTAGGAAGCATTTGGATCATTCATGATATGAGTTTTGTGAACATGAATATTGATGGATCTAAGACCGATAGTTTGATAGCTTTTGGCCCCATTATTAGAAATGAGGGAAGTTTCATTTCATTGGAAACTCAACGTCTTCAAAAAGCAATAGTGATCAAGGTAGAGGCAACCTTCTCAAAGTAGTTAGCTTGAGATCCCAGAATATTCAAGTAGAAGGTGGCACCAAGATACTTATTAAGCACTAAAGGGAAATTTCGATCCCCCTTGACAAATCCAGAGTAACATTCAAAATATGCAAAAGACGCCTTATAAGATGAGATTATAAGATGAGATTATAGTCACTTTTGGCTATTGCTATAGGGAGACTAATTCGATAATTGATTGAATTGCAAAGTAGTGTTATTATATTAATTTTGTGATTCCTTTAATTTTTCAACTGAGCTCAAATCTAAACTTTATTATAACAGTTGATGCGTTATGGCAAGCCCTTTCTTGAAAAGATAGCTCTAATAGCGAGCCGAACGACAAACAAACTGATCAAAGCAGAACAACATAAACCGAAACAATTATTAGGCATCATCAGATATCAGATACTGTACATCCATCAACAGACGATACTTACTCTGATCATCATCCTTCACCATTACCATTAGCAGCAGCATCATCATCATACCACAAAATCAGCAAAAATAAAGTGATCGGATGATTAATCAAAGCAAACAAACAGATCAAAGCAGAACAACATAAAGCAAAACAATTATTAGCATCATCATAGATCATCAGATCATACTACATCCATCCACACACAATATTTACAGATCCTCCTCCTCATCATCGGCGAAAAATCAAGACCTCCGACAGTTATTCGGCCTCATCAGGATCCTCAAAGTTAGGATCCTTGACGTCAACTGCCGCCGCAGCAATCTCCGCCGGAAAGAGGTGGCCGCCGTCGCCGGACCAGGTAAACTTGCCGCCGTGGCCGCCTTTCTTAGGCGATCCGGACATTCCGGTGCCGGATCTCCGATCCTTGTGACCTAATTCTGTAATCTTCGTGTGCGCCTTCGCACCTTTTCTGCTCTGCTTCATTCTCTCTCTCTCTCTCTCCAAATCAGTAGTGAGTGCGGAGCTGTGGAGGAGAGCGGTTACGGGAATGGAGTATTTATAGACTTATAGATGGGTCAGGGTAACACATTTTATTTGTTTTAATTAATGTTATTTATTTATTATTAATTATTAATATTATATCAATGAGCGCCCGATCGTGATTGGAATGGATAAGAACGAAATAATTATTTTGTAATCTAACTGAGATTATATATAACTGATGGATGAATTATGCAAAACAACAAAAAAATATCGCTTATAAAATGGAAAATGAAGTAGTCTACAGATCAATGTTCAAGGGGGGGGGAAAAAAAAGTAGTCTGAAGATCTTTGGTTTGGTTGTAAAAAAAAAAAAAAGACAACTTCACTTGTTTACTTGTCTAAATTTAAATTGGATTGTAATAAAGCGAACAAAATCGTGAACTGTTAAAGATTGTAAAGTTGGATGAGGACGAGATTGGAGAATAATTAGTTAGGTCTAATTTTGGACTAAATTGTGTGGTTCAATCTGATTTTTTGTCCAACTGATATTTATAAGTTAAAGATGTCTATTACTTTATACATAAATAACCTAGACTGAATATTTTTTTTTTTAAAAGGTAAAAATCAAGCTTTCGCCTTATGATCTCCCTATTAAGAAGGGATGACTTAAGGCCTCCGCTCTAGAAATAAAAAGGAGGGTGTGGGGAGGAGCCTGGCTGCATACAGAAGTCCTCACATTTTCGTAACCTGCATTAGCTCGTAAATATGCTGATCTATTAGCTTCTGAGAACACATGAGAGCACGTGATATGATTCAAGCCCAAACTGATGCTGTGAATGTCTCCACATTAGCTTTGATGTCAATCGAAGTTGCATATTCTCTATTTAGAACTTTAATGACAACTTCATTGTTTCCCTCTAGCATGACATTCCGGGCCCCTTATTGAGAGCTTTAATGAACCCATCTCTCACCGCGATAACTTCGGTTGCAATAATTGGAGCATCACCAAGTTTCCTAGTGCCAGCAGATATTATACTGCCTTGGAGTCACGAATTATAAATCCAGAAGCAATTGCATTATCACGCCTAGAACAGTCAAAATTAACCTTTAGCCACCCTTGACTTAGGGGAATCCAGGACACCCACTTAAGGCACTTTTTTCTCACTTTAATATTCTGATGTCACAAGTCTCTCCCTTCCTCTGGCTCACTTTGACAGCTCCATTTGATGGCCATTCGCTTACCCAAAGTGGCATGCAAAATAGGCCTACCTTTTAACCCTTGAAATATGGTGTTATTCATGTCCTTCCAGATGTGCTAGCAGAGGAAAGCGAACTTGGAGATGTTCTTCTTACACTTCCTTAATCTCATTTCATCCTTTAGGCTCGTATCTCTAGGAGCAATTGTGAGCCATTTAAAAGCTACAATTGAATTCCAAATTTCCTTAGCATGAGGACAGTTCAACAAAATGTGGGACGCATCTTCATTCTGGCTTCCACACCATGTATAGGGCCGACCTCACTCAGGAATATATTTTTTCATTTGATCCCCAGTGGCCAGATAGCCATTTAATGCTTGCCATTAAAATACTTTGATTTTCAAGGGAATATCAGACTTCCAAATCCAACGAAACTCCCGCTTATTTCTGTCATTCCAGTCCAGGTTATGAGCCAGCCAAGTCGCAGATTTACACTAAAATCATCGGAGCTCGTGACACCCTGGCATTGAAGATCATCAACATCTATGGATTTGAATCAAGGAACATGGGTTAAATCATATAACAATTAGTTTGATCTACTCCTAAACTAAATAGTGATATCCAATTTGGATTAATACTTGGGTTACCTATGCCAATATTGGTCTTCTCGATGCAATTTTGATTTCATTTGTCTTGCTTGGAAATCATTGTCGTATAGTAGTACATGTGCTCAGGCATACCATACCAAAACAAAAGACTCAGCAGTGAATTTGATAATACCGATTAGGTCCTGTATTATTATAGCGAATTTATTTGGTCCAATCAAGATTTATTTCGAATTCGCTATTTCACCATGTTTAAAATGTTCATGCTAAGTCCGCACTAAACTAAACGAAAAATCTACTGAAATTCAAATCAAAGACCATAGATAAAACAATAATAGTGAACAGCCTTATGTTGCAGACTATAACCCATGGATAATTTTATTTTTTTTCAATCGAAAAACTATATTCATTCCATATTTTTGTTTCTGAAAAATATTTTTTCCTAATATAATACTTTTCTCGAGAGTATAATTTTTTTTCACAACAAAATATAGCTTAAATATTACTTTAGCAAATTTTTTATCATTTTCGATATTCATGTGATGACTGTATATAATGTAGATAATTAACTTTATTTTTCTATTATTTATAATATATGTAGTGCATTATTTCTTACATTGTCGTATAACAAAATACTTGATGATTGACAAAAAATAATTTCCTTTTAAACTAAATAAAAGAAAACAAAATTTTAATTTAAGAAAATAATTTTGAAACAGTGAAAAATTTCAATGTGATACACAAGTTTTCTTCAAATACAATAAACAGTCTTTATGTATCGTTCGGAATAACACTAATGGTTAAAATAAGAATGTGATACGGGGCAAGGGGGACCAAAGGGGGCAATTTTGTCAGGAGAGCTGTTGAGATCACATGAGGGGCTACTAGGCTACGTTCACTGCTTCTAACCATTTTGTCAAACTGTCCTGGTCATTAATGCTTAATTGTTAATTTTTAACTTTAGGTAAATCACTTATTTGTATCATAAAGGTTTATATATTAATATTTTAATCCCTAATATATATATATATATATATATATATATATATATATATATATATATGTGTGTGTAGAATAATTGTTTAATTTTAAAATTTGGATATATTTTGCAAAATAGTCCATTATGTACTTTTGTATATGAGTAAAATAAGTTTTCATCGTACTCTTCTTCATTGGAAGTGTTACGACACTTCGTGTGTGAGATAAGGAAAATAGATATTGTTACGAACAAATAACATCATATTTTATATCGTTATTTTAAATATTTTATTAAAATATAATAAATTTTTATATTAAAAAATTATTTTATAAAATTTGTAAACATAGAACGGGCATTGGGCTGGAGTGAGTCTGGACCATAATCCAAGCCCTCATTTGCACACAAGCTCTTTCAATTGCAACTCATTTTTTTAGAAAATAACTTTTAGTTCCCGTTGATATCCTGACAGGGGGGAAAAAATCATATTTTCTATTTTTTTGATAGGTAAAAAAAAATTATATTTTTATTTCTTTTTAAAACTTTTTTTCCTCTCACTTTTCTATTCTTTCCATTTTTGTGATCTCAAACAAAGCTTAAGACGAAATTAGTTTTCTCTGAATAAAGGTAAACATTTTTCGTATTTATTTTGGAATTTCCGGGGATGCTTTAATTTGGTCAAAACTCCATGTCCCACATTGAAAAATTTGATGGTAAGAAAGTCACTTTATACAACTCACTCTTTCTTCACTTTGGGTAAGTCTTGATAGCGGAAGTCGTTTCTTGACCGAGTACTTGGGTTTGAGCTCGAGCTTGAGGATCTACCCACTATTTCCATGACTGTCCTCTTCTTCCATGACTATAGGTTGGCTTTTCCACCATTTCCATAACGGTTTGAGACACCAAATGGGTGTATTATTGACTTCTAAATTGGCCATTGTTCTTCTTGTTCCTTTCTTTCTTACCTTCTCTCTTGCATAGTCTTCTTGAAGTGTTGATTCTTGTTCAATTATTGAGCAAATTGTGGTGTACTTCTAGCAATAAGCGCCATGTTAACCCTGAGAGTCGGAATGCTAGTCTATCTTATTCATACCTGTGCGGGACATCAAAGGTACAGGGCTGGAGGAAATTTCACAGCATGTCAGTTGTTCAATTTGATTCTTTCTTTCATATTTCAAACTCATGTTATTATTCAATCACATTTATTGTTTAATTGACTTATTCTGGTCGAGACTGAGATTTGTGTTGCTCAAGGTTGGGATTGTTTCGCGTCAACCTTGAGCCTAACTATTTGAGTTCAAGGTCAATTATGTGAAAGCTCGAGATTAACTCATTTCAAGGTTTAGGTCAATCGTGTTCAAGATTAATTCTATTCCAGGTCACTAAATTCATCTGGTAAGTTCGGTTTGTGCATCTTGAGTTTGGATTATTTTTCCAACAATTTATTGAGCTACTGCCCGAAATAGCACCAAAGGAAAAAAAATATTTTTAAAAGGAAATTATTTACTAAATGATATCTACGTCATCTTTAACATTTTTTATTCTTTTTTTTTAATATTTTTTGAAAAATTAGAATTTAGTGTACAATTTTCATATATATATATATATATATTTTTTTTTTTTAAAAGTTAAGGACAGGAAAGAGCCGCCTTAGATCTTCCTCCCTAATGAGGGACGGTCCAAGGCCTTAGCTCTAGAGATGGATAGGAGGGTGGGGAAGTGCACAATTTTCATATGCATAAATGTACAAATTCTTTTATTTTTTAAAAAAATTATAATATTTTCTTAATTATAATAAATAAATTAAATAATTTAATAAATATTTAAAATTCAAAGAGAATAAAAAATCATAAAAAATTTCTAAAGGATGACATGGATGTCCAAATAATCTTCATTAAAAGTTAGTTTTGGAAATATATATTCTTTTGGTGTTATTTCGGACACTGGCTCCAATTTATAGTCGTGTTGAAGAATTATATGAAAAGATAATAAATTAAATGGTAAGTTACAGAAAATCCTTCGATTTTTGCTTCAACAACAGAAAACCCTTCTCACAAATAAAACTACTCATTAAATGCATTTACTTTTATAAAATTTTTACTTTGCCCCCAAATAACTTTTTTTGACCATTTTTCCTCTTAAAATAAAATAGTTATGTATTTAATTTTATTTTTAGGTAGAATTTTATGTTTTGAGAAAAAATAAGAATTTTTTTATATTTATAGAAAAAAGGGATTTTCTATATTTATAAAAATTATTATTTTAATTTATTATATAACAGTAGCATTATAATATCAACAAAAATATAATATTTTTATCTTATAATATTTTTTATGAAAAATTCTAAAAATATTTTTTATCTTCTAAACTTATAATATTATTACTATAATTAAATAAAATAATTATAGTTTTTATAAATATATAAAATTTCTTTAATTCTATTGAAAAAATATAAATTTTTTCTAATTTTTACCTAATAATATAAAACTCCTTTTCTAAAAACATAATTAAAAATTTAACCTCATCACTTTTGAGGGGCAAAATGGTCAAAAAAAAGTTACATGTGATTAAGTAATAAATTTTTAAACGTAAGGAGGTTTTGTGAGTACTTTTATTTATGAGGGAAGTTTTCTGTTTTCGAAGCAAAAGACAGGGGCTTTCTGTATTCTTTGTATAAAAAGCTACATTCAAAAGAAGTCATATTTCTGATAAAAAAAGAAGTCATATTTAACTTAATCACCAAAACTTTTCAATGTTTTAGAATAAATCTTCAAAAGTTTAAAATTTTTCAATCATCCACTTATTATATTAACGCCGTTAGTTTTCTATTTAGGCTACACGCAAAATTTATATTTTTTTACACAAAAAACAAACTAAACAGACATGTCGCAAACTAACTTGGTGAGGCTATAAACCCTTAAATGATCTGTACAAAGATTCGAATATAATATTTTACTAGCTGAGCTAGAATTGCCATGTGTTATGTTTTTCCCTAATTATATACATAAACTAAGCAAAATCACATGTGTAACCCAAATGAAACACTCATGACATTAATGTAAGTGGTTGATACAGAATATTTAAACTTTTGAAGGTGTTTTTCTGAAAAATTTGGAAAGATTTGATGGTTAAATAAAAAATAATTATAAAAATAATTTTCGATAAAGAAACTCTAAATTCAAAAAAAAAAACTATTTTTTGTCAAACTAAAAAGAGCATGTACATGATACATTTTCCATGATCAAAGGGCCCCTCCCCGGGATAGGATAAAGTGAACTTTAAAAGGTTTAAGTGTGGTAGTTCAGCGACAGCAGGCTTCATTGAAAGGTATCAGGATGGGAAGATCTGTTGGGCGAGTTTTCGACAATTAGGTTAGGCTCCGATTGATGTGGCTGAAGCGGTTTTTGCTATAAATGCACTCATTTGTGCTTTGAGTTTGGGAGCTTGAAGAATCAATGTCGAAGGTGATAATGAAGTTGTCATTAAATTGATTAACAGGGTGTACTCCTCTCTGCCAGAAATATACTGATACATGATAGAATTACTATAGTAATATAGTAAAGCTTAATATTACAAAATAAGTTAGTTTTATTAAGATAGTCATTACTTATTTTACTTTCTTTTTTATTCTCTTTCATTCTGACAAGTTAGTTAGAGGGTTGGCAATGTGGCTTGCGTTAGCTGAAGCTGGGAGAAGGCATATATAAGCTATTGTTGATGTAATTAGAATCTTATGAATGAAAATATACAACTTCTTATCTCTACCCTCAACTTTCTGCTTCTCCCTCAATTTATGTTCCATCTCCCTGCTCGAATTTTATCCTGTATCATTGGTATCAGAGCCTCTAACCTCTAACCTGTGGTGTTGGTACTTCATCCATGGCTGATAATACTCAATCTGTAGCTGAGATTAGGCGAGTAGAAGAAACGTTAACTGCACAGATTCAGGCAGCAAATGAAAGAATGGATCGAACTTTTGCTGAGCTTCATGTTGCCATCGGTCTTCGATCTTATCACTGAGAGAATTGATGACTGGAGTTACTCTCCAGCAAGGTAGAGCCGGTGACAGAGACTCTGCTGCAACTGGGTTTCAAGCTCAAATCAACCAGAATGTAGTGATCCCTGACCAGCAGCAGACAAGACAAGTGGGTAACAATGCTTATTCCTCTAGGTTGACTAAAATAGAATTCCCTCTACTTCATGGTGAGTACTTGAACGAATGGCTGTATTTGTGTGATCAGTTCTTCACAATAGATAATACTCATGCTAATGATAAGTGAAGATTAGCCACAATGCACCTTAGGGGGCTAGCCTTACAATGGCATCAACGATTGATGAGGAATAGATATACTAAGTTTTTATCCAGCTGGGAAGAGTATGTAAGGGCCCTGCAAAATAGGTTTGGGAATCCCTATGAAGACCCTGTATCATAATTGATGAATATGAGGCAAGAGGGCTCTGTTACTGATTATTTGGCAAGATTTGATGCTATAGCTGTTAGGGTTGATCTTAATGAAAGACAACTTGTAAGCTGCATGCTGACTGGACTGAGGAATGATATAGAATTAGATGTTCGAGCTAGCAATCCTCTATATCTGCAACAGGCTGTGTGCTTAGCCAAGCTAGCAGAAGCCAAAATGGAAGCTCTGTCCAAGCAATTCAGACCTACTAGAACAGCTCTTCTACCCACTCCCATGAACACTAGACCTTCCATGGGTCACAATTGTGGAGGGCTTGGGAGGAACAATATTTGGAGAACAGGAACTGGCTCACCTGGTGTAGATAAGGGGCATAAAACAATGAATAGAACTGAGCTGCAAGAAAGAAGAGCAGAGGGACTGTGTTACTTTTGTGATGAGAAGTTTGAGTCGGGTCATAGATGCAAGTCTAAGACTCCATAGCTCTTTATTATTGAAGCTGAAGAGGAATTGGAAGAAGAACCTCTAGATACTGCTACAGAGGATCCAGAAGGGGAAATTGAAGAAGTCACTGCTCAAATCTCATTTCATGCTCTATTAGGGGATCAACACTTTCAGACATTGAGGATCGCTCGATTCTATGGAAAGAGGGCTCTGCATATACTGATTGATTCAAGGTCCACTCACAATTTTATACATACTTCGCTAGCCTCCAAACTGGGGGTTACCTTGGTCTCCATGGGACCTCAAAATATAACCGTAGCTGATGAAAGTAACCTCTTATGTGACTCCAGATGCAGAAATCTCTCATGGAAGATGCAGGGACACACGTATGTAGCTGATTTCATGCTGATACCTCTAGGGGGTGTGATATGGTGCTAGGAGTGGAGTGGTTGTCAACCTTGGGAGATAGAAATGCAATTTTTAAGAGCTTACAATGGAATTCTTTGTAGCAGGTCTGAAGAGGGTGCTACAAGGAAACCAAGCAAGGAATTGCGGAGTTGTTGGAGCTAAAGCAATGACAAAAGCTCTTCCTGAAGCACCTTTTGTCGCTCTACTAAAGCTTAACTCAGTTTCCCCTGCAGTACAGAGGTTACTATAGCAGTATGAGGCTTTATTTAGTGAGCCTCAATAGCTACCCCCACATAGATCTCAGTTTGATCATAGAATTCACCTAAAGGAAGCCACTCAACCCATCAATAAAAGGCCACATAGATACCTTGCACTACAGAAGAATATTATAGAGGATATGACCTAGGAATTGCTCTCTAAAGTGTATATTCAACATAGCAACAATCCCTATGCTTCTGCTATGGTCCTTGTCAAGAAAAAAGATGGGGGATGGAGAATGTGTGTAGACTATAGGGAGCTCAACTGAGCCACAGTTAAAGATAAATTCCCCATACCATTGGTTGAAGAGCTCCTTGATGAATTAGGAGGGGCTGTAATCTTCTCCAAAATAGATCTAAAATCAAGGTATTACCAAATTAGGATGTACGTAGATGACATCCCAAAAACAGCATTCAAGACTCATGTGGGACATTATGAGTTCAGAGTGATGCCCTTTTGACTCACCAATGCTCCATCCACATTTGAGTCGCTGATGAACTCCATCTTTGCACCTTACTTAAGGAGGTCTGTGTTGGTGTTTTTCGATGACATATTGATTTATAGTCCTTCAGTTGATGAGCATGTTAAGCACCTATAGCTAGTTTTTGATATGCTTCAGCATCACCAATTCTTTGCTAAGAAGAGCAAATGTACCTTTGCAGCTGCCCAAGTAGAATACCTGGGCCACTTGATCTCACACCTTAGGGTCACGACTGATCCAAGGAAAGTAGAAGCAATGTCCAAGTGGCCAATTCCTATCAGCATCAAGCGGCTAAGATGATTCCTGGGGCTGACTGGATACTATAGGAGATTGATTAGGGGCTATGGACAGTTAGCTAGACCCTTAACTAATCTCCTGAAGAAAGATCAATGGGGGTGGCCTGATGAAGCTCAAACAGCTTTTGAAGCACTCAATGAAGCCCTTTGTTCAGCTCCTGTCTTAACCTTGCCAGATTTTTCAAGACAATTTGTGGTTGAAACTGATGCATGTAATACAGGGATTGGAGCAGTCTTATTAAAAGAACAACATCCTTTAGCCTACATCAGTAAACCACTCAATCCTAAGCAGCAGCTACTCTCAGTGCATGAGAAAGAATTGCTATCACTGGTGTATATACTGCAAAAGTGGCACCAATATTTGATCAACACCACATTTGTCATAAGGACTAATCAAAGGAGTCTGAAATACCTTTTGGAGCAGAAGATCAACACCCATATCCAGCAAGTGTGGCTCTCAAAACTTCTAGGCTTCAGTTACATCATTGATTATAAGCGAGGTAAGGAGAATGTAGTTGCAGATGCTTTGTCCAGAGTTTCCAGCTAGGAGGTAGTCTGTATGATGCTCTCTGCAGTGGAGAGTAACTTATACCAACTACTACAGCTTTCTTGGCAGATAGATCCTCAATTACAGCAGCTTATCCAATAAATACAACTTGATCCTCAAAGCCACCCACACTATATCTGGCAACATGAGCAACTGAAAAGGAAGGGTAGGTTAGTGGTGGGGCTGGATACTGGACTGAGGAGAAAGATTCTGCAATGGTTACATCAGTCTCCCAGCGGGGGGCATTTTGGCAGAGATGCAACCCTACAAAGGGTGAAGTCCCTTTTTTTTATTGGAAGGGCATGAGCAAGACTGTCCAAGACTACATCAGATAATGCACCATTTGTCAAGCCTGCAAGTATGATCCCATGGCATATCCTGGTCTAATTCAGCCACTACCAATCCCTGAGACATTATGGACAGATGTATCCGTGGATTTCATAGACGGATTACCAAAATCCTTTGGGAAGGAGGTGATCCTAGTAGTGGTAGATAGACTTAGCAAGGTAGCCCACTTTGTTGCTCTGATCCATCCCTACTCAGCAATGACTGTGGCTCGAGCTTATATGGACAATGTGTACAAGCTCCATGAATTGCCCAGCACAATAGTCAGTGATAGTGATACAGTCTTTCAAAGTGATTTTTGGCAGGCATTGTTCTTTATTCAAGGAGTTGATCTTCACTTATCTACAGCCTATCATCCTCAATCAGATGGGCAAACTTAAGTGGTCAATAGGGGTCTCGAAACTTACTTGAGGTGCATGTGCGACTCTCATCCCTCTCACTAGGAAAGAAGGCTTCCCCTAGCTGAGTGGTGGTACAACACCGCATGGCATTCATCTACTCAGAAGACACCTTATGAAATCATGTACGGCCAACCCCCATCACTACATATTCCTTATCTACCTGGAGAGAGTAGTGTGGAAGCGGTGGATAGAAGCTTAACTCAAAGAGAAGAGATGATCAAGGTTATTAAGTTCCATTTGAACCGTGCTCAGAATATGATGGAATAAGTAGCTAATAGGAGGTGTACTGATAGGAGTTTCAGTGTTGGAGATTGGGTATACTTGAAACTTCTTCCCTATAAACAGATCACAGTGGCCCATTGCAGCAACAACAAGCTGGCACCTAAGTATTATGGGCCGTTCCAGATCAGGGACAAGGTTGGACAGGTCGCTTACAAGCTCTCATTGCCTCCATCAGCAAGGATACATGATGTTTTTCTTGGTATCTCAGTTCAAATTGCATCAGGGTCCCTGCCAATGCGGCCTATTGCAATACCAGAAGATTGGGACAACCTTCCAAGGAAGATACCTAAAATAATACTAGACAGGAAGCTCGTGAAGAGAGGAAATAGGGCAGCCACCAAGGTTCTCATCAAGTGGCAAGGTCTACTCGATGAAGAAGCTACATAGGAGTTATTTTATGACTTGCAGTTGAAGTTCCCTGACTTTCACCCTTGAGGACAGTGGTGTTTTTTTAGGGAGGAACGACTGATACATGATAGAATTACTATAGTAATACAGTTTAATATTACAAAATAAGTTAGTTTATTAAGATAGTCATTACTTATTTTACTTTCTTTTTTACTCTCTTTCATTCTGACAAGTTAGTTAGAGGGTTGGCAGTGTCGCTTGCGTGAGCTGAAGCTGGGAGAAGGCATATATAAGCTATTGTTGATGTAATTAGAATCTTATGAATGAAAATATACAACTTCTTATCACTACCCTCAACTTTCTGCTTCTCCCTCAATTTTTGTTCTATCTTCCTGATTTTATCCTCTATCATATACTCATGCTATTTGTTCTTTGGCGGCACACATGTCTTTTAATCAATTTTTCAAAGAAACAAACAGGGTTGCTGACTGGTTAGCAAACGCAAGTCATAAGGGCTTAAGTGTATCTATTTGGGATTACACGCCTTCCCGAACCCTCTTCTCTATTGCTTGGGCTGATGTCTTACGGGTTTTAAGACATTTACCTTTATTTTTATTTTTATTTTTTTCATTTTTAAAACACTAATACTTCTTCGACCAAAAAAAAACCAATACTACGAAATGGGCCAAAAATAATAACGAAGTAGAAGACTCAAAAATCCAAAAGAAAAAGAAAACAGAAATTGAAAAACCCTAGCTAGAGAGAGAGAGGCAAAAGTGGGGGGAAGGTCATGAGCGTTTTGCTAACGCCAACTGTTTCTCCTTCCCACTTTGTCTCTCTTCGCCGCCTCTCTCTCTTCCACTGCTCTTCTCTCTCCTCCTCCGGTGAGTCTCTGCATCCCCATCTCTCTCTCTTGTCTGTTAATTATGTCGAAATGCTGTTTAGATTGTTGTTTTCTTGCTGTTTATATGCTTAATTGTGAATTGATTGTGTTTATTGCATGGTTGCTTTGGGTGTGCATAAGATAATGATTTTTAGTTGGGTGAAATTTTGTATAGTGTCAAGGAGCTAGCTTTCCGACAAAGCTAAATTGATGGGTGAAGTTCAAGGATGATTTATACTTTAACATATGTCCTCTCATGCAAACCTACTATGTTTAAAGCGCAGATAATGTATAGGCTCACCCATACCTTGTGCTTGAAATATGTTAATTAGAGTGCAGGCTGTTGGTATTTGAACTCGTGACCTCTTGTTGGAATTCTGCTTCTGCTTATGTTGATTTTGTCGAAATACTGTTTAGATTGTAGAAGCATTGTTTGTATCTTGCTTTTGAGATTCTTAATTGGTCAATTGATTGGTATTTATGAAAGATAATGGTTTTAGTTGGACAAATTGTGCATAGTGTCGAGGAACCCGCTTTCCCAAAAGTGTAAGCTGATGGGTGAAAGTCTGGAAATGATTTTATACTTTAACGCGCTTCTAGTGCAAATGCTTATGGGGCTTGAAGCGTAGACAATGCACATACTCACCCATTCGTTGTGCTTGAAATATATTAATTAGAGTGGTGGTTGTTGGATTTCAAACTCGTGACTTCTCGTCAACAAGGCTCGGATACCATGTCAAAAAACTAACTTTCTCAAAAGCTGAAGTTGATGGGTGAAGGTTCATGAATGATTTTTTACTTTAACGCATAGTCCATGTTTTTACATGGTTATTTTGGATTTACACGAAATTTTATTGTTTAAGATAAGATTATTAAAGTGAATGGTGTGATGGGTTTAAGTAATTTTATCTTATGATTTGATGAAACTAGATAGATTTCTTAAGGGCAACAACTAGGAGGCTTCTTTCTGCTACTGTCAAGATACAAGCTCTATCCACCATGGCATCTGTAAGTTAAATTTTGTTCCTTTCTCTTAAAGTTTACTTGGATATTTACAATTGATTATTGCCCATTGTAGGACCACTGGTGCTATAGTTTTTGGTTCAAACTAGGAAGAAAAGTTTCTGTTTTTAGTTCAAGTCACATATCCTACTATTCATACTTCGTGGTGGTGGTGTTACAGGAAGAGGGTGCTGGTAATGTCAAGCGGCAGCTAGAGCAAGTGTTTGAAAAATCACTTAGAGCAACGGTCCCTAGTGAGCCTGTAGACCCACTGATCGCACCGTGTGCAGCAAACTTTGGTGATTACCAATGGTAATATCAAATGTCCACTTTTTTTCACTTGGAGATGAAGGCGGTGATGTTTCTGGTGTGATCTTGTATTTGTATCTTTGAGTTTCATGCTGAGGGAAAGGTATATTTCTGTTGCAGCAATAATGCTATGGGTCTATTCTCTAAAATTAAAGGGAAAAGCACGGAATTCAAGAACCCGAGATCTATTGGAGAGGTTTATCTATTGTCCCTTTAGAGCTTAAAATCTGTTTCAATGTGTTTTCACTGGCGGGCTTTGGATTTTTATCTTGAAATTGTTCTCTGTGCCTCCTTTTTACTTATGTAGGCCATAATGAAGAATTTGCCACAATCTGACATGATCGAGAAGTGCTCTGTAGCAGGACCTGGTTTTGTAAATATAGTACTGTCGAATGCATGGTTAGCTCAGGTGATTGTACATTCATGACCTTTGCATGCAAATGATTATTAATAGTTTGACGCTCTGACATATTTGTTTACCTTTGTATCTGCTGTTACAGAGTGTTCAAAAGATGCTTGTGGACGGTATTCAGACATGGGCTCCAAGACTGGCGATCAAAAGGGCACTAGTGGATTTTTCTTCTCCAAACATAGCAAAAGAAATGCATGTTGGTCACCTTAGATCTACTATTATTGGAGATACGCTGGCTCGCATGCTTGAGTTCTCTAAAGCTGAAGTACTTCGAAGAAATCATGTTGGTGATTGGGGCACACAGGTAAACTGTTGGTATTCATATATCTTTTTTTCAGTTCCACCATATCTTGTCTTAATTCATGCTCCTGGACTTGCTTTACAAACTATGTTAGTGACTGCTGGTATTTGTGCCCCACAGAGGCATTCTGTCAACTTTTTTCGTTCACGTCCTGTTATCTGTGGTCTATCACTAATGGATTGGTTGAGGTTTCTTGCAAAAGCACAGTTCTTAAAAGTAAGAATTTCAAAATGGATGGAAGTAAGAGGCTGTCCTCGTTTTACAGGCAAAAATGGGAAAAAATTGTACCAGTTATGGTGATGTTGAATGACTGGATAAGCCACTGCACCTTTTTCCTTTCATAAATTTGCAATCATAGCTTTGCAGGGCAGATACAGAGTTGGTGCTTCGTGCAGTGGAAATTTAGCCCTGTCGATAGAGTTTTATTTCTGTTATATGAAAGACGGCTAAACTGCAAAATCTATCCTAGCTTTTCCCTTTTCTCATGTTTACTTATTTGTATAGTCTGCATATAAACTCTAGCTAATGGGTGAAGACTATGACGAGGTGTAGAATTTGGGACTTAGCCTTTGTGGGTTACTTTACTTAGGAGCTATGGACAATTTGTCAGCTTTTCCCAATTTTTCTATCATGCACCATTTTTGGCTTTGTTGTTTGGCATGCTGCTCCTCCACCTTTACCTAGCTCAGTCTTGATCACGGTGAATACCCCTGGATTTGCTTCATGAGTTATATTTGTGAACTTGATGCTGTCACAATAAATTGGAATAATCTGACTATATACTTCGAGATATTTATATAGCCACTTAGCACTTTAGAATCTGTTTGCCTAGATATCTAGTTCAATCGAATAGTATCTCTTAACAAAGATACATTACAACAGCGGTACGATTTCATGTTCAGTATTATCTGTAATGCAAGTTTTGGATTCATGTGGCTGTGTGCCATCTCTTCTCTATGCATTCCTATGTCGTGCTTAGCGTTTGCTCACCCTGAAAAAACTACCGATGAAGTATGAACTATGAATACCCTGGCTGTCTCTGATAGTTTACACTTCACATGTATACAGTGTTTAGTGGAGTACTGCAAATTCCAGGGGTTCAGTCATATTGTTCTTGATGCAATGCATGTTCCTGAAATCAATCTGAGTTTTGAATGGTCTGTATTGTGAGTCCATTCTCTGCAAAATTTGCAAAGCTTACCCAATTAACATGTTCGCCAAGCACAATTGCAATTTCCCCTTGTAACTTTGAAAGTGTCTCTGTTTTGCAGTTTGGCATGCTGATTGAGTTTTTATTCGAGCAATTTCCACAGTGGGAAGATGAAAGTGAAATTCCAATTCAAGATCTAGAGGTGAGTACGGGGATTTTTCACGCAGAATGCTAAGACCATCCTGGTAGTTAAGGCATTTTATCATATCTTTGGTGTCTTCCTGATTAATGATTAGTGATCATGTTGGATTAAGAAAATGGTTTGTGATCATGTGTTGCTTCGGGATGAGGATTTAGTAAATTTTCTCATTGCGCAGCAATGTTGTGCCCATTCTTGTGAAATATGCCAAGACGTTGTACAAGCAGCCCTGACATTTTGCTGTTGTCTTCATTCTTTAAATCTTTGTTGGAAGACGATGACATTCATTTCATGTTTTTTTCTTTTTAGATCCCGCCTTAAATAATTGAACCCTGATCCTGACTCTTACTCCGTAAGGCTTGTGCATTCTTTTTCTCCATCAGTTTCCAAACAGCGTGGCAGATGGGGGCTATTTTGGTGATTTCAATAGTATACAAGGCATTGCATAAGAATCATTTAGTTTCATTCGTAGTTTCTTTTGCAGTCAGGACTAGGATAGAGTTCAGTTTTTTGTTTTCCTTTTAAGTTTAATAATTCCTTGCAAAGGACAAAGATGTCGGTAAAGATTTTATATGAAGATAAACTAATTTACACTGCATGCGTTCTGTGATCTGAGTAATGCTCTGGATTCATCAAAAACAGGCATTTTCTTTTTGTTCCTTTGGTGATAGGCATCTTCTATTTATATGTGCCTTTTCCTCCAGCTTCCACCGATGTCTAAGTAGTTGTGAAATCCCATCGACCACTTCTAATAGTAGGTTGTTTTCCCCTTTATTATATAATATATAATATCCTTGCATTTTCTTCTTTTGGGGTTGGGGTGGTGGGTACTTGTTGTTCACTTCGATAGGAAATGATTAGCATTCATTTTGACTTGAGAATATGTATAAGACGGTTTCAGGCATTCTACAAGCAGTCGAAAAAAAGATTTGACGAGGATCCTGTTTTCAAGGAGAGGGCGCAAAAGGCGGTGGTGAGCCTTCAGGTAAATGACGTACTCTGTGCTACCGAGTTACTATGAAGTTGGTTCATCCAAAAGTTGCAGAACTTTTAGAGTCGTCTCTAATTTTAGTAGGGAAAGAACCTGCACAACAATTTCATTTTGTCTTTTTTATCTGTGCAACTTGTGTTACAGGGTGGAGAACCCAAGTATCGCAAAGCATGGGCACAAATTTGTGAAATTAGTCGCAGAGAATTTCAGAAAGTCTATCAACGCCTGGGTGTTCACATAGAGGAGAAGGTATCTATGTTGCATGTTGTGTTTGACTCATTTGTGTAGTATGAAAAGTAGGACATCACATGTATTGTGTTCTCTGCCGAGTTTGCTGTAACTTTGTTTTCAGTATATACTCAAACCGTATGTTGTTTTTGTCAGGGGGAGAGCTTTTATAACCCATATATTCCTTCAGTTTTGGAGGGTTTGAATAACAAAGGTTTGATCGAAGAAAGTGAGGGTGCTCGAGTTATCTTTATTGAAGGGAAGAATATTCCTCTTATTGTCGTGAAGAGAGATGGAGGTTACAATTACGCTTCAACTGATTTAGCAGCTTTATGGTGAGTGTTTTATTTGTCGTTTTATCTGGCTAAGTATTGCAACCAGCGTGTTCTTGCTGCCCCCCTCACTTGTCCCGCTATATGTGAAGGATTTAGAATCTTCCTAACTTCATGTTCTACGCTTGAGGACCGTCAACTGTACTAATCGGAAAGGCTCCTTGAAGATCATGGTTATTAAACTCCCGATCTAAATCTTAGAATCTTACAATTTTACGATTCCACAATCGGCGATCGATCTGAATCCTTAGTAAAATCTTAATTTTGTAGAATTTTACGAACCATTGATTTTAAATGAAACTAACGGATAGGATCATAATACAATTTTACAATTTTGCCAATCCTACCGATGCGTACAAATAAAAAGTTAAAAAGTAAAAAGTTCAAGCACATATTATACACGAGCGTACTTTCTTAGCCTAAAGTAAGATAAAGTTAATTAAGTCATTATATACTCTTACGAAACTTAAGCTTAATTTTAAATTGTAATCTTGAAGTTTGATTAGCAACGTATATCTTGAAATTTCTCACCATCATTTGAGCATATAATAACACATCTATGTTATATGATAATGTATTATCATATTTGGTTATGTTTCTTATAGTACATACTCTTGTAAGTTGAGGTCTTATATAAAACTTTTGTGAATTGTGTAACTAATTTTAAGAAAATAACTATACTATACATTTAGTAGAATCTTACGATTTTAGATTCGACCCTATGATTCCGATTCCGCAAGCGCCTAACGATCCTAAGTGGAATCCCGATCCTAACAATCTTGTTGAAGATATCATTTATGTGGCTGTGGTTGATGGCTCTGGCTGCATTAAACAGGTACCGCCTGAACGAAGAACGGGCAGAATGGATAATATATGTCACTGATGTTGGTCAGCGTGAGCACTTTGAAATGTTCTTTCATGTAAGACACCATTCTTTATCATATACCATCTTCTGCATTTAGTTTGCAATTATCTTTTTCCAATTGCTGTCTTTCTCTAAGTATACATTTTCACTATTCACATAGTTGGTGCCTGGCTTTGATAATTCTAATTGTCATTTATCTGCCTAATTATGATTATTTCCTTTTTTCTAAATTTATTTCAAAGGCTGCAAGACGTGCAGGCTGGCTTCCAGCTGATGATAATGCATACCCTAAGGTTAGTCATGTGGGCTTTGGCCTTGTGCTTGGAGAGGATGGCAAGCGCTTCCGAACTCGCAGTAGTGAAGTGGTTCGGTTAGTTGATTTACTTGATGAAGCGAAAAGTCGTAGTAAAGCTGCTCTTATTGAGCGAGGTACTACTATATCTGTTAACATTTTATAGATTCTGCTTTTTTGTGGGGAATCTATTGGAGATTCTTGTCATCTAAAGGTTTTATACACAATGAGTTTCTTCTGAAATTAACCATCAATGGCCTTTTCAGGTAAAGCTGAAGAGTGGACACCAGATGAACTGGATCAAACTGCAGAAGCAATTGGATACGGCGCTGTCAAGTAATTTCCTTGTTATATGCCTTCTCAACCTCCATTACATATTCATTCTATTTTCCGGCTTTGTAAGATTTCATTAGTTGGAGTGTCTACGTAGAATTAGGCATCCCTCAGCCTTAATGAAGAGAAACAATCACGTTGTATCCCCGAAATATTTTTGTATGTTAAATGAGCACTGTATTGTGTAGTGCGCCAGGCGATCCCCACTTTTTTGGTGGTTCAGTTTTAGTTATATTAGATCTACTAGTGATGCTGAACAAGTTACGCATCTGGACACCCTCATTCATATCCCTAACTGGTGCCTCCTTTCGGGAACTAGAAAGTGAAAATTGCTAGATACCGTCATGATATTCATGTCCTGAAGGAATGTCCCCTGCCTTAGCTTTTAGGCTTTGTTTGGTCCAACGGAAAAAATTTTCCTTTACAAAATATTTTCCACTACAAATATTGTTTTCTTAAACAGTTGTCTTGCTACATAAAGAAAATGGTTTCATTTTATAAATTTGTATGAGGTACGTGCTTAGCCAAGATGAGTTTGAAGTGAAATCCATGATGTGAGATTATGACATAAAACATTTTCCCCTCCGTGAAGGAAAATTTTGTTTCCTTTCCTAGAGGGGAAGTCATTTTCCGCTCAATAGAGAATATTTTCCGTATTATGGCTGTTTGTATAAAGTTATATAAAGAAACAAAAGAATTGAAATAAAAAAAAGGTTTTCCCTCAAAACAATGGGAGCCTTATTATGTGGATGTAATCCCACATTTGAATTACTAGTTATATGGGAACTAATTTGCAAGGGATTGATATGGGTGTCATACTTGAGAAGAGTAAAAGATTCTGCATCGTGCTCTTCAATTAAAAAAAAAATAATGTCGAAATCTCGTGTGAGATTTTATCAATGGAGAGGTCATTTTTGCATTCAATATTGCCATTGAAAAATACTATTCCCAGTCCTCTTTGTGAACCTGACTTGGCCTTTGCTGCATATATCAGATGCTTAAGTCGTTATGAAAATATAACTGTGCTTGTTCTGTGATTTTGACCTATTTGCAGGTATGCTGATCTGAAGAACAATAGGCTTACCAACTACACCTTCAATTTTGATCAGATGCTTAACGACAAGGTACCTTTTCTTCAATAATTTCCTCTAAAATGTCCAAACATCTTATTGAATGGATAGGTATGGATTATAGATATATATATATATATATATAATTTTTTTTTTTTGGGGCTAACGAGGAACCCAGTTACCTGGTAAACCTCTGCCGATATGACCCACACACCATATAAGCCAGTTAAGTCAAGGATTCCTCAGAGAGAGGTTCAAGGGGGGGAATTGAACTCCAAACCTTTTAGCTTAAAGCAACAGTCTTATCCTCTCACTCCTCCTACCACTGAGGCAAAGCTCTGGTGGGTGATTATAGGATATTTTTTCAGGAAGAAATTAGCTCTTTTGATGATTTCTGCCCAATTGCACGTTTTCCCTGCTTCACCCTCGCTATCTAGATGGTTTGCAGCATGGAGATGCACCAAAAATGAGTATTGTGGTCACGACTCTCGTATGTGTTCGACATGGATGGGCGTCTAGTTGGTCACAGCGAGTGCAATGAGAATTAGAAAGAAAGAGATAAAGAACTAAGCCAAATAAACTTACTAGCAAGGACAATTAACCATAGTTGCTTAGGGTTATCTCATGTATTCTGCGTTTGCATCATGTTGCACTTGTATGTGTCCCGTTGCTTTCTATTGCTGATGAAATGGCTAACATCAAACACCTACAAACCTTTGATGAACAGGGAAACACTGCAGTGTACTTGCTTTACGCGCATGCTCGAATTTGTTCAATTATCCGGAAGTCTGGTAAAGATGTCGAGGAGCTAAAAAAAGTAAGCACCTCAATTTGACTTGACTGCGACATGACTGCGAAAGCACCAATTATTTGCTCATCAGTTCAGACTTCAGTTCGTTGTCAAGAATATTGAACCACCCAGCTCAATTGGAGTTGGCACTCGTAAGAGATAGAGCTCATCCTGTATTTTGCAACCTCTGTTAACCATGCTCGGTTATGAGAGTCGAACACAGTTACTGGGTCCAAGTTCAAACATTGCTACTTTCGTTGACTTTTCTAAATTTTGGTCTATTTGAAGTGTCTAAGCATCATATATATATTAATCAGGGTCCATTTGAAATTTTAGAGACCTAAAGCAAGTTCTGATCACTGTGTTCTCTTTTAATAATAGAGGTGTCCTAGTCTGTTTTGAGGATACCATGAATAATTCACTTTATATTACTCTACCGGGCTAATATTTGGTTTCCTTATTTTATATATATGCATATATACAGATGGTTTAGTCAGGCAGTTGTAACAGTTGCTATTTGTCTGTTTCCGTTTTACAGACTGGACAAATAGCTTTGAATCATCCAGATGAGCGGGCATTAGGGCTACATTTGCTCCACTTTTCTGAGGTAAACATGCATAGCTGATAAAATTTCGACTTCGCTGCTGCTGTCTCGTTTATGAAGAACACTTGGTAGGATGTTCTAAATGGACATTTAATTATACTGCGTGCAGATTGTGGAGGAGGCTTGTAGCAATCTCTTGCCAAATGTGCTGTGCGAATACCTCTACAATCTTTCCGAGTACTTCACAAAGTTCTATTCAAACTGCCAGGTAAAGCATTCATTCCTCCAATCTTGTGTGCTTATAATTGTGACGTCATTGCGGTGACTATGGAATCAAATAATGGCTGTTATGTCATGAAAATGAATCTAGTCCTACATTATAATCGTGTTGTGTCATCCATTACATTATGTCCATAAGACCTGTTTTTGTACACCTGACAGTTTTTGGCCCAACCTTACATGCTGACCCTAACCTGGCCCTATATAACTAGGGTAAGGGTTCTGGGTTTGGTGACACCCAATCAGGGTCCCGAGCTTTTAGCGGCATAAAGCAAGTTTGATTGATGGGTTCTTTTTTTGGCAATGAAAGTATCCAGGCCAACTTAAGCACACTTTGAATAATCCATTTTATAGTACAATATCATTTAGCTTATGTATCTATAATATATCAAACTAATTTGAAAAAACTAAAACTTGTGCAGGTGGTGGGTTCAGCGGAAGAAACAAGTAGACTTCTGATATGTGAGGCAACTGCAGTGGTAATGAGGAAGTGCTTCCATCTGCTTGGTATTACCCCTGTCTACAAGATCTGACAAACTCTATTGGGGTATGCATAATTATTTTTTTACTATTACAATATTGTAACACTTAATTTAACTTATCATACTATTACATTGCCAGTCTCAGCACTTTTGTTCGCGAAATTGAAGGGAAAAGGAAAATGTAGGGCCTTTTCGGTATTGTTTTTTATCTATAGTGTCAGCTTTTGAGAAATTAAAAATCAAGTTTTGGAAACATGGTTTTCTTGTTTTTGGTTTATTGGTTTCAGTTTTTGGAGAGACAGACGCTTTCCCCATTACAATTGGAGTACACCAAGGATCAGCCTTGAGCCCCCTTTTGTTTATTCTGATTATGGATGAGCTCACTGGGCACATCCAAGGGGACGTGCCTTGGTGCATGCTTTTCGCGGACGATATAGTCCTGGTGGGAGAGTCCACGGAGGAGGTGAATGAGAAGCTAGAACGCTGGAGACTGGCCTTAGAATCGAAAGGTCTAAGACTTAGTAGATCTAAAACCGAGTATATGGAACTCAAGTTCTGTGTATCTACCATGCCAAGTACAGAAGAGGTAAAGATTGGATCAGAGTGCATACCGCAAAAAGCGTGCTTTAAATACTTGGGTTCCATGGTGCAACAAGACGACGAAGTGGACGCAGATGTTAACAACAGGATTAAAGTGGGCTGGCATAAATGGAGGATGGCCTCGGCTGTACTGTGTGATAGTAAGTTCCCGCTCAAGTTAAAGGGAAAATACTATAAGACGGTAGTTAGACCGGCTATGTCTTACGGGGCGGAGTGCTGGCCAGTTAAGCACCATCACACGCAGAACTTGAAGGTAGCAGAAATGAGGATGTTAAGATGAATGTGTGGACACATAAGGAAGGATAAGATCAGGAATGAAGTCATAAAAAGTAAATTAGACGTGGCCCCAATCGAGGATAAGCTGCGAGAACAACGATTGAGGTGGTTCGGGCATGTTAAGAGGAGACCGAGCACTGCACCTGTTAGGAGATGCGAGCAACTCCATATTACAGACGGGAAGGGACGAAGAGGCCGACCAAAGAAGAGTTGGATGGAAACAATTCGACACGACCTCGCCTATCTCAGCCTCAGTGAAGAAATGGCCCTAGATAGAGCTCAGTGGAGGAGTAGTACAGGGGTAATAGATATAGTGGGATAGGAACGACAAGCACTTCTAGGCTAGTACTAATGCCACCAGGCTTCTTAAACCCCTCTCTGTTTTTATGCTTTTATGCCTTGTTTCTTTCTGTTTACACTCTCCTTACTTTTCATGCCCTTCTCGCTTTTAGGGTACCCCCCTGATGGGGAAGGCTGCGTACACCATACCCCTCCCAGACCCTACTCACGCGGGAGCCCTTAGGGCACTGGGCCTGTTGTTGTTGTTGGTTTCAGTTTTTGGTTTTAAGCAAATTAGGAAGGAAACTGAACACAAGAAATTAGAAACCAAAAAACATTGTTTTGAAATATGATTTTTAGTTTTTCAAAAATTAAAAGCTGCGAATGAAAAACGATATCAAACATGCATGTAGTTATTCAGTACAAAACATTTTTGCTTAGCTCTGTTTTGCTAGCCTTTTATTGTTGTATCAAACTCGACATCATTTTGATAACTTTATTTTATTCTATGATGCGTTATGTTATGGATATTTGGGTCTGATTTACTTCAAATTTGAACCTAATAGGGAACCAACACACAAGCACCGGATCCAATTAGAATTTCAAAATTAAGCGTGCTTGGGCGAGAGTAGTATCAAGATGGGTGACCTCCTAGGAAGTCCTCATGTTGCACCCCTCAAGTTAAGGGTTCTCGGAAATAACCTTCCTTCAAGGTAGCACCCCGAAGGAGGAATAGTACGTACATTCACCCCCTCCTAGACCCTACTTAGACGGGAGCTCTTGAGGTGTTAGGAATATTGTTTTTTTGCTTTTTTTTTACTTGAGATTTGACCTTGTTTTCTGTAAGATTTGTAGGCACACTAAATAGACATAGGCATGATTGATGGACTCGTAAGTCTACTTTCCTAGAGAATGAATCTCGTTCTATTTGACTTTGATAATGTTTCTCATTGTAGTAGGCAAAAAACATAGTAAATAAATTATCAATTTAGCAAAATTTAAGATATGAATTTTTAATTTAGGTCTAATTATGATTAGTTTTAATGGATTATTTGTTTTTAATTTGAAAAATACACGTATGCGGTATAAATGACTTATTATATGGCTAAATCAAGAAAATATGTATTTTTCAATTTATTGATAATGTACGTATCTGTTTAATATATATATACACGTATTTAAATTGTTAAAGGACTTTATTGGAATGCATGCTTGTGTACAATTTAGTTTCCCAATCAATTAAAATAGCACGAAAGTTGTCTTCTATAAACAAACAACTTTCATCTTGTCTAATGAAATTGTAATTTTCTTCTTTCATTTATATTTTTTAGTTGAAAATTAGAATTCAGAATTTATAAACAATCTTTTTCTTATTATTGGATTCTTGTTTTCAGTTTTGAAAACCAAAAATAAGCAAAACTATTGTTATAATATGATCTTTTATTTTTATAAATTTAACAACTGTATCAAATAGGCTGTTAGTTTTTTCATTAGCTTAAAACAAACAACAATTCAGTTCCAAAAAAAAAAAAAAAAAAAAAATTGTTTTCTTGGTAAAAGTATGTGATGAACAATTTGTAAAATATTCGTAAAAATGCCTTCATTTATATCCCATCGAGACTAATTTACACCATTTTGGTGAAATAGATTGAATGAACAAACTTTTCATCATTTGTAAAAATGTTACAATACTTACATAATAAATTTCATTTTTACACTTAGCTTCGTCACATAAACTGAATCAAATCAAACATCACCAACAATAAAGCATACTTTGAACAACTGCTTCGAATCCCCCCCAAAAAAAAAAATTGAACTGCATTAATCTCCATATGACTTCCTCAATGTATCTTAAAAAAAAAAAAAAAAAAAGTAGTTTTTTGATACGTAAATAATACAAAATTGCTAATCATAGGAAGCCTTGATTAGCATTACAATTAACATGTTCAACAACCAAGAATCCTCGCTATATCGATTTACATGCCAATATGCTCACTCTCAGACCCTGCACAAACGAGAGCCCTTGAAACACTGAAATTGTTGTTATTTACTCACTCTCCCCAAACAAAAATCACCTCATCTTACCGTTAAAAAACAATATATTTGTCATCTAGGCGTCGGTATCATATTTTGTTTACAATTTTTTTTAAGAAACTAAAAACTAAGTTTTTCTAAGTATTATTCTTTTTTTTTTTTTTTCTGATTTGAGCAAAAAGCTAGAAAAAAACAATCTGACATGTACACAATTTATATACCATATTATTTGCCCAACATTAGGTTGCATAAACTCATTGACACGTGAAAAAATAAATATTTGATATTACTTTTTATAGTCAAATATTTTGACACATGGTTGCGTATTCAAGTTAGATGCATAAATTGAGTATTTTTCAATTGAAAACGGAAACCTAAATCCAACTAAAATCTTTTTCCAAAACTAATTTTAGTTTCCGGAAAACCAAAAAGTATAAACAAAAACAACAGTACCATAGAGGTCCATAGTAAACTTAATGGAGATGGCCCCAACTCCCATAGCAGAGGATTTCTGTTCAAAACTTACACTCTACCGTGCCCCTTCATTTGAATACTCATTGGGTTTGAAACAAGGATATCACATAGGCTCACTTCATTCCTCGTGTTTGGAGTACGTATTAAAAGTAGTGATTATTGAGATTCGAACTCATGATCTTTTGGTTAATGAGACTCTGATGTCATGTCAATGAATCAGTTGTTCCAAAAGCTTGAACTGATAGGTGAAGGTTTAAGAATGATTTTTATAGTCCAAGACGGAGTTTATTAGTAGACCGGGAAGAAACCTTCATGGAAATGGAGGGTTTCGGGGTGAAAAATCGCTTCCTTTTGATGTTTCGATTGGGTTTCTCTTTCTTTGCAAGATCATCAACACTCTCCACTCTTCCAATTGATTTAAAAGATTGTGATTTCCCTTTGTAATACTTTGATAATCCTCTCCTGCACAAACCCAATATCATAATTAGTATCGAGGAACCAACTCTCCAAAAATTTGAAGTTTATGATATCGAGGAACAGTTTTATACTCTAACACGTCTTTTTAGACGAATGCCTATTGGCCTTGAAGTATAAGTCACGCACGGACCTATCTAGCTGCAGGTTTTCAAATTTTTGATATTTTTAGCAATTAAAGTTTAAAAATAATTTTATACTCTAACATTAAGAGTTAAAATGGGTTTTTCAATTATATTAGACAAACCCCACCTATGGAGAAATTATAGAAGACAAATCCTATTAAACTTGAAATGCAAATAGCGTATACACTCATTTTACACCATGTGTAGAAATCATACTAGTACTAAAAGTGGGGGCGGTTCGAGTTTCAAACTCTAAACTTAAATATCACAATGGGTTTTGCAGTCATATTAGATAAACCCCACTGACTTTGTATTAATACCGAGCATCAATAACTAATTATCAAAAAAAAAAGAAAGAAAGAAAAAGAAATCGAATTCAAACTTGGCATACTTGATAGGAAGGTGAGCCATGAGCTCTGATAATTCATAGAGAGGTCCACTTAGTGAAGATGCAGATGTAAATGAACAATCCTCCTCCTCCATCAGATCTGTTGACGTGGCTGAATCAACGGATGTGGATGAACAACAATCATCATCATCATCATCCCCTTCAATTCTCTCTTGCATTAGGGTTTCAACTTTTTGGTTTATTGTTTTTCCCATTTCAAATTTTTTGACACACAGATTCATGACAGCATATGAAGGGTTGGCTTTATATATATATATATATATATATATATAAAGAAAGAATATTTGAAGAATGATAAATAATTACTTTTATTTTATTTATTTGTTCAAAAAGATAAATGATGACTTTTTGTGCACAACAAGACTATACATAGAAAGAGCAATAATTATTCATTTACAGTTTATAATGTAAGAAAGGATAATGATGGAGTTATATTATTATCAAAATAAAATAATTTATATTAATATTTGAGAAATGGTAGTCATTATCAAGAATATGTGGTTTGAAATTCAAAGAGAAACTTTATCAGTTTACAAGAAAGAAAAAGAAACGGATAAGTTTCCATTTGAACACATCCATTTTCATAAATCTGATGTGTCATGACTCATCTCTCACCTTTCCTCTTTTTTTTTTTTTTTTTTTTATATTTTTGTTTGGGGCTTTTCATGGGGGGGGTTACTATTTGCCCCCCTAGAAAGAGACACAGTTACTGTATTAAAAGTTTGAAAGACAGTTATGGCAAGTAATCGCAGGGGGTTAGGGTATTATTTATTAGGATAATAGTGCTATTTATATTATTATTATTAATTCAAAAGCTTTTTTGTAACCGTTTTTTTCAATTTTTTTATAGATATGATACTTTAGTATATGTTACTATAACTCCTCTCTTATATGGCATCAGACCACTACTTTTGATATCCTCTTCTCTCAAAAAAAAAGAGAAAATTGGGTAAAAATATAACCCTAACCCCAACATCAGGTGTGCCGCTGCCAAACCTCCTCCCTCACCCCAATCGAACCCCTGCCCCGGCGCCTCATCCTCGCGCCGCCACACGTCTGGCCGCTGCCCACCCGAGCTGTGCTGCCGCCGTCCCTCTCCCGCACGAACGGCCGGCCGTTCTCCCGAACCCCTCATCTCTACACGGCTTCTCCTCCCCTGCTTCTGTCACGCTGCGCCGCCGCCCTGCTCCTCCCCTGCTCACGTCTGGTCGCCGTATCCTCTCTCCGGTCTAATCTCATGAGGCATAGTCCGTGTATTACTCTCCGATTGGTGAATCTATGGCTAGCAACCCATTACCCTCCTCCTCCTCTCCAACAGCTCCGACTACCGTCGACCGCCTTTCCCCGGAGCACCCGCAACCGACAACCCAACCCATCTCCAGCCGACCGCCCGTACCCCCAAATCTCGGCTCTCTTCCTCCCGTCGTCACCTCTGCTCCCTCTACCGGGCACACCTATCGTATGTCCCTTCCCAATTACAGCTCTCAAAGTTTATTTTCTATGCCTCCAGGTACTGATCATACATCCTCAATCTCTGGCCTATCTCCTACACCTACCGGTTCCCTAGCCGTGCCCTTCCAACCGGCCCTCCCTTCGGCTCCTCGCCTTACATCATTTTTTACAAGCTTGGTTACTGTTAAACTTGATATCCCAACAGATTATCATGCTTGGTGTGAACATGTCTCCATGCTTCTTCTTGCCCATCGCTTAATGGGCTTTCTTGATGGCTCGTTACCTTGCCCTTCTCCTCAAATTCAAATCCCCACTGGTGCCTTCATCTCTAGCCCTGGTCATCAAACTTAGGTTTGTATTGATTAGAGTATTCGGGCTTGTCTCTTGGCCTCTCTCGCTTGCCCAGTCCTCAATGATGTTATCCATCACCCAACCTCCAAGGCTATGATGCCCTAGCTAAAAGATTTCGTGACCACTTTCTAGCCAAAGAATTTGATCTCCGCTCCCACCTTGTCACTCTCCGCAAAGATAACAAAACCATGACTGCATACCTAACCGAGCTTAAGACCATTGCCGATAACTTTGCTGCCATAGATTCTCCTATCTCGGATCGTGAATTAATGCACTATGCCCTCTTTGGTCTTTGGTACATTCACTCGTCAGTCCTCTCGGGATCTCCCCTTTGAGCGCCTTAAAACTGCACTACTGGATGAAGAAGCTGCCATCTCCCGGATACAGTCATGGTCCTTCGATCATGCGCATGCCCTTGCCGGGTCTGGTGCACCATTCGACTTGTCGAGTCATGGCCGAGGTCGTGGTGGTCGTGGGCGTAAGGGTCGGGGGCGCAAATCCAATCACCAATGAGGTCAAGGGGGTCGTGGCGGGTCATACGGTCAATCGCCAACCCCGGGGACAGGCACTGTCAACTCTTGAGCTGCACCCATTACACCGCAATCTTGGTTCAACAATACCGGCTATGCTCCTCATCCACCGCAAGCAGGTATACTCGGTTTTGGTCCCGTTGTTTGTCAGATTTGTCATCAAGCTAGCCATTCTGCTTCTCTTTGCCCCCACCGCTTTGTTCAAACCGATCTCTCCCACTCCCTCTCTGCCTTGTCGGTTGTGGACTCTGCTGATCCTACGTGGTACCCTGACTCTGGAACGTCTAATCATATGACTTCTAACCCAAGTATTTTACAAAATATTTTGCCGTACACTTGTATTAAATCTATTCAAGTTGGTAATGGATCCTTGTTACCTCTTATCCATACTAGCTCCTCTAAATTACGCGCTTCAAAGCATGATTTAAAACTATCTAACGTCCTTCTAGTGCCTGGTCTCACTTATAATCTTTTATCTGTTAAACAATTGTGTCGTGACAACAACTGTTGTGTTGAGTTTGACTCTTCCTCCTTTTGTGTTAAAGACAAGGTTACAGGGATGCCCCTACTCAAGATGCGCAGTAGCGGTCCTCTATATGGCTTTTCTCAACATTTCATAGAACTTGTTGCCCAAACCGCACCCCCAGTTCTGTGGCATCGGCGCCTAGAACATTTAGGTCACTCAGTTTTTAATGTTTTACGTTCACGTTGTTTACTACGTTCTAGTTCTAGTTCTAGTCCACATTGTCTGGCTTGTTGTCTAGGTAAGTCTCGTCGTTTACCATTTACTCGTGTTTTACATACAACGACTGCTCCTTTACAGTTAATTCATTCTGATGTTTGGCAATCTCCTGTTCAATCAACTTCGGCTTTACGTTATTATGTGATTTTTATCGATGACTATTCTCGCTTCTCTTAGCTTTATCCGATGCAACGGAAAGACGAAGTGTACTCCATCTTCTCCGACTTTAAGATTTTTGTTGAAAATCAGTTTTCCACTACAATTAAGTGTTTTCAAAGTGTTGGAGGTCGAGAGTTTGAAAACAGGCAAATGGCGGCCCTCTGTCGCACTCATGGTATTCACTTTCGTCTTTCATGTCCTGATACTCCACAGCAAAATGGAGTGGCGGAATGTAAGTATCAACATTTAAGTGAAATGGTACGGACCCTTCTCCTTCAAGCCCAACTTCCTTATGAATTTTGGGTAGAAGCCGCCTACACTGCCTGTTATATTATTAATCGGCTACCGACTCCTTTACTGCGTAACTTGTCTCCCTTTGAAAAGCTTTTTCATCAGACCCCTGATTATAACCTTTTTCGGGTCTTTGGGTGTGCTTGTTTTCCCAACATCACATTCCGTACCGTTCATAAATTAGTCCTCCGCTGTCTCCCTTGTTTGGACCCCACTACTGGTCGTGTTCATATCAGTCGTCATGTGCATTTTGTTGAAAATATTTTCCCATATCACACGTTAGTGTCCAATTGCACGGCGCCCCCGTCCAGTGAACTTGTTAAGGTTCCCCTTCCCCTTCTCCCCGGTGCAATGTCTACAGGCACCATGCCTTCGGTCCAGCCGGCTGCACCAGCCCCGGTTCCTGCTCCGGCCAATGCTGACGCAGGTACTTGTGAGTCTCCTTCTCCTCACCCTTGTGGTGCAGGCCCGTCGGTTCCGGGGGGCATCTCGGGTGCCTCTTCACCCACGCCTCTAGCCAGTCCCATCCCTACCTCTCAGCCTCTCCCCTGTTCTATCTCAAGTGTTGCCACGCCTACGGTCCCGGAGGACTCCTCTCCTGTCCAGCGTGGCCACCCCATGCGTACGCGTCTTAAGGATGGAATTCGCAAGTCTAAGCACATCCTATCCCTCGGCTCCATTGTTATGATTCAGGAACCTACTTCTTTTTCTCAGGCTGTGAAAAACCCTCAGTGGCAGGAAATCATGGCTGAAGAATTTAATGCTCTTATTCAAAATCACACTTGGGATCTCGTACCTCCCTCTCATTCTCAAAATGTTGTTGGGAGCACTTGAAAATATAGGGTAAAGTATAAACCTGATGATTCAGTCGATCGCTTCAAGGCTCGCCTTGTTGTCCTGGGCTTTTATCAGCGTGAAGGTATTGATTTCACCGAAACGTTTAGGCCTGTTGTAAAACCCACGACTATCAGGCTCATATTGGCCCTTGCTGTTTGGCCCATTCGCCAACTTGATGTGAAAAACGCGTTTTTACATGGTTTTTTGAATGAGGAAGTGTACATGCGTCAGCCACCTGGGTTCGTCCACCCTACATTCCCTACGCATGTCTGCCGGCTATGCAAAGCCCTGTACAGCTTAAAACAGGCTCCCTAGGTCTGGTTTCACAGATGTAGCACGTTCCTCTTCAGTCTTGGGTTCTACTGCATTTATTCCTCGCTCCCCTACCAGAATTGTGAGCCTTTTGCTCTATGTTGATGACATCATCCTCATCGGCTCTAACCCTGCACTTCTCAGTCAACTAACTGCCTCCCTATCCACTCAGTTTGCAAAGAAAGACCTCGGTCCACTCCACTATTTCCTTGGTAGTGAGGCCAACCGATCCCGCCATGGCCTTTTCCTCTCTCAGCACAAATATACCCTGGACCTTCTTCGGAAGCATGACATGCTTGAGGCCAAACCTGTACAAACACTGATACCAGCCCGAGCGCAACCTTCTTTGACCAATGGGGACCTCCTAGCCGATCCCACCGAGTACCGTAGTGCAGTGGGTGCACTCCAGTACTTAACCATGACCCATCCCGACATATGCTTTGCCACACATTATTTTAGGTCAAAAGGTTTAAAGTTTAATTTTTTTATTAAATTTTGTTTTGACGAATTTTTGACTTAATTGGCTTTTATGGTATGTGAATTGTCGCATGAGTCGAGATTTACCGGGTAATCAGATTTTCCATTAGCAAAGTTTAATTATTTGATCTTGTTTTATTCATCTTCTGAAGTAACATAAACGTTAATGTTATCATTAGGGTAAATGATACGAATTTAGATCAAATCAAATTCAACCAATGGAATTAAACACTCACAAAGCAATAATCAAAGCTGTAAAATAGTAAATGGCTGCCTCTTTATATCATTTGAGGCGGTTACTTTTTGCCCCCTCGAAAGAGACACATTTTCTAATATCAAAAGTAAAATAATTTGCTCTTTTTATCCTTATTTTATACACTAAGTTACATATTTATACTTTTAGATTTAGTGTAATAATTTTTTAATTCAAAAATTTTATAAAATAATTTAGAGTAAATTATAGAAAATTTTTCTGATTTTTGCTTTAAAAACAAAAATCTCCTTTATAAATAAAATCACTCATTAAATTCACTCACTTTTAAATAATTATAACTTTACCCCCAAACAATTTTTTTAACCATTTTATCCCTTAAAATAAAATAGTAAAATATTTAATTTTTTTTAGGTCCCAGACCCTGCTTTCTGAGGGAGCCACAAGGCACTGAGACTGTTGTTGTTGTTGTTGTATTTAATTTTTTTTAGGTATGATTTTATGTTTTTGAAGAAAAATAAGAATTTTTTTATATTTATAAAAAAAGGAGTTTTTTATATTTATAAAAGTTATTATTTTAATTAATTATATGGCAGTGATATTATAATATCAACAAAAATATTATATTTTATCTTATAATATTTTTTATCTTATAAACTTATAATATTATTACTATAATTAACTAAAATAATTATATTTTTTATAAATATATAAAACTTCCTTCTAAAAATATAATTAAACATTTAAACCCCTCACTTTTGAGGGGCAAAATGGTAAAAAAAAGTTACATGGCTGTTAAATAATAAATTTTTAAAAGTGAGGGGGTTTTGTGAGTGCTTTTATTTGTGAAAGAGGTTTTTTGTATTTGAAGTAAAAGACAGGGAGATTTTTTATAATTTATCCAATAATTTATCAGTCCAATTTTAGGTAAAATAAAATGTCAGAAAGATAAAAAAAGACATTTATATTCTTATTTAAAATGTTGTTGTTTTTTCAAATTTAGTATTTTTTTTCTTTAATTTCTTTAACTTTATACGCCTGCTTTTGGTTAGAATGCTAATGACACATGCCTGAAATTGGGCTAAAAAATAATTACACTAAAACTTGTAGATTAATAAATTATTCTACAAAGTTTTTAAAATAAAAAACTATTACACCAAACCTCGGGGTACTAATATGTAAGTTACCTTATTTTATACAATGATTTTCTTTTGACAGAGACACACTTGTTACTTAGGCCTCATTTGGTATATAGAAAGTGAACGGAAAAAGTAGATATTTATGGGAAGTACAGACTTGGGCTTTTGTTTGGTTGACAGGAAGTAAGAAGAATGTAAATTTTCAATTATTTCAAAATGCAAGAAGTAATTTACATAACCCCCTCGGTAAGTTCTATTTCCATTATTTTTAACTAAACTCCCTAAATAAGTTCTATTTATTATCATAACAATCAAAAGATTTTTACCAACTTCTCAGAAAGTTGATCGAGAAATTAAATTTTTTAAAAAATATAATTTTCTGCAGGAAATTATTTCATACGGCAATCAAATGAGGCGTTAATCATGGTGAAGTTTGCACTTTTATTATGGGAGTATCGTAACAATTTAACAGGCATTTCGAGCTATCGTGATACTAGAAAATGTTATTATCTATGTATTTTATGTCAAATTGGGTTAATTTTTGTAAGAATTTAATTAAATTTTACAAAACTATGTTAGACGTAGTACATTACTATGATAACATATATGCGAATTCTATTATTGTTTTTGGTGAACATTTAGTGAATATTTACGGGATTCTAAAACATACATATACATATTGTAGAAATAATATGTTATTTCAACATTTTTTGAAAAAAATAACAAAATTTGACAAAAAAAATACCTCTATATATTATTGAAATTATATTTGACGTCAATATGTTTCAATAAAAATTTATCGAATTTTGGTAAATGATGTTTTACTGATTTTGTAAATATATGTTTAGGCCAAAACAGCTTCGATCGTCTTATACACTTTAAACAATTTGTTTATTATAATCTCAGTTAATATATATCTATTTTATATTACACATGTGAATATATAGTTATAATTATTATATGTAAATCGTTAATTTTTTAACTATAAATGATGCCATATAATAGGAAAAAAAAAAAAAAATTGGACGCCACATTACTGTTTAAAAAAATGATGCTATATAATAGAAATAGGTTTGCCTGATATGTACCAACACACAAAAGGATATCAACATGCAAGCACCGGATTCTATTAAAAATTTAAGGTTAAGTGTTCTTAGACGAAAGTAGCACCAAGATGGGAGACCTCCTGAGAAGTCCTCATGGTGCATCCCTTAGGTTGGGGGATCTCGAAAATAGCCTCTCTTTAGGGTAGCACTCCGAAAGGAGAAGGCTGCGTACGTCCATCCCGAGGCATTGACAATGTTGCTTTAGGTTTGTCTGATATGTGCTCAATATTAAGGATACATTAATTGCACTTGGTTTATTTTTTAATAATTTTAAAAAATATTATTATAATTTTATAACTTATATATAATATCATCTAATTAAAATGCAATATATTAATTATAATATCATTATCTAAGAACAATTAATTGATTAATAAAAAATATAATTAATGTGACTTAATAGAAATAAATTATTACCAAAGTGGGTACCAACATGCATTTACTGAATTTTATTAGAACTCCGAAGTTAAGCGTGCTTAGGCAAGAGCAGTACTAGAATGAGTGACCTCCCAGAAAGTCCTCACTCTCAGGTTGGGGGCACTTAGAAATAGCCTCTCTTCAAAGGTAATACCCTAAAGGGGAAGGATGACCCACATTCACCCCTTAGACTATGCTTAAGCGGGAGCCTTTAGAACACTAGGTATGCGGCTTTTTTTTTTTTTTTAATAGAAATAACTTATGATAACTATTATTGAATTATTTTATTTTAACAAAAACTATTATTGAAAATACATTGGGGAATTCAATAGAATAAGGAATATATCTAATACTTTAAGGGCTCCCGCTTATGCAGGGTTTGGGGGCCGGATGTACGCAGCCTTTTCCGTTCAGGGTATTAACTTGAAGAGAGACTGTTTTTCAGAGCCCCTAACCTGAGAGTAAGGACTTCTCAGGAGGTCACTTATTCTGATATTACTTTCGTTCAAATATGCTTAACTTTAAAGATATAATAAAATTTGATAACGGCCTGTTGATATCCTCTTTGGTGGGGGGAAGTCAATAGAATGTTGATAGGAACTTGATAATGACATCAGCAAATCAACTGTCTCCGCGTTCTTTCTTTTAAACTATTAGTATTAGCTGACACTTGTCATTCTTATCCACTCTTTTTGTATCTACCCTGAACCTCTCTCTCTCTTATTTTAAAGGGTCTTTCTAAGACATATTTATTGGGTATATATTAAGATACGCTAAAAATAGTATATTTTAATATTTAATTAGTTAAATATAAAAATAATAATAATAAATTTTATATTTGATAAAAAAATAAATGAATAAAAATGTAATTAATATACTAATGGGCACATGTTAAAAAATTTCTATTTTAAACTACACATATCCTATTTATTTGTAGTTTTAACAAGGATTATTTAAGTTATTAGTTTCTGTATTTTACTTACTATGCTAATTTAACTTTTTTATAATTAAGATCGTTTCAACCAAATCTAGAATTGAAATTAACACTAATTTCTAATTAAAAGTATAACGTTAATTAATGTTTGTTTATGTGTTCCACCTCAAAAAGGTATGAGACTATATTTATACAAGATAAAAGTGTCTTGTAAATACTAATTAGTGTTATGATTTCAATCAAAAGTTCACGCTAATTTTCAATATTAGATTTACTTGAAACATTTTAATTATATTAAGACTAAGTTATACAATTAAAAATTCAAGAATTAAATTAATATAGTAGGCAAACTAATAACTTAAATTACCCTTTTATTAAATAATCTTAATATTATCTGTTTATATCTATTAGAGTTTTTAGTATAATTCCATCTAAATTTTTGGCCCCTTAACAATTAAAGACCTATTTGATCAAGTTGTGAGAAAATTCATTTTTTTTTTCAGACGTCTCTCGTATGTAAAAACACGTTTGTAAAAGTTTCTTCAATAGAAATATCTATCAGAAATTTTTTTATTTTTCACTTATGCTTCTACTTTAAAAAAAAAACAATATTTTTCTATATCTACTATACAAAAAAGTAACTTTTAATTCTAAAAAAAATACTTTTATTTTAAGACCAAACATGCTCAAATACAAGCTCCAACCAATAGATAAAATTAGAGACGCTAACATAATAAAGATTGGACGAAATCTTCTCTCCTTTTATCATTCTTTCTCTCACACACCTTTTCCTTCTTTTTCTTCCTCTTAAAAAAAGAAGAAAGAAGAAAGAAGAAAGAAGAATCTTTCAAGCGAGCAGAGACCTAAAAATAACTTACTTCATATAGAGCCTTCATTTTATTCGTTTAGAAAATTTTAATCATTAAGGAAGCTTAAAGATTACACTAAATCGATCAAATATTGGTAGAAGAATAATTTTAGAACTTTAGGATATTCAAGTAACGATTTATAAGCCTTACGATATCCGTTGTGTATATCAAAATATCAAGGTAATAAACAATCTAACTTCATGCACTTTGACGATGATTTTCCAAAATAATAACAATAACGACGCCACATCCCATATTCACCGACCCATAAACAAATTTCATCACAATAAATTTTCAATTCAATGTCAAAACACACAAAAACATAACAAAAACCAAAGCCCAATGAAATACAAATAAATAACACATTGAAAAAAATATAGCAATCCTAATAAATACCAAACCACCCTGTGTCCTCCTCGGACAGGGTTATTATGGATGGCTTAAGCAGCGCGATGCAAAATTTGGAACCACAACCACCAAAAATGGCTGATAATAATATATATAATGAAATGAAGGTGCATATAATTATGTATATAGGCCCATGGTGGTTAGCCTAGAGGCCTTGGTCGGCGAGATAATCACCCAGCCTCTCAACGACCATGTTGCACTGTCCTGGTGTGACTGGCTCTTCGTATATTCCGAATACCAGCGCTTGCGCTGTCTTCTTTATTGTTATGCCTCCCGATCCCTGTTCATTTCACCACCATACATTTGAATCGGATGTTTGCTAAGGACTTCGTATGTGAGTTTAGTAAGAAATCTTACGTTGGAGTTGTGTGAAGGAACATATTAATATATCAGTCTAATGGAAAACTCTGTTGATTGGTTTTAAGATGAATCCCACTTGAATTTACATGTAGACTTTACATACGTCAACTACTAGGTCAAACCTAAAGCCTCATAGAGGTCAACTTATAATTTAGCTTATAAGCGTAAATGAACATATACAATATAAAATGAGTTACATATTGGCCAATATGCTAATATATATATATATAGTGGTTTACTTAAGGTATTACTTAAGCTGATCTAAACACCTACATTCCCAAAAAAAAGCCGACAATCAAATCTCTTTTTGGTCCCCAAAATCTCAGGACCAGCCCTCGGTTCTGAGATTTTATGCACTTTTTATAAGGCTAATTATCCTCAATTTTCATGAAACAATACACACCCATATCCTTAATAATGGCAGTATTGTCTATAAATTTGGTCTCTACTACGCTAAATTAGTTGAACTTGGACAGGGTGGTCCAACTATGCGTACAAGTAATGTATTGTGAATATTTATATACGCAAAGTTACTTTAACTATTACTACAAAAATTGCACAAAAATGAAGCTGAAAGTGCAGAAACAATACCTTCTTTCCACGAATAACAGCGCCAGGCTCACCCTGGATGACCATGTACTTAGTACCTCCAAGGAATAGCCCTGTGGGAGCCAAGCTACCTGGTTCATTGAAATCATTCATGATAGCATTGATCTCTTCTGGCTTGAACTGCAGTATCCATGGAAAGACAAAGTAAGCGAACTGTCATGTTTCTGCAATTAGAAGTCGATATACAAATAACAAAGCGGTGGAAAATGGGTGATGCCTTCAAAGATTACACAGTCCAGAGACACAAGCGTAAAAATGCAATACAATATTCAGATTATACAAAGCGTGTAGATGATTGTGGGTTAACAAGTCAACCACTTATCTTATCCATTGAGCTAATAACAAATTTGAATCCCACTGAAATAAGGGATTCGAGTTAGACAAGGACAATAGTTTTGTGCTTATAAATAGCACTTTTCTTTCATAATTAAGTAATCAATTTAACTAATGAAATTCGCTAAACTCAGACTCTTTCTCCAGAGTCACCATGTACAAGCGGAAAATGCAAATACAAAGTGAAATATCAGTCTGAAATTATTACAAGTCATTAGTAGGATCAGACGGATCTGGAAAGATTCCCACGTACAAGCGGAAAATGCAAATACAAAGGGAAATATCAGTCTAAAATTATAACAAGTCATTAGTAGGATCAGACGGATCTGGAAAGATTATCATAAAGCACCAAGTTTATGTAATTAGTTAAAACAAATAATTGTCAAATTTCATTTGACCCTATGAGATTTACATCATAATCAGGTTCCAACAAGCTTTTATGTCCATCACTTTTAAATTAGAGTCCTGATATGTGACTTGCTACTACATTAACATGTCGGATTTCTCGACAAATTTTACAGCATACAACAAGATGCCACAAGTTAGACAGAAGATTTGCATGATCATCAAATGTAAAAAGAAAAAATCAAAACATTCACAATAATGATCAAACTCCACTGTGATGATAAACAAGACTAATAGACGTAATTCAAAAAGAGACTGGAGATCGCGACACAAAGTAATCCGAGCATTAAGAAATTGGGCTATCAGAGCCTCAACTTGATATTCAACAACGCAGATTCACATATATTTCATACAAATCACAAACATTTCAGGCATGAAAATCGATACCGACTCCATAAAATCGCCACAAAACGAGATGCTTGTTAAATCTAATAGGTCAAAAAAGCAGGCGATCAAAGCATGAATTGAAATTCAACGAAAATCCTTGTCAAATCATATCTAACAGCAATTCCACAAATCGCCTTCAGAATCAAACAAAGCAAAAAATGCTAACGAACAACCGTCTATTGCAATGCAGTTGAAATCCGACCATTCAAAAAACCAGGCGATCAGGGCATCAATTGAAATTCAACGAAGATCCTTGATCAAATCACAAATATTCAACAGCGACTCCAGGAATCGCCTTCAGAATCAAACAAAACAAACAATGCTAACAAATAACCGTCCACCGCAACGCAGTTTAATCCGATCAGTCTAAAATCCAGGCAATCAGAGCATCCATTCAAATTCAGCAAAGATCACTGATCAAATCACAAACATCCGACAGCGAAACCACAAATCGCATCCAACAAAATGAACAACGCTAACGAGCAAGCGTCGATCGCAATGCAGTTTAATCCAATCATTCAAAAGAAATGGAATCAAAGCATAACTGAATTCAACAACGCAGCACCACATATTCTTGAATCAGCATCACAATCCAACAAATCTTGCAACGCTAATGAAAAATCAACACAAAAAACACAAGAGAGAGAAAAATAAATTCGACCTGAGGGAAGGAGGAACTCTGAGCCCAGACGCTACCGTCATGACCAAGAATGGCAGCGGCGGAGAGGTGCTGGCCGGTGCCATCAATGTCGCACATCAAATGGTCATCAACGTAAGTTTGCCACGACATTTCGATCGCCGAATCGAAGCTTTTTTACAGAAATGAAACAGGAAATGGGAGAATTGATCACTTCAATCGGCAGTTATGAAATAAATAGGAGAGAGAGAGAGGAGAAAAAGTAATCTACATGATTTTCTCGAATCGGGGGAACGAGTGCCACTCACGTCCGCCATTATTTTAGGAACCTCTACATTCATACTTCCCCCACTTTTACAGGGTGTTCTAAATGACCACGCCACTTTTTCAAAATTGTAATAAAAAATAAGTACCAGATATAAATAAGATTTGAGTTAACTCATATTAAGATGGAGATTAAATAATAAAACAAACAAAAAATTAGGATTATAGGATCGACATAGGCAAAAACCAACGCATCACCGAAAAGGATGGACCGAAAATAAGGAAAGCGGCCAATGAGCCAAAGCTGGGAGTGAGGCTGCTGAAGAATTTGATTGACCAATATCTTAATCTATCATTGCAATAATAATGTTATATTATGGTGCTAATATTGTTATTATTAGGATAATTTTATTTTGTAACTATTATTTTTTATAAGTTTTATTATTATCCAGTTAGATCATAAAATATTGTCATGATAATAAGTATTCTCTATTTCGATTCTAATTTTTGTAAATTTTGTATAGATTAATTTTTTTATATAGTTTTATTTATGACAAAATTATTCCTTTATTTTTAATTTTTTATTTAGCGTGAGTAACTAATTGGAGGACCAATTTAGTTATTAATAAAATACGAAAAACTATCTTAAAGAAAAAGAGGAACTAATTTGAACAAATTTATGAATATTACGGACTAACGAAATAAAACAGTCTCAAAATGCTAATTGCTAAATGTAACAAATTTGCATCGTTTGGCATTATTTTTTATTTACAAATTTAAAAGCATTATTTTCTTTTAATTTGCACTTAAATTAGGAAAAAAAAAAAAAAGAAGAAAAATGTCTCTAGAACATATTTTTAATTTCCAAAACACAAAAGAAGCCACAAACAACAAACATTATTTAACAATGCCCTCATTCATTTGATTTATATATTTAATAAATGAAAATTTTAGTTTCATATATTAGCTGGTGGTGATGCAATTGAGACGGCGATCAACTAATGGAGTCAAATCGAGTTTAACTGAGTCAATATCTAGCTGAATTATGAATAACCCTAAATGAATATATCTAGTTCAGGTTGAGCCTTAACAACCTTAAATCAAATATTCAAATACCTTTAAACTTAATCAAATTGAGTTGAGTTTGCGCGTATAGTCTCAATATACAACAATTTCTAGAGTTTAAGTTTGGTCATCTGCATTTAATTTTAAATGTCAAATTTGACAATCAATAACTGAACAAGGTTCAGCTTGCCATTCCGTTATTCAAATCCTAATAATATGGACTACAAATCAATAAAGGGCTAAGCTTTAAACCGAATAACAAACAAACGGGTCCGATCTTGAACCAAGTGACTTATTCAAGTCCAAGTTTTGGTCAAAATCAAAACCGAAACCTTAAGAGTTATTTACTTTATTGGTCCCTAACATTTGTATATTTGTTCAATTTTGTATTATATATATATTTTTCCTTTCGTTTAAACTTCCCCAGCATTTACAAACTTATGTAGATTGGTCATTATCTTTCTTATTTCAAAATAATTCCTAAAATTTTATACCGTGATAATCCATCGTATAATCAAATGGATTTTTCACAACTTGCCAAACATTGAATCATTGCATTTCTACTTCCGTTTAAAAGTGGGAAAAAACATTTCTACTTCTATTTAAAAATACTCATCTTTCCCGACCAAACATTTTCAAATCTTGAAAAACGTCAATTTTTCCCGAAAAAGACACTTTTTTTCAGAAAAGAAACTCGATCATGCCCCAGCCAGAAAATTTAAGCAAAACATAACCCAAAACTTAACCATCATGAACAAAAAACCAAATGTTCCTAATTCCTTTACAAGTTCCATCTAGTGTCATTTGGATCAACACTGCTATAGCTCAACCTTGATGATTCAAATATAGATGTCTTTATCTCACAATTCTCAGCACTAAAATCCCAAAAAAAATTTGGACATTTAAAAAGGAAGAATTTATGCCTGCATTTAAGAAACTATGCATATCCATCTTCATCAGTCGTTGAGCCGGTACGCTCGTCCTCTGAAAACACCTGTATTTCTTTCCGGCTGTGCAGCGCGTGTGACCACCGGTGGAGCCCCAATTCGCCACCTGGCAACTATCTTATGTCTATCCAAAAGCCGTCAAGGAAGAAAAAGGATAATTAAATGAAAAATCTTGGACTCAGAAAGTGTACCATCTTCCAGTACTAATGCATTTGATCCCTTATAAGTGTCACAGATGTTAAATAACTGGGTCAAGGCTCGCATCAGGTTTTTGAAAGGAACGAAAGCTACTTCCAAGACTTGTGTTTGTTGAACTTTGAAGGAAAAGTCACACGATCATTGATTTTTAAACCTTTTTGATATAAAAACAACAAACTCAGTGCCTCAAGGACTCCCACATATAGAGGGTTCTTTCTTTTTTGGAAGGGTGGGAGGATTTATGCAGCATTACCCCTTCAAGGTGCTACCCTAAAGGGACGCTGTGTCCGAAATTTTTAAACCTTTTTGATAATTTTTAATATGTATATACAGATATAAGTATGTTCCAGCGAATAGAACACAAGATATATGTATTATGGAGTCAAGTACCAAAATATTGTTATGTAATGCCAGCCCAGTCCATTATGCAATTACCTTTATCAAATTTCTTGGATCTAGATACGGGTGTAAATGAGCAAATCCGATTCACAAGCTGACTCATTATTTAACTTGAAAGGCTGCCTTGTTATTTTGCTAAGTGGATTGATTCCCACTATGGCATTCCCCCTCCCCTAACATTACCATGTATTTTAAAAAAAAAAAAAAAAAAGTGGATTGAGCATTAAGCCTAGTGAAGTTCAAGCTCATCGGGTTGTGACCCAAAAAAAGGCTAAATGAGCCAACTTCGAACTAAATTATGAGCTCAATTATGGCATAAACCAGCTAAGCTTTAGCCTAAACGAGCCTGAACAAGTTGACATGAAGTTAAAACTCATCAAGCCAGGTTCAAGCTCAAGCAAGCCAAGCTGAGCTCGACCTCATGATAACAGAGCTCAAGCTCAAAGCTCCCGGGGTGGACAACCTCTGGGCTGTGCAAAATATTGACAAGCTCGGGCTCAGCTCAGTTCATATATATACCTAGTCCAAAGCAACAACAAAGTAAAGGATACACCCAAGAAGGAGTCTTCAAAATATTCTTCCCACCAGCAAGAGGATGCAGCACAGTCAAGAAATAATACAGATGTCCAGCTACTATCCCTAGCAAATCTGGTAATAATGGTGACCCAAATATAACATCCAATGCCAGCATTGCCCATGGCAGATAAAATGCCTGCAAGTCATCAAAATCATAAAATAGTCCAAAATTTCCTGCACAAGAACCAGACCGTAGGGCCTGTTTGGCTAACGTTTTTTTCCCAAAAAAATGTTATTTTTCCTGAAAAAGCACTTTCCACGTTTTAAGGGTGTTTCACTTGGATTGAAAATTGCTTTTAAATAGAATTAGAAGTAGATATATAGTGCTCCTCTAAAGCAAAGTAGGAGCAGAAGTAAAAACTAAAAATTTTTCAAATAAAAATATCTGATCAATAGCATTGTTTACGCAAGTGCTTATTTAGAAATGCAACTTTTTCATAATTTGGCTAAACAGGCTATAAACTGGACACGATAGTGATAAAGGTGCAGGAATCAGTAGTTTATACGACATACCTTCAGGGTGAAGAGGCCATATATGTTGATATTGGCATTCGGAAATTCTCTACTCCACACATAAACGAGCATGAATACCAATGATATTCCGAGGAACAGAGACTTTAACATGGGAATAGCCGAGAGTACCTAAATAAAAGAGGCAGATAATAGAAATTAAAGGAGGAATATCAATAAGTAGAGCAAAATTTCGTAGTGAACATGTCTTTCCTCTACCCAACTGTAGCCGGAACAAGTCAGTTAATTTATCAAAGCGCCATGAAGAAGCGCGTGAGAGAGAATTGCAAAAAACTAATTCTCTTCTTCTTTTTTTTTCAATAAAAAAGTAGATAAAGTCGCCCAATGTTTTGCAGGAAGAGATACTAAGGAGAGCGAAAACAGAGTAGGATGAGGTCTGAAGTCAGGACCTCTTGCTAATAAGAGGTGTTATCCTTCCACTGAACCACCCCGTTTTTCACAGATAAATGCTATCAGTTTGGCATACATACAGTAGCATTTCGTGTACAGATGCCCATAGTTGAAGACACATTACACATAGTAATAAATAAACACAATATATTTCAATTATTGTAAAACGATTAGCTAATTTATTGCTCTCTTTTGGGGTGGGGACTGCAGAAGAAGCAATCGTCAAACAAGTATAATTCTCTCTCTGTTGGTATAATAATTAAGGTACCTACTCCTCAAGTGAGGTTTTCAGTTCAAAGCTCATCCTACCCCATCCCAAGCAAAGTTAGTGTCCCTACTTAAAGAAAGTTGTATCCACCTTACTGATGTAAAAAGATAGCAATAATTTCATGCATGTAGGTTGACACTTACCAACAATGTGAATGCTCCGAAGATCATCATCCACAAGAAATCGGCTGTTCTTCTTTGAAATGCCCCCTGCTCTAATTGGACTCCATACCTGGCTCTGTGAAATCAGACAACAAGAACTTAAGTGTGACAGCATGGAAATTGTGACATCCTAAAGGCTAACTCCTATATTAAGGGCTCCTTCTAAAAATCAATTATATTATAATTTTGCTTCCAATACATATCACCATTTATAATTAGAGAAAAACAATATATGTATCATACATTATAAATATATATAGTATAAAGGACCTACATATTAGTTGGTACTTATATAGTGCATTATTTGATATTGCTTAAGTTGGCCTAGACACCTCCGCTATACAAAAAAGGCCCAGTAATCAAACCTTGCTTTGGGCCCTAAAATCTCCGGACTAACCTATCGGATGACTTGCTTGTAAGAATCAGTCAACAACTCTTCACCGGAAGTAACTAATGAAAAAAAATTGCAAATTCCCCCACCCACCAAAAACAGAAAAGGAAAGGAAAAGGAAAAAAAAGAAAAAGAAAAAAGAGAGAGAGATAAAAGCACCAAACATCTTGCAGCTTAAAATGTACTCACATCATTAGTAGGCGAATCCCGAAGTTGATAGAGAAACCCCCAAGGAAAAAGAAGTTCGTAAACAACCTCCAAACCTGCACGTTAAAAAACAGCTTCTGAAAAGCTCTTTATAGTAATCTCTCGTCTACAGACATCCCAAGTTGTAAAATATTACATCTAGCTCGTATAAATACAGCCAAGAAAGTACCACACCAGCAAGACAAGAAGTAAGAATCTAGTTATTGAGGCTCCGCTTGTTTTGACAGAAAGCCTTTTCCATTTCAATTTTATATTTCTTTGCATAACTTGATAGCAATAACATAAATTAGAAAAATGTTCTCCTATATGGAGGGGAAAGTATTTTCCATGATAATCTCATGTCGTATGCTCCACTTCAACTTCAACTTCGCCAAGAGTGAACCTTATACAAATCTATGAACCATTTTCTTTAGTTAGAAAGACAAAAATCTTTAAAACAAAGATATTTTGAATTTAAAAATATTATGTAAAGAAAAAGTTTTTACGGAAAACATTTTTCATTGAATCAAACAGAGCTTGAGTTTTGACCCCTGGAAGACAAGCTTTTCACCCAAAACTCCACTTCCTCCCTCTGCTTCGGCCTTTAGAACAACCGGTTAGCGCAATCATATTTTTCAATCACTCATATTACCAATTCAAGTAAGGTTCAAGTAAATGATCTCGCAGAAGTCTAAACCACAGGTGAGCTTCACATAACCTCCATTTTCAGTTCTAATGAAGATTTCCACCTCCGCCATGGTTTTTCTCTCATTGGAAGGTTTTCCACATAAATCTCGGTGCTTCGTTTCTCTTTCTCCCTTCTCTTCTCATTTTAAGTTCAGATCTTGTTTTGATATGTAATTGAACCCAATTCTTGCGATATTTTGCCTAATAGAAATCTCTCACATATAATTTAGTTACTCCGATACAAACAGCAATTTGATTAACACAAGCCAAACCTAACTCAATATATTAATCAACCTTCGCAATCTCATGAAGTGTAAAGGAAACCAGTTAGCCTTTAACTCGGTTATTATCTTATGAAGCAACATGAGGTCAATTTTGAAGATGTAGTTCTTACAAAGTATTCATTGCACGCGAGTAAACGTGATAAGAAAACCGTACCTGAAAACGCTTGAATACTAGTTCATAGGACAAAGCGATAAGTTTCCAATCTAGAAGGCCTAGCTGATACCCTGTTGTAAATATAAGACACAGTGTCCCATAACCCTTGCTTATTGGAGGAAGTGAATTGTACCACCTGGAAAGAAAGAAAGTAGAAGCATTGTTACTGCTGTTATTATGCTTACAGTTAGTAGTGGAAAGTACCTTGAACCCCAAGGGTAGGGAGTCAAAAATTCATACAGAGATAGATGGTGTGAACAAAGTACACAACCAAACGAGGGGTAAATATAAATACAAATTCCTCGAGCAGCCAGACAAATTCAGTCTCCCGTATGATGCCCAGACTCGGTAAGAGAATAGAACTTTGTCCCCAGGTTAGACTTGATTGTTTCCTAAGATTTTTCTATGTTTTGGTCGAACTTAAAATGTGCGAGTGTACCAACATCTAGGTATCTTTATCAAACATGGGTACTTTAGGGAAGAATGGAAGGTCGAAATAACTATGGGTCTCACAAATGAGAGAACGGAAGCAAAGGGCAGGCACGTCTATGTACCAGGTACACCAGGACAAAAGCAATGTCTGAACACAGTTCCACACAACTCCAAAATCGGCAGTTTTTTCTCTCTCCTGAATGCATTTACAGAGGTGTTTCCAGCCATCATAGAGAGCTGGACGATCCTCCTGAACTACAGTTTGATAAAGGATACCTATTCGAGCTAACCTCAACATCTATTCCCTCTAACTCATGCTTCTTGGCTGCGCCACATTTCAACAATGAGACTCAATAAAGTGCATCCACCCAAATGAGACGATATTCGGAGAGAACTCGATTTCACTGACAAGGAACGGTATTACTATGGGTGTCCTTGTCAGGCATTTTCGTTTCAGCAAACGTTGTTTGCCGTCATCTTGCTTTCTTTGAAAACTTGCTAGTCATGATTTGTCACCAACAAACAAAACGTTCATTCATCGCTTGAAGCATCAGTTGCTGAAACATTTCAGATGTCATACGGAGAAACGTAACACAACAATCTACCCAAATGGCCAACTAATTCTCATAGGAAGTTCTATTTCTCATCCTAGCAACCAAACACATTTCACCTACTTCTTTCAAAGTTAACACAATAACTAATTCCCGAGAAATACAACTTTATTTAGGAATTCAATTCACACAATAACGAAACAAGGCCCTAGCCTCCCAAATAAGTTCTATTCCTTCGTTTTTACCTAGCCCATCCTAACAACCAAACATTTCGTACCCACTTCCTTGAAATTCAACCCAAGAATTGAATTCATGGAAAATAAAACCTCCCAATAAGAATTCAATTCTTATGTTAACCCAACAAGCCCTAAGCATCCAATTTAAAGAAGATCATCAAAGCACCCACAAAAACCCTAATTCCCAAATTAAGAAATCAATCAATCAATCAATCAATCAAAAAGAGAGGAGAGAGAGAGAGAGAGAGAGAGAGAAATATACTCAGCAGGAGAAGACATTGAACCCAAACACAATTGAAACTGCAACGAATCTGAAATTGAGACCCTTAATGCTGTTGAACTCTACGGAAGAAAATGGTGCTGTGGAAAATCAAGGATGAGGATCTGATTTGATTAAGTGGGTGGGTCTTGAAATCGCATATGGTTATGATCCAACCCCACCCAGAAACTTCCATACGCTGCCCGAATTTGGAATTTTAGGGCATTCAAATTGGGCCTAGAATTAGGGCTTCTTCATGCAAAGCCCGTATCAGAGAAGTCACTTCTACGAGTTTCTTCTGTCTTTGGAAGTAACAAATTTACAAATATGAGCAGCAGCAACAACAAAAAAATTCGGTACCTGAAAAGCTCCTGTCAAAACAAGATTTGGGATACAAATATTAAGGAAAAAAAAATAAAAAATCAATCTGAATAAACATATAAATATCGAGGACTAAAGAAGTAAATAACTCATGGGGAAGATGACCCAAATAATGTTGGCCTCATTTGATTGCTATATAAATTGAATTCTTGCGAGAACTTGTATTTTCTACGAATTTAGTTCCTGTATCAACTTCTGAATAAGTAGGTAAACATGTTTGGTTGTCAAAATAGAATTTACTTTGGGAGGCTGGTTAAAAAAAAAAAAAATTAGAATACTGGGGGGCTAAGTATGTTATATCCTAGGCTTTGAAGAAATTGAAAATTGTTTAGCCATTTTCACTTCTCGCACTCTGTATACTTTTTGTCAACTAAATAAGAGCCAAAATATACACTTCCCGTAAATTTTTACTTATTGTATTTACTTTTTACATATCAAACGAGGCCATTAATTTAGTCTAGTCTTGGAGTAAATTAGCCTGTTGGGTCTAGATTTTAGTGTATATTTTAGTATTTTACATATACTTATTACTTCAAAATTTGACTAAAACAAACATCATTAAAGATTAAAATCAAAACATAAGGACGAACTAAATAACAATTTTTTTCGTTCAATCCTAAATTAATATAATAATTTTTCTAGAAATATACTTTTTTGAAGTTTGAAGAGCAAACTCCTCCAAATGTTAAGACACTTTTAATGAACTTCGAAGAAAACGAGAACTTGTACATAATGTAGTTGATAGAGGGATAGATATTGTCGTGCTACAACAATTACTTTATATTTAGGATCGAAAAGACTTACCCTTCACACAAACTAGTCTAATCAGCACAAATATATTAATTGCATAACGAGTATAGTGAGTAAATATGAGCATGGAAGCAATATGAAAAAAAATTGCATAACGCACACTAAATAACAGATTAGTTTATAAATCACGACAGTGTATTTTAAATTCAATACTTTAAAGGGTACAAACAACTGTGCATTGCACGGAAAAAAGCCGAGCATTTGTCATAAAGAGAAATTCACATAGGATGAGTTCTTTCAAATATAAATTTCATTTTCATGGTCTAACACGTCATTGACCATCATGCTTACGTCACCTAGTAAAAGTCAAGAATTTTAAAAGGACAAAAGTCAACTAACGTGAATGTAGGGAAGTGACCAAAAAGTAACTAAAACAATCATAAACAGTGCATTTGTTTATGTTAAAATTAACAACAAAAATAACAAATTCAGTGCCTTCAAGGGCTCCCACATAAGCAGGGTCTGGGGGGTAGATATACGCAGTCTTCCTCTTTCAGGGGGCTACCCTGAAGAGAGGCTGTTTCCGAGGACCCCCAACCAGAAAAGCTGGTCCGCAGCAATAAGCAAAAGACCTGGAGTTGCCGGTCAATATAAATATTAAAATTATATATATAAGTTAAAATTCTAAAAGAAATAAGACTTAAAATGATAATAAATTTGCCACATGAATTAAATTTCTATAAGAAATTATATTTTCTTAAGAATTTAATTCATGTTTTATATTCTCAATAAGTATGTGTAAAGTTTTTGGTTGTCATGATGGGAAATAAAATTTTCCTTAGGGGGTTGGGTTAGGTAAAAATAACTAAATTAAAACTTATCTAGAAGGAGCTAAGTAAGTTACTTCCTGCTTTTTGAAAAATTAAAAATTGTTAAGAAATTTTTTACCTCCCATGTTCTGAAAAGTTCCTAGTAACCAAACAAGAGGAACAATGTCCACTTTTCACGAATCTCGATTTCTGTGCATGCTTCCTGGTAACCAAACAAGTCCTTGTTTTACTGACATGAAAGTGATATAATTGATTTGATAATAACATTTTTTGCCATGAAAATAACAGTACCTTATATTTGTTTACTATGTAATTGATGTAATATATCACTATCAAGAAAGAAAAAAAACGATATAAGAGAAGGTTATCCATGTAGAGATTAACATACAAGGAATAACTAATTATAATCATCATTAACCAAGATTGATTGATAAAACCATCATTATATGGCGTGTTAAAGTTGCTAATTACCCTTATTATTAACTTTAATCTTTGTTTAACTTCTTAATTTCTGTAAAATTTAATTTGACGTCACAATCAAGTTTAATAAGATGGATCCTTTAACTTTTGACAAAAATACTTCAAACTAGGGAGTATAATATTTAAAAAAAGTGATTATCGTATATATATTATACACACAGAAAGGGCAACAATAGAGATCAAGAAGGATATTGACTTCAGCAACAGTTGTCATGTCATTTGCCACGTCATTTTCCGATTGCCACGTCATTTATCAAGTCATCTTTGGATAGCCACATTATAAATTCGGTCACCCTTGCTGTAGCTGGTTCTTTTTTGGAACATATTGAGCTTTTTGATTTATTTCCAATATAATTTTATTTATTTTTTTTTGTATATATAGTAAATACAATGCATTTTATTACTTTTTCTACAAACTCTGTCCACTTTGAAGTATTTTAACATATTATCTTTTTACTTTGAAAAATTCATATATATATATATATATATATATATAAGATACTCAAGTAATAGTTTTAAAAGAGTAGTAAGTTTGAGAAAATGAACAATAAGAACCCGATATACAAAAAATACAACATATTTTGGAAAAAAATAAAATCCACAACATAATTAGAAAAAGAATAAGAAGGGCATCAACTTTATCAAATATGACCAAAACGATTGCACAACAACCAAAAAAATGATGTAGCAATTGAAAAGATAGCGTGTATATGACATGACAACCAAAAAAATTAATGTGACGATTGGCAGCGCAGTCTCTTTTTAGTATTTTCTAAAATAATTTTCCCTTTATGTTTTTTTAAAATATAATTTCATTCCCGTGTTCATTTTTTTTTTTACATCAATAAAGCCTTCAGAAGGAGGGATGCCGGATTTGAATCTGCATCCCGAGGTTGGCCACCTGCTACCCTAACTATTGGAACAAACAAGGGACAACATTATTGTGTACTTAGAAGACACTAGATATATATGTCTTTTATGCGTATATGAAAATATTATGTCCTTATTTCTTTTTCGAGAATTATGCTCACCCATTCGAGTAATAATCTAAATTCATTCGATTGGTTGATCCAATAAAAAGTATTCAATAGAAATAATTTTCTTTATGAAATTTTTTTTTCTTCACAAATGATTCTCAGTTAAAGTTTTTTTTTAAATTTTTTTTATTTTTCTAGCTAAAAATAAGATTTCACTCTATAAATATGTATGAAAACCACGCTTAATATATGTATGAAAACCACGCTTAATTATGTTAAAGTTAAAGTAAAGCATACAATAAAAAATTTCGGCAAAAAATAACTTTCTCTGTTCAGTGAAAATTAATTTTTCTGTCAAAATAAATTAAACTTAAATACAATTTAAATAACCCAACGAACATTATGAAGAATGGTGTATAGCATGACCATATGGGTGACCCTATGTGTATGTCTAATTCATTGATTCATGACATTCTTGGATTCATTTACACACCAACAATATAATATTGCGGTGTTCAAATCTGAGTTCAAACCGATAATCTAGTCTCAGTTCCATATCTGAACATTTTTTGGTATTTGATGTGGTCTCATAATGATCGGAATTGAAGAGATAAGTATAGTAGAAGTGGACATCGTGTTTGAAAAACAAAGACCAACAAGGATATCGAACTCATGAATAGTTGTCATGTCATCTACTGTGTCAGTTTTCCCATCGCATCGTCTTTGTGTTTACCACACATATCATAATTTTGGTCCCTTATGATGTAGCCAATATCCTTATTATTTTTCTTCTAAAACGTGTCATCTTTCTTTTTTGTTGCATTTTAGTGTATATACAATGAATATAATGCCCTCCTTGATCCTTTCCGAAGCACTGTGCACCTTTTAATATAATTTTATCTTTAAAATATTAAGAAACTCGTATCAGCTCCGCATAAATTGCCCATTACTTGGGTTGATCATCGGCCCATTATTTGAATATTTACCCATCTTCAGTCAAACTTGTTCAAGTCCCGTACAAAGAGTTTAAGTCGATGAACAAATTGGGTAATAAGAAACAAAATTGAAACAGACTCAAAACCAACTCAAAGTAATAAAATGCTGAAATTAAAGAGATAAAGAAGACGAGACCATAAGAAAGAACATTTGATTTCATTGCTTGTTTTGTCCCCCTCCTCGAGTCGGGCCTGTCAATTTTTTATTGGACTACTTTGTTACTGTCGATTTATATATCCATTTGGACATGTATCACGGGGTAAAAAACGGGGGGGAATGATGAACAAGTAGCGTGGGAAAGCAACAAAGGAGAAGTGTATAGTGTGAGATTTGGGGAGAACAAAGAGAAATGGTGTGCCTCGTTCACGCTTTTGCTACTCTTTGGTCCCACGTTCATGCTATTTGTTAGTTGTCTTCTTCATTTGGTCTCACCTTTAAGCTCGGTTCACAGAGTTAGCATACACGAGATCTATATATAAGTCTAAATGAGGTTTTATATTAAAACTAATTAGCATTAAATGGAATAACTCAATAGACTTATATATTGATGCAATGCATAAAAGTAAGATTTGAAAACAGGAAGGTTCAACAGCCTTCCCTTTAACTTTTATTATGAAAATAATAAAAATAAGGGGAAAAAATTGCTCAATTTCTCACAACTCGAAAAAGAGGAAAAACCCTAAATTTATGAAATAAAATTTGAAATTGTGAAAGCTAAATTAATCTTAGTCTTCATGTTGTTTAAATAGAGGAGAAGACTTACCTAACCTAAAAAACTTAAAATATAAAAGATAAATAAAATATTTAAAGATAAGTACAAGTAAATATTAATAATTATTACCTATAATCTACTAACTAAGTATCCTAAAAGATGACAAACTCCTCCAGCCATATCTCTAACCGCGTATCTCTAGCCGCATTTATCCGTAGCTCGCCTCGCCTGAGGTGACACCAAGCTATCAAGCTGCCAAGCCCCATCCGCCAATTATTGGACTGTATCATATATTAATATCTTCTCTCTCATTACTCCTATTTGTGATTCTACTAGACTCATATGTGGAGCCATTAATGTTTTAAGGCTTTGTTTGGTTCAATGAAAGTCCTTTGTTATTTTAATTTTATTTTTTTTCTATTAGATAAAATAGAAAAACGTTTTCCTCCTTATAGGAAAAAATCATCCCCCGAGAAAAAGGGATGTGAAAATTATTATCTGTTCGAATCTTACACTTTTAATCTTTACATTGATTTCAAATGGACCAAATATGATTTCTCTTATTGATATAGTAAATTTGATTTGATTTCATAAATAAAAAAAAAAAAAAGATAAAGTTATTTATTGGTACAAATGTTAGGAAATATATTAATACTATTAATAACATATATATCATTCAGGCTGAGGGTCCTTGGAAACAGTCTCTCGTCAGGGTCTCGCTCTGATGGGGTAAGGCTACGTACATCATACCCCCCTAGACCCTACGCAAGCGGGTGCCCTTGTGACACTAGGCATGTTGTTGTTGTTGTAATAACATATGTATCATTAAGTATATGATAATGTACATGTTAATATAATTATAATATACCTTTTATTCTCGTAAAAATAAGTAGAAGAATATCACCATTAATTAAAATTATACTACATACTATACGATAATGTATCACTTAAATCAAAATCGTTTCATGTATTATATTATAATGTAATAAAAGGAGCTACATCGTAATAAGAAATAATAACAGGAATTATAGGATCCTTGCATCAATACTAGAAAAAGGCTAACAACATTTATGTTTTTTTCCCCCCTAAAAGAAGTTCAAAATTTTATTCTTAATAAACGTATTATGAAATTTCTATATATATATACATATATATAATCAATATATAGTACCAAAGAGGGCACCAATACGTCGTCACTGGATCCCATTAGAACTCTAAAGTTAAGCGTGCTTGGGCGAGAGTAGTACTTGGATGGGTGACCTCCTGGGAAGTCTTCACCCTCAGGTTGGGGGCACTGGAAAACAGTCTCTCTTCAATTTAACACTCTGAAGGAGGAATGCTGCGTACATTCGTTCCCCCAGACCCTGCATAAGCGGGAGCCTTTAAGGTAGGTATATTCTTTTTTAATGAAAGAAAAATCTCAATATTTTAAAAGTTGGACCTTTAAATTAGAAGAGTATAGCTCCAAATTTATTTTATAAATAAAAGGGTCAATTAAAATTTGTAATTTTGCTCATATATAGAGGACTTATAATAATTTTATTTATATTAATTAATGAAGAAAATAATAGGGGCCCAATTATGGGAAACTCTTTCCCATCATCCCTTGTGTCAAGATGCCATTGGCTACTTTCTTCTAACTCAAGCATTTTGTCATCATTCCCTTCATTAGTACACTTTCATTTTATTTTTATTTTTTTTACTTCGCTTATATTGTAGAGAATCTCTCTATGATGTTAAGCACGATTATCAAAAAAAATTTATAGATATGTCTATTAGAATAAAGATACGGATGTCACTCAACAAACACAATAATCTCTCACGAAGTCAATGGGAGATCCTAGCACTCTTGAAAGAATGAAGGCCGGACTTAATGTTCTCGTTGATATTTTGAATCTTCCGTGGAATTTAGCTGTCTATGCAAATAGCATGCAATATGACTGTGATAACATCTGAGACTCATGACTTTCCTTCCACTGTCTGTAGTTCGTATAACTTTAGCTATGATTAGCGAAGAATACATATTTCAAGACCCTATTAACACGAGTTTACCCATATGTTCATGAAAACTTTAGACTATTTTTCGATTTATCTGTGTTATATTTGCATAGGGAAAATATACTGAATTACTTATATACCCTTCATAGGTACTTAATTAAGTTACATTTACTAATACCTATTTCGTTAAGGTATTGTTATTGTCATAGCAAAATTATTAATTTTAGAGCAAATATTATCCCACTACAAGTGATATTAGGGTAAGATTTGAATCTAACAAGAAATAATATACACAATTAATCAAGGTAAAATATTTTCAAATAATATAATGTTTAAAAATGAAACATAAATAAACAAACTATTTAATATAAAAGAGCTATATATTTTATTGATAATTAGAATATATTATTATTCTTATTATACAGTAAAAATTATGCTCTTATAATTTTTCAAACATAACATTTTTTTTTCCGTTACTTCTGTTTTACAACAAAAATGCAATATGATTGAATTTTAGATTAATTTCAATATAATTTCTTATGCTTTTTAATCATATTAACAAACTAATATATTTATTATACTTCATAAATAAATTATCAATAGGATTAATTATTGAGATATATGGAATATAATCGTAGATTTTATGAAATACAAAAATGAAATTAAAAAATCGCTGCTGACTTTAGCGCCGAACATGTTATGAAATACAAAAACTTATTTTATTCATTTTTTAATTTTGGGTTATTTGTGTTAGCTTAGTTCTAATTGCTTTTAATTATATATTAGTTTAGTTGGTATTAAAATGCTTGCATCTACCTTGCTCAAATTAGGGTTCATTTACCCAGCACTAATGCAACCAGATCACATTAGAACTATGACGTTAAGCGTACTTAAGCGAGAATAGTACCAAGATGGGTGACCTTCTGAAAAGTCCTCGTGGGGGTCCTCAGGAACAGCCTCTCAACAAAGTTACATCCTGAAGGGGCAAGGTTGCGTATATCCACCCCCGACCCCGCTTAGGTGGGAGATATTGTTGTTGTTGTTGTTATTGTTGTTATCTACTTTGCTCAAATCGTTAAAAATTAATTTATTAACTAAAAGTTGCATTTTCCTCATAAGAATAAATTGAAACAGTATAAATTATATAAAAACTAAATTAAGATGACTAGAAATATAATGACTAAATTAATATAATATAAATTTTTTATATTGGTAAGGCCAAGGGGCGATCCCCATAAATGGGGAGTAATATGTCTTTGATGAGAATTAAACTTGTACGACCTTTTTGGCCTCTGAATTATGAAAGAGCTAAATCAAATTAATTAAAAGAAAAATCATCACTTGTGTACTATAAGCTTTAATCATTTATCATCTAATTATTATTATTTGTTATAATATATAATACGATAGTTTAAAAATTTTATCATTTAGGTACCCTAAAGTTTTAAAATTTATCAATTGGGTATTCTTTTTTCAAAATTTGATAGATTTTCGCTAAAAAATGCTCTAGTGAAACATGATTTTGATAATATATAAAGTAAATTCATTAGAATTGATGATATTTTACTTAAAAAAAATGTTAATACGACCCATGATTACAGCAACATATACATAATTTACATCTCAATTTAATGAACTTTTTATCACAATTGTAGCTTAAAACATCAATATGACTTATATATTATATTATTGTAATTATCCATCATATTAGCATCTTTTGTATAAAATTAATCCAATTTTCATAAAAAATCATCAAATTTTGACATAAGGTACCTAGTTGAAAAAATTTAAATATTATAATACCTTATTATATATATTAAAATCTTATAATATCTAAACGATAAATACTTTAATCTTGAGATACTTAAATAATAATTTTTCTAATTAAAAATGTAAAGATTAAATTAATACCGTGGATAAAGTATAAGTTATTAACATAAAATAGTCTTTTAATTATTTTAAATGGATGTAGCGAGCGGCTTCCAAAATTAATGCGAAAAGTGGGCCCCGAATCAGGTGGGTCGGATTACAGGTGTCGCTTTTCTAAAGTGGGTCCTGCTTCTTTATCAAGATTTTCCTTTTATTTATCCAAAATGCTTTTTTTTTTTTAATCTAATTAATTCAAATAAAAGCAAAGAAACATTCCTAATGTTCCAAGAGTTCTCATCTAAATAGGGTCTGAATGAGATAGATGTACACAGCTTTCCCCCTTTAGGGTGTTACCCTAAAGGAAAGCTGTTTTCGAAAGCCTCCAACCTGAGGGGTTCAACGTGAGAATTTTCCAATAGGTCACCAATCTTGGTATCATTCTCGTTCAAGCATGCTTAACTTCGGAGTTCTTATGGGATCCGATGCTTACATAGTGGTACCCTCTTAGCTTATCTAATTAATTCAAGTAATAGAGTTATAACACCGTAAATATTTGTTTTTAATGATTTTCTAATTTTGTATTTCTTTTCATAATTAGGAGAGTAAAATTTCAACAAATGATACAACGTACCACGAATAAAACAAAAACCTGTGGCTAGAGTGTTAATATGTGCGCCATGATTAAAGGTAGATGATATGAGAGTCAAGCCTCGTTGTACTTAGTTTTACAGAACAGTCTGTTAAAAAGAGGCACGGCTGCGTACATCCATCCCTAGCCTCTGTGTATGTGGGAGTCCTTGTGATATTGGGACTGTTGTTGTTATTATTGTCGTACACTAAAGATTTTTACATTTTATTTATTGTGTTAATTTAGTCATTGTACTTTTAATCTTATGAATTTAAACCATGTACGAATAATGTTGTGTCAATTTTGTTCTTAGAGCAAATTTGTATTAAGTTGTTAATGAAATTTTTAATAGATTTGCCCACAGATTGAGTTAACAAGTGGATTTATAATATTTTACTTATATCTAACGTGATTATATTGTTAAAAATTATGTCATTAATTTAACTTCAATTTGATCTTTGACACAATATAACGTATAGACATACTACATTTACGCCATTAAAAGTAAAATAAATAAATTTTTTTTATAAATAATCCTTTAGCACTTTAATATATAAATAAAATAGATGTAGATGACCTTGTCTCAGTAGTAGGAGGCATGTGAGAGGATAGAGTATTATTTTAAATCAAAAGATTTGAAGTTCGATTTTTCCATTAGCCTCTCCCTAAGGAATTCACAATTTAACTGACTCTTATAATATGTAATTACTGCATGTAGGGATGGCAATGGGGAGGGTAAAATCCGCTACTCGCCGGTACCCGCCCCATTTGGGGCGGGTACGGGTATAAGTGGGGCGGGTAGTGGGTACGGGTTCGGTGTACCCGCCCCGCCCCGCTCCTCTCCGCTCCACCTCATACTTGTCATGCCCGCTTTATTTTATACATAATTAACCTTCAAATTAAAAAAAAACACGTGTTTATATTTAATAACCCAAATTGTTTATCAACGTTATAAAAAATATAATTAATTTTTAAAAGTAGTATTAAATAGCTAATATGATCCGGTATAGATAATTATTTTCTACGCACATTAGAGAATGTACGGGGTGGGTAATGCATACCCATTGGATACCCGCGGGTAATGGGGCGGGTAAGGGTATCCACTTCATACCCGTGGCGGAATTTGTATGGAGAATACGGGTATAAAATTTGAGTGACGGATACAAAAATGAATGAGACATTTTCCATACCCGCTCCGTCCCATTACAATCCCTAACTGTATGTTAAGATTTACCGAATATTGGAGTTTTAGTTAGCAATAAAATAGAGGCAGAGGACAAAAGACAGCAGGGGGGCGCCGTTGGTAAGCGTTGCTGTCAGCCGCTAGTAGTCAAGTGTCGCAGATTAGATCAGATGAGCTGAACGACTGCCACGTCAGAAATTATTATTAATTTTAGTTTTTCTTTTAGGCCCCCCAAGTAATGACAGTGTGGCAACAGCCATGTGCCAGCTATTTCTGTGGGGCCCCCGCCTCCCATTACCTTACGGCTCTTTATTGGTCCTCCCATTAGTATATTCCTTTTTCTTTTTTTTTTTTGGAAAATACAAATTATAATATAATTGCATAAATTTTTTATTAATTAATAAAAATCTGGAGGTTATTTATGTTATTAGTCCTTATACTTTACTTAATTAGTTGATTTAATTTTTGTATTATTAATTATATTATTCAGTTGCTATAAAATTATAATTGATTGAATCAAAATCAACGCAAATTTTTTGTTAAAATTGTAATAATATATTCGCTCTTTGTAAGCTTTGAGCTCTTTCATATGAAAAGCATAAATATATATTGTTGATTAACTTTTAAAATTTTCACTACAAATAAACATTGGTTTCAACACTGGACTTGAAACAATTTGAGCTGGGCAATGATTAAGTTCGTACAATTAAGAGTGCGAACACTAAATTAAAACAATAATTAAGTATAAAGACGAATTATGTAAATGACCTTTTTTAAGTACCTTAGTATTTCAGTATGTATATAAAGTGTCATGAAGTTCGAATGTTTCATCACTTAGATATTATATGCCGAAATTTGATACATTTTTGTAAGAATTTGACTAATTTTATATAGAAAATATTAGCATAGTACATGATTAAAATAATATTGATAATATATACATGTCACACTAATATTTTTAGTAAAAATTTAGCAAATTACTGTAAGAGTTTACTAAAATTTGATAAGCTATTTGTATATTACCAAAATCATGATTCATATGTCATGTCAAGATTTCTTTGGATAAAAATATAAAATCTAACAAAAAATACTTTTATATTATTAAAATTATATTTCACTGCAGTATTTTATATCAAAAATCTATTAAAATTTCAACAGAAGTACGCTTAATTAATAATACTTTTGAACTTCATAGTATCAGAGTCATAAGACTTCTGTATTTTAGAATACTCTTTTGTAATATGTAAACATTAGGGTATGCACGTAATAAATTACAACCGATCTATCTATTATATTATTACAAAGGCATCATTCCCCATAAACCATCTTAAAAATTTATGTCATTTCACTACAAAGTGACTCTTCCGAACATTAAAAAAAAAAATATATATATATATATATATATAAACCTATGGACATGAAATGGTTAAGAAGGAGAAATTAGATTTCTTCGGTGTCCATAAACAACGGTCAATCAAGGGTTGATATTAATTAAAGTGTGTTCTTAATTTTGATGTGTGAAAATCATAAAGTTCAAAATCTATCAAAAATTTTATTTTATACACTAATATTTATATAATTATAATGTGATAATATAGAAAATTAAGAAATACAAACACCTACGTGCATTACATGAGATAATACTCTTATGTTTTTTAAGTGATAATATCTATAATAAAAAATAAATAATTATATCACATACTAATTAAATTCTTAATAATATATCTATATATAAATAAAAATTATTAAAATATTAATATAAACTAATTTTAATGTTTATCTATTAGCAATAATATTACTAATCCTTTTAACCATAAAAGACGAGAGAGAAATAACAAAAAAAGTGAAAACCCAAAATCTCGTGAACTGAACTCATTTTATCGTGTTAAAAAATACTTTCGCGCCCCGATTTTCTCGGTAAATGAGAATCTCCGAGCTCTATATCTTCTTCACTCTCCGCCACCCCAATTTCCCCACAGAAGAGAGAGAAAAAGAAAAGACACCCACAAAGATCCAGATTCCGTCATGGATCCCTGCCCATTTGCCCGTTTAATCATCGAATCATTATCCTTAAAACTTCCGATGGCGGCGCCACCATCTTCCAGTGCCGGAATCCACCCCACCACCACCCCATGTTACTGCAAGATCACCCTCAAGAACTTCCCCTCTCAAACCGCCCTCCTCCCTCTCTCCACTGCCGACGCCGCCGTGGATTCCTCCACCTCCGCCGCCGGATTCCATCTCGACCCACCTGCTCTCAGGCGAATCTCCGGCAAGCCTGTGAATCTCCGGGTGTCGGTTTATACGGGCCGGATGGGCCGGACTTGTGGGGTTAGTTCGGGGAAGTTGTTGGGCCGGGTCCATGTTGGGTTGGACCTTAAAGGCGCGGAGGCCAAGCCCATTGTGTTTCAGACCGGGTGGGTTCGGCTTGGGAACCGGAATGGGAGTGAGGCGAAGTTGCATATTGTGGTCCGGTCTGAACCGGACCCCCGGTTTGTTTTTCAGTTTGGGGGTGAACCGGAGTGTAGTCCGGTGGTTTTTCAGATTCAGGGGAATATCCGGCAGCCGGTTTTTAGTTGCAAGTTCAGCGCTGATCGCAACTCTCGAACCCGGTTAGTGCTTATTGGTGTTTCTGTTCGTGTCAGTTAGTTTATGTGCACGTTGACTAATTCCGATTATATATATTGTGTACTGGTAACTTTTCTACATGCAATAGGATAAATTGGGACCCATAGATTCATTGATTCACATGAGGAATGGTAGGCTTATAGATGAAGGTTCAAAAACGTTTCTATACTCTTAACATGCCTATTGGTTTTATACCGTGTTAATGAGTTACCTATATCAAGAGTTTAAACTAATAAATAAATACTCATGAATAGTTTTATACCTTAATATTAACCCCCATATTATTATACTAGAGTTGGATTGGATCGTTAAGAATTAAGTTGCTAAATAAAGGTTTAAAAATAGTTTTATATTGTAACGTAACGAATACAGATACAGTTAATCTGGTACATTTTAGCATAGAGATATGGGATACTGCTAAAGTATGCAGGGGTAGGCATAGGGCCCGTTAAAGCCCAAGCACCAGAACCAGTTGCCAGGATCTCAAACTTATTAAGGCTCCTTTTAAGAATTAAGTAAATTATAAGTTTGTTTTTATATATATCACAAATCAAAAAATAGAGACCCCCCTGATTAAAACGTGTTTTAGTCACTTACTCCTTGTTTAACAACAGGGTAACGAGGGGTAAAGGGGAGTAAGAGTGGCCGGGGTCAACCCTTACCCCGTTTGATAAACCTTTAATAGGGATAACACTTTACCCCCATTTTCTTTAATCCGATTTAGGATAATGGGAGAGGGTTGTAGATACATGAGCAGGGCAAAGGAAAAAGATTGTTGCAACTGGAACATGAACAGGTGGTTTTTTGGCTTTTTTATCTTATTCCGGTTTCCTGTTTTGTGTATGTCTATTTGGTTTTGCCGATAGGTAATGTTTGGTGTGTTTGGGCCCCGACCTATGTTCGATGTTGTGGGTTGTATAGCTGAGCTGAGGTTTAGGCTGTTTGGTGTGGCCTTCTCTAAATTTTTACTCTCTATGTATCAAGTTGGTATCTTAGACTTACTTAGGTGTTTCTTGTTATTTTCTCTTTCATCGCACTGCTTGTGTATATTTTGGATCTCTCCGTGAGATGCCACCTTTTGTATCGCAAGTTCTCTCACTACTTATCTAGAAAAAAAGGAGAGGGTAATTTTTAAAAAACACCGTCAATTTTGCCTTAATTTTGATTACCTCTTTATTTAATTGTCAAATAAGAATAACCTATTTACCCTTCTTTATTAGATTTATCCAAACAAAAATAAGATAATACCCTACCCTCCCCACTTTACCGGGGCAAACTTTAAAATCTCGGGATTGGTCCTATAGTGGGGAAAAAGAGAGAGGGGGTGGGGACTAGGTAAGTGCGATTATTGGGTGGGGGGGAGGTTTGAATTATGGAGGAGGGTACCTGATAATCTACGCATGTGGGTTGTCATTGTTTGGTTTTAAGTGTATATGTGGGGGCAACATGCACCCTTTTTCTTGTTGTAAATGTCACTTGTCCAGCTGTTCTTCTTCTCCCTTATCTCCTCTTTCTTGTACCTTAGACCCGGCCCACCTTGACTTAACCCAACCCGGTTTTCTTTGTCTCGTAAAAGGGCTCAATCGACCTAGATTAGAACATTGTATTTGTTAGGTGATGTGTGCCGAGACTAGACCTGGTTTGATGACCCTTTTGACCTGGTGTGCTTAGACGTGGCCTACAAGTTTAGGATGATAAGATCTGACCTGGTTTGACCTATCTAATAGAAAGGATGAGTAGACGCAGGTTGGAACATTGCATAGGTCGGGTGACGTATGTCTACTTGACCTTGTTTGACTTTTCTAAAGTTGTATGAATATGTGGCCTATTGGCTTAGGTTGATGAAACCTGACCCGGTTTGACCTATCTAATAGAAAGGCTAAGTTGATGCAAGTTGGAACCTTGCACATATCGAGGTCACTTGTCTAGACTTGTTATGTCTTGCTAACCTGTCGTACTTAAAGGTGGCCCACTGGTCCAGGTGGATGAAGCTCGACCCGACCTATAAAGTAAAAAGGCCGAGTCAACCAAGATCGGAGCAGTGTACGTTTCAAGTCATGTGTGTCTCGACCTATTGTGCCCTTTTAGCCTGACGAAGAAACACGTCTAATTGGTGTCATATGTGGCAGACTCCAACAAGCTCTACCGGACAATTGAGTCGTTGGGGTTTGGTACGGTTTGACCCATTTTGAATCCATCTAGTTCTAACCCATCTGGACCTCACCCAGTTTTTTCTGGTCGATTTGGGTCAATCCTCACGGCTAGCCCATGTTTTTCATAAGATCGATGGTTTTGAGTTACAAGTGACTACCTTGTCTTTGCTGTATCAATGATTCAATCATATTCGATTCATATATTCCTTTAAATACAACAAAATGAAGCACATCAACTAACATTAATATTAAGGTAAATAGACTAATTTAATCAATTTGCTGAATATATTTTATTACAATTAAACTGCAATTTGAATCTCTGAACTACAAGTAGTTAAGTCAGGTTGAGTGTTTATGATTGGTGATGTTTCTTATGCTCAATTTGTTTTGTTTATAGCCCGACTTCTGATGTAAATTAATTAAATCTAATACATTATTAAATATTAGTTCAATCAATCTCTAAATCTTTGACCAAAAATGGGAATCACAACTTGCAGTTAGCACATGAGGAACTCCCACATTGCTGTTAATCTGGGGGTTAAAATATTGTTAAGATTTAAATCTTCGTAACCCAGTTGAGTCGAGTTAAGTCCGAGTCTGATAAAGTTCAGATTAGCAGCTCGTGAGTCTAAATGAGTCTCATACGAAAAGGAAAAAGATGTTATGATATATTGAGAGATTAGGGTACTTGGTGATGTAATGCAAACTTTGTATACAAACATTGTGTTTGAAATTTGCAGTCCTTGGTATTGTGAAATAATTTTTGGTCCATCTGCCGATGATTCCTTTATCAAATTTTAAAAAACAAGTAAGGCTGCGTATATTTTACCCTCTTCAACACTTTCCTTGGCAAGAGCCTATTTTAAGGCACCGGGCTTTTTTTTGTTGTTGTTGTTGTATTGTTCTTGGGAGCTCCCGCTTTTGCCTTGTGCATTTTCTCCATTCATCGATAAAAAAATTGTGTAAAGTATAATATACAGTACACAATAGTCGAAAATCTTGGGGAGTGCAATCAAGCCAAGGTTATATGAAGCAGATCGATAGTTATTATAATATAAAGTAGATTATTTGAGATATGTTTAACGGAAATATTCGCTAAGTGCCAAGGGTTTATGGTCAAATGGACCTACTAACTACCTTGGATTCTTCTCATGTGCTTTAGATATTGTTCCACATCCACATCCACATATACATCTTTGTTTTATCTTATTTTTATTATATTCTCTAAAATCTCCCATATTTATTTATTAATTTATACTTTTCAACTAAATGGATTTTGAAATTTGTGATGTTCAATCAGGTCACTACCAGCAAATTTCAACACGAACAGGAGAGGATGGGTAAGAACATTATCCGGGGAACGAGAAAGGCCAGCAAGAGAGCGAAAGGGATGGATGATAATGATATACGACCTCTCTGGCTCCGCGGTAGCTGCAGCGTCTATGATCACCCCCTTTGTCCCCTCTCCAGGGTCGGACCGAGTCTCTAGGTCAAACCCTGGTGCCTGGCTCATCCTCCGACCCCATGGCTCTAATGTTAGTGGCTGGAAGCCATGGGGCCGCCTTGAGGCTTGGAGGGAGAGGGGTCCGGTAGATGGCTTAGGATATAAGTTTGAGTTGGTTACTGAAAGTGGCTCCAACGCCAGGATCCCTATTGCCGAGGGCACAATGAGTGTAAAGAAAGGCGGGCAATTCTGTATCGACAGTCGGGTCCCTAGGGACACTGGGTCCAGCTTGAGGTCGCCTGTTCATGGGTTTGTGATGGGATCGACTGTGGAAGGTGAGGGGAAAGAGAGCAAACCCTTGGCTCAAGTAGGGGTGCAATACGTGACTTGTATGGCTGATGCTGCATTATTCGTAGCACTGTCTGCAGCGATCGATCTCAGTATGGATGCCTGTCGACTATTCTCTCACAAGCTCAGGAAAGAGCTTTGCCATGATGAACAATACAACTCTTTCTTGTGAAGAAATTGAACTCGTAATGGGCACGATTGCTTACATTTGACTCCACTGAAATCCAGTTTTGATGTGAGTCTGATGCAATGGTTCGTCATAAAGAGAGAGTTTTCCTTGATACTGCAGTGATGACGAATAACTTAATTCTGTTGGTTTGAGCATTAACACCTAATTACCGAAAGTTTTAAAAATTTTACCTTCCCTAAAGACAATTCTTTTTTATTCCTTAATTTTCTAAATTATGTGAGTTGTTTTGTTTGCGAGGCTTTCTTTTACCATAAGTAGAGTTTGTTTTACTATCTTGCTAAAGTGATATACGATCACACTTTGATAGGAGCCCTGTATACTGCTTTGCTCCCTAACAGCCAAATATCCGCTGTGTATAGTGAGGATTTGCGAGTTTATATTGTATTTCTTATGTATTGTTCATGTCAATTCTATTAAAATTCTTTCAATTTTTTTCTCTTAATCCGAGGAAGAAAACATGACTGTGGGCTTGTAGGATACGGTATATTTGAATGTCTAAAACAATCTCATATTCAGAAAAAATAGAGGAATGAAACGTATCCAACTTAAGTACCCCACGTACACGGTAAAAAAATTATTGGATCATATAGAAAGACGATCGTTCAATGTTATTTGTTGATGATCAAATAATTTTTAGAAGTATATACTCGGCAATAAAATTGCATGCTAGATTATATACACAAATCATTTTTTTATACTCCATAATTTAAATAATGTCACGAAGATAGTATATATGATAAAACATTATTTAAATGAACTCATGTGGGTTCTAGTTAATGGGCCAATATATAATAATGAGGCCCTTAAGGTCCATGTGTAACAATAAAGAAGCCAAGGCCCAGGAACACCAAGGCCCAATATCCTAACCTTACCTGTCAGGGGTTCTTTTGCTTTACAAGAAAGATGCAATTGTGATTAGGGTTGTAAACAAACCGAATCGTTCGATGACCTACTCGTGTTCAAAATCGATTAGGGCTCGTTCGTGTTCATTATCAAGGCTTGATCGCTTATCGAGCCGAGTTCGAGCAAGCTTGATAAGCTTAACGAGCTGAGTTTGAACAGGAGGGTACTCAGTTCATTAATATTCGTGAACAGTTTGATAAGAGCTTGTTAAGGAGCTCTGTTAACAGTTAATATTGGTTTAAAAATAGCTCAATAATGGCTCAATAATAACCTGAAAAGCTCGAGTCAACAGCAAGCTCAGGTCGATTGTAAGATCGATTGGGCTTGATAATGAGCTCGACTCGACTCCATAACGAGCTTGACTCGGCTCGATAAGCCTAACAAGCCGAGCCAAGCCGAGTATCTAACACACTAAATTCTTATCGAATCGAGCTTGAACAAGGGTTGAAAAAACTCGATAAAGAGCTCGGCTCAAACTCGAGCTCGATAATCCTTATCGAACTCGAGTTAGAACGGGGGGTGCTCGGCTCGACTTAGCTCATTTACACCCCTAATTGTGATCATCATAGCAAAGCTCCTTCCTGAGCTTATGAGAGAATAGTCGACAAGCATCCATACTGATATCGATCGTTACAAATACTGCAACGAATAATGGGGCACCAGCCATGCAAGTCTCGTGTTGCACCCCTACTTGAACCGAGGGTTTGCTCTCTTTCCCCTTACCTTCCGCTGTCAAACCCATCACAAACCCACGAACAGGCAACCTCAAGCTGGACCCAGTGTCCCTAGGGACCCGACCGTCAATACAGAACTGCCCGCCTTTCTTTACACTCATTGTGGCCCCAGAGACGGAAATCCATTGTTGGAGCCACATTCAGTAACCAACTCAATCTTATACCAGAGGCCATCTAATGGACCTCTCACTAACTTTAGAGCCATGGGACTAGAGACGAGCCAGGCCCTAGGGTTTAAACAAGAGACTCGATCCAAGCTTGGGGAAGAGATGAAGGAGGTGACCATAGACGTTATAGCTGCTGAGGATTCAGAGAGGTCTTATGTTATTATCATTGTCAGGCTCTGATGCCAATTGTTGAGGTAATCTGGACAAATTTGATATACTATGATACCAATTTGTGTGGGAAACTAATACCTCCTTAATGCGGAACTTAATACCCCAGAACTGGATTCGATTCAAATACTAGAACACGCAAGAGAAGTAATCAAAAGAGGTAAAAGAGAACAAACGAAGAATGCAGAGTTTTACATGGAAAACCCTTATTCAATCGAGAAGGGAAAAACTACGGGGGGAGATGGAGATTCTTTATTGAGTATGAATAATGGAAGAATTACAACGACACTTTCTCTGAACAAGATCTATGGAGAATTACTGAATTACTCCCTCTAAACTCTCGTAATGCTCTCAAACTTAATGTAACGGCGGCTCACTTTAATTGGATTGGATTGGATATCTAAAACAAAAGCCTTAAACCCATATTTATTCTAAACGGCTAGGGTATGCGGAAATTGATTCCCGATTGATCGGGCGGGACCCGATTGATCGGCCCCTCATCTGCTGCTTTTCTTGATTTTTCATAATATTATTAATGACACTCAAAAGTTCTTGTCTTCTGTAGGTAAAGTTTTCTTTAAGCAGCTGTATAGGTGCTCAGAAAATGTACCTAATTATACACCTAAAACACATGACCTAAAAATATTAAATTATAGAAAAGTATTTAATTTAATTTTTTTATACAGCCTAATACTTTATAACATGTATTATACACCTAGATACATATAGATGCATTTAATAATTTTTATCTTTCTAAAAATTTTAATCTCTTATTACACAGATAAATTAAAAAGGATTAAAAGGTAACACATATGCATACACATTATCTTATATTAGGAGAAAAAATGTGTATAGGTTGCTTGGTCGGTGCCTGTTCGAGTGCTCTCAATTTTGTTTCGTTGTAGTCTGTCAAGGTTTGGTTGAGATCCTTTCTCTGGGCATTGGTCTTAGGTATCGTTTTTAGTGGGGCGCTCTTGGTGTGTCTCGAGCTGCTCGTGAGTGGTTATTATTTTTCTTTCGTGTCTGCCACTGGGGGTCGGAGGTTGTTTTTCTTCGGGTCTCTTTTCTCTTGTTCCGTTCTGTTTACTTTAGGCTTTTTTGGGTGTGGTGCTTGTCTTTCTTTTTTGCAGGTTTCGTTGTTATTTTCCTTTTCTCTCACACTTTGTGTGTGATCTTCGGGTTTCTTGTTTGAGGCGCTGGCTTTTGTTCGCGAGTTTCTTCTAGCTAATTATCAAAAAAAAAAAAAAGAACATTTTTTCTCCTAATATAAGATAATATTACATCTAAATATGACCAAATTAACAGACGATGGATTGTTCTGACTCGACTCAATCCAACCCGACCCGACCCGACCCGACCCGATCAGTGAATAAATAAAACTGGGGCCCTTCTAGCTCCAAATCACAATCTATCACTTGCGTAATAAAGTGATTTGCAGAAGAATCCAAAAAAGGTATGCAATTGCAAATGTGCCCTCAACCCCATGTTGATATATTCTCCTTGCTTTTTAAAAAAATAAAACAAAAAATAATATAAATAAAATAAAATAATACAAAAAAATAAAAATAAATAAAAAAAAGAGGGGAAAGAAATTGAATATCAACTTTATAGACTGAACATGACATTGTATTTCCCCTTTTCTACCCCTCTCCTTATTGCACGTGGAAAGTGACCCCTCATACTTTATTTATAGTAAAATTATCAGTTACGCACCTTGAGGTAGGGGTGCATTTGAGCAAAGCTGGGCCGAGTCCGAGCTTGTCAAGCTTGAGGCTCGGCTTGTTAGCTTTAAGCTCAGCTCAGGTTCGGCTTGAAACTCGCATTACTTTGAAAGTTCGGGCTCGAACTCGGCTTGTCAAAAGCTCAAGCTCGACTAGGCTCAATCCGAGCTCGATGGGGTTCAAATTAGGCTCGCAATATTTTTGCTCATTTAAGTTCAATATGGGCTTGTTTAAGCTTGGACTTGGCTCATTTAGACTCCAATATGTCTTTATTAGGCAATATATAGGCAGATATATTATACTAAAAAAAGCATGCTGAGACTTGTTTAGGCTCGTGAGCCAAAGAGCTCGAGCTTCATTATGCTCGGGCTTGGCTCGATAAGCTAAACAGGCTGAAACCGAGCTTTTAGAGCATTATGGCGAGCTGGTTCGGCTCATTTACACCCCTACCTTGAGGTTTGATTACTTAGGAAATTATTACTAGATGTTTTAATATTTTAAATTATATAATAGAAAATTTTAAAGTTTAAAAATTTTATTATTTAGGTATCCTAAATTTTTAAATTTTTATCGATCAAATACTCTTCTACTAAATTTGATAAATTTTCGTTAGAAAATACTAAATTAGAACATAATTTCGACAATGTATAAGAATTTTTAATAAAATTTGATGTATTTTGCCAACAAATAGTGGCATAAAACATTATTTAGACAATGTATAAGTAGTTTATATTAAAATTTATCGAATTTTTTATGGCAATTTGCTGAATTTTCCTGAAAACATTGATATACCTTAGTTAATTATCATATTCAAGTACTTTGTTAGCATGTTTTATAAAATTGGTGAAAAATCGACTCCAAATCATAACCTGTATAACAATTATAAATCTATTTAAACTATCAGATAAACAAATCCATTAATATCTTTTCTTTTTTGCCTTTCTTATTTTATTGGATGTCTGTTGTTTGCGTTTCTATTTCCCATTTTTACTCAGGTTCACTAAAGCTTCACTTGTTCGAGTTGTTTGTTTTATAATGCGACTTGCAGCAACAGCAACAATAACATCTCAGTGCCTCAAGGGCTCCCGCGTACGCAGGGTCTGAGAAGGGTATAATGTATGCAGCCTTACCTCTTCAGAGTGAGACCCCGATGAGAGGTTGTTTCCGAGGATCCCCATCCTATTTTATAATACGACTTAATCGCTAATCATCGATTAAAATGAAAAAGAATAACTAACAAACATGAATAAAATCAAACGCAGAAATCAATTGTACCAAAAACTAATGTTTTTTTATATTATTATTATATCCATATGTATATGTATTTAATGGCTAAATTACTATTTCAGAAACGGCGATTGTATTCTATAGCTTTACCATCTGTAGTACCTTTATAATTAGGTTTATTTACATTATAGTATCCCCGACGTTTTTAAAAATAATAAAAAAGATCGTAATTTTTTTGAATTATTAAAAATGCCCCTACATTTTTTTCGTATTAATAAAAAAGCCTTATTTCAACGTGATAACATTATATTTCGTTGACAGCGTTGTTGTGGCAACTGCTTGTAGTAATGCTACTGTAAAATGATAAAAGCATCCTTCAATAGCCTTATTATTATTTTATAAGCACAAAATATGAGATGTTATATTGTCTAGAAACTATCTGTTTTCGCTTAGTTCATTTAAAAACATCATTATTAAAGGGTATTTTTGTCATTTTATGGTGAAAATAATAAAAAAAAAAGTAGTTGCCACGTTGGTTCTGTGGATGGAAAACGACGTCATCACACCAAAGATGTGTTTTTTATTAATATGACAAAAACTTAAGGGCTTTTTTATTAATACGACAAAAATTTACGAGCCTTGTTAATAATTCAAGAAGGTCAAGGTCATTTTTATTATTTCACAAAATGTTATAGTACTAAAATATAAATAAGCCTTATAATTATATTCATTTTTGCGTCGTTTTAATGTCAATTAAAGTTAAAAATCTAGACATGAGATCCACGGCTCGAATCTCTTTACTCCAAAAACTGATTTACCATAAACGAAAATACAATCGCATATACAACTAAAAATAGATAAAAGATAATTAGTGAGAGTTTTCTCTCTAATTATCAAAAAAAGGTAATTAGTGAGAGTTATGATTTAACAATTGCATCGAATTATACTGTATTTAAGTAAAAGTCCTGAATCTTAACCACTTTATTTCCTTATTCTAGATATGCAACGTTTACTCTTTCATTACATTAAGTAGTTGATTCGTATAATTGTTTTTATTTCTATATATGATTGTAATAATATTTTAGATTTAATTATTTTATTTATATTTATACATAAAAATATAAGTGAATCGTTGTACATATTTGGTACCTGTGGAGCATCTGAATATACAATAAATTTTATATTGGTTGGTATTGAACATGCCTTGGTGTAGGCAAATATCCACTAAACTTTTGGTATCATTCATAAATATGCATTATAAATAATTTTATCAAATAAGGGGAAAAAAAGCAGCAATATTAAATTGAGAAGATTAAATTTTCTATTAAAAGCAATAATAAATTTTCATTTTTTTCAATAATTAACGAGGGTACTGACAAGTTATCATGTTTGTACAGACGGAACCAAAAGAACTAACTAAAGTGAAAAAGAAGCAAACTAATAGAAGGAAAAAGCAGCACGAAAATCACACGACTAGGGATTCAAACCCCAGTCCTCTCACGTGCTAGGCACATCCATCATCGACTAAGCTACAACCCTCTCTATGATCCACATGGGTAAATAAATATTTAAACCTTCTTGTGCTGACGTCACCTCATGCATTTTCGTGTGCTATTTTCTCGCGACGTGTAGCATTACCCATAATAGAAATAAAGATACAATAGATAAAAAAAACTAACTGACAAAATCTCTTTTTTGATACTAGTGTCATAATAAAATGTAACGGATTAGTTTAATGTACATGAATACTCCTATGGAAGAATATATCCAATAATAGTATGTTATTAATATTGTTCTTTACCAAAGAGGGTGCCAAACCGCCGTCACCAAATCCCATTAGAACTCCGAAGTTAAACGTGCTTAGGTGAAAACAGTACTAAAATAGGTGACCTCCTAGGAAGTCATCAACCTCAGGTTGGGAGCACTTGGAAATATTCTTTTTTTAGAGGTAATACCCTGAAGGGTGGGTAGGACCCTTGGATAATGACCTTTCCTTGGCCGGTCAAGAGGAGAATCCAGAAACTACAAATAATTCAGATATTACAAGTGAAGGGGGTTGGTACTTTGGAGTTATTGATGACATGACAACCCACGCTCCAATTTCTCCCAACCAAGTCCATACTCAATCCCTTGGCACTTTGGAAAATGACGCAACATTTGACAGTCAGAATGAGAACCCAGGACAAGAACCGGCTGATGAACTCCTTAGCCCATATATGGGTTAGCCCCATATTGAATGCTTTGTTAATTTAAGCCCTATTTCTTGTTCCACTCGTAGTTCAAGTGATTCCAACCAAGCTCAAAAAAACCACTACACCCTCCCAACAATGCAAAAAAAAGGGCCCCAAAATGAACATGGAGAGAGCAAAAAAAGATTGGAAAATGGGACTGGGCTTGAGATTCCATGGAACGGAGGATGAAGTGGCTAGACTAATTTGCAGGGTCGACCAGTATGATTCAACAGTTAATCCCTGAAAAAAGAAGAAGCGTCAGATACCCATCCCTCTTAGAAGGATGTCAACACGATTGATGGCTTAACTTGCTTGGTTTTTTGGGTTTGGCTTCGGTTGTTTGTTCTTGGGTGTTTGTCCTTGTGTCTGTTTGCTCGGAAGAGATCTTTTGCCTTTCGATCTGCCGCTGTTTCCTCGTTGTCTTTTGCTTTGCAGGGTCTTTTTTTATTCTTTTAGTTTTCCGCTGGTTGAGCTTGCAGGCCTTTTGGGAGTTTCGAGTGCTGTTCGGGGGGTCGTGGCTGCTTTATGTGTTGTTCTCCTTTTTGAAGCTTGGTCACCTTTTTCGGGTTGCGAGGGTGTTGGTTCTTGTCTGGTCTTGGTTTGGTTGCTTCGGGTCTCCGTTTGGGTCTTGTGGTGCTGCTTTTGTGTTGTTTTTTATTTTTTTGAGGCGATCCCAAGTAGGCTCAGTTTCGTCTTCTTATTGGTGGCCTTGAGTGTCTTTTGGTTGCACTTTTGGGTGGTGGGGTGTGTGTAGCTCTTTCTCGTTAGTTTCGGGGGCCGGTGCTTGTTTTTGGGTGTGCTTTTGTTTCTGGCGTCCTTCATATCGTTTTGCTGAAAGTGTGGGACTTTCTTGCTGGGCGGTGCTTTTGGCTGGCTTGGGTGTTGCGGCGTTTTGGTTGCTGTGGGTGTTGGGACGTCTGGTTTAGGTGTTTGTATTTTGCTGCGTGTTCTTGGCTTCTCTTTTTTCTTTTTGTTTGTCCTGTTCTGTTTTTTTCTTCGGGTCCCTTTTTGGGGCGCCGTGTGTATTTCTAGAGCTCTGCTCTTTATCTATCAAAAAAAATCCTGAAGGGCGAAAGCTGCATACATCCATCTCCCCAGATCCTGCTTAGGTGGGGGCCCTTCGGACACTGGAGGAAAAAAAAAAAAAGCGCGCCTATGCTATACAAAATCTAATATATAGTTGTTGTATGTTCTTGTCTAAGGACATGTTTGAAAAAATTATGAAAAATTATTTTTTTAATATAATATTTTTGACTAAAAAATTTTTAGTTATTATTTTTACATCGACTTTGAGGGGAAAAAAAACACTTTCTTTTTATTTTTTTTCTATTTAAAACCATTTTTCTTTCGAGGTCAAAAACTCTAATGTAGGAAAAAGATATTTTTTTAAAAAAAATTAAAAAAAAAAAAGAGCTCAACCAAATAAGCCGAATAAAAGTTATAGTTAGGGCAATCCTAAGATTTTTGGAGCCCGAAACAAGAATTAGCCTTGACGTGCTTAATTTGTGGGTTTGAAGTATCTGGAGACTGATAAATACATGTCATAAAATATTTGTGTTAAAAACTTGTTTCATCGATATGTTTTAGGGGATATTAGACAAAACTTCATCTGAAAATCGGCCTACTAAGGGATTGATTTTCTTAACATATAATCTAACACATAATAGCATAAAAGATACTTTTCGATACGTAAATAAATTTTTACCATATAGTTTTTGATATACATAATATATTGCTCACATTTTATGGTTGAAAAGGATAACAAGTGAGACATCTACTATTAATTTTGTACATACTTGTACAGTGGTTAAGTTTACAACAAATCACTGTATAAAGTTACGTGTCATGAGATGAGATCCCCTTATACTCTGTATTTGATCCGAGGTAGTCCTCTTTTGGGTTCGTAGTTCTATTTTAATATATTAAATATTTTTTTTTATACTTTTGATGATTAGTTGTTAGTTACGTATAAAAGAAAAAAAATATATAAAGAAAAATTAAAAAGATAACAAAGAAAAAAGGAGGGGTATAATGGTAAATTGAAATATAGTAGAGAAAAGGTTATTCTTGTACCTTTCTGCTTTCATATTGGCTTTATTTCCTCAAAGAAACTACAATGTAGATGCCCTCTCTTTTTTTGTGCTTGTATACAACAACAACAACAACAGTCCCAGTGCCTTGTGGCTCTCGTAGAAAGTAGGGTCTGGGGGGGTAATGTACGCAGCCTTACCCCTTCCAGATGGAAAGGAGACTGTTTCCGGGGACCCCCAACTTGAAGTAGTTTTTTTGTGCTTGTATCATAACCGAAATTTTTTTTTTTTTTTTGATAAGTAGCACCGAAGTGCAGTACAAGACAGGCGCACTCACAAGAGCGAGGCTTGAACCAGCCGAAAACGACCGGGGAAAAAAAAGAAAGCCAAAAGAAACAAAGAAACAAGGAAAAAAGAGCCCGGGAACCACAACTGAAAATGCGAACCAACCAAACAACGACAAAAGAACAGACCAAAACAACAACCCCAAACAAAAAGAAACCTACAGCGGAGAAAAACGGGAGAAAGCACGGAAGACCCAAACACAACAGCAAGGAGCACCCAAGAGAGCAAAACCTACCAAGCCACGCCCACACAACCAAGCCCCCAAGCACAGCAGCAGAAAAAAGAAGGAAGAGAACAGCAAAACAAACAAAACCCACAACCGAAGGCAGAAAACCTGCAGAGCCACACCAGCACACTCAAAAAGAAAGGCCAAAAACAGCAAAACAACACAACCCAAGAGAAAGGAGAAAACCTTCACCGGATCAATTCGACGGGTTAGAATTCTTCTTGGACCGTCTCTTCTCCTTCCTTTTCCACAGATCGGCACTCCTTTACAAATGGATGTCATAAACTCATGGATCTCACTCTCTGGGCCATCAAAGTGAAGCCCAAGCCTCTTACCAAGATTCCAGGCCCTCGTCGCTCTGTCAAGATTTCCTGGTTGGGGGTAATGGGAGGTCCTGAGGGGATTGGGCCACACTAGAAGGCCCATTAGGAGTTTCGCTTTGGTTAGGTCCATTAGAGTGGTGATGTTGGCTCAACAGCTATGTTCCAATCCTTTCTTCCAGAATATTCTCATTTTGGTGTAGGGACTCCTCAGCCTCATTAAAATTAAGTTGTACAAAACAATCAATGCCCTGCTGATCATCATACACACTTGTCCCCTTGTCCTCCAATCCATCCACGATGAGGCTTTCTTGATCCTTTCCACCCTCAAGCCCCGAGCCATGGACCATCTCCCTACTTGGCCCGTTACTATCACAACCATCATATTCATCTGTTGGAACACCCCTGTTTACATGCATCTGATGCGGCATCAGCTCCAACACATATGAATCTATTTGTCGTTCTTCCTCACTTTGGATTTCGGCCACCTTTGGCACCGGTATCGGAGATGCCATAGACACCGGGATAATAGAAGAGTCTTCATCATCCCCATTAAAATTTGGCTTTACATTTTCTTCAGTACATCTCTGCACCCTTCCTTCACTGTTAGCAATTGCATGGTCACTATCAACTTCAGCTATGGCTGGATTTACTATAGTTGGAGAATTGTTTGATTTCTCCTCCCTCCAGTTTGGCGCGTCTTCCTTAATAGCCACGGAGAATTCGTGCTGTTGTATACAGAACAATATCTTCTCTTCAATGGGATGACAATTGTTGGTATCAATCAGCATCCAAGCGTGTTCAAGAGAATTCCCTTGACCATAGCCGTTGTGGGTATGGACCACCTCTCCCCAACACTCAGCGATGAGCTTGATGTTATCCTCCTTCCAGCCTTGGACTGGGAGGCCTGTAATCGAAATCCACGTAGAACACATCTTCCATGATTGTGTCTCCACCCATGGTTTGGCTTCTATACACCATGAGAGAAACCAATCCTCCCCTTTCTCCACCATTCTATCCCGAGCTTCGGCACTTCAAAAACCCATAACATTTTAAACTTTCCCAACTCCTTCACCTCCACCTCATTAACACCTCTCTCCCTTAATCGTTGTAATGCCTCTTGTCTAGTAGTGTGAACTAAGGTTTTGCATATCAAGCTTCGACGTAGCCATTCCATACTCTCATTCGCTAAGGACCCATACACCACCTTATAACAACAACGAAAAATAAACAATAAAATTAAAGTCCCATATAAGATTTATGTAGTTCGATCAGTTATATCAAATATTTCTCTACTCACCCAAATGAAGCGATTAAAAGCGAGTTTACTCAAGAAAAATGAGATGCAAAGACACAATATTAGAAGAACACTTCTTCACTTGTATTTTCCTTTTGGAATACAAAAAACACATATAAAACACACATTTAAAAATTGGAACTAGAAAACTAGAAAGGAAAAGATCCTACCCCTTGATTGAGGAGGAAGGATTCGGCTGGCAAGGAGGAAAAGAGGAGGAATGTTTCCCTTTCTCATTCTTTCCTTAATTTACATGATTGAATTACCTATTTTGCCACACATGTACAAATATACGTATAATACAAAAACAGTATTTAATATTTACTGTCAATACCAAACTTTCGTAGGCCCTTTTATAATCGAGTTACTTGACATTAATCTATTTCAAAATCTCAACCAAATTAGATAACTAAATTTTACTCAACTTTTGATAAATTATATTTTTCTCAGTTTATTGTTATCAAATCCAATTTTAAGACAATAATCTCCCAACACTATTATATTATGATATCAACAATAATATCCCACAACAAAACGTTATGAATATTTATATGATACATGATCAAATTAGTAATAGTAATAATATAGTTAATTAAAACATGACTATCATTTATAATTACAGTCTACTTTGGTGGGATGTCGGCTTTTATACTGCGATCTTTTTGCTAATCATAAAAAAAAAAAATTATAATTATATTCTATACTCACATTTCCATGATTTTGCACTTAAACAATGAATTCACATTCTTCTATAAATCAAAGGCACGTATAACAACACAATAATATTCCTGTTGGATTTCTTTTTCCTATAATACTACAAAAATTATATAAAAAAAAAAGATGAAATAAAAAATAAAAGGAATTATACAAGCATATATAATAAGAAATAAATCAAATAATTAAAACTAAGAATATAACAAGGGATATGTTAATATCAGATTTTACTATTATCAGAGTATTTACATTGTAAAAGACAAAATTACCCTTCTTAATTCAAAAAAGATTATCAACAGCTCTTTTCTAAATATGGGTAGTTTTGTCTTTTACAATGTAATTACTTTAAAAGTAATAAAATTTGCTCTGACATTAACATTTACATATTGTAAAGATGATACTGTCATCATATTTTTGCTTCCGCTTTTTTCTTTTCTTGTTTTGCCGTTCATTTCGACTGGTCCAGGCTCGTACTTGCGAGTGCGCCTGTCTTGTATTACGTTCTGATGCTATTTATCGAAAAAAAAAAATCATTTTTTGCTTTTGGGTTCACCTTCTTTCTTCTATTTTGTGAGTACCCCCCAGCAGCTTTTTTCCTCTTTTCTTTTTTCTTTCTTTTTTTCCATATGACTGTTTTACAGTTAGTTTCAGTTGGACTATCAAAAAAAAAATATTTAAAAAAAATAAAAATAGAAAATGTCTGTTTTGCCCTCCTGATGAAAAAATAAACACTAGGGCAAACTTCTTCAAATACTAATTGCCTATGTATAAGGGAAAAAAAATAAAAAAAATATATATAAAATCGCCTTTAAAAGTTGTCGGTTTTCACATAATCGATATAACTTTTATACCTTTTAGAAAATCATCTGCTATAATCTATTTTTTTTTTTTTTTCAATCGGCCAACTTTTTTCAATGTCGTTAGAACTATGTTCAAAATCAAATGCTGTGTGCAGCGAATTTGAGGGTTGATTCAAAGTAAAAGATAAAAGTATTGTTGGACGAAAAATATACAAAAAAGAACTAAGAAAAAAGGATATAAAGGTTTTAACTCAAGCCAAGAAGCTGATAAATAATCTTGGCTTAAATCGCTTTGACAATGCTTACTATAAGCCATTATCAAGCTTCACATTGGCACTTGAAGATTTTGAACGGAACACTAACAACATTGATTAAAAGTGTTTGACCGAAAACAAAATTAGATAGATAACAAAGACACGGTGGTTTTAAAAAATGTAAAAGCTATAATATAATTGAGTGAAATCAGTTACTTTTAAAGGTGATTTTATATAAATACTCGAAACGAAAAAAAAAATCCGTAAATATTATTTTCATATTGATTTTTGCGTCTACCTAGGATGATCTTGGGTGTCAGAGGGATGGTGCCAGAAGGTGGGGTACTTCAACCATTCTGCATCTTCTTGTGTGTTTCTCATGCTTGATGACTCCTGCTATCCACACACATCATATAATATGGCTAGGGTTAGGGTTCTGTACTATATAATATATATACATGTGGTGCATAAGGAAATTGTGATGAAGTTGCATTCTTTGTCATTTTTGTAATATTGTAGGACTCGGGTTGTTCTTGTTTTGTTTCCTTTTTTTGGATAGATTGTGAAAAGATCGGAAATGCAAAAGTCGACAGCCCGTCAAAGTAGAATCCGAGAAACAAAGAAGTAAGTTTTGTGGGTGCCGTCTTTTGTATCCTGAGCTTCGCTCGGTATTTAGTACAAAAACAAAAAAAAACCCCTGAAAGAAATAAGTATCCAAAATATAGAGCTTCAAACACACAAATTATGTTGCAGAAGCCACCGAAATTTACTGCCAGCATCACAAAAATCACCACTTGTAATTAAGTCCTAATGTTTATAAATTTGTTCAAATTAATCCCGCGCTTGTTTTTGTTATCGAAATGGTTATTTTACGACCAAATTGGTCCCCCGCCTGGTAACAGTGACTATATATTATTGTTCCGAGCTTTGCTCTTTGATTATCAAAAAAAAAAAACAGTGACTATATTAGGCAAAAAGTTAAAACAGGCAGAGACCATTTTTATCGTGAAATAATACATAAAAGACTATTTTTAAAAAAGAAGAGACATGTATTTGAACAAATTAACAAATTTTAGCGATCAACGAAGTAAATTTCTCCTTTATGACTTGTTATTAATTGGGATGGTGAATGATTTGTAATGAAGGATTGGTGGATATTTATATTTTGAAATTTTTATAAACGAAAAATGCAGTATTTTTGCAAGGTTTTTTTTCAACAGTTAACGAGAGAATTGCAATATAAAATCTGGCGTGCCTATAAGAATGGAGTTTGGAACAGCTCACCAACGTGAGAAACAAACAAAATAACAAAAAAGAAACAACTGATAAAAAATCAATCAAGGAACCAAAACCACTGAATCTGCAGTCTCAGTCCATCCCAACTCCATCCCGAGATAATTTTGGTTTTTTTTTTTACGAATTTTAATAATGGATAAAATATCTACCAAAGTTAAAAATTATTCAATCGCAACTATTGAACTAACTATTAATTTAACTGAACTTGAGCACTAAAATATAATTAATGCTAAATAATACAATTCAAGGTTGCACCAAAAGGAGAGGAAACAAGAAAACAAGCCCTTGTTATTTCCCTTTTTCTTGTCACAATTTGTGCTGCTTTGATATCATTTTTTATTTGAATTTCTTCGTGTTTTTAAAAATTAAAAATCATAATTTAAAAATAATTTTTATGTTTGTTTCTTGGTTTTATTTTTCACTCCAGCTGCAAAGAAGTCGATAACAAGAAAACAAAAATAAGGAAAAATACTCAAAATATAGTTTTAGTTCCTACATATAAAATCAAAAACTATAAACAAAAACCGATACTAATCATGTTGCTGCATATGTACTTTAACTTATACATAAATCGTTATTTAACCTTACTCTTCATTACATATTATAATTCATAAGAAGTTATATCATGTATTAATTAATTTTTATAAGCTAATAAGTTTTTTTACTATATGTATTACGCAAGTAAATTCGACATATTTTTGAGTATATAATATTTGTTAATGTGTAAGAAAATTAATGAAGAAAATAAAAAGAGAAAAGAGAAAAAGAGAAAAAGGAAAAGGGGACTCCCCCAGGATACGTAGCTAGAGCTCTTTATCTTAAAGTAATAATATTAGTATTAGTAAAGAAATAATATTTACAATCTTTTCTTACTTTTTTTTTTTTTTAAATATATTTTTCTGCCACTTTTTTTTTTTTTTTTTCCTCCTCCTCTCTTCTATCCTTAGGTAACATATGGTTTGTGTCTTTTTTCAATTAGATGTTGATTTTTTTAGATAGTTATCGAGAAAATTTGCGGTATAAAAATTAGCATCTCAAAGCGAGACCAAGGTTATTAAAATCGGGATTCTTCTTAGAATCGGTAGCGGATTCTTCTTAGACCAAGGTTGTCAAAAAAAAAGATTTTTTGTTTTGATAAATAACAAGACAAGCTCGGAATACAAAGCACGGCGTCCTAAAAAAGGGGACCCGAAGAAGACCAACAAACAAAAGCAATACCCAAATAGAAAGGTATCATTAAATCAAAAACTAGGTTCCTGGCTACAAAGATAAAATGCCAGACCTCCCACCCCAGATCATGTAACAGAACCCACCTAAATGCACTAGCCGCAGCTTAATTCTTACAGGCTCATTATGTGCAACTCATGGACTCGTTCTAAAAAAAAGGATATTTTTAGTTTCTTAAAAATGTTAATATATATTACCAAATATTAAGCCCTAAACTAAAAGGTTATATGCTTGAATCCCTAATGCTTATTTCATAAAGGGTCTATCAAAAAAATATTTTAAACATTTTTTTATGCTATCAAAAAAAAAAAATTAACTATTTTCATGAGATCAATTATGGTAAATTAATTATATTTTTCCATAAGTGAGCTTCACCCACTTGTTGGAAAAGAATTACTTTTATGCGATTAATTAATTTTCATGTATTTCTTTGTTGGAAACATAAGTGACACGATAATTCATTGCTAATAATATTTCAATTAAAATGTTCATTTTAGGATTAAATACACTTTAGTGTTCCAAGGTAAAGTGAAATTACTTCTTCACCCAACGACCGACTACGGTGAAATAATATTTTAGTTTAAAATTTCTAACATGACATTACCTTAACAATGCATGAAATCATCTTTCTAGTTTTCTTTTTTTTTGGATAATTATCAAGTAAATTCAAATACAAACAACGTATGCCCACAAAAGCGAAACCCAACAGAAGCAGAAAAATCTTTCTAGTATATGCCATCACTTTTCTGCTATTCAGTGAGTTGTTATTACCAAGGCGAAAACTGTTATCTTCATAGCAATGATATAACAATAAGAATTATAAAATTGTCTTAAAAATTATAATTTTTTTATATTATTGGCATTTTTATTCTAATAATAACATTATCCGTTATATATTATGAAACAGTAAGTGGGTGTCCCTAGGAGGACATAGAATTCAGAGACAAAAAAAGTGGAGAGAGAGAGAGAGAAGATGGGGACTTACTGGCTGGAGATGATGATGATTGGCAGAAGAAGAAGAAGAAGAAGTGCAACCCATTATGATTTCCTCCAATCCAGAGGCACACCTTCCTCCTATTTTATCATTCTGTTCTTCCTCCTGTTCTCTCATTTTTCATCACAACAATTCAAATCATATTATTAACATTATAACAACATCACTTTCATATCATACCCATCATCATGCTTATAAAGTCTTCATCATTTTGTGTTTTTACAGCTCAACCTACTTATCAACTCGTTGATTTTATACCGACCTAATATCTTGCGCTGAAATTACAAAGATATTGAGAACTGGTAATGGGTATTTAGCCCTGTGATGTCTCTAGTAAGCAAAACTCTGATACCATATCAAGAAACTAATTTTTCAAAAGTTTAAGCTGGTATGGTTTTATACTCTAGTCTCACAAAAACATCTCAAATTCAACCTTCAGCTTAAATTGTTTGTTTTGTTGTTGGTTTTGGTTTTTGGACCTGGTTGTGGGTTTCGATTTTTGGGTTTTGTTTCTGGGGTTTTTTTTTGGACTATGGCTATGCCATCGATGTATCACTGGCCTCAAGGCTTTGTTCAGGCCTCGGGAAAGTGAGCGCTCCTGTTTTGTAATCACGCATCAGCATTACTTATCAAAAAAAAAATGATAAAATAATTAGGGCTTGCAAGAATCGTATCATCTTAATCCTTTTTTTTGATAATCAGAGAGAAAAATCTGACACAAAGCCAGCGCATCCACCAAGGTAGAGCCCGAGATTGTGTAGTCTTACTATATGTCGTACATACACAATGCGAACAGAAGCGTTGCATGCATGCATAAGTACAATACATGGAGGCACCATATACTAAAAGATAAAAATATTTGTAGAACACATTATATTTGAGAAAAAAATAACATTGCTTTTATTGTAGAGACTTTCTCAATATTATTATAAGAATTTTTTTCTATTAATTATAAAAAAAAATTTATATTTAAAAAAAAGGTGTGTCATACCTAATTCTTATATACACAAAAATATAACATATATTTCACAAGTGAATAAAAAGGACATTGGCTTCAATACAGACTGCCGAAACACCGTCATATTTTCGATTGCCATGTAATACTACTTATACTTTTTTTTAATAAGTAGCGAGGACAAACTTGCAATATTAAAGTTGACATCTCGTAAGAAGATTCGAAAGCCACACACGAAGTGTAAAAAGGGGAAAAAAATAACAAGATATACTTCCACAAACAGTACTAAGCATAATAACGAAACAACATCCACCTCCTTAATCCAGTGCCACACCTATCTTGACCCATACAAAATGTAGAAACACCAAAGCCAAAAGCATCATACATTCCAAATTAAGAGCACAACAGGTAATTGTTACTTCTATTGTACACTTTTTATCGAAAAAATGAAATCAGGAGAATTAGAAAAAGGAGTTTTTTTTGGAGACGGTTGTCTTCTATAGTGTTTGACTATGTTTCTTGTTTTTGTTATTAAATGCATAAGTAAGTTTCTTTGTTTGGTTTTTTAGTTGTTTGCTTCTTGGATAGCTTTAGCAGGTGTTTTTACGTTATTTTTCCTCTCGAGTGTCCTGTTATGAAATGTCGGTTTTTTTTTATCGCCAGTTCTCCTACAACATATTGAAAAGGAATGTAAAATTGGGTACCTGGAACGAGTCATGGGGGAGCAAAAGAGAGTGGTAAGGATTGTCATCAAGGTGGTGGTGGTGGTGGATTAGGGAGCCATGTTGGAGTTGTGGTGGTGGACTCATCATCTCTGATATTGCATTTGTTGGTCTGCTTACGTGGAACGCCGCTGCCACTGCCGTGTGGTGGTGGTGCTCCTGGCTGGCGGCGCTGGTCGCCACCATATGGTCCGCCTCGTCACACGTGGCAGCTGACATGGTAACCTCTCCGATACCCACCTACACCAAATAACCCGATAGCTTTATATACACAATTTAAGTACTAAAAGATATACAAAATACAAAATGCATGATACATAACATATCTGAGCAAACATAATTAGTTCATAATCTTTTTACGATAAATATTAACGAGAGAATTCGCAATATAAAAGTCAGCACGCCTGTCGGAAGAGGAAACACTTAGAATCAACCATACTGTTAGAACACTGATGTTTGTAGGGGCCAAGCTTGCTTTTTGTTTTTTTGCTTTCGATTTTGGTGGCTCCTATATTTTTTGATTCCCTGATTATGTAATATTCACTAGTTGTTTCCAGGCCCTGCAATTGCGTTGGTGTTTGTCATGGAATGCACTTCGGTGCTACTTATTGGAAAAAAAGGCACGCCTGTAAGAACGGAGCTTGAAAGAACTCACCAAAATTTTTCCAATAATTTTTCAAAGCTAGGCGTCACGAGGCTTGACTCTTCATTTTCTGACTTTAATAACATAGACGTTTAACTAGTTTTGTTTTGTTTTATTCTAGTTACTTCTGGTAAACTATTTCTTTTTTCGATATCTTTTCTTCCTTTTAGTAAAAAGAAGCCAAAAATAATAACAAAAAAACCAAACCAGATAGAAAAAAGCAACCGCACACAGATCATGAAAAAGGAAAAAAAAAATCCCAAGAAACAGCTTCCTAGACTCCACCAAGCGAACCCAACTCCTGGTTGGCGAGCCAATGAGCATACTGATTTGCGTATATTCCTTATTTCGATTTCATAATACAATTTTTTTTTAGTTATGTGAAAGATATAATGAGAGCAGTCTAATTTTAAGCTTTTATATTTTGTGGGGAAACAAATTACTCGATACAAAATAGGCACTTCCATGAAAGTGGAGCCCAAGCAAATTACCATGCAAAAGCAACATTTTAACTCTTTTATAATTATGTTTTCGATCTTTTGTTTTCTAAGCAAGTCTAGTTTTGATGTCCATATGAGGTACTACCACGTAAATATTAATAGCTCTTAATTAAGAAAGATAAAGACCGCAAACAGAAAAAAGATAATTTAAAACATAATTTAAGACAATAAGTCCTATGCAATATAATTTATATGTGTGTCTCGAGTCTTGTACAGTGAAATATCAGTTTTTATATCGCAAGTTCTCTCGTTATGTCAAACCAATAAGTTTCTAATTATACAACATTTTATTTATTTATTTGTTAACTATGGGATAAGATTTGAACATATTTAACTTTGATTGTATTTTTTTACCCATAGACAAATTTAAAAGTTAGAAACCTATTCAAGCATCAATTATTTTTCTTGACTTAAAACCAAAAAGAAAAAACAAACTAAGTTAACATATTTGCTTTTAGAAATGATACATAAAAACAAAAATGGAAATTTCGAGTAGTCTATGCTTGATGGTAATATCTAAGGAAAGTAGTATTGTCGGGTGCCAGCTTTTGTATTACGATTCGTTTGTTAATTATCGAAAAAATAAAATCTAAGGAAAATACTTCATCTGTAAAATGTAAGTTTATATTGTAAACAGAAAAAAAAAAAAAAAGTACTATAATTTATCCATGATCTATATTTGTCAAAATATTTTGAAATTTTTACTTATCAAAAAAAAAAATTTTGGAATATTTTTGGTAAGTAAAAAGAATGAATCCTGAGTCTAACAGCCACAAAAGTGTTATCAATATTGAGGTTTGAGGACAATATATTCAAAATTTTATTACCTAATTGTACTGATGTTTTAAGGACTTATTTGGTATCAATTTCTATTTTAAGTTCTTTATCTTATAGAAATTAAAATCATGTTCAAAAAGTGATTTCTTTTTGTGTTTTATTTTTAGGATTTGAGTGAATTTGAGAACTTTTAAACCCAGTTAAAAAGAATTAAGAGACATAAATATACCTCATCGAAATTCTTCCTAAACGAAACAAAGGAAGACATCAGTTGATGATGATGATGATGATCCATGCTACTGTAACCACCCACACCACCAATCCCCACCGCCTCCATTGACGACGAAGTACTTCCACTCCCGCTCTCTCTCCTCCCACTACCACTCCCTTCCCCTGTGGCACCCATTACGGTGCCACTGATGACACTACCTTTCTCTCCCCAGTTGCACTGCCGTGGCTGTGTCTGATAAAATATCTTGGACACCACCAATTCCCCTTCCTTTTCCTCCTCATTTTGACCCAAATGGTACTGGTGCATGACCCAGTTGGTCTTTTCTGGTTTTCGATTTTTTCCAAAATTAGTGTACAAAACTAGTATCTTCTTGCACCCTTTTTGCTTGCCAGTCACCAAAACAGGCCTGGTCTTGCCTGTCTTGTGCCACCGAGTCTCTCCCGCAGTGCTATGCAGGTCAGGGCATTCGGTTTGGATCTTGCGCCTTTTCCGGGTGCCGGTGGTGTAGGCCTTAGAGGGACGGTGGAAGAAGTGCCTGCTTAGCCCATCCCTTGTCACTCCTGTCACAGTATTTATGTTAGAACATAAAATTATTTATAAACCTTTTCAGGATTTACTTTATGTGAGAGGACATATTAAAGTATAAAATTACCGATATTTAACCTTTTGAAACATTTACCTCATAAAAAGTTTATGTGGTCAAAGTTAGGTTTGACTGTTGCAACAAACCATATTGCACCAAAGAAAACTGTGATTCATTTTTCTCTCTAAAGTCATAACAAACAAGGAATATTGTGCAACAAAATTTGGCATAGTAGGCAAGCAACGGATAAGGCTCCGTATATCTTACTGCTCCCGTATCCTACCTTAACGAGACCCACTTTAAAGCATTGGGCTATTGTTGTTATGGTAGGCAAGCAATATAAGATAAAATTTATATTATTGTATTAATTCGTATATCTTTATCATCTCCTTTCGAGCTTTACTGTTGGTTGATAGTTTGAAACTTTCGCTTTTAGCCTCTTAGAGTATACATCTCGTACTTTTATACATATTCCTTTTATATATATACTTATTTTCTACCCTAAAAGAGGTAAAATTGAAAGTGGGTCAAAATAAATTAGATTATATTAAATGAATTAGATCATGTTATTTGTCTCTTTTTCAGATTATGTGTGTCTCTCATGTCTCTTTTTGTGAGATGCTGATTTTTATATTACAAGTTCTTTCGCTACTTATCGAAAAAAAAAACTATTTATTGATAATTTTTTCAAATAAAAACTAAAAAAAATAATGAACATACCAGGGAGTTTCTCAGGGTGGGTGTAACAAATGCCATCTTCACCTTCAATAGTAGGGATGAACTCATCAATCAAAGGGTGAGATTTGAATGATTTTCCTTCAACTTTAGCTTCTAGATGTTCTATTAATTCTTGATCTGTTGGGTCAAATTTCACTCCTGCTGGTAAACCTACCCAATCCTGTAACCCATCAACCAAAAAAAAGTCAATAACACGCTTTAGATTTTCAAGTCTTTTATTTTGTTTTACTTTTTCCCCTATTATGTGGTCTTTCCAGGGCTTCGCTTCGGTGGGTGTGTCGGCTTGTACTGAGAGTTTTTCTCTTTAATTATCAAAAAAAACAGACAAAAGAAACCCTATGTAGAGAAGGAACCATGACATTAAATCAAAAACTGTGTGGATTAAATTACATGTGAATCAGTGTTGAAACTAACAGAATCCCTTTGTAAAGGAAGAAGCCTAAGCCTAGGTCATTTACTGTATAGGCCTCGTGATTGCGAGTGTACCTGCTTTGTAATGCGTTCTGGCGCTATTTATCGGGAAAAAAAATTTATTGTATAGATCAAAGTAAGCTCTATCATGAATCAGTATCAAAAACTAATAAACCCCTTTATAGAAAAAGAACTCCCATCAATAAAATCATTAGTTGTATAAATCAAAATACGACAATACACTATATTTTATGAATCAATATTAAAACTAAAAAGCAAACCCTTTATAAAGGAAGAACCCTCAAAATTAAATCGTGAAGGGGACTACTAGCTTAGTTAGTAAAGTCTCTGGGTTGGTATCCGAGATCTGATATCTAATTCAGTTTTCATCGGGAGTGAGGGAATCAATAGGGTTTCGGGGGATAATTGGACTTTTTATCATTTGCAGAAAAAAAAAATCAAAGACTCCCTTACACAAAAATATTTGATGTATATAATTTAATTACCCAGTAAACATACCGGCTTAGCGTCGAGCTTTTGGCCGCAACCCGGGCAAAGGGTCGACCCACAGAGCTGGTGTTCTTCGAGCTTGGCGTCGATGAGATCGGAGCCGCTGCCGATTGATCCCATCTCTCCCTCCCTTCTAATACTATTACTATTATTATTACTACTGTTCATTTCTTGTTCTTAAAAGATTTTCCCCCAAAAAAAATTTGTAAACAAAAGGTTGAAGGGATTAAATTAAACCTTGCTTCTTCTGTAGTTGATAAAGAGAAGATCCATGAAGAAGAAGGGATTGTTATTCATGAAAATGAAAACAAACCCAGATTAGAATCAAGGGAGAAAATGAAAACCCAGAAATTAAAATGAATAAAAAAGAGAGAGAAGATGAAAGGGAGAGAGGGGAAGACAGAGAAGGAGCTTTAACAGCAGAATTGGAGGGCACTTTAACTGAAAGAGAGGAGCTGCAATTTCTTCAGATAAAGGAGAGAGAGAGAGAGATAGAGGAGAGAGAGTGAGAGATGAAAGAGAGAGAGAGTGAGAGATGAAAGAGAGAGAGAGAGAGAGGATATGTATGAATTTTTTTCCTAAGGGCAACGGTTTGTATACATACACAATTGTTTATAATTGGAATACCTTTTACTCGGAAACAAACTCTCGTTAGGGTGGCACTCTAAACGAATAAGGTTGCATACATCACACCCCTCCAGACCCTACTTATGTGGGATCCTTGAGGCACTGGGTATGTCGTGAATGTTGTCGTTGTTGGAATACCTTTTACGTATAAAAAACGTGAGCTATTTAGGTACTTCGTTTTTCTTGGTGTCATCGTTCAGCCCATGTTGTGGTAAGTTTGCATAGACTGGGAGTCTGTTTCCATGACTAGGTGGCTTTTCCTCCACCTTCATTTTTATCCACTATAATTAATGATTGTCGTTTATGAGAGCACCTTCGGCTTTTTGACCAAAAAAAATAGTTTTTATACTTTGATTACTAAGTCAATTTAATTCTCGTATTTTTTGTTGTGTTTATTTAGTTGTATCTAAACAATAAATTCGGTTCTCGTGTCAATTTAATTCTTATGTTTTTTATTTTGAAATTACGATATTAATTAGTAGTTATAGGTGCTTTCTACACGAAGGGATGTTCAACTGAAAAAATATATTATTAATTTTAACATTAAACTTAATTGAAATAATTTCAATTATATTCAAGAAAAAAAATAAAGAATAGGAACTAATGGTGTAAATAAACCTCAAAAAAAATAATTTTTTTTGGAATAAAGTAATATTATAGATAATATATACTTTATATAAGTAAATTATAATTTCTCTAAACAATGACATCAATTTGAGAAAGGCAATTGATATGCTTTGATCTCAAAATTTAACCAAAAGAGACAGTGATTTCAACCACTAAACTAATTCAAGAGACTCAGTATGTGTATGTGTGGGTATATATATATATATATACACTTACTTTTGGAATCCAATTAAGTTCGATACAAACATAAAGCATTTTCTGATTATTTATTATCACGTGTATTATACAGTCAATTACATATTTAAATTTTATATGTTATGTGGTTTCTATCACTGTATAGTGACTACTACACCAACCAACTTTAAGACCTCTTAGTATAAATTATAGAACTTAATAAAGTATACAAAATTAATTTTAATTTTAATTTTATGCACATATATATAGTATTTTGATATGTAAAAAGCTAGGGTAAGGCAGCTTGACTCGTAAAGCAAAAAATGGTGAACCAAAAAATAAATAAATAAAATAAAATAAAAGCTAAAAAAGCAAAAAAGATAAAAAAAAAATAAATAGACGCAACTTCACAGCTCACAATATTCAAATAAAAAAAGCACAGCAGACATTCCTAAATGTCTTCTGGGTTTTTCCCCTTTTTTTTCGATAAATCGAGAAAAAAATTTCAGTACAATCTAGCGTATTTATTGTAGAAGCGTCCTAAAAAGACCGTAAAAGCAGGGGAAAAGTAAAATACAATTATGGGTTTTTCCACTGTTTAGCCAAATTTTTCAAACGTTATAATTAAAAAAAGCAATTCCCCAAAAAATAAAAAATTTTAAGTATTGAATCTTATACAAGTATATACTAATTGAAAATAAAAAATGAAGTATGTTGAATAAAAAATAAGGAGAAAGGCCTCGAGCTTGTTAAATTTCATCGTACTTTTAGAACTGATCTACGGAGTTGGGATTGACTAGCCCACTAGGCTTTTATATTTATCTATTCTCTATCAGCATTAATATGAGTAATTCTAACAGACTTACACGTGGAGTCCTCGATAAATTTACAAAATCCAATAACTATTTTTGAAATTCGGAACTCAAGCTATGTTTGGTTACCAGGAAGTAGACGTAGAAAATCGGAATTCATGAGAAGTGGGTTTGTTGTTGTTGTTGTATGAAAAGGGGGCATTTACCTTTTTGTTTGAAAGCTAGAAAACAAACAAAATATAAGAAGTTGAAATTTATTAGCAAAACTAATTCATTTAGAACACAAGAACTTACTTATCTAGCCCCATAAATAATTTTTAATTCATTTGTTTTTAACAAGCACCCCCGGTAAGTTCTATTTGTCATCTTGACAACCAAATACTTCGTATTAAATTCTTAAGACATACAACTTCTCATAAAAATTCAATTACCATGGTAACCAAACAAGGCCTTAGTTTTACAAGAATCAGTAGAAGCTAATTTTACCAGGGACCATTTAAGTTTGAATTTTTTTTTTTTTTTTTTTTGGAAAATTAGGAAAAAAAAAAAAGGGGGGGATATTGAGATTTAAAAAAAAAAAAAAAAAAAAAAGAGAGATCATATGAGGTGGGGGTGGAGATCATCATACTTTTTGCAATTTCAGAGTTATTTTTTATGCGAAGAGAGAGAAATGTAGAAGGAGTTTGCTTGACATGCAAGTCAAATGAGCACTGTATTTGATTACGGATCCCCAATTAATCCCCTTTCTTATTTAAGCATTATTCAATTTTTATTAAATTTTAAAATAATTGCCTTTCTGACTAAAGAAATTAATTTTATTTTATAAATTTATATAAGATTTATATTTAGTCAAATTAAGATTGAAGTAAAACATATGACATGAGATCTCCTTTCGTTGAAGGGAAGTTAATTTCTTTTTAATGACTAAAAATATTTTCTGTACTTGTAGTTGTTATAAACATTGTGCTTGAATAGGGATGAAAAATATTTTTCATCGGAACAAACAAAGTGTTCGGACTCGGCTGAGCTCAAACCCGATTGGGTTTGCTCCATTTCATTACAACTCAAATATAGCTAAAACGAATTTACTGAATTTTTGCTCTTATAGCCTCACAAGCTGCCCAACTTGAGGTAGTCCAAGGCTCTACGAGTTTGTTTAAACAAGCGAGTTCGAATTTATCTTTTTGCATTTATAATATGTATATAAATAAAACTAAAGACGGCGCGTGACTAACCACACAGTTTCTCTCCCCACCCTCTTCTTGGTGGAGGCGCGTGACTATCTATTCCTCGGTCGCCGCCCCACCCTCTCCACAACCGCACAACTTTCATCCTCCTTCGAGATCATCCCAATGGCCTTTTTTCATATCTGAAATTTAGATCTGGGCTCTTTCTACCCAGGAGCATTGGTGGCGCGTGAGGAAGCGTGTCATCTCCGATACAGCCGGCATTGCTACAGCTGATTCTCCTCCGTCACCAAGCCACATACTCAGGTGCGTTTCGCCATTCAGAACAAAAGGAGAGCAAGTGAGAGAAGCCATGGCAATTTTGCCACCACGATCCCCGGCTCAACGACTGACGGCGCGTGACGGTGCGTTACGACAGTTCCACGGCTGCTGTTTGAAGATTTCGAATCTCCGGTCGCCGATCTACAAGCTGGTGTTAACAATCATTTGATCAAGCATATCCAACCAGATCACCCATACCAGCAAAGGTCGCGGCCACTGTGCCCCGACTGAGGATGATCGGTCAGGAAGATGTCAGACCGGAGGGAGGTTTACCTAGTGACATCGTCTCCCTCTTTATTGATAACCTGCCATTGTACTTCAGCCCTGTGAGTCTCCATCATCTCTTCCATAGGTATGGAAGCATAGTGAACACTTTTGTATCTCAGAAACGTCGTCAAAACAAAAGACGTCTCTTTGGCTTTGTTCGGTTCAGATACCAGACCGAAGCCGATGAGGCGATAGCAGGGTTACATGGCACAACGCTGAGAGGGGATACACTTCTGGTTAGCCGAGCTAGATATGCTCGCAGGCAAGGAAGGCCTAGGTCGTACAAAGGTGGGGTCAATGACAATGGACTTGACACAGAACAAGCTCCTCCTCCCCAATACTGGGATCACAGTCAACCCAGTACCCAAGGCCATGGCTCTAGGTATAACCAGCCTGATCAGCGTCACCCAAAATTTGCTCAGGGTAATACAGAGTTGACTCTGATGGAGGAACTTAAATGTGGCATTATCTGTGGTACAACCAAACCAATGGCATGCAATGACATGCCGGTGTCCTTGTGTTCAAACCAGAGTGCAATTCGAAAAGTGAGAGATATTGGAAAATATAAATTCTTACTAACATTCATCGATCCTTTAACCCGCGACAAATTCATAGAAGAAGAAGAGGGGTGGCTTAGATTATGGTGCAAGGTATCAAAGGTCTGGAGTGAGGAAGAGTGCTGCCAAACCCGCAGAGTGATGATTGAGGTGTACGGTATGCCATTACATGGGTGGTCAAAGGGGAACTTTGCGTGTATTGGTAGTTGTTGGGGAGTTGTGGTATGTGTGGATGAAAAAGTGGAAGTTGGTGAATCCTTTGAAGTGGGAAAGGTGCTTATTGATACTACACAAATGAGCCCAATCAGAGAGTGGATGTGCTTCCAAATTGATGATAAGAACTTCAACATTTTTGTTAAGGAGCTGGATGAGATGCCGACGGAAGATGATACACCATTTGAGCCACAGTCAACCACGGGTCAATCACCGTATGCTATGGACTACTCTCAGTTAGTCGTCCCACAACCGCTAGCCATGGTGCCCATGTCCATCTCAACACCTGGTCAGGTAGGTATTTTTGAAGATTTATCCATTGTTGAGGAAACTCCGGCCAACGAAGCTGTTAAAGGGTGGGTAGAATCCTTGGATAATGACCTCTCCTTGGTCAGTCAAGAGGAGAATCCAGAAACTACAAATGATCCAGATATTACAGGTGAAAGGGGTTGATACTTTGGAGTTATCGATGACATGACAACCTGGGCTCCGATTTCTCCCAACCAAGTCCATACTCAATCCCTCGGCGCTTTGGAAAATGACGCAACATTTGACAGTTAGAATGAGAACCCAGGACAAGAACCGGTTGATGAACTCCTTAGCCCATATATGGTTCAGCCCCATATTGAATGCTTTGTTGATTTAAGCCCTATTTCTTGTTCCACTCGTAATCCAGGTGATTCCAACCAAGCTCAAAAAACCACTACACCCTCCCAACAATGCAAAAAAATAGGCCCCAAAATGAACATGGAGAGAGAAAAAAAAAAAAAAAACAAAGCTTGGAAAATGGGAGAAAGACTGGGCCTGAGATTCCAAGGAACAGAGGATGAAGTGGCTGGACTAATTTGCAGGGTCGACCAGTATGATCCAACAGTTAATCCCCGAAAGAAGAAGAATCGTCAGATACCCATCCCTCTTGGGAGGATGTCAACGCGATTGATGGCTTAACTGGCTTGGTTTTTTGGGATTGGCTTCGGTTGTTTGTTCTTGGGTGTTTGTCCTTGCGTCTGTTGGCTCAGAAGAGATCTTTTGCCTTTCGGTCTGCAGCTGTTTCCTCATTATTTTTTGCTTTGCAGAGTCTTTTTTTATTCTTTTGGCCTTTTGGGAGTTTCGAGTGTTGTTCGGGGGGTCGCGACTGCTGCTTTTAAAATCATAAAAAAATAAACGAAAATAATTTGATATTTTGGGTCAACCCAAACAAAATAATTGGATGAGTTTCAAAAGAGGGTAAATTTGGGAATGTGAATCTTCTAAATGAAGGGAAATGTTTTTTGAGTGCTTCACTAAAATATCATACCCTCTCTGTCTGCTCCACCCAAACCCCACCAAAAATAATAATAATAATAATAATAATAATAATAATAATAATAATAATAATCTCATCCAAGACAAACTGAGCCTTTTTCTCAAAATGAAAAAGAAATAGAATTAATTTTAAAAAATTTCTCATTGTAAGAGCCGTTGCCCGAAATCATACAAAAAAAAAAATAGAATGAATTTTAAAAAATAGTACTTTACGATTATTTTTTTTAAAATATAGTATAGTAGAAAACATTTTTATTTTTAAGTATTTATTGATGGCAGACAGACTTAGACAAGCTAATAAACTTTGTTACATGATAAAAACATCTCAAAAGATACATTATTTCAGGTTAGAATTAAGTAAACTAGTATAACTTTTATATTATATAGTTTTTATAGTATATTCAATAAGGGCAAAACAGGAAAGTGTAGGTAAGAAAAAATAGAAGCAAATGGAGGAGGGATGATTCTTAAAGATTTTATATGTACGTCTGATAAGAATCTTGTATTTGAGTTGTAAGAGAAAAGAGATTAACATATAAGTTTAGTGGAACACTTTATTTAATACTAATAAGTTTAAAAATATAACCTTATTTGAGCTTATATATGGGTTTTATATATGCTAACTCGGTCAGTAAGGCGTAAAAGACAGTAAAATATTTACAATGATGGTGAATGTTCACGTTTGTATGAATGAAGTTAATTCATATGAGTGGTCAAGAATAAATGATGGGAGGGCCCCTTATTACAATGTTCCTACGACATCTCACCTCTCCCCATTATTCATCTTTTTTCAATTTTTTTTTTCTTTTCAACTATTATTATTAAATTTCACCACAAAGTTGGTACATACGAGATCCACATATAAGCCCAAGTGGGGTTCCATCCTAAAATCAATTGGCATTAGATGGAGTAACCCAATAAGGTTATAAGGTGATCTCTTATTTCTCACAACGGATTCTACAAGATTCGTATGTGGAGTCATCAACAATTATTATCATTATTTACGAAAACATAAAATATTATGGAAATAGAACAAAAGGAGCAACACGTTTGCAAAATCAACGTCGTGTGTATAATTAAAGATATCTTGTTAAGAAAGCGCGTTTTCTTCCAATAAGTAACGAGCGAGGGCTCGCAATACAAAGCAAGGTGCACCTACTGAAGGTGGGGCTAGGAGAACATATACCGAACAAGCAACACAAATCGGAAGGACAAAACTGACAAAACCACAACCAAAGAACCGTTAAAGCACCCCACACAAGTGGGTTCGTCTCTCTTATGTATTTTGTATTAATACTGAGCATCGACAACCAAAAACAGAAAAAGAAAAAAAGAATATGTTTGTATTAAGATTATTATCTCTAATTATAATGTATAGTAAGTTGACTATTGACTTATCAATGTAATAATAGGGTGACCACTCATGTTAATAATAACAATGGCTAATATATGGTTTCCTTCTTGTCTTAACACCCTTTACTTACATGTCCCTGTGCATTCATATTATCTTTTTTCACAAAATATTTTTGAAGTATCACATGTACAAATTTCTTTTTTGCCATAATTAGTGAGGGACTCGCAACAAAAAAACCGACAACTCACAAAAAGAAACTCCATGAGACACACACACAGTGTGAAAAGAAAAAATAACATAAAAAACACGAAGACAGTCCTATAGAAGGTAAGCCTCTCAAAGAAACTTCTAATACAGAAAAGAAACACTAGAAGCAGAAGCATATCACGCCCAGGCAAAACAAAAACTGCAGTAGAGGAGCAAAGCAAGTTGGAATTTGCTCCGAGACCCCGACCATTTCCACAAGAACATCCAAGCACGACAGGTGTCAATGATTGAAAACGCCTTTGATATCACTTTGGACAATTCAAAGTGAACCCCATCAAAACAAAGAAAAGAAATGCCCAAGAAAGTGAAGGGAAGCTCAAACCCACACGAATAGAACTCAAACCATTACACTACAAATAAGGCACGATTCTCAACACCCTTTGATTTTGACGCGCAAAGTTCCAAACCATCAAAAGCAAGTAGAGGAAGGATCATGACCATATTTTTTTTCTTGCACTGCTTCTTTTTACTATTAACCCCACCCTAGATATTGCCTTCGAAAGAGCAAAAAAGATGATGCATGTCTTCATCAGTGCTGTTATAGCTTAGCCCCAAACTCTTTCCAATAGCCCAAGCTTTAAAATGATTTGTGGGGTTTGCATTTCATAGGATTTATGAATCACCCAGATGAAATTTGAATAACCAATCAATCATATCGAGCTTAATTATGAGTTCAAATGCAACTCGTCAGTTCAATAAGAGTCTATCAAAGGCATTGGATATTAGTTCAGACGAGTATTACATAGATGTTTGTTTTGAATTGTAGAAAACTATGAGTAAGTAATAAAAAAGTTAGGTAATATCTTGATTGCGGAATTAGATTTAGAACTTGTCTTACAACCTTCAGTAGATCTTATCGAGAACGGTGTAGAATAACAGATAAGACTACCAGGGTCCTCTACTTTCTATGTCAACAGAGCCTAAAGTCGAAGATGGTAGCTCCAGAGAAAAAATTTGAGTTTTAAAAACTTTATCATTTATCAATTGAATTGTTAACTACGAGAAAAGATGGCTCTATTTATAGAAACAAAACTATAGTCCTCATCTAAATCGACTTTCTTGTTCTTCTCTCTATTATTATCTTAACATATAAGATAAGTGGTTAACATATTGACTCATAGCCAACATCTAATAAGAGCCTATTGAAGACATTCAAATTGGATATAGACGAGGGTTGCATAGTTGCTCATTCAAAAGTTTAGTGCAGTAATAACTGTCCAATTTCAGCTCGTGACAATCGTATTATTCTATCTACAATATAAAATGTCTTAAATTACTCGTTAAAAAGGAGACAGAAAAACGTGGGGAGAGAGAGAATGAATGAGAGGAAAAATCGGACAATGCATGCATTTTTTATGTACTTATTTGCGTAGGCATGCCAACATCATCATTCTCCACGTCGATTTTATTTTTCCTTTCTCTTTGCTTACTTGTATGGATATAAATGAATTAAATGTTAAATAAAATGCTCGTATTTTAAATTTAGGGCTCATTTGTATTGATTTTTAAGACTCGAAGTTTATCTAGCTAAGTTTGAGCAAACTTAATAAGTTTAATAAGCTAAGTTTGACTGCGAGTGCTTCCACTGATTAACGTTCGTAAATAGTTTGATGAGGCTCATTAAGAGCTTGTTAAGAATTTTTTAATAATGGGTTAAAAACCCATCAATGGCTCAATAGTAGCCTGAAAATGGATCAACTGCAATAACAGATTCAGTGCCTCAAGGGCTCCCACCTAAGCGGGGTCTGGGGTGTGGATGTACGCAGCCTTACCCCTTCAAGGTGTAGCCCTGCCGAAAGGCTGTTTCTGAGGACCCCCAAGCTTATAGGGTTGGCAATACGAGGACTTCCCAAGAGGTCACCCATCCTGATACTACTCTCGTCCAAGCACGTTTAACTTCGGAGTTTTAATTGGATCCCGTGCATTAGTGCTTGGTAAATGAACCCTTGCAAATGGATCAACTATGGCTCGTTAATAGCTTGAATCGCTTGGCTTAATTGTATACTCGATTTGACAACAAGCTCTGCTTAATAACAAGCTTGATTCAATTTGATTAGACTAGTGATCAGAGTATAAAACATGTTATATCCTAACAAACCCAGTTTGAACAAAGATTCAAAAACTCGATAAAAACTTACTTGAACTTGTTAGGACTTATCACGCTCCAATTCAAACAAATGGGTGCCCAAAGTACCTACGAGTCCGAGAACAGAAGTTTACATACTGAACTTTACACATAAGTTTAGCGGTCTATTTTATGTGACTTCAATTAATTTTAATATGAAAAACATTTAAATTTATATGCAAACCTCCTAAGGCAACTCAGTAAAATAGGAGAGACCTGTTGGTCCTTGTATATGTACTATATAACACAACTCTAATAAAGATCGTAGAATTTGATGATTACGTGTTATATTTGTAGGCTATTATTATTAAATGGAAAAAGTAATATTGTTCAAATATATCTTAATTAAATTACAACAAAAATCTCAACAATTTCCAGTCAAACTACCAAGTTTTTTTTTTTTTTTTTTTAATTTATGTTTTCTTTTTGCGGTTCAAAAATCAATATTTGAATTCATGGCAAAGTAGGTTTTAAATTAGAAATAAAACCAAAAACAATAAAATATTAACTTTCTATTTTCATTCAAATTAAAAAAAAAATCAAAAACGAGAAAATATTGATTTTAAGATACAAATTTTTTGTTTCTAAAAATTAAAAAAATTATAAATAGAAAAAGATTGCAAATAGATCCTTAATTAATTTCTAGAGTCGGATTCTCTAACCCCGACCTTCTTATTTTTAGATCTCTCTTGTGGCATTGTTGATGTCATATAGGTGGATTGTTGATCATAAATACAACAAAAAAATTGATATGTACGCATTCAAAAAATTGTTCAAGATATCTTTGATGATAAAAGGCATAGAAATAAATATCAGTTCCGACCACTGTTTTCAATAAGTGAATAAGGTTTATGATTACGCGGTGAATTACGGTCATCATATTGCGTAGCTCAAATCTAGAGCTCTATTGTGTGTAGTGTACTGATGTGTTATGAAGCGTTATCCCTAAAAGTCTGTTCCGATATTTTTCCTTTTACTGTTATAAAAAGAAAAAAAGATTATAGTTACCATATTTAAGCAAAGGTTTATTCACCTTTTTTTTTACATGCAAAAGAAAAATTAAGATCTGATTCTTTGTACGGTTTAGACAATTTAAAGTACTTTGTTCATGTTGAGAGACAAATGCTTTATTAACATTCTTTTGATTTTTGGTTCCTCCTATTAACTATAATTTAACTGCAAATTTAAATTTGTTTGGAATGAAGGATGATGGTAGTAGTTTTGTTGTTGTCGAATGCAGTTTTTCGGGTGGGCTATCTTGTAAATATTTTTTTACCGAGCTATGAGAATTTATATGGCTTGTCTTCTGGCAAAAAAGGATGATGGTAGTACTTCCTTTCTGTTTTATTCAGGGTCGGAGATAACCTCAAGTAACTGCTTGGAACCCCTAAATTCTAGACAAACCTAATTATATATAAAAGGCCCCATTTAAAACTTTCGCTTGAGGCTTCAAAAATGTCAGGACCAGCCGTGGTTTTATTAAACTTTATACTTAATATCCTAAGGTTCAATGAAATTATATTTTAATCCACAAACTTTACGTTTGAATTTTCTAGTCCACTGATTATGATAAAATAGTATTTTTGTTGACTAGACTTCACAAAAAAAGATAGTATCATATAACAGAAAAGTAATTGCCCTACTCATTTGTTACTCTCCTACTGCCAAGTCACATGCTCATTGCGGCCGACCTGCTTCTCAGGTTGGGGGTCCTCGGAAACAACCTCTTTTCAAAGTAGCCCCCTGAAGGGGGAAGGCTGCGTACATCTACCCCCCAGACCTTGCTTAAGCGGGAGCCCTTGTAGGCACTAGGTTTGTTATTGTTGTTGTTGTATTCACCAGAAAAATGGTGTCATGCTTCGCAAAGGTGATGACATCATGCACGAATAGTATGCAATATAACAAATTTTGGATTAAAAACTCATTTCATTACAAATAGTGAAACAAAAATTTTATACACAAACGTTTGCAAACTAAAAGAATCAATTCACCAAACATCAGATACTAAAATGTAATTATCCCCTAAAATGTAACACTAATATGATTCCAAATCATGAAGCATTTAACACTAAAGTGTAATTATCGCGGACACAACTTCTCTTTTGGATAACACCCTGAAAGGGTAAGGCTTCATACATCTCAACCCCCGACCCTGCTCAAGTGGGAGCCCTTGAGACACTGGATTTTTTGTTGTCGTTGTTGAAGCATTTATAACCTAACCAAAGTTTGAAACAAATAGTGGACTCATGAGTATGAAGAAAATATATATTAATTTTGTATTTTGTGAAAACAATATTCAAAAAGTAGGCAACTTAGACTAGATCAAAAGAGCAAACTTTGATTAATAAGTTAAGAAGATGTGTGTTGGGTATGACTCCAAAATAAACAAGGCAAAACACAAAATGAAATATCTTGTTATTAGTAATATTATGGTTCATCTAACACCATTTTTTCCTTCAATTTTTACACCATTTTTGCTTTGAATTTCTAATACGATCTAGATGAGATAACTAGATGCATTATAGTCATCTACTCATACACAAACCACCCGACGCCTTCTGCTGTATCAAATGATTTTCTTCACAACAGTAAGAAGGTACAACGTTGTTTTAACCGCAGCTGCCAAAATATGGAGGGGGAAAGGATTCAAGCTCATCAAACCCAAGACTTCGTACTTGAGAATGAATAGTTTAACCACTGCATCATTGCTGATGGGGCCGTCTAAGGAAGAATGAGGTGTTTATGTTAATTGTGTTACTTATGGTTCGACATACAGTGGTTTCATTCGGTGTATGGGCACACCCATCATCGGCCTATGAAAAATTAGCATCGGCTTTTACCCATTTTGGCATCTATGTTTATTATTTTTTTTATTTATAATTGCTTTTAACATATAAATATATTCATAAATACGTATTCAAAAAATAAAATACATCGTCTCAATTTCAAGAAACATTATAAAAATAACATCCATGTAAAGAATAGCTCAAAATCCATTATATAAAAAGCATTAAGATACGTAACGACCTTTATTTAATCCACTTACCCAAAAAGTAATAATAATAACAATTGCAGCAAAAACACCATAAATATACAAAAATGTCAATATATTAAAAGAACACGAAAAATGAGTAAAAGACGAAAATGACTGGGAATATAAAAAGGCATTGACTTCATCACGAGTGTTACATCATTCACCGCATTATCTTTCCATTAGCCTCGTTATCATTCTGGTCACATATGATGAAGTCAATACCCGTATAGTTATTTTTTCAAAATGCATACTTTTTTCAAAACATGCAGCCCATCATGGAAAATTTTTTTTTTTTTTTTTATTTGGTAACATCGCTACATATACCTCAAACTTGGACCCAGACAGATTGCCTAAAGCCTCCCCATGGGCGTGTTGCCAACAACCCGATGTCTAATAAAAGCTCACACCACCGCAAGGTCTAAGGGCGGAAAAGTATGCGACCTTACCTCTACAGAATGATACCCTGGAGAGAAATTTCCGAGAGGCCCCCACCTTAAAAGAACATGTCGCCCTTCTAGAATATATAATTAACATTATGCCCTTCTCATTCCTCTTCTCAAACATATTGTCCTTTCAAAGCATTTTTACTCAATCCTTGCTTCAAATGTTTAATTAATGAAACGAGATCCCCAAAAAATTGCATAACAATATCAAAGGTACTTTTGCAATTACAGCATCAAAACATAAATATGCCCGAAGTTTGTATTTGGACCGACACAGTCCCACCTGAAAAAAAGGGTGAACTTAGTACCACAAAACTCGTTCAAAATTAGAGTTTGGAAAGACAGATGTAAGTGCAAAAAACTCGACCAAATTATTCGACTGGGAAACCACCTTCCATGTTTCCTATTATTTGCAACTGCTATGAACTCGAACCCGTACAGGAACAAATAGAAGATAAGAGGTAGAAGAGAATCAATTTTGTCTCCAAGCAACTTCACTTTGATTTGAATCTGCTGCTGATTGAGTCATAGCTTGGAACGTATAGTACTGCACACAATGATTATTTATGTCAAAGAACTATAGGCATGAAAGAGCAAACAAATATCGCTTATCTAATAAAAAATAATGCAAAAGAATGAGAAGCTTGGGGCCTATTAGGTACTGTTTTTTATTTGCAGTTTTTTAATTGAGAAACTAAAAAATCGAGTTATGAGAACATGTTTTCTAGTTTATTGTCTTCAATTTTTACTCAAACTAAGAGAAAAATGGGGAAAAAACAGACCCAAAAATAATTCCTAAAACCTAGTTTTTCGTTTCTAAAAAACCAAAAACTGCTAACAAAAGACGATATCAAACAAGTCCTAAGTTTTCAAAACAATTCTCTTGTTTTTGGTTTTCTATTTTCTGTTTTCTCTTGAACTTGAATAAAAGTTAAAAAAAACTTAGAAGTAGGAAATCGTTCCTCAGATTCAGATTTTTGTTTCTGAAAAACGAAAAAAATTGCAAACAGAAATCTATAGCAAACAAGCCCTTACACTTTTTTTCTTTTTTTAAATCAGAATTATACACAATTAGTACAGTAAAAAAGTTACCGTCGCCATGAGAAGCCATTGTTAGAGGGGAAGACAACAGCTTTTCTCCCATGGAAGCAATATCCTTCACCGTCACTTCCTCTATGACTTTCAAGAAATGCTCCACTGGTTTCCTGCAAACAATGATTTGGTCAGTTCTAGATACCATTTAATCAACGTAATGTAAAGTACCGACGACGACTATTGTGTACAGATTTTGAAAAAGTTGTTACATGATTGGCTGTTATGCAACTATCCTTTTGCGAATGGGTAGTCGGGTCAAATTTATGCTATTCCTACTGTATATCAGATATAAACCCGAATTACAAGTAACATTTCAATCAAATCCCTCATTATCTTTGGACCTAGAGCATAATTTCACTTCCCTATAAACTACCTTGAAATTCTGCAACACTCACGAGAAAACGCCTTTCCGGCATGAAATTATGACCCTCCCTCTTTCTGGGCTACAAAATCATTCAAAATTACAATAGTTGTATTTAAAGTGGTAATAGCTTCATGGAGATAAATAGCAATTTTAACGGCTAACACCCAACTGCCTCAAATTGTTTTAGCATTAACATGTAATCAATAGATAATCGCTGTCTAGAAAAAGATGTCAAAGCCTTCCCTACCTTTCGCCATACGTCAAAAGTTGTCTGCCGATATCTTCAGATGCAACCATCTGAAAAAAAGAACATATTAATGTAATATTCTTTTGCCCAAGAACAAGGCCAAAAGGGCAGCGGATACAAGTAGGAGGGCGTACATAAGTTAAGCCGGCTTTTAAGGCTCATCACAAAGCTCGAACGGTTGGGCTCCTTTTGAGCTCGAGCAAAGTCGAGTTAACTTGTTTAGCTTAACAAGCCAAGCCCAAGCCTAGTGAAGCTTGAGCTCATAGGATCACGAGCCTGAATGAGCCGATCTTGATCCTATTTACTAGGTTAAATATGCCTAGTCGAGAAAAGTGTGACCCTAGATGAGCCAACCTCGAGACTAAACAAGTCGAGATCGAGTTTAAACAAGCCTAATTAATGAAATTAATTTGAAGCTAGACCAGCTAAGTTTGAGCCCAACCGAGCTGAGCTGAGCCCGAAATTTTAACGAGCCAAGCTCAAGCTTGAAATTTGCAAGCTTGGAAAGCTTCAAGCCAAGCCTCAAGTCAAACGAGCTCAAACTCGGCTCGGCTCGGCTCGGCTCATATACACCCTTGATAAGAAGAGCGAACACGTGTCAAACAAGAAGGAACATACTCTTGATTCCAAATTCATCAGAATAGCTGATTTAGTCGCTGCTTTAGCACGGTCAAGCTGTTGCTGGTTAACTGCAACGGAGAGAAGATAAAAAGATTGTAAATGTGAGCTGCGCTGTTAAGAAAGGGAGATAAGGAAAAACAATCCAAAACAATGTGAAGGTGAAGGTAAGAACCTTCCCCAGGAGTAGCAACTGCAATGAGTTCCTTAACAGCGATATCAATTGCGCTTGAAACAAAGTCAGAACCCTACAAAAAGAAGACATACCCAGTTGAAAAGTTGGTGTAATCACCAGTATAGAATAAGTAACTGCGTAGAATGAAACAAACCACTAGAACAGGTTAAAATTGACCAAAAAGAAATAATCATAGAACCACAATGGACTGTGGAAGAACAGAATCGGCATAAAAGATAAAAGGGAAGAGGGAGAATGAAATTGAGATTTACTAATGCAAGAAGCTTAGCAAATGAATGCACGGGTTATTTATCTACTGCAATATTATTCCCAGTACAGGAACATTACAAGCACCAAGATGCATAGGCATTATGCATCAAGAACTTCTTCTTCATAATGGTAAGGGAAATACAACTTTTCCTCAACATCCAGACCCACTATTAAGGGCATGGGGGCAATAAGCTTCAAACCCGTGACCTTTAGCTCGGGGATTTGGTAATCCAACTATTATAACTACTCCACAGCTCATTTACACATCCACACAAAAAAGACGAATGTACAAAAGCACTTTTCTAAAATAACCTATGCTAGTATGATCACTAAGACTCTTGTCACATTCACCCAAGTCACAGTCAAAATATAAGTCTGCACATCCTCCTTCATCCCCCCTCCCCCCCAACCCCCAAAAACAGAACCAAAAAAAAAAAAATGCAAAAGAACAGGATAATTAGTTTATGCTGGAGAAGGAAGTCACTGAAAGAATTTCATGAGATATGAATCTACAAAGTAATTTTCAAATAAAAGAATGATCAGGATGAAGTGGCAAATTAAACATGAATTGGTGGTATGAGCATGGAACCATCAACATGGTACATTATACGGCCAAAGTGAATATCCTTCACAAGCAACATGCTTTTGTCGATATGATGACCAAAGGAGAAACATGGAGAGAATAATTGCAGTAAAGAACATCGAGAGAAGAGCAGAAACTAAAGGCACATAATTGCAAGTTCAAACATTTGCTTACAGTGGTAGCTTGAATTCCAAAAATTCCACTATTATTGTAGATGCTGTTGAAAGCAGAAAAGGCCTGGATTTGAGGATATTCATTCAGGACCCGAAGATCTGATCATGCCAAGAGAAACAATCAGTAGCCGATTACTTCATATATGGACACAAAAAAATTGAAACTAGGACTTTAGAGTTTTGACTACAGTGTGTACTTGGAAATCATCAGCATACATGAAACAAATGAGAAAGCAAATAAAATTGCAACAAAAATAATCAATGCTTTGTATCAAGAGGTAATAATACTTATATTCACTATGACCAATGAACCCAAACATGCATGCCCATCAGCACAATTATAAAGTGCTATGAAAGCATAGCATATGGAAGAGACTTAAGCAAAAGAGGAAATAAATATAAACCATTTAACGGGCAACTTACATAGCCGTGAATACATTCCCTTTCCAGGACCACCAGCTGAGAAGGAACCGCCACCACCCATAAGCATCTATATAATTCAAACTTATGAAACAACAATCTCAAACTTAACCAAGTGAAAATACACGCAATTAACTGAAAAAAAGAATCATACAAAAGAAAGAGAGAATAATGGACTAAATACACAAAGCACAACACCTTAAGAGGTGAAAGAGTCGCTAGAGAGCACATTTTCACCTTTGGATCATAACATTTAAATGAAATGTCTCGTTAAACTAGTTGCATCTTATTTGAAATAAAATAGGATACACATTGATGCTTTGCTTAAAATTAAGGTTCACCCTGATGCAATATTAAGGTTTCTTTGTAGCAACCGAGTGGTGATAGGGATGCAAGGGAAATGGATCCCTCTGCAACTGCATGTTCAAAATCTATACATCTCACTCTTCCTAGACCATGCAATGGCAAGAACCTTGTGAATCTGACTGCTTTTTATTTAGAGATAAGAGATCAATAGATTGAAGTACACAATCATAAAGCAGTCTAGCAGAAAGTGGGAGAAAATCTTAGATAACTATACCTGCAGAACAGTGACTGTCATTGCATCCTTCATGTTCAGCCAGCCACCAGGAGCTTCAAAAGCAAGAGCAAAATGTGTTGTCTGGCCGTGCAAATACAGTCTGAGTCAGAAACCCATTTTAATCATCTGTGAAAAAATAAATTTTGTAAAAGTGACTTTACGCACCCCTGATCCAACATGACAACGGTAGTCACCTCCAATGTAAACAGATTTTGGCACCTCAGGATAAGGAACGCTGGGCAGGTCAGAGAGAAGAGGCTCTGCATGGGATACCAACTCTTCAAGCTCCACTCCAGAAGCAGCAAGTACAATACGAGGAGCTGTGTAGTTCTCCTGAAAGTTTCAGAAGAAGTTGAAAATTAGAATTACGGAGGATATCAGATGGTGCTAGACCACAAAACAAGGTCCAAAGAAAGACCTTGGCAGTAAAAGTTGAAACGAATGCATGTCCATTACTGATCTCAGACTTACAGCAATAAATTCCTCCAACATAGTACTACTCAATCCATCGATGGCAGATTCTGGAGCCATAAGAGGATTTGCCAAAGCACCTGAATAACCAGCAGAATGAATTGCCTCCAGAAGCACTGCTTGAGGGTTGTTGGAAGCCTCCTTTATCTCAGTCTTCAACTTCTGAAGCTGCAACATTGCAGAGGGCATTTCAGTAAATAAAGTGACAGGCCTAAATGAAGGCAACAGATGGCTTACAGAAAAAAAAAAAAAAATTACCGTCTCATTGACGTCCCAATCGAGAAATGCTGGATTCCTCACACAGTCTACAAGCAGCTCTACCATTTCCGGAACATAAGTCTTCAAAGCATCAAAAGTATAACCCATCTGCTCCCGAGAAGCAGAGGCTGAAACATTACCACCTATCGCCTCCACTTCACGCACAATGCGCAGATGGCTCCTGTTTGTTGTTGTTTTGAACGCCATGCGCTCCAACAAGTGTGTAACCCCAAATTGGTGTGGCGTCTCATAGATTGAACCACAATCAACATATAAGCCAATTGAAGCAGCAGGATTCTGCAACAGAAAATTCCAATGGCATCATTCTTATTGACCAACGCTCTGCTCAATCTTCTCAAGTTGGGGGTCCCTGGACACAGCCTTCCTTCAGGGCAGCACCCCGAAGGGGGAAGGCTGAGTACATCCATCCCCCTAGACCCTGCGTATGCAGGAGCCCTTGAGACACTGGGACTATTATTGTTGTTGCTCTGCTCAAAAATCTCCTTCAACATAAGGTTCTTCAAATTCCAAATATTCTAGAGAAGATGTTGAATCCAGACTTACAGCTGATGTTTCTGATGCAATTTTGACTCCATTAGAAAGTGTGGTGATTTTTGTTTTACCCGGTTCAACATAATCAGGGAGGGAAGGGGGAACGGTAACCCCTTCAAGCGGAATCTCTAGAGGAGGGAGAGAAGACTGCCCTCCAGTTAGCCAGCTGAGAAGTCCCCCTGAAGATGTTTTTGTGGCCACAGCAGTTGAGCTGGCAAACCTTGCTAGATTTCTGCTGCCTTCAAGGCCCTGTATTCACCATGCCATACCAAATCATCAGAGTGCTCTATTTAGATGCTCAGCACAGCGACTATTTAACTAGAATAAACAATGATGCCTTAAACGTAAACCAAAAATAGGACAAACACGAAAGTAAAACTCTCATCTAGGTGACTAGTTTACCCGTCAAAATAAAAGGTTCGCCCAAACGTTTAAAACGGTAAATAGACTGTGCAGCTAAGTACAGTACATGGAGAACATTACAGTTGTTGCAAATAGAGATGGAAGCAGCATAAACATCGTAATTCTCTTAACTTTTTGCCGTATCTTCATAACTTGGAGATCTTTGCAGCACGTCCACCTTATGAATAAAAACCATCACTTCCATTTTTAAAAAGGGTCATTCCAACATCATGATGGAACATAGACAACATTACAAATGTTGCAGACGAAAACTGAAGCAGAGTAAACATCGTAAATCTCTGAACTTTGTCATATCTTCATAACTTAAATATCTCCGCTGCATCTCCACCTTAAGAATAAAATCCATCACTTCCATTTTTAAAAGGGTCATTCTAACACCGAGATGGTTCCTTCCCCCTAAATAAAACTGTTCCGGATAGAGATGGAAGCATGTAATCTCCATCTTTTTGTCATATGTTCACAACTTGGTTATTTTTTTCGACATATCCACCTTGTACATAATATTCATCCCTTTTATTTTCAAAAGATGGTACTTTCATGAGCTCTATAGACAAGGAGCTTTGGGGGCTTTATTAATTTTGCTTTAGTTAATTTGCAAAGAGACTGGAAGGTTTTGTGTTATTAGTTTATAGTTTCTATTCTTGCTTCTTGTAAATCTTTAAAACATCTTGTCCTTGACTCCTTATACATTCTCTCCCTCTTAATATTATTACTTTTTCTGATTAAAAAAATGCATCCAATACCGAGATGAACTTATTAAGAACTCCAAATGTAATCATACGTGAATTCAACATAAGAGTTGTAGGAAATAAGAGACTAACATATAAACCTAGTGGGTCACTCTACCTAATGCCAATTGATTCTCGAGTTAAACCCACTTGGGCTTATAAGTGGACTGCGTATATTCCAACTCTGTGGATCGAACCAAAGAAATTTAACAAAACTCAAATTCCATGAGATATACAAATTGTATCATGTTGGCCTTAATAGAACTGGCAACATTTTAATACTGAACTGACCCGCAACCCCACGAAACTACAAGGTTAAAACATAGTAGAGCGAACAAACCAAATCTAATCATACCCTCGAACACAAAATCTACACTAGATCACGAACAAAACTAAGTAATCATCAAGAAACAACAATAGACCCAAACAGAAAGCAATCCAAGTTCACATCTTTCGATTAAATCAATTATCACAAATCCAAGTATTAACAAAAGACGAGATCGAAATCACAAAATTGACATGTACAAGGAATCAAACCCTAGGGTTTATGATGGATGGAAGATGAAAGGACAGACCTTGAGAGGCCTAAGACGCGAAGCAGCGGCTCTGTACATGGTGATGGCGGAACCCTACAGCTCTGCGATTTCTCGGCTCCGATGACTTTTCTGTATCTTCTTCTCTTTGGCGTTGGAGGAACGAACGAGTGAGTGAGAGAGAGAGAGAGAGAGAGAGAGAGAGAGAGAGAAATGGCTTGGGTACTGTGGGCCTGTATTGTTGTTAGCGCTTTGGGCCTTGTGTAACCTGTTAATGCTCTTTCTGTTTTTTTTTTCCCTTTTTTTTACCACGTGGGATAAGAATGGCAATGGGATAGGTAAAACCCGTTATCTGCAGATATCTGCCCTATTTGAGGATGGATATAGACATAAGTGAAGCGGATAATGGATACGGATTGGGTGTGCCTGCCTCGTACCCACCACGGGTGTAGGCCAAATACGAGTATAATGTGGTATCTGCCCTGCCCCACCCCACCTTATACCCTTTCATTTTCTATCTAATTAACTAAAAATTACATGCCAAAATTTAATTAGCTAAATTATTTATTCAATATTATAAACAATATATAATTAAATTTTTAGAAATAGTAATAAATAAAATATCATAGGATATAGATAATTGTTTTGTACCGACATTATGGTGGGTATCGGTGAGGATAATTGATATATGTTGAATATCTGTGGGTAATGGGGCGGGTATGGGTTTATACCCGCTGAGGCCGGTACGAGTATCCACTTCATACCTGTGACAGGTAATGGGCGAGTATGGGTATGAATTTAGATGGCAGGTATACGTATGGAGAAGGCACCCCCGTCCTTGTTTTGCCCCATTGCCATCCCTAACTCGTAGCGTGCATTGCTGCCTACGTTCTCCTCCAGTAGGTTATGTCTTCAGGGGACTGATATGTTAATACTTAGTTACTTACTCACTAATATTGATGTTTATATAACAACAACGACAGACCCAATGCCTCAAGGGCTCCCGCAGAAGCAGGGTCTAGCGGGGTTGATGTACGCAGCCTTCCCCCTTTAGGGTGTTAAACCTGAAGAGAGGTTGTTTCCGATGACCCCCAACCTAAGAGTCATGCTATCATCGCATTGTAGCAACCTGTGAAAAAAGGGGGCAACAATGCATAAGAGAAGGACAAAGCATAAAGTGAGTATTACGAAGCATAACGCTCTAGAGGAGACTTCAAGGTAATATCATGCTCAACACGGCATGCAAATAAGTAAGTAAGCAAGTAAACAGATAGATGGATAGGTGCATCCTAATAGGTACTATACCTAGGAACACTAGTATAGCAGAATAAGCAGCAGTATGAGACCGCTACATCTACTACTCTTATGATAGTCCTCCATTTAGCTCTATATCTATCACAGGCCATCTCCTCATGTAGGTTTAGGTGGGTGGGTGAGGTCCTGCTGTAATGCCTGCAGTCATCCCTTTTTTGGCGTGCTTCTTCCCCTCCTGCCTAGCATGGTACGGAGCTGATTGCATCTCCTAACTGGGGGCAGTGGTTGGTCTCCTCGTAATGTAACATGCCCGAACCATTACAACATTGTTCGGATGCTCCTATCCCGCTATATCGGATACACCTATTATAGACCTCCACATAGCTCTGTCTAGAGTCATCTCTTGATGTTTCTAAATTTGTTTAAATAAACTGTTTACTTTTTCCATTTTTATTTTGTAATTAAATTAGGACTAGTTTGATTAAGTTTGTTTTATATATATATATATTTCTTAGAAAAATTTGTTATTTTCAGGCTTTATGAGTATTTTGTTTGAGAATAAAAATTTTTTAAATAGAGAGAAGTTGTTTTTTTTTTTACTTTTAAGTAGAGTAGAAAAATAGTGTTTTTCCTAAATGAAAAAAGAAGCCAAAAGCTAATATTTTCAATCATAACGAACTTTATTGAAAGTATTTTTTTTAAAAAAATTTATGCAAAAAGTGTTTACGATAAAAACAAAATTTTTTGATAGTTCAGTCAAATAAGCTTGTTTTGGTAAATTTCTTTTCATAGAAATAAGACCCTTTTTTATTAGAAAGAACACTTTTTTTTTTTCATAATATGAATGTGTTTGACTTAAAAAGAAAAGTTTTTTGAAATAAAAATAAGTTGATTTTTTACTTTTAAATATATATAAAAAAAAATAGTGATTCTCCTTTCAAGTAAAAGTGAAGCAAAAGCTAAAAATTATTTAGATAAAAATACCAATATTAAAAACATTATTTACAAAAATTCTGATAGGAAAATCCTTACCAAACTAGTACAAATCCAGTATGAATAAAAATGGGCTTTACCCATTGGCCCATTGGGCACATCCTTTTTAACTAATTACTATAAAAGTGATTAAGAGTATTTAACCACAATAAAAAGTGTTTTTAGATAAAATCAGAGCTTTTTTGCTTAAAAAAAAAAGAAGACAAATAGTAATTTGGCTCCGTTTGTTTCGGGGAAAAACCATATTCTAAGAAATGGTTTTCCCCTTTTCCTTTGTTTGGCGCATCATTAGCTCAAGGAAAATGTTTTCTGATGGAAAACCTTTTCCCTCGAATGAGGAAAATTGACTTCCCTTTCAAAATGGGGGAAGTCGTGATTCTCATTGGCTCAAAAACCTTCACGGTTATCATAATGCAAATCGAGATCGAATCAAAATAAACCAGACTATACTGTAGACATTTAACGTCAACATCGGATAAAAATTATACTAAATAATTAAAAGTAGCTTGGATACTACTTTATTATTGTTTCAAAAGAACAACTTTAATCAAGTTGAATTGTTATATAATATTATAGAAGAAAATTACTTAGGTAATATTTTAGCAATTATTACATAGATATTGTGATATTTCAGTAATATACAATGATGTACCCTGAAGTTTAAAAATTTTCTCATGAATTAGGTATCTTTTGCCAAAATTTAGTATATTTTAAATATAAAACAACAATCTATATGTATCCTATATCACAATGCAATAATTTATTTTGTCCAAAAATGCTAACATGACACATTTTTTGATAATATATAAGTAATTTTTGTTAGAATGAGGACAACCTTTTGATAATATGATATTTATACCACATCAGTTTTTTAACAAAAATTAGCCGAATTTTAATACAAATTCACCAGATTTTAACACAGTATATACACAAGTGATAAAATTTTTATCTCTTGACACCTTATTGTATATAATAAATGATAGAGTATTTAGATGATAAATGCTCAAATTTTAGAATACCTAAAAATAATTTTTCTAATTTATACAGCTTTGATAGTTAAACTTTTTACTTTGTTACTTCATATATGTTGTATTATTACTTATGTTGTCCTATAAAAACATATAAAATGGTTGGTAAAAAATATATTTTTAAAACATGCACAAAGACATCACAATGGGGAATTAAGTTTTTCTTTGAAACAAACAACGGAAAATCCTACTCGGAATTTATATTTCCTTGGAAAACCCTTTCCGAAGAAAAATCGTTCCTAGATTATACTTTTCCGTCAAAACAAACGGAGCCTTCATTTTTGAGGTATAAGTAAAGCATAATTAAATATTTTTAAGACAAAATATCCTTATTTATAATTTTTAAATTAATTATTTTCATAGTATGGGCCAATAAACATCTACCGGTAATTGTATTTGATATTAGGAAGGTTTAAAAGAAAAATTAAAAATAAAAAAGTTAAAAGTAAGAATATGCTTTGTTTGAAGGTAGAGAAAAATTCAAGAAATAAAAACAAGCTCAAAATGCATAGTAAAAGGGAGAAAATTTGTCGGGGTATGAATTACATTCCTGCTTTTAGGATTTTGTGCTGTGTCAAAGACACTATTATTGTCGGACTATAATATCAGTACATTCAAGACTGCTGCTTACGTAGATGGTGCCATGGGTGGGAGCATTTCGACAATGTTGGGAACTCGGTTCAGGGAGTTTAGCAACTAACCTGTAAGGGTATTGGTGGGAACTCAAGCTCAGGGGGTTCTGCAGCTCGCTTACGAGGATATTACGCCTGACTCTACTCGCCATCACACCACTATAACTCGTATATTTAGTTAACTATTTTTTATTAAACAATATAAATTGAGCATGCAAGCAATTTATGATTCAATTTCACTAGATATCAAAACAAACGAATAATTTAAATATAAAATTATTCCCGAACATTCATCTAACAGTTGAAATTGTGCAACCAACATACGTGGATTGGGTTGAAGCCACAACAATAGTAAGCCCCACAACAAGAACAAATGCCATTTGTCATTTTGGAATAACACAAGTGGATAAGTTTAGTAGCTTTGGAATCATATTCCAGGTTATTAGCTGCAATGAGGGGTATACATCGGTCCAAGATTGGATCAAATCAGACTGGACCAGACCGAAAATTGAAGTACGTCAAATCATGAGGATCGGGCTGATTAAAATCGGGTCAGTCTGGTCCAAGACTGGTTAGAAACCGGTCTGGATCGGACCGGACCGATTTGGACCAATTTTTCATCTAACAAGTGCAATTATAAGAAGAAAAACGTTTTCATACGAAAATTAAAAATTAGAAAATAGCGATACTAGTATAATTTATACAATATGGAATATTTATATAATTATTAAATAGTAAAAAATTAAATATTTAATTTTCTAAGATTTAATATTTTTAGATATATACATCATTTATTAAAATTATTTATCAAAAATATTTAATTCATAATTGATGTTGATCGGTCTTCGGTCCGGTCTTCTGGTTTTCCGGTCTTGGACAGGACCGAACCGAATCCTGACTAAGCCCATATACTAGGACCGAGGACTGGACCAATATATGGTCGGTCCGAACCGATTTTTGTTCATCCCAAGCTGCAATAGTATGTTTGATTTCATTTTCTATTTTTAAATTTAAAAAATAAAAAATAAAAAGTACGTTTTATAATAATTTCACGCAAATTTTTTTTTTCTTTTTGATAGTTGAAAGTTGATGTTCAGTATCAATATAAGGTGAGACAAAAAGAATAGATATAATATACCAAATTTAAGCCAAAATGTCTTGGTTTCCTAATATAAATATTTCTTAAGACAAATCTAGGTTTTTTTTATATAAATGTTGTTGATCTCTACTACTCATGAGAGGTATAAGTTCTATCTATCTATTGAGATCCTCAATCCCGTGAGTAGAAGGCCCACAAACCACACCATTGACCATCCTTTCGCTCTTGTTTGAAGTTCAGTCAATCTTGGCCAACACATATGAACGTAGGTATGTATTATTTTATTTATAAAGTTATAAGTTAATAGAATGCTTAATTTATTTTTAAGGTTTACTTTGAATATTTGTGTTCCGTGATACTTGACTAGCATAGAATAGACAAGTACGCCCCTCAGAATCGTGACCAACGCGCATTTGATATAGGTCAGACATGGATCAAAGTAGATCAATGGTCGAATTGGGTGAAAATGAAAATTTTTAATCCATGATCCAGCCCACTATAGTAAACATCGACACACCAATTTGGTGAAATGAGTCTGGTTGTTTAATTTTACGATCCAGCTAAGTCAGATCTCGTATTGTTAAATTTTACTAGACCTTAGGCATGACCCATATACTTGGTATATATAAGGCTCACATATAAATCGAAGTGACTTTCCATCAGAAAATCAATTAACACGAGGCAGAGTAACCAACTAAACTTACGGGTGTTCAAAAAAGTCCATAATTGAAATACCGAATTCAATTTTCGAAATACCAACCCGAAAATACAGTTAACCATGCCGAATTTCAGGTACGGAACCCGAATAAATTTAAGATATATCGGGATGGTAATGGTTAGAGATTTTTTTCCATTTCGGTTGACCGATTTATCGAAATAATATGTATCATGTATGGTTTTTACGTGTTCATAATATTATATTGTTCACTAAAAGTATGTTTTTCTAACATATAAATCGACTAGTTCATAATGCATGATTAACTTTATTTTTTTCCTCCAACTCATCTCCTACTATAGAGTACTCGTTCCGCATTGTTATATCCCAATTACTATTAAGCACTACTTTGCTACAATTCAACACTACTCATCTACTCACATGTTGGTTAAAATGAGATATTAAATGTTTAATTTTAAAATTTGATTATATGCTCATAGTTAGTTGAATATTCTACCAAAGAGGGTGCCAACACGCCGTCACCGGATCCCATTAGAACTCCAAAGTTAAGCGTGCTTGGGCGAGAGTAGTACCAGGATGGGTGACCTCCTGGGAAGTCCTCACCCTCAGGTTGGGGGCACTAGGAAACAGCCTCTCTTCAGGTTAACACTCTGAAAGGGGAAGGCTGCGTACATCCACCCCCCAGACCCTGCGTAAGCGGGAGCCCTTGAGGCACTGGGTATGTTCCTTTTTAGTTAGTTGAATATTCTCACGTTTTAATGCATTTTTTGGATATTTACGAACCATTATGCTGATACATCATATCATACGAAAGAGGCGTTGTACTATTTTTTCGAATACCGGTTAACCGACATAACTAAACCGAATTACCGATTTTCTGAAAGTCGGTTAACTGGTCATTTCGGTCACAGCCACAGTTATAGACTTTTGAGTATTTTAGTAATGGTTAATCAAACCATGAACCCTCTAAATAAACTTATATATTGATTTTCTCTCTCTTGCAATTCTCACATGAAATTTTAATTACTAAATGTTGTGATCTAAAATCGCTCAACCAACGAAATCAACCGAATCGATCAACAAATCTACTATTCCAGCAGTATATTTGTATATAGAATTTGTATAGTAGAACGGCAGGTAGAGAGAGATAGAAAGGGGAGAAAGACTTACAGAGAGAGAACGACTTACAGAGAGAGAAAGACTAACATTCAAACGTTCATCCTACCTCTCTGTTAAACAAAGCTCGTATATATAGAATTAAGAGAGGGGTATAGTTGAAATATAGGGCGTAACTTATTTATTTAAATCTAAAGTACTACTCATTTAACTTCTATATTTTAGATTGTATCATTAAACTCATATGTAGAATTGTTAACCCGGATCGATACGGTCCATTGGCCATCTCTAACCAAGCAACCGGAAAGGACAGGGCAAAACGACGGCGCTTCGACGGTATCTCCCACCTTTTTTAACGACCCATTGTTTTGCAATTCAACATCTTCTAATTTAAAAAATTAGAGAGGGTGGGGTCAAAGATCGACAGGCTTAATTAGGGTCGGTGACTCGGTGTCCCCTTTTTAATTTAAAAAAAATATATTTTATTATATTTCATGAAAATTATTTCCATATATAAAGTTTATTATAAATCATATTTATTTATTTATTAGTTCACTTTATAGTCACATTAATATACGATCATTTTAGAAGGTTGCAAGCCAGAGTGATCCATTCAAACCTTCTCTGAAAATTGCAAGAAGCAGATAATTCAAAGCAGGAGCTCGAAAGATAAGTGTCTAATCAAGTTAGTAACTTTTCAAAAAAAAAAGCAATAATACACGTTTCAGAAGTCAAAAAGGTGTACAGTAAAAGTGCATAGTACCCTTCAGTTTGTTAGTTTAATTTGTAGTCACATTAATAGAAGATCATTTTAGGGCGTTTTCTTATCTCCTTTGCATTCGGGTATGTGTTGGAGCTAGTCGCAACTGTCTGTTGTTCCTAGATATGTACAATCTTCACAAACTTCATAAAACTACGAACAATGATGACAATATCTCGCCCTCTTCACCCTAATAAAATTACGAAGTGATACAACAAGTACTAACACGACGTCTTTAGGGTACGATACCCAACTAGTATAATTGACACCTTTTTAATATGCATACAGTTTCACACTACTTAAGTTAAAATAATAAAGAAGTAATTTTTATAAACAAAAAGCTTTTTTTCTCTGTAGACTTTTTGAAAACAAAAGGATTTATAAATACATATATACATATATATATATATATATATATATATATATATAAGCATTTACGAGAGCATTTATAAGCATTTATGCAGTAATTCACAAACACCATTGACTTGAATTTGTGATTCCTTTTTCTAATAGAACCGTTATTAATACAGGACCATTAAATAAAGGAAATGTAATAGTTAGTATTGAATGAAAATTAATTAAAAATTTGAAAAAATAATAACATTATCAAAATTGTATTAAATTTTTAAAAATTATAATTGAATGTATTTTTAAAAGATCAATGTCGATTTTTGTCCACATGAAATATATAGGCCTTGTTTGATACGTGGGAAGTAAATACGGAAAGTAACAATTTATAAAAATTATGAATTCTGTTTCTTGTTTGGTTGAGAGGAAATTGAAAGTATGCTGGCAACGACAGTAACTTATCTAATTCTCTCAGATAAATTACAATTCTTTTGTCTTTAATTAATCTTTCTAAAGAAATTCTATTTTCTATCCCGATAACAAAATACTTTGTACCTACTACTTCTTATTAAGTTGACACGTAAATTAATTTCTAAAAAATAAAATTTTCTATAGGAGTTCAATTTATACGACCATTAAATACGACCATATAAAAGCTTTTATTAAAATATTCAACAAGGACTAGCCAAGTGGTTTTGCCTAAAAAAATAACTAAGTAAAATAAAAATTAAATTGCGATCAAAATATAAAAATTAATCATTCCCACATTTCTAAATCTAGCCTCCTCTCTTTATGTATAGAAATATGTTCCCAAGCTTTTTTTTTATCTCCACCTACTCATGCTACGTAGTTAAAAAATAAGAACGAATTACTCATTCTCACTCTCACCCCCTCGTCCCTTTGTACCAAACATATGCTCAAATGAACCGAGCTCGAACAAAGTACAAAAGCTCGATAAGAACTCGACTCAAATTCAAGCTCAATAAGCCTTATCAAGCTCGAGTTCGAACAAGGGAGTACTCTTCTTAGTTCAGCTCGTTCAAATCTTAGATGGGGGAGTAAAAATTTGAAGGAGGAAAATGTGAAACGATAGCCTAGAAATTTAAGGACGAAATATAAGACTTTTGAAAAAAAAATATTTTTATTATATATGTATATAAATTATAAATTATAAATATAAATATAAATACATAAAAAGAACGATCACCAGAGTTACTGTAAGATCTCACGGAGATTTCTAGAGTGCGCAGACCTCCATTTGCAAAGCATCTTTAAACCTCCATTAGAGTCAACTCTCTCTCCATTAAACCACAGTCCCAATCCTGAACCTCTTCTTTCTCTAAATCAACTGTTGATCGCGAATTAATCCAGCGTCTATTGCTGTACAACTTCAATTTTCCCCTTTGATTCTTCTTTTTCAATCGAATTTTCAAGTTACTTAGTTTATTTTTGGTGAGAAATTAGGGATTGGAGTATGGAATCGTCTACGATGAGGAAGGAGGTGGAGGGTCCGTGTGGGTACCTTCTTGATGATGTTCCTCACTTGTCTGATTACATCCGTAATCTCCCTGTAATTCTCTCTCTCTCTCTCTGTGTGTGATTGTTTGTTTAATTGGTTGATCTTGGTTTAGGGGTTTATTTTGATTGTCTTGTTGGATGAAATTTTTAGGAATTTTTTAGTGGGGATATGTTTCTTTTGATGTTTTAATCAGGGCTGAAAATTATGTTGTGTATAGTGAGGAAGTGATTGTTTTGAAAGTTTAAGCTAATGGGTGAAGGCTGAACATGGATGTTCATTGGGCTTGAAGTATGAATAATACTGCAGTTGTTCACTTTGCATCTCGTGTTTAAATTATGTTGATGTTGAAAGTGGTGGCTATCAGGATTCGGATTAGTAACCTCTTGATCAATAGGACTCCAATATCATGTCAAGAATTAACTAACCCAAAATTGATGGATAAAGGCTCAAGAATAGTCGTATGCATGAGATCCAGGTTTAAGCTTAGGAGTTAGTCGCGAAACCAATTAGTACTCAATGGAGTTTAACTAGGTCACTGAACTTTAGCGTCGTGTAACTGATATTTTTGCTCTGCTTTTCTTTCTTTTTGCCTTTTTGGTAGGAAATTAAATAGAAATTGTCGAGAAACCAACCGTCTTAAAAGCTCAAGTTGATGGATGAAGGTCCATGAATGGTTTAATTTTCTAACATGCCTCTCGTGCAAATGCATTTAGCTTGGAGCGTGACATTGCACATGCCCACCTATAACCTGTGCTTAAATTGTGTTAATATTGAAAGTGGAGTTTTTTTGGGATTGGAACTTATGACCTCTTGATCTATGAGGCTCTGATGACATGTTAATAAACTAACTGTTCCTAATTATAAGCCGATGGCTGAAGGTGCATGAATGGTTTTATACGCTAACCGAAGCGATAATTTATGATAAATATGTAGTTGATCTTGATGTTCTACTGTGCTTTTGTTTGCAGACATACCCAAATCCACTGCAAGACAACCCAGCCTATGCAAACACCAAGTAAGCTGATCAAGCAAAGCAATCCATCAAAAATTACCCATGATTTGTTGTTTTTTTAATTTTATTTTTAAGAACTTTTAGTTTATTTAAGTCAGCCTTTTTGTAGATTATTGATGTAGTGAAATATTATTATCAGGCAATATTTTGTGGATGATGATGACACGGTGATCCAGAAGGTCAGACTTTTCCATCTTTTTTCTCTCCTTTCAATTTACTTGAATTTATGGCATTATCAATCTGAAAAGAAAAAGAATTGATAATTGCCCAAATTTCATGCCATTTCAGCTCGGAGCATGGTGCTTTTAGGTGAATCGTTACTTGAAGGAGAATAAAGTTTTAATTGACCCAATAATTCAGCTATACACATTAAGATAAACCATCGGAGCCAGTTTCCAATTCAGAACTATATTCTGTGGTATTTAAGCACATAATAGAACACTTGCACCTAAATTGGTAAAACTCATACCTTGTTTGCTGTTACAGGCTGTTCAACACAAAAATGGTCCAAGAGGGAGGCATTTTCGACGACAAGGGCCTCGCCAAAGGGTAATCGTCCGATGAATTTAACTGAAACTTAGCTTGATTCATGCCTTTTATTTTTTGGCCTCAACCCGGTTAGGGAAATTAGGGTTTTTTGGGCATCGGTATGTAGACACATGAATGGCATGCTTGTATCCTCTTCGTCAATTTTTTAGTGGATCACTTTCTGCTCGGTCCGTGACTTTTCCCTCTTAAGGGTTTTCCACGTAAATTTGTGTGGTGTTGTCTCTTTCTCAGTTCTCTTTTCATCTCAATTTCTTTTATATATGTTCTTTTGTACTTAAGTCAAATCCACTTCTTCTGTATTTCCCTAACAAAGCACAATATCCTTGACCATATGACATGTTTGTTAAATAGGTGTACTTTCAACCGGATGAAGTTCAGGCATGTATTGTTACATGTGGGGGCCTCTGCCCTGGCCTGAACACCGTGATCAGGGAGCTTGTATGTGGGATGGATTACATGTATGGAGTCAAGAGCATTGTTGGCATTGAGGTGGGCAATTTTTTCATTTTTAATGTTGATTATAAGTCGAATTCTGATAGCTTACATCGATAATGAAGTGATTAATTGAGGTTATTGCTTGTTGTAGGGAGGGTACAAGGGTTTCTATTCTAAAAATACGATCCCTTTGACGCCTAAATCAGTCAATAACATCCATAAGCGAGGTGGAACAGTCCTTGGAACATCACGGGGTGGACATATTACCTCAAAGATAGTCGACAGCATTGAAGACCGAGGAATTAATCAGGTAAACATTTCCTTTTTACTTTGGTCCATTCCAATTAAACTGGTTCTGATTTTGATCATATCGGGTTAGCTGTTTTTTTATTTTTAATATAATGTTTCTTGTAACATCAGGTCTACATTATTGGAGGTGATGGGACTCAGAGGGGGGCATCAGTTATATATGAGGTTAGTTACTAAGAATGAAAGCAAAAGGAAATGTTCAGTTGGTGAGAATTTACCATTCTCAAGAGAAGTTCTCTAAAAGTAGCGTTAAAAATGACCTGTTTCTCCATATTTTCTGGTGGTTTTCCAGTTTCACTCCTTGTGTTGAAAATTATAAAAGGTCCTCAAGGCACTGAGACTGTTGTTGTTGTTGTGTTGTTGTTGTTGTTGTACTCCTTATGTGTTGAAAATTATAAAAGGTCCGTGAGGCACTGGGACTGTTGTTGTTGTTGTGTTGTTGTACTCCTTATGTGTTGAAAATTATAAAAGGTCCTTGCTGGTTTTACAAGCTTTCCTCCAAACATGGGAGGTGTTGGGCTTAGATGTGGAGCCTTAAGGGCCTTGTTTTATGAGATTGAGAGGATGGGGGCGATCTAATTTAGGCCCATGGTGCGTGGCTGTATATACACTCACAAGGTTATGTTGGTTGAGGTGTACCACATAAATTGCCTTATGTATTATTCTCAAATAGCGAAATTATTGTGCTCTCCCTCCATGGGGATAAGCGCCCTTTTTACCCAATCCTCTTTTGTTTGTGATTGCTATTTCGATTTAGAGTTTGGTGTTTATGAATAGTCCTAACAAAAGGGTCTATCCCTGTATCTGTTAGTTATCAAGTGCTTTCCATTTTTCTTAGGAAAATAGAGATAGAAAACCAAGTAAAATTATGCGAACTGAACATGCTCTAAGATGCTAATTCAGTTTTCCTGTGGTATACAGACTATATGAGCTGAGTAGATTTTCCTATAATCACTTTAATGCAGGAAGTTAGAAGGCGAAAGCTCAAGGTTTCAATCATCGGGATTCCCAAGACTATAGACAATGACATCCCGGTACTTCTATGTGCTGTTTTGGGACAAAATTGCTATTATTTTCCTTCAGTTATCTTATAAGATTTCTTACTTTGGGAAAAAAAAAATTTCCATTGTCTGCGTGTTAGATCATTGACAAATCGTTTGGCTTTGATACCGCGGTGGAGGCGGCTCAGCGTGCCATAAATGCAGCACATGTCGAAGCTGAAAGTGTTGAAAATGGAATTGGACTCGTGAAATTGATGGGTCGCTACAGCGGTAAGCATTCTTTAGATATCTTTAAAATTCAGCGTAAATAGATCATGAATTGTGATCACTTCAGTGATGTTTAGAGCACGTACACGGTGTCGTAATCTTCCAGTGGCGAAGTATGAGTAATAAGATTTGTGGAAAATTTTCTGAACCAGTAAGGAACAAGCATAGTTCAACCGTACAAGGAACTCATAAAGATAATTCCTTGATTACGACTGCCTAAGAAAAAGGACGATCTACTATACTTAGCTTCTTTTTGATGGGACGGAAGTCCTTTTCCGCCTTCATGTCATTGCTTGCTTACATGAATGAGTAGAAAAAAATAATTTCAGGCGAAAGTCTCTTTCCTTATATAGGAGAAAATCGCTTCCTGTTTGGCATACAAAAAGTCATATTTCTTTGCATCAGTAGTCTCAACCCGCCATAAGCCTTGTTTCGAAAGCTAGACGTAAAGGGAAAAAAAGTTATGGGGAAAGAAAGTTTTAGTTAAAATTTTCAGCAGAAATATTTTCTATATGGAAAATGTTTTTCTTCCAATAAAACGGAACTATATATTCTCAATGCTGTGTGCCAGTTTTGTGAGAACTAAAAGGAGGTGCCGGTCTTATGCAGGATTTATCGCAATGTATGCAACCCTTGCGAGTCGAGATGTGGATTGTTGCCTGATCCCGGAATCACCCTTCTATCTAGAAGGGAAAGGCGGGCTGTTCGAGTACATAGAGAACCGGCTCAAAGAAAACGGGCATATGGTAATTGTCCTAGCCGAAGGTGCAGGGGAGACACTAGAAGAACGAGATGCATCGGGCAATAAGCTCCACAAAGATGTCGGCCTCTGGATGTCACAGATGATCAAGGTGTTCAGGAATCTCTAATCACTCATCTTTTGTCGTTGCTCAGTTCCTGTTGGGTTTGAAACTTTATACCCGTTCCTGCCCCAGTACCTTCATTATCGGTTAACTATACTGTTTAACTATTCAGTTCAGTAACCCTTTAATAAATTTTTGAAAATTCCATAACCGTTACCACCTGTTTAAAATCAGTTAACCGAAATTTCAGTTATTGGTTAGTGTGGTTCGGTTAATCGGTTAACCACTTATTAGCAAAGGGGCACATAGATCAAACTTGCTCTAAACCCTTGAAATCTCGTGACCGGCCCTGTACCGTTATCGATACCCACAAACCTATAACCGCATCCAACGGGGTTAATATCAATGCCTACCGCTAGATGTGTAAAATCACCTTCCCTATTTGGTAACGCTATCATATGCAATTCAGTGGATCTTACCTTCTAACTTCCTGTTTTTGCAGGATCACTTTGCAAAGCAGAACAAGATGTCTATAAATCTGAAGTACATAGGTGGGTTTTGGCGTTCATTTTCCCCTGTTTTCCATCACTATATACACTAAAGCCTTGGATGTCGCTAATCTAATTGAGCTGAGTTTCCTTTCATTGCCATCCTAGATCCTACATATATGATCCGGGCTGTTCCACCTAACGCATCGGACAACGTCTACTGCACAATCCTTGCTCAAAGTGCTATCCATGGGGCTATGGCGGGTTTCACCGGCTACACCGTTGGGCCGGTCAACGGCAGACATTGTTACATTCCTTTCCATGTAAGTTCCTTATTGAGCATAGGAACTGTTCTCATATATTTTACTTCTCAATTATGTTGTTTCTTTGTATAACTAGCAACAACTACAAAAATGAAAAATATTTTCCTCCTAAGAGGAAAGCAATTTTCTTCATGGAAGGAGAAACGCTTTCTGTAATTACGTCTTATGCTTCACTTTAGTCTTAACTTAGTCAAGCGGGAACCTCATAAATTTATAACTTGCAACCATTTTTCAGCCATGAAGATCAAATGTTCTTAAAAAATATTTTTAATTGAGCATATTTTGTGAGGAAAATCTGTTGAGCCAATGGAGCCTAAAAGAACCATGCATGAGTAGTTCTACGTGTCATGGCTTATCAGGAGCGATTGGTTGGCATTCGGATTGTTCCTTGAGGCATAAATGGCCTTACCACTTTCCAAAAATGTGTTTCCTTAACTATTCATTGCCTGCGTGAGAGAGGCTGAATGCATTAGGCTGTTATCCTCTTGGTTGAGCTTGAACTTGGCTTGGCATGCTTGTCTCGTTTAGGTTTATTGAGGCTCAAGTAGGGTTGCTTGGGCTTATCCAGGATTCATCTGGGCTCATTAAGTTTCAAACTTGGCTTTAGGCACATTTGACTCATTGCTCAATCTCGGCTTGCATAGCTAAGCGAGCTGGTTTAGCAAGGCTTGAGCTCGTGACAGTTCAAGCCTTTCGGACTAAATTAGAATCGGCCAGGCTTGCTTGCAATCTTGCACCAAGAGGCTCAAATATATACCACCTTATAGTAACCCTTTTTCTTATGACATAACCGGTTTCCATGTCTAAGCCTCCCTTTTTCTTGGGTAATAATGCAGCACATAACCGAGCAGCCGAACCAAGTGGTGATAACTGACCGGATGTGGGCTCGGCTCCTCTCATCAACAAACCAACCAAGCTTCGGGGATCAGTCCCCTGCGAACCGGCTACAAACAGCACCACCAACACCAACACCAACCACCACCCCGCCAACATTGGTGATAGAAGAACAAGCAGACGACCATTCAGCATTGGAAAATGGGTTCGCCAAATAGCTCACCTTGATCATATCTCTGCATGTTATTGTTGCCGCTAGTTTTGTCATTTTGAAAGAATTAAGCCGCTAATTTGACCTGGATTGTCCACATTTAACTTCCTCTCTCTCTCTCTTGTATAAATCTGTGTATTGATGTGAGAACTATGTGGTTCTATATCTCTTTCTGTAATCCGGATGTTCTGGCTAGCTTACGTACACCTCGACTGTCTTTGGTTGTACACGTGAGTTTGGGTAAGTTGCGGGTCAAGGTACTGTTAGCACCTAATAACAGGACTTGACCTACGAAGTTGTGCATTTTACGTGCCAACTTCTTTTTCTATGTATGAATTAGCCCTAAATGTATGAGAATGTTGAGTCAAACGGCAAAATAAGTATTTCGGGTGTTATGATATATGTCTTATCGTCGATTTGAGTGAAATTTTCGGGTTGATGTAATAGGAACTATCCATCTCCAGTCAGAGGTAACTGGGTTCAAATGTCATCACCATGGCTGCCAATGTAATTTTTAGCTTTCTAGATTGGACTGTTTTTAAAGTATCATTCGATATTGGGTTGGCGACTTTTAGCATGTAGGAGTTGGTGTAATAGTAAAATACTCGTTTGTCGAGGTATGAGTGTTCTGGATTCGAAACTTGTTTCTTCTTCTCCTCATGATAATCCTTATCTTCTTCCAAAGAATGTGCGTGTGTGGAAAGTCTAATGATCGTGTTTAAGGTCTGTTTGGTTAAGTTGTATTTTTATAACACTTTTGCAGAAGGTGCTTACGGTAAGGATATTTTTGTTTAAATTACTTTTAGTTTTTGCTTTTACTTTAGATAGGGATGTAATTTCTCTGCTTGCAAAAGTGTAGAAACAGCTTTTATTTTTATTTAAAAATACTTTTTTTACGCTGAAATTATTTTATCCTGAAAACAGTATTTTTCACATGAAAAAACAGTTCAGAAAAAAAAAAAAAAAAAAGATAGGTCAAACGGGTCCTTATTCCGGAGTTAGTATCAATTCTGTAATTTTTGGCACAAATTTAAACAATTTTTGTGGAAATAAATAACAATAGCTTCGTCTACTGTGATTTTATTCCCCCATCTATTTCATAATCATGTGTTAAAAATTATTATATAACTAAGTATTATTACAAAATTATTGATATACTTATTGTTGGAGTATAAATTATTATTATCAGAGTAATAATATAACTTATAAATAATAAAAATTATAAAATTATCTTATAAAATTACGTGATTGCTGTAGCAATTATAATTTTAATTTGGGAATAACGTTACCTAGTACTTATTATGTGAGGTTAAAATAGGGCCAAAGCCCTCCTGGCCCAAATGGTTGGGTAGGCGTTTGCCACCTACGGGATCCAGTGTTCGAGGCCCGGCACCTCCCTTTTTCCTGTCTTTAAGGCATTTGTATTGTTTAAAAAAAAAAAAAAAAAGGGCCAATATGCTATTCTCATGATGTGAAATAAAAGAAAAGAAGAAAAAGACAATTGAAAAATACAATTAGAAGTTGACATTCAATTATCAACGGTGGCGATGCAGTCCCTTTGTAAATATATGTGAGTTTATGCTGCTGTCCCTTTTTATTGCTTAATCATAAATATATTAATATTTTATTACACCAAAAAATAAATACTTTAATATAATTAAATCGAGAGCACACTTTGTTTGAACTCGAGCCCGGAAAGTCTTATTAACTTTGAGTTTGAGCAAGTCCTCAATGACCTTAAAAAAAAGCCATGTGATTTCTGATCGTACACACTCAACTCGATAACCAGTTTGAATTGATAATAAGCTATACTTTGCTAGACTAACAAGCCAATAGTATATCAACATATTAATATCTTATCCGACTAGAATCTAACAATAGTTTGAAAGCTCTATAAAAGGATCTGGATCGAGCTTGAATTTATTAAGATTTATCAGGTTCAAAAAAACGAGTATTCAGCTCATTTACACCCCAATTTTCAATGAACTTTTGAATCGTTGCATCACATTCAAAGTTTACTCCAAATTTAAAATACAAATTGACATATTTAGTAAAATGTTATAAGTTTGCATTCATACTGTTAGCATAATACCAATCTCGGGTCTTCACCCAAAAGTTTAAGCTGAGGGGTAAAAGTTCAGGATTGGTTTTATACTCCAGCATGTCCCCTCACGCAAACATATTGGGCTTGAAGTGTGGATATTGCACAGGCTTCCATTATATTGTTATTAATATTGAAAGTGTAGGTTGTTGAGATTCAAACTCGTAACCTCTTGGTTAACAAGGCTCTGTGATGCAGCGCAGGTCAAGAAGTTTAGGGAAATGGAAGGTTCACAGCCTTTTTTTAAACTCTTATTGCTAAAACAATTAAGAAGCAAAGGAAAAAATAATTGACATAATTCTCACACCTTAAAAATAGAGGAAAACCCATAAAAAGATAAAAATCTAATAATAATTGAATAAATATATAAAATTCTAATAATAATTGAATAAATAAAACCCTAATTGGCTCTTTCCTTTAAATAGAAGAGCTTTCCTAACTAAATTTAAAACCCTAATAAATCTAGATAATTAAGAAAATAAAATAAATAAATCTCAATACAACTCCTATATAAAATTAAAGCAAATCTAGCTAATTTGTATCTCCTATCTAAAAGACACTTGCACGGGTACAACTTTTTATTTGCCCGATCTACTATTCGCCAAGATACAGGCTGCATCACTCTGATACCATGTCACGAAAATCAAGATGTCACGAGTTTGAATTCCAAGATCACACACTTTCAATATTAACATAATTTAAACATAAAGCATGAGGTGAGCTTATGCAATATCTACACGTCAAGCTGAATAGGCCTTTGCGTGAGGGGGCATATTAGAGTATAAAACAAATCTTGGACCTTTACTCATAAGCTTAACCTTTCAAAAAAGTTGGTTCCTTGGCACATACAACACACATAATAAAAAGTCATAAAGACTGAAATTGCTAAGTAAAATTATATTCAAATTAGGGCTATTTACGTCAAAGGTCCCTATACTTTGTTCATTGTGTCAATTAGTCCTTATACTTTTAATTTTGTTAATTTAATCCCTATACAATTCAAAATGTGTCAATTTGGTCCTCACAAAAAAATTTATGTTAAGTTTTTAATTAAATTTTTAATAATTTGGCTGTAAATTTGGTTAAATTGAGTAAACGGATGAATTTATGATAAGTTATTTGTGTCTAATATAATTTTGCTATTCAAAATTACGTCATTAACTGAACTTCAATTTGACCAAAGGATTAAATTGACATACTTTGAATTGTACAGGGACTCAATTGACATAATTAAAAGTATTAGGAATAAATTAATATAATAGATAAAGTACATAAATAACTCTTTAAATTAAGATAGGATTAATGGATGTACGTGAAAGAAGATGCAAGATGCCGCTGCAATCTCTTTATTTTATTTTATTTTTTATATATTTTATGCATACTTAAGGTGGTTCACTTACGTTTTGACTGTAAACTATCATGACATATCGTGGTCTTGTTGAAACTTTTTAAGTGTATATAAAAAAATCTTTTTACTAAGTGAACGCATAATTTTTTTTGATAAGTAGCACTGAAGTGCAATACAAAATAGGCGCACTCACAAGTACAAGGCCTAAACCAGTCGAAACCGGCCGGAAAAACAGTGATCGCATAATTATACAAGCATAATTTTTTAAGAATTTACCGTTTATGAATTTTATTTATAGAAACTAGAAACTTAAATTTAGAAATGATTTTTTCTTATTTTTAATTTCGAACTTTGTTTTTCTTAAATAATGATTGGAAAAACTGAAAATAAACAACAAAGAATAAGAAAAAAGTTGTTTTTAAAATACAAATTTTAGTTCTCAAAAATCAAAAAGTTAAAAATAAAAAATCATATAAAATAGGTACTTCTTGTAAAAATTATATAAATTTAGAAACTATCTTTAGAAGTGATTATTTTTCTTTCTTTTTGAACACGGATTATTTATCTTATAGTCATCGGAATATTTACATTTCGTAAGAAAATAAACAGTGTTATTATTGTCAAAGTAATAATGTGACTTCAATTAAATAATAGCCATAAATTTTTAAAAAGTTGCTTTAGTACTAACATTTTCCCCTAATAATAGCATTATGCAAAATAAATTGAAGAGTTTTTCGATAATTACCGAGACAAACTTAAGTACAAAAAAAAGCACGCCTGTGCAAAGATAGGTCCTACAAGAAACAAGACCAAAACAAACAAAGAAAAGGCCCTAAAAAATGACCCAAAAAAGCCCAAAAGCAAAGTAATAAAAATTGTTATTGCAAGAGTAATACTGTAACTTACCAAAAAGGGTTATTTATGTAAGAGGTTTTTATATTTTATTTATTATATTAATTTGATTCTTATACTTTTAATTATATCAATTTAGTTCATGTACAATTCAAAATATATCAATTTAGTCCTTTAATCAAATTTAAGTTAAGTTAATAATGTAATTTTAAACGGCAAAATGATGCTAGGAGTAATTAACTTATTATAAATTCACCTGTTTACTCAATTTAATCTAATTTGTGGCTGAATTATTAAAAATTTTATTTAAAACTGAACATAAAATTTTTTCTAATGAGCAAATTGACACATTTTAAATTATATAGGAACTAAATTAATACAATAAAAGTATAAATATTAAAGTAATATAATAAATAAAATAAAAAAATCTTTAGCATATAAAAAAAATAATAGCCGTAAAATTATTTTAAAATAATAATTTTATTCTAATAATAATAATTTTGATCTGAAATAAATTGAGAATCTAGAAAGGAAACAGGAAGGGGTTCCCACAAGGACAGATGTTAGGAACTGCATAGCTCAAATAATTGCAGCATTACTTCATCACACCCAAGTACTATCTTTACTTACTAAATTGCAAAATATAATATTAAACCTACATATTAAGTTTGTTTATATAATATAGTTTTATCAAGTTATAAAAATATTAAAGATGGTTAATTATTTTTTAAAAGTTAATAATATGTATATTTAAATATACATATAATTAGCATTACTTTACTCTCTATTTGATGTATATGATATGGTTAATGTGAGTCCATCACTTTCACAGTTCTATTTCTGCCAAACATGCCACCATATCACCAATATCTTCCTTGATAGAGACATCCTCCTCTGTCTTTATCTCACTTCATATTTATATTTTCGGTTGTCTGTTTATTACAAAATATGCAAGCACTGAATGCACTTAGAATTTTAAAATTTAGCATATTTTAACAAGAATAGTACTAAAATAGATGACCTCCTGAAAATCTCTCGTATTGCACCCCTCAGGTTGGACAACAACAACAATATACCTGGTGCTTCAATGGCTCCTGCTTGCGCAGGGTATGGGAGGGGCATGATATACGCAGCCTTACCTTATCAGGGTGAGACCCTGACGAGAGACTGTTTCCGAGGACCCCCAGCCTGGCAACGCATTGATGGCAAAGGGTAAAGGCAAACAAGTAGGCACACACAAACATACAGAGAGCAATACGCTTAGGGAGCAGCAAGAGGGAGAGAGAGAGAGCGAGAGGGAGAGTGCAAAGGGATCAGCAGCGTGTATCACTGCTTGGAGCTCATATACCGCCAAATCGGTTATCCATATATTAATCCTGCGTTAAGCTCTAAACTAGGGCCATCCCTTGGTTTAGGTTGGGATAGGCAAGTTCCTGTCGAAAAGTCTATCCAATTTTTATTCAATTCTTATTAACTATTTGGCCAGCCCCTTCCTCTCATCCTGCCTATAATATGAGTTTGTTCTCATCTCCTTTTCGGGGCAATGATGGGTCTCCAGTCAATTCCTCTTTCTTCTTTGGCTGGCCCCTTCCTCTCATCCTACTATATCGGTTGCACCCCTCAGGTTGGAGATTCTTGAAAACAGCCTCCCTTCGGGGTAGCACCCTAAATGGCGGAAGGTTGCATACATCCACTCTCTCAAGACCCCGCTTAGACAGGAGTCCTTGGGACACTGAGAATGTTGTCCTATTTATTAGAAAATAATACAGAAATTTGAAACTTATGGAGACTGGATTAGGTGCATGTGCAGTGTGCGAGCGAGAGCGAAAAAGAAACATCTTGTTATCTCTTATTGATAGTTAATTTTCCAGCTTCGCTTGTGATTTTTATCCTCACTTTGAGACACGACGTATGGGGCGGAGTGCAAGGTGATGAAACTACAACACACATAGAAGATAATGGTGGTGGAGATGCGGATGCTGAGGTGGATATGCGGATACACAAGGAAGAATAGGATTAGGAACGACGTCATAAGAGGAAAATTGGGCGTAGCCCCCATTGAAGATAAATTGAGAGAGCAACGTTTAAGGTGGTTCGGACATGTTAGAAGGAGACCGGAGAACGTTCCAGTAAGAAGGTGCGAACAACCCCTTACTACACTAGGCAGGAAAGGAAGAGGCAGGCCAAAGAAGAGATGGATAGAGACGATCCGACAAGACCTCAACCACCTAAACCTACGGAAGGAGATGACCTTAAATAGAGCTCAATGGATGGCTAGTATAAGGGTTATAAATGATCCAGTTGGAGTAGGGTAGTCTAGCTCACTAGGGCTAGGCCGTGTTATCCTCCTAGCACACTTAGGTTGTGTTCTCGCTCTCACGAACTTCTATTTGCGTGCCTTCCTAACTGTCTGATTTCTACCTATCCTCTGATATATGCTTGATGTGGCCTGCTTTGTATTTGTTGTTATTGTTTGTGGTAATTTATTATTTTTGTCGCAGCGTGTTCTGAGCTACTCATGATGTGATGCTCTTTTGCTGGCAGGTCGCACGCCATTTGCTGCAGACCAATTTCTCAGGTTGGGGGTCCTCCGAAACAGCCTCTCTTTAGGGTAGCCCCTGAAGGGGGAAGGCTACGTACATCTACCCCCCCAGACCCTGCTTAGGCGAGAGCCCTAGGAGGCACTGGGTTTGTTGTTGTTGTTTTGAAACTCTAATTGTTAATAATATTAATAAATTAGAATTGTTTTTATTTATTATATGTTAGGTTATGTCTCAAATTACTTGTTTTATTTTTTATGGGGTTGCCGTAGGGTCACTGATCGATTGGGAGGGAATCCGATCGATCGGGTGATTTAAGGAAAGATTCGGAAGATTTTAGGAAATTAGAGGGCCGATCGATCGGCCGGTTCCGATCGATCGGTGTGCCGATCAATCGGGTGTTTCCAGATCGATCGGGCCCCTTCTGACCTGCGTCTATATAAAGGACGTAGGGTTTACGTCATAATGAATCCAATCAAAGGTGAGACGCCGCCATTGAGAGAAAAGAGGTGATTTCGTAATTCCTCCAAGATTTTGAGTGCTACGAGAGTTCAGAGGGAGTGATTGTAATTCTTCCATATATCTCGTTCTGGGAAGTGTCGTTGTAATTCTTCCATTCAGTTAATAAAGAATCTCCATCTTCGCCCATGGTTTTTCTCCCCTCTCGATTATAGAGGGGTTTCCACGTAAATATTGTGTGTTCTTGTTTTGTTCTTTCTTTCTCCATATTTATTTACTCCTCGTTTTGCGTGAGTCATATTATTTGAATCAAATCAAGCTATCAGGGTTTACGCTTCCGCATTAAGATTTTCCTAACAAATTGGTATCATAGTATATCAGATTTGTCTAAGTTTTCTTCTCAAATTGGTATCAGAGCCAGGTTTATTTCGATTTGATAATATGCCGTTCACAGTTAGATCCGAAATTGAGAAGTTTGGTGGTCAAGGGAGCTTCAGTTTATGGCAGGTTCGTGTTAAGGGCCTCTTGACTCAAAATGGCCTGAAGAAAGCTTTAGATGGAAAAGAGAAGAAATCAGAGAATCTTACAGAAGCACAATGGGAGGAGTTAGATGAGAAGGCGCTCACAGCAATTCAGATGTGTCTTACAGATGACGTTTTGACAGAAGTTCTGGAAGTGAAGACCGCTAAGGAGTTGTGGGAGAAATTACAGGATATGTTCTGTTTCAAGTCTGTCTCCAACAAACTCACAGTTAAGCGCCGGTTATTCACGTTTCGTATGTCAGAAGGTAGGTCACTTAAGAATCACGTCAGTGAATTTAATTCAATTATTCAAGATTTGAAAGAATTGGATGATGTTCCTAAGGATGAAGATCAGGCAATGTTGTTGTTATGTTCTCTCTCTACTTCATATAAAGGTTTTGTTGAAAGCATGATTTATGGGGGTAGACAAACCATATCTGTTGATGAAGTTAAGAGAAACCTGCTGAGTAAAGAACGAGTAGATAGAGAATTATCCGATTCTGTTTATAACTCAGGTAGTGGTTTATTTGTGAGGGGGAGAACTGAGTATGATCATAGTGGAAACAAGTATAAGTCTAAGTATCAAGACCTAACCTGTAACTACTGTCATAAGAAAGGGTATATTAAGAAAGACTGTTACAAGCTTAAGAGAAAATTAAAAGCAGATAACAGGTTTGACCAGAGATCCATAGCAGCCAGTGTTGTGAATGGCGAGAATGAAGATTTTCTACTGTCTGTGTCTGAACCTTAGTCCAATTTGAAAGATAGTTGGATTTTGGATTCGGGTTGCTCCTATCATGTCTGTCCCAATCGGGATTGGTTTTCCACGTACGAGTCAGTTCGAGGTGGAGTTGCTTTTATGGGTAATGATACTCCATGCAAAGTTTTGGGTATAGGAACAGTTTGTTTTAGGATATTCGATGGCACTATCAGGGTTTTGAGCGATGTTCGTCATGTTCCTGATTTGAAGAAGAATCTCATATCTGTGGGTACTCTTGAGTCTAAAGGGTACAGGTACACAGCTGCAGGTGGAGTTTTGAAGGTCGTTAAGGGTGCATTGACAGTTATGAAGGGCAGAAGGTTAGGTACGCTGTATGAGCTTGTCGATTCCACAGTTGTTAGATCTGTTGCAGTATCTTCATCGTCCCTGTTGTTGACAGAACTAGAAATCACAAATTTAGGACGTTTGAGATTGGATCATTCAGGTGATAGGGGTCTGTCTGAGCACAGTGTGAGGGGCTCTTTGTGTGGTCAGTCTATAGGACTGGTTGTATGTGAACAAGGACTTTATGGGAAGTAGAAAGGTTTTCGCTTCAAGCAATTCCTGACGAGTAGACGTGTCACGTTTGGTGAGTCTTCGTTATTGTCTCCACAGAAGATGTCATCAGTTGTTTGTGATTCAGGTCAGGTGAGTAAGGTAGAGGGAGTTCAGTCACGTAACACAGTTCAACAGCAGGTGGCTGTTTCAGATAACGTGTCAAGAGCCAATTCAGAGAAGAAGATTCGCATTGCTGATAACCTCTCAGATATGCTCACTCAGTTTCTACCTAGCAGGAAGTTCAAGCTTTTCTCGGACTCGGTTAGGTTTCGTGTTTCGTTGTGTTAACCCCATGTGTGGGGGTTTAGTGGAGAAGGTGGAGGAAATTCTTTTATGTATGTAATTTGAGCCAAGGTGGAGATTTGTTAGGTTATGTCTCAAATTACTTGTTTTATTTTTTATGGGGTTGCTGTAGGGTCACCGATCGATCGGGAGGAAATCCGATCAATCGGGTGATTTAAGGAAAGATTCGGAAGATTTTAGGAAATTAGCCGATCGATCGGGCCCCTCCTGACCCGCGTCTATGTAAAGGACGTAGGGTTTACGTCATAATGAATCCAATCAAAGGTGAGGAGCCGCCATTGAGAGAAAAGAGGTGATTTCGTAATTCCTCCAAGATTTTGAGTGCTACGAGAGTTCAGAGGGAGTGATTGTAATTCTTCCATATATCTTGTTCTGGGAAGTATTGTTGTAATTCTTCCGTTCAGTTAATAAAGAATCTCCATCTTCGCCCGTGGTTTTCTCCCCTCTCGATTGTAGAGGGGTTTTCACGTAAATATTGTGTGTTCTTGTTTTGTTCTTTCTTTCTCCATATTTGTTTACTCCTCGTTTTGCGTGAGTCATATTATTTGAATCGAATCAAGCTATCAGGGTTTACGCTTCCGCATTAAGATTTTTCTAACAAATTGGTATCATAGTATATCAGTTTTGTTTAAGTTTCTTCTCATTATATTATTATTTATGTTGTTAAGAAATTACTATGTATGATGAGTTCTATTTGAAATATTTGTTTTACACCTCGAAAATGTTAAGGTCGACCTAACTGAAGAACAAATTGTTGCAAGAAAGTGGGTCAAAAGCTCGTTTATTCTTATTTTAAGGAGAATATATAGTTAGGTTTTCCTCTTTTTTTTTTTTAATAATTATAAGAAGAAGACCTTCATGAAGGTATAAGATGTTAATCTCCAAATAAATCAAAGACAAAGTACACCAAGGAATTTTGTTCCAAAAAAAAAAAAAATATGGAGGAAAAGAAAGAAAAGGAAAGAAGGAAAAAAAAAAAAGGAAAAAGAATGTAAGTGAGGCTAAAACATCTGAATTTGTCCGCAGTCGGCACTGGGGGAGCAGTCTGTGATCTGTGCTTTTGACAATTCTAATGTGGGATTCATATTTGTGATCTTTTGCTCCTTATTTATTCAAAAAAATATTTAAGTCACACGTAGAGTTCTAAACACTTTCTCCAGAATCAAGGTATGGTTCGATTCCAAGTTTCAGACATATTATTTAGAATACTTTAACAGTTTATCTAGTTGACACCTTCTTACTCGAAAGTGTTAGGGAATGAAATTCTAACCTAAAATCTCTTGTTATGATTTGAATATAATTAATCCAACTATTATATTAATATTATGACAAAATTATTATGAGTAATGTTATTATTAAAACAAAATTATTATTGGCAAGTTAAGATATTATAGTTTGGACTTTGTCCGCTTTCTCAGGTGAAAAATAGGTATTATAGTTTTATAGTTGGTAACTAAATATAATTTTTATCCTAATAACAATGATTTTAAATATTATTAAAATAAAATTATTATTAATAAAATAATTTTAAGATCATTAATGTCCATTAATTAATTACAATAATACTCTGAAAACAATAATTTTTATTCAGCATTCAAGTCAATAGTCAAAGCAAGTGATAAATTTCATTGAAATTAAATGAAGAGGAGCCTTCAGGAGTCGACACGTATGAGACGTACGAAACCCTAAAAAAGACACAGAATATCGAAGAGAGAGAGAGAGATGCAGATAATGCCACGTGTACGGTGACAAGTGAGGTGGGACCCAAAGATGTAGCCTGCGAGAGAGGGCTGACTGAAAGGACATTTCGCGTTTTCCACGTGGAACCAGATCCTGCGTCCTTTTACGTGCCCACTTTTATTTTAGAATAAAAAATAAATTATATATTAATTTTTTATTTATAAATTTAAGGATTTAATTTTTTAATTAAAAAAATATATATATTTAATAAGTAATTTAAATAATGATTTGGAAGACAAAAAAAGGACTTATTTTATATCTTTACACATTTTTATTTGAATTATTTTATTAAATATATATAATTTTTTATATTAAAATTTATTTTATAATTTTATGTACTAAAAAATTAATACATAAAATTTTAAGGTACTAATATATAATTTATCTATTATTTTATGTAAAAAATTTAAAATATATATATATTTAATAAGTAATTTAAAAGACAAAAAATATACTTCTTTTTATATTTTTACACGTCTTTATTTGAATTATTTTATTAAATATATATAATTTTTTATATTAAAAATTATTTCATAATTTTATGTACTAAAAAATTAATATATAAAATTTTAAGGTAGTAATATATAATTTATCTATTATTTTATGTAATTTCGTACTCCTACTTTTAAATTTTATGTATCAATATTTATATAATTTATAAAATAGTTTTTTTATTTTGAGGCCACGAGATTTTATTAAGAGTGTCATGTAAATATCTTTTGAGGTGTTAATAAAATTAACGCTTCCCTATTGGCTAAAAAACTAGGTTCAATCCCGTGCGATGCACGGACGATATTTATTGATTACTGTATTTTATATCCATAATTTTTTATATCGAATTAACATCTTATTTGATTAACTGTCTATAATATTGTTCAATTTACATAATTCGTATAGTAGTAACTGTAAAAATTTTTAATAAAAAATAAGACAAACTATATTTCTTATTTTAAGTCTTTAATAGAGACTTTATTTGTTCTTTTTTTTACATATTTTTTTTTATGAATTAAATACAGGAAGTCTTAAATTAAAAATTTATTATTATTATTATTATTTGGTTATAGGAGGTTTACTTGATTTTTTTTTTATGGACTAAATACAAAAAGTCTTAATTCAAAATTGTTGAAGGTATAACCGGTACCCTATTCTCGGATTCCATAAGAGAAGTACTAAAATAATAATATATTGCCATAATATTTTCTTTATTATTTTTGGTTCTTAGGGGCCTTTTTTAGAACCCTTTTTTATTTTTTTATAGGTTAAATACGAAAAGTCTTAAATTAAAAATATATTTTCCTTTTTAATATTTGGAACTTTAATTAATTAAGTTTTTTCGTACCTTAATTTTGTTGTATAACGCGTAGATCTTATAAACCAAAGTCAAAATTATATACCTCACCGAGTTAAAATAAATCATTTCTTGCAGTAGATACGCGAAATGTCGCACTTCGCGGACTAAATACGAAAACTCTTTTTTTTTTTTGAGTTGTCGGAGGTCTAACCTGCGCCCTATTCTTGGATTACATAAAAAAAGTCTAAAATAAAAAAATGTACTACTTTATGCACGAATATACGTTTGGCATAATGCGCTATGATTTTTATCAAAATAACTCAACTATAACTTTTCTAACTCAAAAATAATCAAACTCAAATAATTCGATTTTAAAAGATATTGAATTGGTGGTTCAGTATGGCGCATTGACTAACGCTCTGGTTTATTTTGATAAAAAAGTTGGTGGTGGGTAATTTTTTGACTAAGAGATATTGGGATAGCAATGGGCTACACCTGATAGTAGTGGGTATAGATAACTATTATGTACTCACATTAAAGAGGTACGGGTGGGTAATGGATACCCACAGGTAATGAGGTGAGTAGAGGTACGGGTCAGTCACCGGCGGGGCGGGTACGGGTATGCAATTCATACCCATGTTGGGTCATGGGCTATGTACCGGAATACGATTTGAGTGGCGGGTGCGGTTATTTTTGTTGTATAGTGCGTAGATATTATAAATTAAAGTCAAACAGGGTAGGTACGGGTATAAATGGTGACCCGCCCCGCCATGCTCCATACCCACCCCGCCTGGCCTCATACCCATCATACCCGGCTCATTTTATACATAATTAACCTTGAAATTTAAAAAATAAGGGTTTAAATTCAATAATCCAAATTATTTATCAATGTTAAAAAAAAATATTTTAAAAAATAGTATTAAACAAATAATATGAGTGGGTATAGATAATCTTTTTGTACGTACATTAGAGCAATGAAGTGGTTACGGGTATAGGATTTGGATGGCAGGTACATGTATGGATATGGAGAAAGCACCCCGCACCCGTCTCGAGCCATTGCCATCTATTTGATACGTTGAGATATAGTTGAGATACTTTTATATTAATTGTTCTTGGGTATGCACTTCATACCGGCGGCGGGTAATGGGGCGGGTACGGGTATAGGATTTGGGTGGTGGTTACATTTAGTTAGTTGTCTAATGCGTAGATCTTATAAATCAAATTAAAACAGGGCCGCTCGGGTATAAATGGGGACCGACCTAGCCCCGCTTCATACTTGCCCCGCCCCGCCCTACCCCATACCCATCGCAATCGGTTAATTTTGTACATAGTTAACCTTTAAATAAAAAATACGTGTTTAAATTCAAGAATCGAAATTAAGAATTAAGTTTTAATGAATTAAGTTTTATTGTATCTTATTTTATTATCGAATGCGTAGATCTTATAAACCAAAATCAAACTTTACACACCTCATACCCACCATACGCGTTTTCTTTTGTACATAGTTAACCTTTAAATTAAGAAATAAGTGTTTAAATTTAATAATCCAAAATCTATATCAATGTTATAAAAGAAATAATTTATTTTTAAAAATAGTATTAAATAACTAGTAGGAGCAGGTATGGATAATCGTTCTATATGCATATTAAGGAAGCACAGGGCAGGTAATGGATATCCACAGGTAATGAGGCGGGCAGGGGTACAGGCCTGTAACTGCCGGGGTGGGTAAGGATATGCACTTTATACCCATGGCCGGTGATGGGCTGGGTACAGGTATAGGCTTTGAGTAGCGAGTGCGGTTAGTTTTCTTGTCTAGTGTGTAGATCTTATAGATCAAAGTCAAACGGGGCAGGTATGAGTATAAGTGGGGACCTGCCCCGCGACGCTCCATACCCGGCCCATCCAACTTCATACCCACCATACCCTGTTGATTTTGTGGCAATGAGGCGGTTGAAACCCTCTACTCGCGGGTAGGCGCCACGTTTGGGACTAGTACAGGTATAAGTGGAGACCTGCCTTGCCCCGCTCCATACCCACTTCGCGTCACCTCACACCTACCTTACGCGCTTTATTTTATACATAGTTAACTTCAAATTAAAAAATATGTATTTAAATTTAATAATCTAAATTATTTATCAATGTTATAAAAGAGATAATTTGTTTTTAAAATAGTATTAAATAACTAATAGGAGTGGGTATAGATAATCTCATTTATCAATGGTTAATAAAATAATTTATTTTGTAAAGTAGTATTAAATAACTAATATGAGCGGGTATAGATAATCATTTTATACGCACATTAGGGCAATGGGGTAGGTACAAGTATAGGATTTGGGTGACAGGTGCAGATATGGAGGAGGCATCCCGTACCCGCCCCGCCCCATTACCTTCCCTTTGGTACGTTAACACATAGTTGGATTACTTTTAGATTAATTATTATTGGTTATCCACTTCATACCCGTGACGGGTAATGGGGTAGGTATGGGTGCAGGATTCGGGTGGTGGGTATCGTTAATTCTGTTGTCTAATGCTTAGATCTTATAAACCAAAGTTAAACAGGGCAGGCTCGAGTATAAGTAGGGACCCGCCCAGCCATGCTCCATACTCGCCCCAGCCCACCCCATACCCACCAATGGTTCATTTTATATATAGTTAATCCTGAAGTTAAAAATATATCTTTGAATTCAACAATCCAAATTATTTACCAATGTTGTACGCACATTAGGGTAATGGGGCAGGTATATAGGTATGGAGGAGGCACGCTATATCCACCCGCTCCATTGCCATGCCTTTGATAAGTTGAGATATAGTTGGACTACTTTTAGATTAATTGTTGTTGTTTAATCTATAAATAAATAATAATTATTGATGTTTAATATACAAATTAATTAGGTGAACAAAAAAAAAAATTTTAAGAAAAAAAGGAAAATAAAAAGGTAAATACGTAAGAATTAGGATTGAAAAAAATTTAAGAAAAAAGAAAAAATAAAAGAAAAAGGGATTAAGTGAAAAAGGTAGTTAAAGAAAAAAGAAAAATCTAAAAAGAGAGGATTGGGGTTGGGGAGGCTTTTGGAGGAGTCTAACTTCTCTATAATACTAGTTTCGTTTCAGTGTGATGCACGGATAGTATGTATTGATCACTGTATTTTATATCTGTAATTTTTTGTATCGAATTAAGATCTTGTATGATCAGCTGTCCATAATGTTGTTTAATTTATATAATTCTCATAGTAATAACCGAAATAGTTTTCAGTAAAAAATAAGACAAATTATATTTTTCATTTGAAGTCTTTAAACAAGGACTTGAATTTTTTTTTCTTTTACCGATTTATTTTTTTTATGGATTAAACACAGAAAGTCTTAAATTAAGAATGTATTATTTTTCTATTTTTGATTATGAGAAGTATACTTGATTTTTTCTTATGGACAAAATACGAAAAGTCTTAATTCGAAATTGTTGGAGGTGTAATCAGTATCCTATTCTCGGATTACATAAGAGAAGTATTAAAATAATAATATATTGGCTTAATATTTTCTTTATTATATTCGGTTATCGGAGGCCTTTTTTTAAGAACCCTTTTTATTTTTTTATGGGTTAAATACGGAAAGTCTTAAATTAAAAATATGTTTTCCTTTTTAATTTTTGAAACTTTTATGAATTAAGTTTTTTCGTACCTTAGTTTTGTTGTGTAATGCGAAGCGAAATGTCGCACTTCGTGGACTAAATACGAAAATTTTTTTTTTTTTTTTTGGGTTGTCGGAGGTCTAACCTGCGACCTGTTCCTGGATTACATAAGAAAAGTCTTTAAAAAAAATTTACTGCTTTATGCACAAATATACATTTGGCATAGTATAACACTCTGGTTTATTTTAATAGAAAAGTTGGTGGTGGGTAATTTTGTGAGTAAAAAATATTGGGATGGCAATGGGCTCCACCTAATAGGAGCAGGTATAGATAACTGTTTTATACGTACATTAAAGAGGTACGGGGTAGGTAATAGATACCCATGGGTAATGAGGCAAGTAGGGGTACATAAAAATAATTTGAAAGGTACACAATATCTTTATGGTATTTCATATAAATGAGTTTAGGGTCACTTTGATTTTGATTAATGGTATAATTTGAAAGGTCTTTATGGTATTTTGTTATCTCATATATCTTTAATGTTTGCCAACCACAATATCTATATGGTATTTCATATAAATGAGTTTAGGGTCACTTTGATTTTGATTAATGGCATAATTTAAAAGGTCTTTATGGTATTTGTACTATAACAAAATTAATATATTATGACTTTGCTTGGTGTACTCAAAATATCGAGTGGAATGTTAAAATATGGAGAGATTTACGTATAATTGTGGTTGGCGAACATTGAAGATATATGAGATATCGGAGGCATCGTGGGCAATTTAGGAAGTTTTTGAATCTTAGGTTAAGAAAAGGCCTCTAGAAGAGTCTAAAATATGGTTTACTTTATATTTTTCAATCAAAAATTATATTGGATATTTTTTTTTAATACTTTCTTTTTTTTTTCTTTTTTGAATTATACTCTTAAATACCCTTTTTATCTCCCTTTTTTTTTTCTTATTTTTGGTTTTTGAAGAAAAATTAATAAAATAATTTTGTCACCCTATTATATTGTAAAATTTTTTATTAAATAACACGAACTAAAAATAAATAAATTAAATAAAATTTTAATTTAAGACTTTTTGTATTTAATTCATAAAAAAAAAAATCGGCAAAAGAAAAAAGGGAAAATAAATTTCCTATTGAAGACTTAAAATAGGAAATACATTAGTCATATTTTTATTTGAGAGTTTTACGGTATACTAATAGTTTTCTCACTGAAATTGACTCAATACCCTTTAAGTTCACCATATAAAGATATACATTATTTTCGTGCTATTTATAACCAAGAAAATATTTAAAATTTTACTCTTAATATATGAGATACCGAAGGCATTGTGGCCAATATTATAAAAGAAGATAAGTGTAGATAATCATACCCGTCCTATTGCCATCCCTAAGTTCACCATATACAGATATACATTATTTTTGTGGTATTTATAACCAAGAAAATGTTCAAAATTCTACTCTTAATATATAAGATACCGAAGGCATTGTGAAAAATATTATAAAAGAAAATAAGTATAGATAATCATACATATCCCATTGTTATTCCTTTGATACGTTGAGATATAGTTGTACTACTTTTAGATTAATTATTGTTGTTTAATCTACAAATCAATAAAAAAAAAAAGCAAAATAAGAAAAAAAGGAAAAAAATAAAATAAGAAAAAGGAATTAGGGTTAAGGGAGCATTTAAAAAAAAATAAAAAATCTAAAAAAAAAGAATTGGGGATTTGGATGCTTTTTGAGGAGGAGACAACTTCACAACAAGTATATAGTATAGATATAGTAGATTTATAAATTAATTTTTAATTATAATATTTATATATATTTAATAAAATAGTATAAATAATAATATTAAATAATATAAAATATGTAGTTATTTATTAGTCTTATTTTTTATTGTCGGCGGATGTAGGACACGTGTACGGGATCAAAGTTTTCTACAATGAGATGGCAGCTGATGTGGCGTCATCCTCTCCAAAACTCAGGGAACATGTCACGTGCGTCATATCATGCTTTTTCTTATTTGTTTCTTTTACAAATATATATATACACAAAGGACAATATTATTGTGCTCAAAAAAAACAAAAAAGGACAATATTATTTATACGACAAAATTTTGTAGCTTTCAAAATAATTTTATAATTTTTATTATTTATAAATTATTTATTATTTTAATAATAATAATTTTTATCATAATAATAACAACTTTATATAGTTACTATGAAAGTAATAATTTAACTTAAAAAATAATATGTTAGGTTATGTCTCAAATTACTTATTTTATTTTTATATGGGGTTGCCGTGTGGTCACCGATGGATCAGGAGGGAAACCCGATCGATCGGGTGATTTAAGGAAAGGTTCGGAGTGTTTTGGAAATTTTGAGTGCCGATCGATCGGTGGGTTCCGATCGATCGGGGGTACCGATCCATTGGGTGTTTCCGATCGATCGGGAGCTTGTTGCACCGGCCCTAGTTATTTTCTATAAATAGGGACGTAGGGTTTCGGTATTAGGTGAGAGATTTTTCCCATTCAGATCCAATTAAAGTAAGGTGAGCCGCCATTAAGAAAAAGAGGTGATTTCGTAATTCCTCCAAGATATTCGAGTGCTACGAGAGTTCAGAGGGAGTGATTGTAGTTCTTCCATATATCTCGTTTGGGAAGTGTCATTGTAATTCTTCCGTTCAGTTAATAAAGAATCTCTATCTCCGCCCGTGATTTTCTCCCCTCTCGATTGTAGAGGGGTTTCCACGTAAATATTGTGTGTTCTTGTTTTGTTATTTCTTTCTCTATATTTGTTTACTTCTCGTTTTGCATGAGCCATATTATTTGAATCGAATCAAGTTACTAGGGTTTTCGCTTCCGCATTAAATTTTCCTCCACAAATTGGTATCAGAGCATACTAGATTTGTTAAGTTCTCCTTTCAAATTGGTATCAGAGCCCTGTTTATTTCGATTTGATAATATGACGTCCGCAATTAGATCCGAAATTGAGAAGTTTGGTGGTCAAGGGAGCTTTAGCTTATGGCGGGTTCGCGTTAAGGGCCTCTTGACTCAGAATGGCTTGAAGAAAGCTTTAGATGGAAAAGAGAAGAAATCAGAGAATCTTACAGAAGCACAATGGGAGGAATTGGATGAGAAGGCGCTCACAGCAATTCAGATGTGTCTTACCGATGACGTTTTGACAGAAGTTCTAGAAGTGAAGACCGCTAAGGAGTTGTGGGAGAAATTGCAGGATATGTTTGTTTCAAGTCTGTCTCCAACAAACTCGCAGTTAAGCACCAGTTGTTCACGTTTCGTATGTCAGAAGGTATGTCACTTAAGAACCACGTCAGTGAATTTAATTCAATTATTCAAGATTTGAAAGAATTGGATGATGTTCCTAAGGATGAAGATCAGGCAATGTTGTTGTTATATTCTCTCTCTTCATATAAGAGTTTTGTCGAAAGCATGATTTATGAGGGTAGACAAACCATATCTGTTGATGAAGTTAAGAGAAACCTACTGAGTAAAGAACGAGTAGATAGGGAATTATCTGACTCTGTGTATAACTCAGGTAGTGGTTTATTTGTGAGGGGGAGAACCGAGTATGATCATAGTGGAAACAAGTCTAAGTCTAGGTATCACGACCTAACCTATAACTACTGTCGTAAGAAAGGGCACATTAAAAAGACTGTTATAAGCTTAAGAGAAAATTAGAAGCAGATAACAGGTCTGACCAGAGATCCATAGCAGCTAGTGTTGAGAATGAAGATTTTCTTTTGTCCGTGTCTGAACCTCAGTCTAATTTGAAAGATAGTTGGATTTTGGATTCGGGTTGCTCCTATTATGTCTGTCCCAACCGGGATTGGTTTTCCACATACGAGTCTGTTCGAGGTGGAGTTGCTTTGATGGGTAATGATAATTCATGCAATGTTCTGGGTATAGGATCAATTCGTTTTAGGATGTTCGATGGCACTATCAGGATTTTGGGCGATGTTCGTCATGTTCCTGATTTGAAGAAAAATCTCATCTCTTTGGGTACTCTTGAATCTAAAGGGTACAGGTACACAGCTGAAGGTGAAGTTTTGAAGGTCGTTAAGGGTGCATTGGCAGTTATGAAGGGCAGAAGGTCAGGTACGTTGTATGAGCTTGTCGGTTCCACATTTGTTAGATCTGTTGCCGTATCTTCATCATCCTTGTTGTTGACAGAACCAGAGATCACAAATTTAGGACGTTTGAGATTGGATCGTTCAGGTAATAGGTGTCTGTCTGAGCACATTGTAAGGGGCTCTTTGTGTGGTCAGTCCAGAGGACTGCTGGTATGTGAACAAAGGCTTTATGTGAATCAGAAATGTTTTCTCTTCAAATAATTCCTGACGAGTCGTGTCACGTTTGGTGAGTCTTCATTATTGTTATCTCCACAGAAGATGTCATCAGTTGTTTGTGATTCAGGTCAGGTGAGTAAGCCAGAGAGAGTTAAGTTTAGTAACACAGTTCAGCAGCAGGTGGCTGTTTCAAATGATGTGTCAAGAGCCAATTCAGAGAAGAAGATTGGCATTGTTGATAACCTCTCAGATATGTTCACTCAATTTCTACCTAACAGGAAGTTCAAGCTTTGCACAGTTAGGTTTCGTACTTCGTTGTGTTAACCCCGTGCGTGGGGGTTTTGTGGAGAAGGTGGAGGTAATTCTTTTATGTATGTAATTTGAGCCAAGGTGGAGATTTGTTAGGTTATATCTCAAATTACTTGTTTTATTTTTATATGGGGCTGCCGTGTGGTCACCGATGGATTGGGAGGGAAAGCCGATCGATCGGGTGATTTAAGGAAAGATTCGGAGTGTTTTGGAAATTTTGAGTGCCGATCGATCGGGAGCCTGTTGCGCCGGCCCTAGTTATTTTCTATAAATAGGGACGTAGGGTTTTGGTATTAGGTGAGAGATTTCTCCCATTCAGATCCAATCAAAGTGAGGTGAGCCGCCATTAAGAAAAAGATGTGATTTCGTAATTCCTCCAAGATATTCGAGTGCTACGAGAGTTCAGAGGGAGTGATTGTAATTCTTCCATATATCTCGTTTGAGAAGTGTCATTGTAATTCTTCCGTTCAGTTAATAAAGAATCTCCATCTCCGCCCGTAGTTTTCTCCCCTCTCGACTGTAGAGGGGTTTCCACGTAAATTTTGTGTGTTCTTGTTTTGTTATTTCTTTCTCCATATTTGTTTACTTCTCGTTTTGCGTGAGTCATATTATTTGAATCGAATCAAGTTACCAGGGTTTTCGCTTCCGCATTAAGTTTTCCTCCACAAATTAGTATGAGAGCATACTAGATTTGTTAAGTTCCCTTTCATAATAGTTATTAAATTTTATAAAGTTGCTCTCCTGTTAAAATTTTAACATGACAATAGTATTATCTTTTTTCAATTGAAAAGAAAAATAAGTCAAACATAAACTAAATAATAAGCTACTATGATATTTGTATTTTAATTAACAGGGTACTAGAGTCGAAGGGTTTACGACTAAGCAGAGCCAAGACCGAGCATATGGAACTCAAGTTCGATCCCTCCACCACGCCTAGCTGGGAAGACGTCAAGATTGGATCTGAGGTCTTATCGAAGAAGGAGAGCTTCAGATACTTGGGGTCCATGATACAGCACAACGGCGAAGTTGACGAGGATGTTAACAACTGGATTAAAGCGGGATGGCATAAGTGGAGGATGGCCTCCACGGTACTTTGTGATAGAAAGTTCCCCTTGAAGTTAAAGGGAAGATACTATAAGACGGTTGTGAGACCAGCCATGACATATGGGGGGGGAGTGTAGGGCGTTGAACACAGAAGATGAAGGTGGCGGAGATGCGAATGCTAAGGCAGATGTGCGGACACACAAGGAATGATAGGATCAGAAACGCCGTCATAAGAGGCAAATTGGGCGTAGCCCCATTTGAAGATAAATTGAGGGAGCAACGTTTGATGTGGTTCGGACATGTTAGAAGGAGACCAGACAACACTCCAGTAAGGACATGCGAACAGCCCCCTACTACACTAGGCAAGAGAGGAAGAGGCAGGCCAAAGAAGAGATGGTTGGAGATGATCCGACAAGACCTCACCCACCTAAATCGGAAAGAGATGGCCTTAGATAGGGCCCAATGGAGGGCTAGTATAGGGGTTATAGATGCTCCAGTTGGAGTAGGGTAGTCTAGCTTACTAGTGCTAGGCCTTGACTTCCTCCTGGCGCACTTAGGTTTTATACATGCTCTCATGAGCTGCTACTTGCCTACCTATCATTTGATTTATACGTGTTCTGGCTTGCTTTGAGTTTTTTGTTTTGCTCGCCGTGTGTTTTGTTATACTCATGCTTTGATGCTCTCCTGCTACCAGGTCACATATTCTATGCTGCGAACCAGCTTCGCAGGCTTCTCAGGTTGAGGGTCCCTGGAAACAGCCTCTTTTCAGGGTAGCCCCCTGAAGGGGGAAGGCTGCGTACATCTACCCTCTCAGGCCTTGCTTTTGCGGGAGCCCTTGCAGGCACTGGATTTGTTGTTGTTGTTGTTGTGTTTGTAATTATCTTTAATGGAAGTACTTTATTTGTGCTTTTTCAAAGTATTATATTCTATATGTTAATTATACATTATAATTAATTCTTTTTTTAATGAACTTTATATATCCAATACAATATATTGATGACAGTATCCCCTTAACGTGACAACTCACTTTAGATAGCCATTAAAGGGTATTTATAGTGACCGAATACATCAGCTTTCTCTTAAAAAGATATCGTCATTATTCTTATTTATTAATTTTTTATTACTTTTATAAATATTGACTACTAAAACATAAATAATAGTAAAAAAAAAAAAAAAAATCATAATTTTCACAATGCCAAAAAGGCCATCAAAGGGAACAAAGCATGCATGTCTGAAAAGCTCCCACAAAATCAATAAGATTTTACATGTGAATGCCACTCTGAATAGACTAAGATGTTACTCCACTAAAACCCACTCCATTATTTATTATCATGACAATTTTTATTAATATCATAATAATTTTTATATAATAAATAAATAAGTATTTATAATTATCTTTATGTTATTAAAAATTACCTTAATAATAGTACTGCCCATTTTCTACTTACATTATTACAAACTGTTCTAATAATAACACTACTCCATTTCCACTTAAGCATATATGTACATCATCGAAAATAAATAAAAATAGTAAGTATATATTCTTTAATGGTATATTTTGTTCGAGATACTACATTATCAAAATCCTTATACGATCAGAGAAAAAATAATAAGTTATGTATCTTTGTTATATATTTTATCTTTCGGGCATTTTTCACGATCTGATATATATTACTAGATTAATGAATATGAGTAATTGATGACTACATTAAAAATTGGCATATTTCAAGATAAACTCTCTATATACTACTCGAATTTTATCTCTCCTGTTTGTAGAAAAGTCACAGAATTAATAGAAGATATCTATATGTTCTTCAAATATATTTCATATATTAATATTTTCTAAGGATTAATTTTATAGAATTAGAGGGATATATAAAAAGTAACATACTTAGTACCCCAAGGGCTTTTGTTTAAGCAAGGTCTGGGGACGGATGTACGCAACCTTTCCACTTAAGAATATTACCCCTAAAGAGAGGTTATTTCCGAATGCCTCTAATCTGAGGGTAAGGACTTCCGAGCAGGTCATCCATTCTGATAATACTCTCGCTCAAGCATGCTTAACTTTAAAGTTTTAATTGGATTCAGTAACGACGTGTTGGTTACTTCTAAAATAATTTTGCCAAATATCATGTCTCATGAATGATACTTCAACTATTTTTATATATTATCTTATACTATTACCTGCCATCTTGGGTTTAGGCTACCTCTTTTTTTTATTATATTGGTAACAAAGTGACAGTTCTTTCACAATAGTATTATTATCATAGTAAAATGATTATTTCAGAGAAAAATTGTTATTTTTAACACAATATAGTAAATAGTGAGTTTTAAAATTCTAGACCTAAATAAAAAAATAGATAATAATTAGTTTTTTCTACCAAATTACTCAATATTTGCATATTAAAAAAGTCTTTAATAGACAAATATTACTACAATAACAACAACAATAAGTCCAATACCTTAAGAACTTTTGCATAAGTAAAATCTAAAAGGGGTAGAATATATACAGCCTTATCCCTCAAAATAATACCTGAACAAAAGGCTATTTTTAAAAATCTTTAACCTGATAATAAAAAAATATTACTAGTATCATTTTTTTTTTCTTTGTATGATGTAGAATTTTCTCGAGAATGACTTCTTAAAAAAAGAAAAAAAAAATTTATTTCAAGGGGGCAAGAAGTCATTACGTGTCGCAGTTAAAAGGGTCCCACTTCCCAAAGTGAACTCCCTATATTATTGCCTCGTAAAAAAAATATTATTATCAGAGTAATAATATTATTTATGTTTAAAAAGCAGTTTAAATAAAATATTAAAAAATAATTTTAGATTCTAAATACTGAATCAAGATGTAAAAGTTTTAACTAGTTTAGAGAGAACAAAACATTGTAGACCTCGAATTTAAGCAAATGAACTCGAGACACAGTAATTAAACAACTAAAAGAAAAAGATTCAGTGAGGAAATATTAAATACAAGGAAGTTGCCGAGCCATGAAATTCACCATTGTCCTAAGTTTGTGCCCTACGATGATACCAACATGATTGTCAGACACTCCAACTCCTAGTGTTCACCACAACACCCAGCTTGGGAGTGTCGATGGATTGAAATACGCCCTAACTTGCTCACTGACTAGAGAATGAAGAAGAATTCAAAAGAGGAGCGAAGAGCTAGAGAAGATTATAAATTTTTGGCGTGTCTCAAAATGATCTCCAAAGTACTGAATTTATAGGCTAAACTACACACGGAAGGTTAGTTAGAAGCCCGTCTTTAGTAATGGAAACGTGAAGGATATAGAGCAGCTAAAAATCTATATTAAACAAGGAAGGTGAAGATATGAAGAAAGTGAATGGTTAAATCATTCAACTTACACATCTTGAGCTCGAGCTTGCAGCCTCAAGCCCAATCCTGAAACAATAGCCATGAAGCAATGACCCTATCTTAAGCATAGCCAAAGATGAGAAAATCTTCTCGAACTTACAGCCTCGAGCCTGTCCGAGGATATAGAACTAGAGCTTGAGCTTGCAGCCTCGAGCTCTGCCAATATTGGAACTCGCTCTAGTTCGACTATAAATACAACAACCGTAAAATAAAAACCTGGGTTAGAAAAACTCACATTACATCACAATGGCCATGAAGCAATGAACTTATCTTGTTGCGTTATAATTTTTATTTTTTTTTTGATTGCATTGTTATGTTATAATTACTTTGACATTAACAAAAATTACTATAACAATAACACGAACCTAAATAAATTTACTAAATTAACATAATAGTAGTGTGATAAGTTCCGTTTTTCAGTTGGAAGTTGACAATTAGGTTGCCCAAAACGTACGTTGTCTCCTACCCAGTTAAATGATCAGGGTTTGCTCCTTTTTATTTAATTTAATTTAATTTAATTAATAGCTTAATCCGATATGAGATAAAGGTTGCTACTGGAATTAGCAAATGGATCGTTAAATTTTCACTTGCTTTGGACCCGGTTCACGGAGTTGACACACACGAGATCCATACATAAGTCCAAATGGGATTTTATTTTAAAATTAGTGGGCAATAGGTGGAGTGAACCACTATATTTATAAATTAATTTCTTCAATCTCACAACTTTAATATGGAATTCTTATATGAAACTTATTCAATAACTACTATAACAATCAATTTTTAAGATATATAACTATCACGAGTAGGAATGAAATAGCCTTCATATTTTCACAACCAGGGGGGAGGTTGGAGTTGGAATTCTTTTCGTCTCTCCCTTTTTCTTGTCATAATTAGTTGGTGTTAATAGAGTTCTGATTAGGGGGAAGAACAACTCCTCTCTACCTCGGTTTTTTTTGAAATGATTAATTATTCCCGTGTATACACCAAAGTATTAGATTTTGTCTTATGTAATTATTGAGGAGAAAAATAGAAGAATAGAGAGCTAAAATAGTTATTTTCTTTAAAAAAAATGCATAGTTTTTAATACAAAAAATTGATAATAATACTAATATTTCATTTTAATTAAAATGAAATGAAAATTTAGATATTAGAAATGGACTTGGAAAATTTATTTAAGTTTAATGGACACTATTTTGGTATATTATTTTGTTTACTCTCATTCTTACTAATACATATCAAACATGAGAAGGTGTTAGGGAAATGTCTCAAAATTACTTGGCATATTAAGGAAAAGGGCCGTGAGGAGTTCGATCGATCGTGGTGGAGCTCGATCGATCGCGAAAATTAGGTAAAAAGAAGGACGCCTCTAGTGAGCAGGCCGATAGATCGGCGAGGAACCAATCGATCGGGAACCGCGTTTTCTGCTGCGCGGCTATAAATACGGACGTAGGGTACGTCATTAGGTATCCAAATCCAAAAATAAATGTGAGGTATTCCCAGCGGGGCTGCCAATGCAAATTGAGAGTGAGAGAGAATATTGTAATTCTTCTTCTTTTGATTCAATAATAAAAGCTCCGATCTTCGCCAGTGGTTTTCTCCCCTTTCGATTGTAAAGGGGTTTCCACGCAAATTATTGTGTCGATTGTTTAGTTTCTCTTTTAGTCCATTTATTTCTTGTTATTGTCGTGGTATTTGATTCGATTGTGATCCAAGTTGAATTGTTTATTTCCGCACAAATTGGTATCAGAGCATATCAGATTTGTTCAGTTTTCTTCACAGAAGGATTATTCAAACTTCCATTAAATGGGTATATCAAACTGGGGAGTGCGAATTCTTAAAATTCTTTACCAGTATCTCATTCCCACTCCACAAAAGAGGAGAGGGTAAGGTATTATCCCATTTTTGTAGTTATTTCTAATAAAGAGAGCTAAACATAAAGAGGGTTAAATTAATTTTTCTTATTTAGCGACCAAAAGATAAGGATAAAGAGAGTTATAGTTATAATAAACATAAAAGTTGTCCCATATACATACATACAAACAAATATATATATATATGTATATGTATATATATATATGTTTGCAAAATTTACTGTCCCTTCTATAACCTATGGCTGTACATAACCCCAAGCGGTTGCTTGCGCCCCCGAATTTTAGAGGCCTCAAAATTTAAAGATTGTATTCTTAAAGCTTCAACCGTTAATAATTAATAAATTTTATGAATAAAATATTTATAATTTACTATATTAATATTTATTATTAAAAAAAATTATTATATATGAAGAGCTGCATTTTAAATATTTGCAACAACCAAAATGTCAAGACTGACCTTGTTGTACCTCCGAATTAGGGTTACCCCTTTATCCCTCGAAGTAAAGGTTTAGCTTATTGTTTTTACCCTTCTTTAACCCATTACCCTATTGTCAAATACGAAGTTATAGTTGTATCTAAACACAAAAGCTACTAAAATATAACCATGGTTAACCCAACCCTAGTTAAACCCCCCTTTATAAACTTCCCCCACAACGCACACGATAACCGCCTTATACAGTCCCACCATGATGATCAAAGAACCACCGAACCAGAACCACCACCACCACCACCTCCTACGCCACCGTCCTCCGGCGCTTCACCTCTCCGAATCCGGCACCATCACCTACGACTCCTTCCTCGCCGCCCTTTGCGGTCACCTCCCCTCCTCGAACGACGTTGTTTCATCCTCTGACGACGAGCCCGATCTTCCGCTCGATGTCTTTTCCGACGAGTTCCGGATGTACGAGTTCAAGGTGCGTAGGTGTACGCGCGGTGGATCGCACGACTGGACCGAGTGTCCCTACGCTCATCCTGGTGAGAAGGCTCGCCGCCGTGACCCACTCAGGTATTGTAAATTTTTATCCACGGAGCTATCGTACATCATATAAGGTCAATTGAAATTTTACCCAAGAACTAATTGATTTTAGATCATAGAGCAAGTGGTCACTACACTTATACATAGAGTTAATTTTATGTTGCAAGGTTTGGACACAGCCTCTCTTTAGAGCCACACCTCAAAGAGATAAGGCTGTGTACATTTTATTTCGGTTTTGCTTTGATGGGAGTTCTTTTTTGCACTGAAATGGTGGTGGTTCTTGTTGTTGTTGGTCTCCTATTTGGTCAAAAATTAGAAAAATTTGGTCAAAAGACTTAGTAATCTTGTTAGTAGTTATTACTTGAACCATCGGTACACCACCATAAACATAAAAGGGAATCGTTATTGCCTAAATAAAAATTATTATTAATTGAAAAATAATATAACTTATAAATAATAGGAGCCATAAAATAGTCTTAACAACTACGATCTTGCTTTAATAATAATAATTTTGTCTTAATAATAATATTATTCAAATAAAACGAGAGACTTCATATGTAATTGCGTTTGAAGGCCTTCACGATTTGGGTACTTTTATGTTCGGATTTGATAACATTCGGAAAGAAGGGTCAAATTTTGAAGTTCAAAACATTGGAGTCCAACGGCATCAATAACCGTTTGCTAATCTCTTGTCTAATGAATCTCACGTAAATTTTTTATTAGACTCACGTGTGATGTTCTTAACAGGTATAATTATTGCGGAACTTCCTGTACGGACTTCCGCAAAGGCAGTTGCAAAAAGGGAGACTCTTGTGAGTTTGCACACGGCGTATTCGAGTGTTGGCTCCACCCATCTCGCTATCGTACGCAGCTCTGTAAAGACGGCCCCCACTGCCAACGCCGGGTCTGTTTCTTCGCCCACTCACCCGACCAACTCCGGGTCGGATCAAAGCTGGCCTACCCCGACTCACCCAGGTCAAACCCAGTCAACGATCTCATTGACTCGTTAACAGAGTTGCAGTTAAACAAGGTAAAATCAATCCCCAGTTCATGGAAATTACAAATTGGGTCGCCAGTATTCGGGTCACCTAGAGGGCCTGTGACCCGACCCGGGTTTTTTAGCCTGCCTACTACACCGACCCAGAGTGTGAATCCAGCTCGGGTCAGGTACTTGGATAGGTGGGAAACGGGTCTAGACGAGGGTGTGATTCAGAGGGTGGAGTCTGGAAAAGAGTTGAGGGCTAGAATGTTCGAGAAGCTAAGTAAAGAGAACCCGTTAAATGGTTCCGACCCGGTTCAGTCTTCTGGGTCTGGACCGGATGTTGGGTGGGTTTCGGATCTTATTAACTAATAATCTTGACCCCGTTTAATTAAGCCTACTATTCTAAGCATTTTCATATAAATATTCTTTTCTAAGCATTAATATATAGACAAATGTTATTCGATAATATTTCAAATGGTTTTTTATCAAAATTTTTTGTACATTTGGTATTTATATTATGTTAAAACTGATAATAATATTGAATGTTTTAACTAGATTATTCATATGATGCATGGGCGTTGATCAAATTTTAATAACCGAAGTTCATATTAGATATTTGGGCTGTTGCAAGATTGAAATGGGAGGCCTATGATTCTACTACTGACTTATGTATTTGAAAATTCAAAGAATTTGTGATTTTGGGTATAAGGAAGAAAAAATTGTAGTAAATATTATGGTTTCAAAGGGTATGTGTGGTACTGTTTTTTATTTGCAATTTTTGGTTTTAAATGCTAAAAATCATAGCTTGAACGTTGTTTTTTTCATCACTTCGATTTTTATTTTTAGTTTTTTAGTTTGAATGAGAAAAGTTGTTTTTAGAATCTATCCCTTTGGTTTTTAGAAATCAAGAACTGCAAATCAAAAAAACGATACCAAGCAAATTAGTTATTCTGGGTCAAGGAATTTGAGGCCTTTTTTTTTTTTGGGTGGGAGAAGCTTTTGGAGAGATTATGATGCCATAAGTTTTGGGCTCTAATTTTTGTAAAAATTTAGTAGTATAATTAATGGTAAGGTTAAAATTTTGATGTATTTTAATTTAAAGTTGTGATAGTAGTGTAAATATTTTGTTATAAAGCATTAGATGGTAATGTTATGCTTTGTATTATATGTTTTATATATGTAATTGAAACTAAAAGTACTAAATCTGGATGTGAAATGTATATGAAGGCAAGTGCTTTATGTAATTCTTTCTTTCTTCGGTGAGTGTTGTGGAATAGGCTTGGGCCTCGTTTGGTTGATAGTAGTACATGCGAGAAGTAAAAATTTATGAAAAATACAGATTTGGGCTTTTGATTGGTAGGTAGGAAATATGCAGGATGTGTGAAGTGGAAATGGCAAAGCAATTTTTAATTTCTTCAAAATGTAAAAAGTAACTTACCTAGTCCCCGTTCGGTGAGTTATAATTCATCTGTTTGTAACTGGTCTTTCGAAGGAAGTTTTATTTCTTATTTTGAAAACTAAATATGTTTCACCTATTGCCTAGAAAGTTGACATAAGAATTGAATTATTAAAAGATATAATTTTTTGTAGAAATTTAATTAATGTGGCAACTGAAGAAACGTTAGCCATGTGTTTGTTTAGTTCCTTTTTCATGATTAATTGCTCGATGGGGCTCCTTTTGTTTGGGAGAAATTTTAGTTATTGATTTTGCCCTTTTTCGTTGTTTGTCGTGCATTCTTTAATGAAAAAGATATTCAAAGATAATAAATTTTTCCTTAAAGAGGGGGGAAAATGACTTCCCATGTGAAATGGGGGAAGTCGTTATTTTAAAGCCCCGAGGTCTTCATTGGTCGAGTTTGAATGAAATTGAGCTTGTATTGGCTATAAAAAGAGATAGGATGGCTGGTGGAAGATCTTTTTTATTTATATAAACGAAGGAAGATCTTTCCTAGCCTCGAGATGTCCGTTATGTTTAAATTGGGAAAGTCTCGAGCATTTGTTTTTTGGATGCCCATGGTCTCGAGTTGTATGGAAGAAAATATGTCAATAATGTAATATCAAAGCTGCCTTTTGAATAAGTGAGGTATTGGAGTTGTATGGTGCGAAAGCTCGTAGTAGATTAACTATTAATAATGTTGAGACTCAATATTTAAGCCTGGTAATTAGAATCTCATATTGGAGTTGTACGAGAGAATAGATTACTTTATAAGGTCAGTAGGTTATTTTATCTATTGTCAATTAATTTTAGGATAAAACTTTACTTGGACTTATATGTGGATCTTGTATGTTGTAACTTTGTGGGTCGGCCTTAGAAAGGCTTGGTGAAATTTAACATAGTATCAGAGCGGGTAGATGTTTGTTGCGCCGAGGGCCTCTCCAATGGTTGGATTCAATTGGATCGGAGAAGGCGAGTGTTGTGTTTGTCGTAGACTCACATGCGAGGGAGGTGTTGAGACTCTACATATAAGCCTAGTAATTAAAATTTTATATTAAAGTTGTGAGAGAGGATAGGATGAAATCTTATTGGGATTTATATGTAAATGTTATATGTTGTAACTTTGTGGGTCGGGCCTAAAAAGACTTGGTGAAATTTAACAAATAAAATCAAGCACTTTTGCCTATCAGTCGCAGTTTACTACATATAGGTGAGAGAAACAAGAGGATTTTTTGTGACACTTTGAAATCGGAAGCACGGCTTTTTGATGTTTATCCAGAACTTGGTTTGGATGAAACTGAATTTATTGGAGTTAGCTTTCCTAGATTAAGGAATTTCTAGCATTATAGTGTTATCCTTTCCATCAAAGAGGGCACCAACACGCCGTCATCGGATTCCATTAGAACTCTGAAGTTAAGCATGCTTGGGCGAGAGTAGTACTAGGATGGGTGACCTCCTGGGAAGTCTTCACCCTCAGGTTGGAGGTACTGGGAAATAGTCTCTCTTTTGGGTTAACACTCTGAAGGGGAAAGGCTGCGTACATCCCCCCCCCCCCCCCCCCCCCCGCGACCCTGTGTAGGCAGGAGTCCTTGAGGCACTGGGTATGTTCCTTATAGTGTTATCCTTTCCCTCAGTAAAATGGTCGGTGTTGGATCCTTTTGATTTATATGCAGGGGTTGGGGGAACAAATTTTACGTTGAAACAAACAGCAGAAATTTATGTGTACTCTGAATTTTTTTTATTTATTTTTTTGTGAAAACTTTTTTTCAAAGAGAAGGGAAATCCCTTCTGCCAAACGGAATCTTGGTAGAAAATGTATCTTAAGATAAATTGTTTTACAACTTTAAAAATTAAATAAATAAAAAATACCTTAATTTGAAAGAGTTACTGTATAAGTGTTTCTTTGAAAAGTATTTAGATTGGATCTACAGAATTGACATGTATGAGGTTTATGTATAAGCTCAAGTGAAATTCTATCCTTGTAATTATAGAATAGCTTCCTTAGCTTATGGATTAGGCTCTTAACTCTCGAACCTCCTATGTAAGATTCTTACTAAAGTCATGTATATACTCCTCCCACAAATGTGAGTTCTCTTAAACCGTACCCCTTGCCTTCTCCGGTCCAATTCGGAAATGACGTCTAACTGGATCCAACATTCAATGGGAAGGCAATCAATTCAACAAATTTAAATGCACACGTCTTTACAATAACATGTTGCGTGAAACAAGAGCCGGGAGTCATCAAACTAACTCTAATGCCACATTACGGAATCAACTTTTTCAAAAGTTTAAGCTGATGGGTGAAGGCCTTAGGATTGGTTTATTACTAACATATTTGTTCATGCAAATTTCCAGTGGGCTTGAAGCGAGGTTATTGCATTAGTTTACCTACATGCATTGTGCTTTAACTTATGTTGATAATAAAAATAGGGGTTCGCATTTGAACTCGTGACATCTTAGTTACCAAGCAAGACTCATAATTAATTTTATATTCTAACATGATTCAAGATTCCCACTAAAAATGAGCATTTGAAATCGAATTGCCAAGACTCTACCAATATGATTTCTAAGTATGTGTCAAGTAGATGTCTCGCTATTTATCTTACAGAAAATTCACTTCAAATATTACGAGTTTGGTAATATATTTTTCACATATTCCGATTCTTGCATTTTATGAGATTTTATGAATTTTAATAACTATTTTTTGTGCATGGACGCCAACACGCCGTCATCGGATCCCATTAGAACTTCGAAGTTAAGCGTGCTTGGACGAGAGTAGTACCAGGATGGGTGACCTCCTAGGAAGTCCTCACCCTCGGGTTGGGGGCACTGGGAAACAGCCTCTCTTTAGGTTAACACCCTAAAGAGGGAAGGCTGCGTACATCCGCCCCCCAGACCCTGCGTAGGCGGGAGCCCTTGAGGTACTGTGTATGTTTCTTTCCTTTCATTCTTTATGCATGGGTTACTTAACTCCATTAATATCCAAATTTAAATATATTTAAAATCTAATATTTACATCTAAATTCATGAGGAAAGTATTGAATTAGATTTAATATAAAAAAAGATATTCATATAAATCTAATTGAAAAAAAAAAAAAAAGATATTCAAATAAATTTGGATCTGATTGTAATATCCATCCAGCTCTCTTGAAAGTCCGTTATGAAGTTGGGCTCAAGCGCCTTCCAGTTGGACCAGTAACTATCTGGGCCTCATTTTTCAATATAGGCCCATAACTTATTTTCACATCAAATTTAAACTTTTTGGCATATTCTCCCAAAAAAAAAAAAAAAAAAAAAAAAGAGATTTGATTTAAATTTAAAGGGGAAATTTTTTTTAAGCCTTTAAAGTATGAATAAATATATTCTTAAATCTTTCTGAATCCTTTAAATCAATAGTTTCTAATAATTTTGGGGCACATATTATTCGTATTTATAGAGTGTAAAGGAATACAAATGTTGAACGGGACAGTAATTATGATAGAACACACATTAATTATGATAGGATATCATCAGATGACATGATGATTATTTAATACACACATTGATTATGAATTGCTGCCAAACTCTCCCGTGATGCAGAAGCGGTCAGCCCCCTTGAGGTATCGGTAAAATTAATGTTGATATGGCTTTTTAGGCTCACACCAATCGTGTAGCGTTGACTATCGATGGCCGTTCATGTGATGGTATTATCATTGAGGGGCTAATGTTCATCGGCAAGGGCCCGCTCCGTTCTTACATGGGAAACCCTCGCTATTCGTGCCGCTTGCCACCTTGCTAAATGTCATAATTGGGACGATATTATCATTGAGTCCGATAGCAAAGGAGCCGCTGATGTAGTATCCTCCGATGCTTCCCCGCCTTGGAAAATTTCCTCTATTGTTGATGATATTAAGAGTTATGTTAGTCTCTTTTATTCTTGTACTTTTGCTTGGACCCCGCGATGTTGTAATTCGGTGACCCATTGAGTCGCTCGAAACCATCTTGGACTATGTTGTAACCATGATTGGTGGATGAGCACCCCTCCCGAACTTGTATCCATTGTTCATGCGGATTTAATTGTTATGTAGTCTTGCCTTCGGGCTTTCTAGTGCTCCCAAAAAAAAAAAAAACACTATCAAGCAACAGTTCTAACTTCTAAGACTAATAAAATCGACATAACACTTAATTTAATTACAGGTTGGGTTCGGGTTCAGTTTGATATCATTCAAGTCCAACCTAATTAAAAACTCAATTATCAACATTCAAATTAAAATCTATTAAGACCCATATTTTACTTCTAAAATTTATCATAAATAGATCGATTTAGATTAAAATTTAATAAATTCAGGTCTAATTATCATCTCTATCTCCAATGCTTCACTCAGTTAAACACATACTCCAAAATTGATGCAAATTATTGAGCATAAAATATCCAAAAAAATAAGATTCTTAATGATAATTATAGCGTGGCAAAAAAGGTCAAGAGAAGAAATAATATTTTCTTAGATTTAGCTGGACCCAATTATATAATAATTAATAATAACACCAATCTAACTATCATAAAAAATATTTATAATTCCAATGTCAATTATTGATTGTACATTTTAATTTTTAGCTAATTACATTTAGGCTGTATTTGACGAGCAACTTTTCATAGTATTTAGTGTTTTAACTAGTCAAACAGCTAGTAGCGCTGTTTGATAAAAAGCTACTTTTTAAAAGCTAAACAATTTAACTTTTAACTTTTCAAACGATATATAATCAAATTCTATTTATTATTTTGTCCCTCCTTTTCATCTTAATTTACCAAATATATTATTCACCAGCTAACGGCTAGCAGCTACAATCAAACATAACCTTGATATATTTTTTTGTCTAGTATTTTGGTAGTGAGGGGGAGGGAGAGAAGGAGGGGCGTATGAGAGAAATTTTTTTTTTTAATTTTTAAAATTTAAATTATTTATATAATTATTAAATTTTAAATTATTTATGTAAAATATATTAATATATAAATTTATTTATTTAATTATTTATTATTCAGATACCATTTAAATTTTTATTTAGATATTCATTAAATTTTTGTTAAAAATATCAAAATAACTTGTATATATTATTGTTATTATTCACTATATTATTTGTGAATAATACCGATAACATATATAAGTCATTTTAATATTTTCAATAAAAATTTAATAGGTATCTAAATGATAACTAGCCAAACAAATAAATTTATATCCGTTAAATTTTTGTTAAAAATATAAAAATAACTTGTATATATTATCGGTATTATTCACTATATTATTTGTGGATAATAACGATAATATATACAAGTAATTTTAATATTTTTAACAAAAAATTTAACAGGTATCTGAATAATATATAGTCAAATAAATAAATTTATATATTAAAATTATTTTATGTAAATAATTTAAAATTTAATAATTATATACAAGTCATTTGTATAGTATTTGTGAATAATAATGATAATATATATAAGTTATTTTAATAATTTTAATAAAAATTTAATAAATATCTAAATAATAAATAGTCAAATAAATAAATTATATAAATAATTTAAAATTTTAAAATAATAAAATTAAAAAATTAAAACCCCATCCCGTTTCTCTCTCCTCTCTCTCCCAATCAATTGCTTATGGTGCTGTGGATAAGCCCAGAGCACCTGGTCTTCACCCAGATAGATATATTGCGTCATATTTTTGTTGTATTAAACTTTTGGTAACACTGATCAAGAAATTAATCACCTATGGTTGGAATAAGAAATTATTTCATCTTAATCAAGAGACTTAAAATTTAAATATAAAGTTTGTTGATTAAAAAATAGTTTTAACAAGGTTCGTGTACTAAAATGTAATCTATCCTTGACCCCGACCCTAGTCCCTATGTTTTCGAGTTCAATTGAAAATGGTCGGTTCATAGTCTTTTCTGACATTAAGTGGAGCAATCCACTAGACTTATATGCGAATATATTCTCTCTCACAATTTTTATGTGAATTTGTCAACGACTTTACATGTGAATCTAACAATTAAAAATCCCACGTAAGAGTTGTAAAAGAAAAAAGATCAACATATAAATCAGTGGATTACTCCATCTAACGCCAACTGGTTTTGGAATAAAACCCCACTTATATTTATATATGGACCTGAGGACTTTGTATGTTCCAATTTTGTTGGTCGGGTCTAGACGCCATGAGGACCTTGCTGCGGACCACTCTCTCAAGTTGGGGGTGTTCGGAAACAGCCTCTCTTCCGGGTAGCCCCCTGAAGGGGAAAGGCTGCGTACATCTACCTCCAGACCTTGCTTTTGCGGGAGCCCTTGCAGGCACTGGGTTTGTTGTTGTTGTTGTCTAGACGCTATGAAATTTAACTGGATTTTTATTGAACTAACACGTGGAAGTAAAATTCTTAATATTTTTTCAACAAACAACAATATAATGCATTTACTATTGCAAAGAGGGGTGATGAAATTCAAACACATACAACTCCGAAGTTGAAGCGAGAAAGTAATCACTATAATAACTTCTAATTACTCGCACAACATGAGGCCGGTTCATGAGAGTTAGATTTGTGAGAGGGGCTACCGGTGTTTATTAGATATTGGATGAAGACTTAGGAATGGTTTTATACTCTAACATATCCCACTCACGCGAATGCTAAACCGTTTCTTAACATTAAAAGTGGGGGTTGCTGAGATTCGAACTTGTAACCTCTTAGTCAACAAAGCTCTGATATCATGTCAAGGAATCATCTATCCAAAAAACTTAAGCTGATGGGTGAAGGTCCATGAATAATTTTATACTCTAACACTTACCTCTAATCAGTTTTACTCGTTGTTGGAATATATTTATAAATTCCCTGAGATATATTTTTATTGATTAAAATCCAGAAGAAATAATTGCAAACATGAAAATATATTAATTTTTGAACCCACTTGTATAAATTATGATATTGGGCAAAAATTATATAGTAATATAATATGATATTATTAGCAGCCAAACTGTTGGGGCGTTTCTATGGCGCAGAATTTTTCTAAGCTGTGTGTCAAAGAAGGAGAGATTTAGGTACTTGGGATCCACAATACAGCACAACGGCGAAGTGGACGAGGATGTCAGCTACAGGATCAAAACGGGATGGCATAAGTGGAGGATGTCCTCCGCGGTACTTTGTGATAGGAAATTCCCCTTGAAGCTAAAGGGAAGATAATATAAGACAGTTGTGGCCAGCCATGCCGTATGGGGCGGAGTGCAGGGCGATGAAACAACAACACACACAGAAGATGAAGGTGGCGGAGATGCGAATGCTGAGGTGGATGTGCGGACACATAAGGAAGGATAAGATCAGAAACGATATCATAAGAGGCAAATTGGGCATAGCTCCCATTGAAGATAAATTAAGGGAGCAACATCCGAGGTGGTTCGGCCATGTTAGAAGGAGACCGGACTACGCTCCGGTCAGGAGATGCGAACAACCACTTACTACATTAGGCAGAAGAGGCAGAGGCAGAGGCAAACCAAAGAAGAGATGGCTTGAGACGATCCGATAAGACCTCACCCGCCTAAACCTTTGGGAGGAGATGGTCTTAGATAGGACCCAATGGAAGGCTAGCATAGGGGTATTAGATGATCCGGTTAGAGTAGGGTAGTCTTTGTCTCTACTTTATCTTTGGCTATACCTTTTCTATCCCTATCTCATTCTCGTTCTCTTTCTTTATCTCTTTTACCTCTACCTCTTTTTTTTTTTTTTTTTGGCCATACTCATGCATTTTTTATGCTTCTCCTGTGTCAGGTCCTTGGCTGATGAATGCAGACCAACGTTTTAGGCCTAGGGTCCTCCGAAACAGCCTCCCTTCAGGGTAGCCCTGAAGGGGGAAGGCTGCGTACATCTACCCTCCCCAGACCCTACTTTTGGCGGGAGCCCTTGAAGGCACTGAGTTTGTTATTATTGTGTGTCAATACACAATTTTTATATGTCAATACATATCTCATAAAAATGTACATAATTTAGTTAAATTCGGCACCGTGCAACACGGTAGACAAAGCGCCAAGGTGTCGTTCATAAGGGTCAATTCAAGAACAAGTCAACCACAGCTTTAAAAGTCCAGTCCTAGGTCTTGCATTATCTCTTAAATCGAAAATAATCTTAAATTTGGCAAGTAAAATTGTATAACATGTCCAAATACAGTTGAATCTTTATAAATTAGTACCCTTATAACTATAAAAATTTATTAGTTAATCGAGATATTATTTACCACATTGTCCCAAGTCGGGACCGGTTAAAAATATTGTTTAATCAATGTTATTAATTTATCAAGGTTATACTATATTAACCTTTTTACTTAAGCTTTTAGAATAAAATACATTGTTATTTTTTAATAAGTAAAAAAGATTATACAATAAAGTTGTATGAGATGTACAAACACCAATCTTTTTACTTAAGCTCTTGGAAGACAATTCATTCTTAAAAAAAATATAATACATCATTGACGATTAGGACGGTGAGGAAGCAAGGGAAATGTGGATGACATGCAATTAAAAAGGTGACATGGTAAATAACGTGACAATCAGAAAGATAACATAACGAAGTTAATATTTTTCTTAGTCTATTTTTAATACGTGTTGTCTTTATTGGTTATTTTTGCAAAATTTAGTCTCTTTTCATGCACAGTAAATTATTAATTCCTTAATCCCTTTTTTTAACACTTAGGTGGATAACACATGAAAAATTTGAACAAAATGCTGAGCCGTTTTCCGAAATGGCTTGAAATTTTTTTTTTAAATGACGTATTTTTTAAAATATTTTTCAATATGGTATACACGTGGCAAAAAGATAATTTAATAAATTAAAATTTTTTTTTTCAAAAAAAAACTTGATTAGCCGCTTTGAAAATTTTGGGCCTTGTCAGGCTCCTAATGTAAAAAAAAAAAAATATATATATATATATATATATATATATTTTTTTTTAATTTAATTTTTTAAAAATTAAATTAATAATTAAATTAAATATATTAATTATAAAATTATTATTATATTATATTTAGCTTTATAATATATATTTTAATTAAATTATGCATATAATTTATAATAATTATTTAAATTAAGTTATTTATCAAATATTAAATTATATTATCTATATATAATTTTATAAATTAATTATTATTAGATCTATATAATAATAGTCATTTCTTCATATATTATTTAGCATGAATTATGATATTTAAAAAGCTATACTTACAGGATTAACAAAGGAGCTCTGCTATATGGGAGGGCAATGTATATAACTACAAATTGTAAAGTATCAGTTTTCAAATTCAATATTATAGTTTTTTAAATATCATAATTTAGGCTAAATAATATATGAAGAAATGACTATTAATACATAGATCTAATAATAATTAAATTACAAAATTATGTATAGATAATATAATTTAATATTTGATAAATAACTTAATTTAAAAAATTATTATAAATTATATACGTAATTTAATTAAAATATATATTATAAAGCTAAATATAATATAATAATAATTTTATAATTAATATATTTAATTTAATTACTAATTTAATTTTTAAAAATTAAATTAAAAAAATATATATATGTTACCATTAGAGCCTGACACAAGATGTCAGGCTTCGTACAGTGCAGGGCCTGACAAATTTGAATAAATTACCAAAGTGGCATATTTTGCAAAAAAAATTACCAAAATGGCATAGTTGAAAAAATATTTACCAAAATGGCACACTTTACTGTAGTATCAATAGGAAACGCCGTTTCAAACGGCGTTCGTTGAGCGGTGGGAGACATTACCTGTCAGACGCCGTTAGAAACGGCGTCAGAAAGAGCCGTCCTAAGGGACGCCGTTCGAAACGGTGTCCCTTAGGTGACCTATATGGGACGCCGTCTCTTTCTGACGCTTCCGTATGCGCACAGTAATATCCCCGTGACCTGCTTTTTTTCCCCTCCATTTTCATCTTCTTCTTCAACGTACTCTTTTTCCTCCATTTTCATCTTCTTCATCCCCTTTATCTTCACTTTTACCTCTATAAATACCACAAATTTCTTCAATATTTTTCACAACATCTTCTTCATCCCCTTCATCTTCACTTTTACCTCTATAAATACCACCAATTTCGTTAACATTTGAATGTACTATTTTCTAGGTCGATGTTCTTGAAAAGCATGCTAAAATGGCAGTTCAAAGGATACGTAATACTGTTGGCCACACTATAGAGTCTGTTTCTACAGAATGGCTAACTACTTGCAGTACTGCAATAGATGTTGCAGGTGAACGACATCAATTTGAACAGGCTATGCAAGAAGAAGAGTTTGACTACCGTTCATTTGGTGCTCCACCCTCACAGTATCATGGTGAACCTCCAGAAGGAAGTAGACGTGAACGTCCGCGACATAGTTTTCCAATTCATATGGAAGGTTCACCCTCACAGCATCGTAGTGAACCTCCAGAAGGAAGTAGACGTGAACGTCCGCGATATAGCTTTTCAGTTCATATGGAAGGTTCACCCTCACAGTATCGTGGTGAACCTCGTCGTAGATCGACGTCACGTTTTGTACCATAACTTACGTTATTTATTTTTTTGTAATCTATTATTACAGTGCATTTTTTCCTTTTTTATTACTTTATACATTAAATAATGTAACTCTACTAAATTTTTTTCTATTTTATTTTATCATTTTATTGTTAATTAAGTTAGGAGGATTGTTAATTTTTTCTACTTTACTTTTATACAAAGGTGTGTGGGAAGCAGTCGGAAACGGCGTACCCGACGGCGTCAAACAAGTAACGTCTCCCACCGCTCAACGAACGCCGTTTGAAACGGCGTTTCCTATTGACGCTACAGTAAAGTGTGCCATTTTGGTAAATATTTTTTTAACTATGCCATTTTGGTAATTTTTTTTGCAAAATATGCCACTTTGGTAATTTATTCAACAAATTTTCAAATAAAACCGCTGCGAGTTCATTTTTGAAAAAAAAAATTTTTAATTTATTAAATTACCTTTTTACCACGTGGATGCCATATTAGAAAATATTTTTAAAAGTATGTCATTTTAGAAAAAAAAAAAAATTTTCATGTCATTTCGGGCAACGGCTAATGCTGGCCATGTTCCCTTTAATTTTCAACTACCCTCTACATAACTCTTTGAAATACCTTAACTTACGCTAGTGTATGTGACAGCACCCAAAAGAAAATATATTAATTAACAAAACTAGGGACATATATCTAAAATCTATCAAAGTTCAGGATATTTTAAAAACATTTTAAAGATCTCAAAATGAATAAAATATTTATTAATAGATCTTGTTAAATTTCACTATTTCTTTAGACCCAACCCACATAACTGAAAGATACTAGGGACCTGTTTGGGATTGCTGTGAAAAACTGCTTATTTTAAAAATATTTTTTGTAAAAACACTTATTTGAAAAGTGTTGTTTTGAAAAAGCAATTTGTGTTTAGTTCAACTAGTCAGAAGCGCTTATTTTATTATTATTAGTGTTTGGCTAGTGTTTAAGAAAAGTATTTTTTGGGTCAAATTACCGAAAATGACCAAATTGGTTGGGTAGAGGGTTAGGATTTTGAAAGATGATAGGGTATGATATAATTTTAATATTTGAGTAGGGGTATTTTTACCCTAAAAATTTTAAGTTTTTTATTCTGCTTCTGCTTATAATTAGAAGCACTAAATTTCTGCTTCTACTTATAAGTAGAAAAATAGCTTCTGTTTTTAATAAAAAGTGTTTTTTGATATTTGTCAAACACCTTCCAAATTCCAAAAAATTGCTTTTTTCAGAAAAAAATCACTTATTTTTTCATAATAAGTAATCCCAAACAAGTCTTAGGTCAACCCATAAGCTCTAATGAGGCTCCATCCTAAAGTTAATTGTCAATAATTAGAGTGGGGCAAACAAAACAATAACAGACCCAGTGCCTTAAGGGCTCCTGCCTAAGCGGGGTCTGAGGGGTGGATGTATTCAGCCTTACCCCCTTTAGGGTCTGTTTTCGAGGACATCCAATCTTATAGGGTTGGTAACACGAGAATTTTTCAAAAAGTCACCCATCTTGATACTACTCACGCCCAAGCACGCTTAACTTTGGAGTTTTAATGGGATCTAATGCATTAGTGCCTAGTAATGAAACCTAATTAGAGTGACTCGTTAAGCTTGTATATTGCTCTCTTTACTTTTACAACTTTTATATATAATTTACATCAGACTCATATACGGAGTTGTTAAAAACAAATCTCAAAGTATCCAAAATTAGATTTTTACTTTATTTTTTATTTTATTGCATTTTTGTCCTAATATTGCCGTCCAAACATATACTTATTGGAACACCAATCACATTCCTAGACATTTCACGACTTCAGTTGACCTTCCTCTCTCCATAATAACTCTTTATCTTCCCACTCTAATCCCCCAACACCAATCCACCGGTTCAGTTCGGTTCGGTCCGATCCGAGTCAAATTGATTCAATTTGAGGTTTTTAGTTTGCCTTTCTTTGGATTGCTACCCGAGATGGATGTGCTTCCGAAGAAGACACTGGAGTTGGTAAAAAAGCACGGGTTCAAGTCTATGAAAATGGTGGATATTGATTTGGATGAGGAATTGGATCGTGAGCCATTCGGATCGGATTTTGGTCTGCTTGAAAATGGGTTGACTTATTATGTCCGGTCCAACCCCAAGCCCCAGATGCGTGCTGCTCTCGCCCTTGCTGTTAAAGTCGGGTATATTTAATTTTTTTTCAAGATTTTGTTAGAAAATATAATATTTGTACTGTATTGACTAATTGAACTACATTATAAATGTTTATAGAGTATACCTACTATGTATTTTTAACATATTTTTTAATTAATAATTTTTTTATCAAATTATTTAATATTTAAAACTAAATAATGTACGTTAAACATTACGATAGCTAACTGGGTTTTATTTTTTAAAATTTTTTATCGTCAAGAGCTAACTAAAGTTGACTTAGTTTCTTTTATATTGGTTGGAGGATGAAGTTTAGGCCTCGTTTGGTTGTCAAAGGAATTAAATTCCTATAGGAAGTCGTATTTTCTAGGAATTCACTTTCTTTATTAACTTCCCAAGAAGTAGTATAAAAATATTTGGCTGCCCACATGGGAAATAAAACTTCCAGGGAATTCAATCCCTATGTTTTATTTGGCTGATACAACACTTTTTATGAAATACAATTAAAATGACTATTATGCCCATGCCTAATCTTGTAACATCATTGATAGAGCGAATAATGGATAAACTTGTTATAATCACAAATAAGAAGGGATAGAATTGTCATATAAATTAAAAATAGGGGCTAGATAAGTTACTTTCCCATTTTGAAGCGATTAAAACTTATTTAGAAATTCTAACTTTCCATATCCTACCTACTTCCCACATATGCCAAACAAAACCTAAAAACGACACTTCCTATGAATTGAAACTTTCCTAGTCTACTTCTCACTTACCAAACGAGTGAAACAATTTTTTGAGCAAGTTATCGTAAAATATAAACATTAATTTTTGTATAATGGAAGATGAGTTTCAAATTTATGAATTCTAGTTTAAAAGGTTGGAAGATTGACCACTGTATCGAGTATCTGAAAAACACAAACAAAGAACTTAAACTGAATATTCTAAAAATTAAAAAAAAAAAAAAAAAAAAACCAAGAAGAAGCTTAACTACTACGTCAAGCTTTTTTTTTTTTTTTTTTTAATTTTATGGATTAGGAGTATTAATACACTAGTTTAAATAAAAAGTGCTTATCAGGTTAAAGATTCTCGGAAACAGCCTCTCTTTAGGGTGGCACTCTGAAGGGGTAAGGCTGCGTACATTCCTCCCTCCGAACCCTGCATATGCAGGAGCCCTACGAGACACTAGGTCAGTTATTATTATGGTTTTTGTAAATTTTTAATTTTTAAAAAACTAAATAATTCTTTAGATAATTTTTTCTTATTTTTAATCTTTTATATAAAAGTGCTTTTTAATATGATAAAAATATACAGTTTTAGAACCGACTATGCCTTACAGGAATTTAAATTTCTAAAAAGTAAGGTTTTTTTTAAACTAAAAGTACCTAAGTTTTGATTGCAGTTTCAAGACACTGCTTAGATCTTTTAATTTTTTAAAGTCATATGTAAATTTTAAAAAAAAATTTCACCATCACAACTTAATATTAACACCATTAATATTTGTTTGTTTTGGCTAATGTAGCTTTTAAAAAAATATATATTTTTAGAAATTTTAAATTTACATTTAGAATAATTTTAAAAGATTAAAAAATGTTCTGAATATCTAAAAAATTATAAATATTTAAAAAATTATTTTTTGAAATGATATGTATGGATTTTAACTGCCTAAATTAAGGTATGACATTAAAAAAATTTATAAAATTTAGGTATAATTTTAAAAAATAAAAAAATTTAAATAATTTTTTTAGAGCGCAACTAAAATTTAGGTAACCTTTAATAAAAGAGAAATTATTTTTAAAAAGTTAATTTTTAATTTTTTAAAAATCAACTTAACACAGATGATTTTTGAAACGGAGATGGGAAACCATGAATTATACCCTCAGAATTACTCAGAGCAATTGTGTTACATATCAAAGAAAGTTTAATTTCAAAATTAATATGATAATGTACGATATAACTTCTTAGTTATATAAAGCGGTAATGCATAAGCCGTTGCGTCATTGTGAGATTCATCTATTTTACCCAAATATCTTTTTTGACTTGTATCAAAATGTGAACGGACTCTCCGGCGGATTCATGGGAGTTATTAGAGGTCAATTATCATCTCTCTCTCTCTCCGTCGTATTTCTTTTAGGTCATCTTCCGTCGCTGATTTCGTCAATTGATAAATCAAGCCTTTTGATCTATGTGATATCTTTTCAGTAAATGTTCATAAATTGTTTGCTCTATTGATAAACAAAGAATTAGTTCATCATTTGTGCAGGGAAAATGCAAGTAAATAATAAATACAGAGTTTAGGTTTTACTATTAGAGTATAAAATGAATTATGAACCTACACTCATTTGCTTAAACTTTTGGGTTAGATAATTTCTTGACATGGTATTAGAATCTTAACGACTAAGAGGTTACAAGTTTAGATCTCAATAACGCCACATTTTCAATATTAACATAATTTAATCATAAGGTATGAGGTATGACCGTGCGATATTCATGCTTCAAGCTCAATGGGCATTTAGATGAGGGGGCATGTTAAAGTATAAAATCAATCAGGGACTTGGTATTTGCCTCTATTGCGAAATTTGATTTTCACGTGTCTTATAGATCGCTTTGAGAACCATGTAAAACAACTAAGATGAATTACCAGAGTCTCATTAAGATAGTGGCTGACTTTGTTAGTATCAATCAACCCCCAACATTTTGGATGTGTTAGGGCAAGAGTATTTATGCGTGAGAATTTTAGAAAGTGTCAAGGAACTTAAGTTGATAGGTGAAGACCTATAATTATTTTTACACTCTAATATGCCCCCTTATGTAAATGTCCATTGGGCTTGAATTGGATATTGTACAAACCGACCTCATACCTAGTGTTTAGAGTAAGTTAATATTGAAAGAGTCTAAGGGATTTAAACTGACTTCTTGGTCAACAAGGCTCTGATACCATTTCAAGGAACCAATTATCCCAATAACTTAAGTTAATGGATGAAGGCCTAAGATTGGTTTTATACTCTAACAAGACGTACAACAATGGGTCTTGTGAAGTTGATACACTGGAAACGGTGTCCTGAATCTTTGAGCTATTTCACTGATCTTGGTTATGAAAACGTTGTAAAAAATATGACAATGGGGAGCTGTATTTGGATGTAAACGAGCTGAGCCAAGCTCGAGCTTTGCAGCTTCAAGGCTCAGCTGGCCAAAATTTTGTTCAGCTCCAGCTAAGCTGGCCTAGAGCATGAGGGATTATTTAAAAAAAGAAGGGAAAAAAAAAAAGAATCAGTTTGAACAAGTCGTGTAAGCTTTATTGGGCTCGGGCTTGACTCGGCTTAAAGATGAAACTAGTTAGCTTTTCGAGCTTTAAATATGTTTTGCTTTTGTTTATAGCTGATCTACCATTGCCCGATGCAGTTCGATATTTGAAGAAGAAAACGAGCGAGGAGTTGCTCACATAGTTGAGCATCTTGCGTTCAGTGCCACCAAGAAGTACTCAAATCATGACATAGTGAAATTTCTGGAGAGCATAGGGGCAGAGTTTGGTGCCTGTGGAAATGCATACACAAGTTTTGATGAGACTGTGTATGAGCTCTTTGTTCCCATTGACAAGCCTGGGGTATTATCTGAGGCCATTTCCATTTTGGCTGAATTCAGTTCCGAGGTCCGATTTCGATCAACTCATTTCCCTTTATTACTGTCTTATTTATAGCACAGAATCAAGTAAAGGTTGTTCCTTAGTTTAATGTTTGTTATGCAACGGATTTTAAAACTACTTATTGAGCGATTAGCCATTAGATAAGATGCTTTTTTATAAATAATGTCACAGGGGTTTGCTCATGTGGTAATACACTAGGAAATCACACCTCAAGAAAGTTGGGTTCGGGGTCTGGATCCCGCTATTGGTGCAAAACAATTCCTCGAGGCCACCTACTAGGTTTGCAGGCCGCAACTTACCCCAACTTTTGCCATAAGGTCTATGACGCATATATATTTTGTTTTATTCACGCAGATATATGAACATGTTAAAAATCTAAAGCGGGGTGTAAAAATTAAAGATCGTTCGACTATTCGTTTAATCTTTCACAAACTTAAAGCTTAGGAAGAACTCATGTTCTTCGAAGAATCTAAGTGATCACCATGACTGTTACCTAATTCTTCGTAACACCCTACTCCAACGATACCATTACCTCGAAATTGTTGTTTGATTTATGTTTCCGTTTCTACGAGGAAAGATAGCTCATTCCATTTATATGTTGATCCCTTCTTTATCACAAAACCGCTATGAAATTGTGTTCTTAAACTCGTGTGTGAAATTCTCAAACAGTTTCTACATATATCGGAGATATCTCATCATCTATAGTGACATGATGTTTGTTATATGCAGATTCGGATATCACCGGAGGACTTGGAGAAGGAAAGGGGAGCTGTGCTGGAAGAATATAGGGAGGGCAGGGATGCAAGTGGCCGCCTCGCTGAAGCACGTTGGGCCACCATATCGGAACGTTCAAAGGTATCTGTCACTTTATTGTAAATCAACCAATTACGTCAAAAGGTTAACTTGTTAAGTGAAGACCCAAGAATGATTTTATACTATAGCATTTTTTAACTCACAGTTATAGTTTACCCAAAAGGCCTTCCATGAAACAAATTTATTTCACAAATATCACAATTAGTTGAGAGCCCTATTTGAGAATTGATTATATCGTAAGTTTGGTTCTACCATAACCATCTATAATTAGAGCAATATGTGTATAATACACATGCATGTACTTGTAGATTTACATATTAGATGATAATATAATGTAAAGTTGACTATTCAAAGTGTACTTAAATTGATTTGGACACCTCCCTTACCACCAGTCAACCACCGGGCCTCTTAATTTCGGGACCAACCTTGTTTATATATTGTATTTCCAGAAAGATGTTAAAACACGTTTTGACATGGGGTGTAATTTTTTCGTCCTATTTTTACTTTGTGAGCTCACTTGAAAAACGTGGTTCATTGCAGTACGCAGAACGCTTACCAATTGGCTTAGAAAATGTCATTCGAACTGTTCCTTCTGAGGTGGCAAAGCAGTTCTATAAAAAGTGGTACCATCTATACAACATGGCCGTGATTGCTGTTGGAGACTTTCCAGATACCGAGGTTCATATTTTTTCAGTTTTTGTTACCAATATAGGGGGTAAATGAGTCGTACTGGCTCATGAGCGAGCTAGTTATAAAGCTTGAAAAGCTTGGGTCATTTTGAGCTCGAGCTTAGTTGAGCCGGCTTTTTTGGTTAAACAAGTGGACCTGGAGTCAGTTAAATCTTGAGCTAAAAAGCTTGTCAGACTAAGTGAGTTTAATGATCCAATGTCACTATTAATTATGATCCTAAACGGGCCAGACTGAGGCTGCTTTGAGCTTAAAAATTTGAGCTCCATTCTAAATATCCTATATCAAGCTTAAATTAGCTTAAATGTGGAGAGTATAGCTCGGACGTCCTTGAGCTCGAGGCTCAAGCTCAACCCAAGCATAGCAAAATGTTGACAAGCAGAGCCTCAAGTCAGACTCAGCTCATTTACTCTCCTAGTTACCTAATTTAGTGTCTATTTTATCTTTCATGTGTGAGTCCTAATCATAATTTGAAATTATAACTGCCCCTTCATTTATCCATCTTTCTCAGAGTGTAATAGAGTTGATAAAGGAGCATTTCGGGCAAATCTCTTCAGCAGTAGACACTCCTTCGTTCCCTGCAGTGGGGGTTCCCACACACGATGAGCCTCGTTTTTCATGTCTTGCTGAATCTGAAGCTGGAGGGGTTAGTGAATATACTATCTCAATTGTGAGATGCAAAAGCCTAAGTAATGGAATAAAATAAAAGTCGATACGTAATGGATTTTGAGTTAATTGTTACACGATTTACAATTCCATGACGTCACTTTTCTTTTGATGTTTTGATAATGCACATGTATTTTTGTTCTTTACTGAACATATTAATGAAAGCATTTATATGTTGAAGGCTATCAAATAGGCATTAAAATGATTATATGATTATTCATTCAATTTTTCACAAATGTAATACATAAAAGCAAATTATGCTCCCTTAGAAAACCTAACGTGATTGGGCAATTCGTCGCAACTCTTATGCCACTTCGCATCATGATTGGATTCATGATCCAATCATTAATTGATGAAAAGCATAATCTTAATAGAATCAAACAATGGCCTTTACGCAACATAAGACCGTTACCTAACAAATTTACACTAGCTATTATGTGATTGTCCATTACGTGACATTACTTTATAACGACCTTTGTAATGCCTTTGTATTGTATTTTACCTATTAAAACGTATTTATAAACGTCATATTTCAAAAACTATCGAAAAAATAGAAAAATCAGTGGTTGTATGTCTTACTCATTCAAAGATTTGCTACAAAATGTGACCGCGTTACCCATTACATAGAGTGGGTGAAACAGGAGCGCAACCATTATGGGACTGCAAACCGCAATTTGATTCTATAATTAAAATGAAATGACAGTGATTTGATTCAAATTTGTTTGTAAACAGACTAGAGTCGTGGTAAACTGGAAGATGCCAAACAGTGCGCCTAAGACAGTGAGGGAGTACCGGCACTGGCTCATAGGTGTCATTTTTCGTTCTGCTTTGAATCGGAGATTCTCGAAGATAGCTCGCAGAAAGGACCCACCCTATTTTTCTTGCTATGCTTCTGAAGTTGATTTGGTTTTCCCAGTGAAGGCTTTTCAAATATCTTCAACCTGCAGAGAGAAAGGGACCATTGAAGCCCTTGAATCCATGCTAACTGAGGTACGTTTACATGATTTCATTGTTGTGCAATAAACCTACAAAATAGAAAACGAGAAAACACTATATGAAAACACGAGATTTACATAGTTGGACGTTGATGTTAAGCTTGCATCCACAGGAGTAAGTTACCGGAAGGCCCTGAAAAGTACCTTCAGAAGAAGAATGTAGAACACTTTTTTTTTTTTTTTTGGGTAAGTAGAATATAGAACACCGTGTGGGCCAAATAACAAATGGAGCCACAAAACAGGCACTAACCAACATTTCAAGTTTTAAATGATGAATACAACTCTTTCTATACAAGTGATTGCTGACACTTTATATCTCAGCTTGCCAGGGTTAGATTGCATGGGTTTTCAGACCGTGAAATATCGATTGCCAGAGCTATTATATTGTCAGAAATGGAATCTGCATATCTAGAACGCGACCAGCAGCAATCAAGCACCTGGCGGTATCAATATCTGCAAGTATGTGCACTGTTTTAGGGAATTTGTTTTTGAGGTACCTTAAGATTTGAAAATTTATTACCTAGGTATCTTGAAGTTTCAATATATGTACAATGAGGTATCCCAAGATTTAGAAATTATCTCATTTAGGTACCCTCTACCGGTCTTTGGTGGATTTTTGTTGGAATTGATTTGGAACATGATTCTAGGTGTCTTTTATCAAAATCTGATGATGTCTTTTACCATAAAATATTGACATGATACATGATGTAGGCAATATGTAGGTGTCTTTCATCAAAATTTGTTGAATTGTTTTCATAATCTAATGAAATTTTGCTAAAAACACTGACATAACTCATATATACTATTGTACTCATGTATCGTATCAACATTTTTTGGGAAAAATTGTCCCGATTTAGGCAAGAATTCATCATATTCCAGCGTAGGATACCGACACTAAGGGGACAAAATTTTCAAACTTTACGATACCTTATTTTATATATAAAAATGTGAGGATATCTAAGTGATAAATGTACAAATCCCATATATCTAAGTAATAATTTTCCTTTATTTTATCTTGTCATTCTCTGTTTCTTTTGTTTCCCTTTCCTTATTTCAGTCACAAGAAACCAACTCTTTTTTGTTTCAGCATTTTCTTCGCAATGAAGCTGTTCTAGGAATCGAGTTTGAGGCCAAGCTCTACAAATCTATTTTACCTCGTGAGTTTGGATATTGGATCCTCAGTCTTCAAATAAGCATCTTATATTCAGCAAAAATAACTCCTTTTCATTCGCAAATCTTTTGAATATATACAGAGATATCGGCATCAGAAGTGTCCAAGTATTCAAAGAAGTTAGTAACATCTGGGAGTTGTGTAATAATAGCGACTGAACCACGAGCTACTGCTATAGTGGAGGATCTACGTGCTGTGGCCTCCAAGGTCAATTCTGCCGAGGAAAAAAAGAACATTTCTGCTTGGGAAGATGATTTCATACCTGAACAAATCGTGCAAATCAAGCCTAATCCTGGGTCAGATTTCTCTTACCTTCTTTTAATTTCGGGAATTTATCGTCAAGATATTTTGAGGTTTAAGCATGTATCACCTAGGTGCTTTGGCATGTTAATATATTCAGTGATGTATCAAAAAGTTTAAAATTTTATCACACCATCTGCTTTAATCCAGCGAATATTTGCTGAAAAGGATGAAATGGCACATACATTTACACGATAAGACTCTTTAAACACTTTCATAATGCACATGTATAGTATTTTCTTTACAAAAACATAGTTATAAATGTGCTTATATGTTAAAACTTGTCAAGAGTGTTGCTAACAGTGATGATTGTGTGTGTTTTCATTCAAATTTGGCAAACAAAGATTTAAAAAGAACTTTTATTTCTCGATCTAACGCAGTCATTGTGCCTTGTTATGTAATATCTATGACACCCTATTGATTCCATGGCTTGAACATCTACTTTAACAGAATGTATGTCTTAACTTTACGGAGTTTTCTGTCCAGTTGATAAACGGTAAACTTTCTGTCCTTTCTCCATAGTTATCCCAACTGTTTGTTCTTGATAATTTTGAATATTATGACGTGTTAGATGAATCTAGGAATGGTTTAACATTATAACATGACTATTGGTCAAAGAGGCTATGGTAGTATGTGAAGAAACCAACTATTCTAACCCCAAGTTATTGGAAAAAATTCCAACAATGGTTCTGTACCACTCTTACCAATCATGGCTTTCTGTTGTTTCCAGGAATATTGTGCAAAGATCTGAATACCCAGATATTGAGGTTACTGAATTGACTCTTTCAAATGGGATGAAAGTTTGCTATAAATGTACAGATTTCAAAAATGACCAGGTACAAAATTAACCTTCTTATACTAGTAATTTAAGGTAACTTGTGGAAGGCTACGAGAATCTATAGATGCTAAGCTCATTTTATTGTCGTTTGATGTTCAATTTGCGGCATTAAGAGATATATGCGAGTCAAATCCTTTTCTATTGGCGCGGTGTAGATTTTGTCAATTGTCGCCACTAGTTTGAGTCATAGTTACTTTGACTTTTTCTTCTGGCGTAAATAACATATCAGATAAAGGTACTTTCAAGTTGGATGACACTTAACAGCACTTCAAATGGGACCAAAATCACAAAAAATCTTAGAAAACAGTTGATCCTAACACCTGTGCCCAACTCTTATACCCAAGACTAGGTTATGTAGGTTAGAGCAATTATCAGTATGCTCATGATGACTTTGTTTGAACAGGTCATCTTTCAAGGATACTCTTATGGAGGCTTTTCCGAGCTCCAAGAAAATGAGTATATATCATGCAATCTGGGCACAGCCATTTCTGGAGAGATTGGCATGTTTGGTTATAAGCCAACAGTTTTGGAGGATATGCTAGCCGGTAAAAGGGCTGGTGTCTCCACAGATCTTGGATCATACACAAGGACTTTTACTGGTGATTGTTCCCCCTCAGATCTGGAAACTGCGCTGCAGGTTCGCTCCCATTGATTTGTATTGATTAGACCTTTAGTATAATTATGTGCAAATTTTTTAATTTTATCAAGAGCTAAAATCATCTGTACTTCACATGAGGTGATGTGAAGGGTCTAATTGAGACTAATTAAGTGATGTTTATGTGATTTTGGTTGTTGAAAGGACAAAAGAGTTGGATGGAATTGTAGTAAGTGGGTCAAATTATTACAATTTTGTAAGTAGCGGGGAGGGGATGGTGGGTGTTTGATGAAATTGAAATTTGAGTGATTCCTTTGCTTTCAAAAAATCATTCGGAGAGCCTATGGTATTTGCTCAATAAGAAAAGATAGAGATCTCTTTGGCCCCCGTTACATGAACTCCGAAGATTATCGTCTCTACCATATGTAAATTGCTTGTGTCTTGAACCTTGGCTTCAGTGCATAGAATCAAATAAATGTAATGGTTGTCACGTAACGTATTTGAGCTAGTTGTTACACGAATACAACATTTTGGTTGCAACTTAAAACTATGTAAGGAATGGAAAAAGTAATGATTTCATGACTAATTTTAGCAAACATAAATACTTAAAAGCTAATTGTGTTCCTTCAAAAGAACCAACACAACCACCATGACTAATTGTGTAATGCCCATGACACCATGACTGAAATTACGAAACACGATTTGATCCATGCTTGAATGTGTTGTTTTCTTCTTCTCACGTCTCCCTTTTCCAAATACCTAGCATCAATATCTCTAACTCAATTTGCTTATTTCTTTATTCAATTTGTGATTTCCTCCAGCTTGTTTATCAACTGTTTGTGACAAATGTGGAACCGGATGAAGGAGATATTAAAAGGGTGATGCATATAGCCGAAGAAATTATTCGAGCTAATGAAAGAGATCCTTACACTGCATTTTGGAATCGTGTGAAGAAGATCAAGTATGGAAATGCATACTTCTTCCGGGTATGTTATTTTGTTCTTGATTAGGGGTGTAAATAAGCTCAGTCAAGCCCAAGATTGAGGGTTGGGTCAAAACTAGCTAAGTTAGAAGACTTTGAGCTTAAGCTGGGCTGAACTTGACTTGGTTAAGGCAAACCCACCTCGAGATTAAAGTTTGCCTCATTGAAACCTACTTTAGACTCGTATAGGCTCAATTACTTGTGAGCCTTTGGGCTCAAGTTTACTAGCTTTGCTCAAACTTGAATGACTTGAGCATTTTTTGCTTTATGATTCGTTGGCAAACAAGCTTGCTCAACTTATTTACACTCTCTATTTATAACAAGCCACTCCTTTCTATGCCATAGGGAGCACTTCATAGTTCAATGGTAATTTCATTCTCCTTTTGCAGCCAGCTCAAGTTAGTGACCTACCAAAAGTGAATCCACAAAAGGCTTGTGGATATTTCAGCAATTGTTTTAAAGATCCCTCGGATTTTACCATTGTCATTGTTGGTAACATTGATCCTGCCGTTGCACAACCGCTAATACTAGAGTATCTGGTGAGTTGCATTTTATCTTTATAACAGTGCATCCTAGCGCCAATGAGGCCTTGCTGTTGGATATCGCTCAGTATCACTATAACTTAACAACCAAAGTGCTCTGCGTCGAACTTCAGCCCCTTCGAGTCGGACGTGGAGCTCTAGTGATAAAACTGCCAAGGTGGAGGCTCTAGGAAAAGAGGTCCTAGGTTCAAATTTCTCCAATCTCACTTGTTGGAAGCTTGCTGAGAATTAGTTACTGCTTTCGTAATTTCTCCATGCAGGGTGGTATCCCGAAGCTTGCCAACCCGATTTTTCATTTTAACTATGAGAACCTCAGAGCTTTGCCATGCACCCCTCCTATAAGTACAGTCAGGTATCTATCATAGAATCAAATAGTCGTTACGTAATATAATGGTCATAATGTTGCGAGTTCTGAGCTGACCTTTGTACAGTCGGCTGTTACATGATATTTCATAATGGTCTTAATAATGCATATGAATTGTGTTTTATTTTCTAAACTGTAATTGTAAATGCATTTATATGTAAATAAACTATAAAAGTATAGAATTTAATGATTGTATCGCTGGTTATTCAAATGCTTGTAAATATAAAGCTTGAAAGCAAACTTATTTTCCCTTGAAAACCCAACATTCTTATGGTAATGATAAAGAAGAATTATCAACGAGAAAAATAAAAAGCACAATGCAGATTTATTTGGAATGGTCACTTGTGCCTACATGTATGCAGTTGCAAAGATTTTAGAGTTTCAAACTATTTCCAATATACAAGAGGCCAGCTCAAATTACAACTGCACCCATAAGCCTTGGCCCATATTTATAGCCCATGAACAAAAACTCTTCATGAAAATAACCCACAAAAGGAGGACCGATAAAAGGTGGGCCAGATAATGGCTCAATCATTTGCTCCATGGACATGACCCGCTTTTAAGTAAAACCAGGCTCCAACATAAGCCCTACAAGTGCAATTATTATGACCAATTTTCTTGATACCACCACGATGTTGGAACTAAACCTTTATGTTAACATCATGTGTGATTCGGTCTATGGTATCTATGCATAGGAGGAAAAAATCCTACTCAAATCTTTATTTTTGTTTATAAGATGCATTTATGAGGTACTCGTGATTACCGTGCAGAGAAATAGTGCGGAGCCCTATGGTGGAAGCACAGTGTTCCGTGCATATATCTTTCAACGTCAAGATGAAGAGTGAAACCATGGCGTGTCCTGCTTTTATGATAATAAGATATTGATAGTGATGACAATTTGATTAGAATCTGATTCTGATGGTAATTTCCCATTTTCTTTCTTGTCATTTGTAGATGGAAGAGATGCACTTCATCGGATTTCTAACTCAACTATTGCAGACAAAATTGACCCAAGTTCTTCGTTTTCAACATGGCAAGGTACATTCATCATGTAGCTCCTTAGCTCAAGTAGTAGTGCATTTGGATTTAGCATCTCTTGAAGGGAGAGGTCGGGGTTTGAATTCTAATCGGGTGAAATTAACTCCTCGGCATCACCTACTGGGTTTTTAGATCCCAACTCGTTGTTTGCCCGTAGGAGAGCTTCCAATGTGTGCTTCCAAAACATTAGTTAAGGTGTAAACTACCCTAGAAACCCTGTATCCCCCCAAAACCAACGAAGTCTTACTAGCTGTTTTGCCTCACATAGTTTGCTTTCTATGCAGATATATTCCGCAAGTGTCTTTTCAGACTTCAGTTTTAGCAAACCTTCAAGAACTGAGGATCTACATGGCGATATAACTGTAGATTTTTCTTGTGACCCCAATGTCTCTGCCACATTGGTGAGTTTAATTTTTAATAGTCTTATTTATAATAATGAATTGTTCCATGTACAGAATCTGATGGTGCTCTAAAACTTAACAGGTTGATGTTGCACTAGCTGAAATACTACGTCTCCAAGAAAGTGGCCCTTCTGAAGAAGATATTTCAGCAGTCCTTGAAATTGATCAAAGGGACTATGAAAATGGATTGCAGGTATGACAGTGACAGATAAGAAATGTTTCTCTTTTTTTTTTTTTTTTTTTTTTTTTTTCAGGTGTTTGCTATGAAAAAATGAAAAAATTGAGAACACTTGGAAAATTTAGGAAACACCGGAAAACAACGCCCTCAAGTTTTTATTCCAAAAAAATTGTGTCTTTTCAAATTTTGGTCTTGATCTATAGGCTTCACGCTATTATGACATTTGGAATCCTTTCAAATAAGTTGTATTGGATTTATAAGGATAGAGAAAAATTCTGTGGTCTTGACTGCCCTTTGCCATTGCAGGAGAATATATATTGGTTGTTCCAAATTTTGCGGAGCTACCGTTCAAGGTTTTACACAGGTGATGTGGGCTCCATTTTTCAGGTCGGTGCTTTACATTGATTCTTTTGATTCATGGCTAGTTAGCATTGGAGTGAAAATATGATTTTGGTTGGATTTCACACAATTGCAAGAAAAAGATTTTGAGTGTGTGAAATAATTCTCTTGCTCGCTTATGGAGGGGGTTGCAAGAACGAGATGTCACAAATGTTTCGTAATGGATCCTGGTGATCTCGTGGGTTTCTGGGGAACATAAGTTAAGCTTCTATCATTTGTTTTGCAAAATTTTCAAGAAAAATTTGGTACAACTATTAATTTTAAAACTCTAATGACAAATTTTAGCATATCAACACATTTACATGTTTTGATAGATGAAGTACGAATATATATATATATATACACACACACACACACGTTTCAAAGGCCATTTGAAATCACGTGAGGGCCAATCACGTAACACTAGCATAAAATCCATTACGGAACAATCCATGTTGGAACCAAAGAATCTAGCTTCTCACACCTCATGAAATATCTGCTACATACATCTCAACATATTCTTCTCCTTTTAACTTATGGTGGTTGATTTGCTATTCTAAATCATTTGTGCAGGCTCTGGACAAAGCAAGAAACAGAGTTAGGCAGAATATGTCACCTTTAACAGCAAAATGGGCATTGCAAAGGACTTTACCTTACCCATGTAAAGAACACTTCATTGCAGTGACTTTAATTCCAGAAACTAATCCTTTCCGTCTGCTGAAGCACCAAATCAAAGCCCAGTTTAAGCAGATGTATCATGGCCGCTATGCAAAGGTAACGATTGGGCTTTTAAACGTAGTTTTGTATTTGGAGCGTAATTAGAACTATTGTGTGTGTTCACCTAATAATTTGTTGGGATAATTGATCTTTTGACACGGTATTAAGGCCAATCGCGAGATTTTAGGGGCCCAAATGAACGTTGATTTACATGCCCTTTTTGATGAGGGAGATGTCCAAGCCAACTTAAACAAACCTTAAATAATCCACTTTTTACAAATATGAGTTAATATGTGGTTCCTTTATATCATATATAAGTATACATAGGTTGGAAGCCCTTAAAAAATTGGGCACCCCAAGCAACACTACGTGGTATTTAGACATTAACTGAGATATCTCAAGTTCAAATCCCATAAACCATTAGTTTAGTATTTGTTTAGTATCAATTTCTATTTTCAATTTCCCGTTTTTAGACAGTCATTCAACTTCTTGTTTTTGATTTCATGTGTTCAATTTTTAAAACAAAAGATAATACCAAATGAGACTTTAAATGACTATTGATACAATATTGCACAAGGTATTATCATTGCATGTGTGACACCTCAAGCAAAATGGATATTTATATGCGAGGCAGAGCCGGTCCTAGGACTTTTTAGGATTCTAAGCAGATATTCAAAATAGAGCCCTTCCTATACGTTAACTTTTTTTTGGAGCATAAATATTAACTACATAAGGTATAAAATAGAAATATAATTCTGAACTGAATTAAGGATCTTGTAATTAAGGTAACCGTAAAATTTGGGGCCCCAAGTAGCCGCTTGCATTGTTTGAGGTCTTGACTGAAAGAGCTTGGTAGGAGACAAGTATAAAACTGTTTGTGAGCTTCAATCATGGAGCTATTGGGATAGTTGATTTCTTCATAGTCGGTATCACAAGTGTCCTTGTCCCTTTTTAATTAATACAAGCCGGTATCCTTCTATGTGCAGAATATTGACAAAGTATGGAAGAATGTTTCCAAAAAAAGGCCTGTTGAAGCTGAAGCTGAAGCTTGATATGTTTGGCCATTAAAGGTACCGCTTGCTCTGCCTTTCTCCTTCTTTGGATTGCTTAGACCAGTTTGGTCAAACTGTAAAAAATAATTTTTTCAGAAGCAGTATTTGTAAAAGAACTTGTGTGAAAAATGTTGTTAATAAGGGTATTTTTGTCTGAAAAAGTTTTTACTTTTGTTTTTTATTCTATTTCAAAGAAGAAGCACTATTTTCTTGTTTTTGGTTAGAAGCAGAAAAATAACATCCATTTCTATTTTAAAAGTATTAGGTTATATCTCAAATTACTTGTTTTATTTTTATGGGGTTGTCGTAGGGTCACCGATCGATCAAGAGGGAATCCGATCGATCGGGTGATTTAACAAAAGATTCGGGATTTTTGACCGAGAGAGGGTCGATCGATCGGGAGTCGTTTTCCGCAAACCCTAGCCGTCTTCTATAAATAAGGGCTTAGGGTTTCAGCTTAGGTGAGTTTAACTCCAATTATGATCCAATCAAAGGTGAGGCGCCGCCATTGAGAGAAAAGAAGTGATTTCGTAATTCCTCCAAGATTTTTGAGTGCTACGAGAGTTCAGAGGAAGTGATTGTAATTCTTCCATATATCTCGTTCTGGGAAGTGTCGTTGTAATTCTTCCGTTCAGTTAATAAAGAATCTCCATCTCCGCCCGTGGTTTTCTCCCCTCTCGATTGCAGAGGGGTTTCCACGTAAATATTGTGTGTTCTTGTTTTGTTCTTTCTTTCTCCATATTTGTTTACTTCTCGTTTGTGTGAGTCATATTATTTGAATCGAATCAAGTTATCAGGGTTTACGCTTCCGCATTAAGATTTCTCTAACAAATTGGTATCTTAGTATATCAGATTTGTTTAAGTTTTCTTGACAAATTGGTATCAGAGCCCTGTTTATTTCGATTTGATAATATGACGTCCGCAATTAGATCCGAAATTGAGAAGTTTGGTGGTCAAGGGAGCTTCAGTTTATGGGAGGTTCGCGTTAAGGGCCTCTTGACTCAGAATGGCTTGAAGAAAGCTTTAGATGGGAAAGAGAAGAAATCAGAGAATCTTACAGAAGCACAATGGGAGGAGTTAGATGAGAAGGAGCTCACAGCAATTCAGATGTATTTTACCGATGACGTTTTGATAGCAGTTCTGGAAGTGAAGACCGCTAAGGAGTTGTGGGAAAAATTGCAGGATATGTTCTGTTTCAAGTCTGTCTCCAACAAACTCACAGTTAAGCGCCTGTTATTCACGTTTCGTATATCAGAAGGTACGTCACTTAAGAATCATGTCAGTGAATTTAATTCAATTATTCAAGATTTGAAAGAATTGGATGATGTTCCTAAGGATGAAGATCAGGCAATGTTGTTGTTATGTTCTCTCTCTACTTCATATAAGGGTTTTATCGAAAGCATGATTTATGGGGGCAGACAAACCATATCTGTTGATGAAGTTAAGAGAAACCTACTGAGTAAAGAACGAGTAGATAGGGAATTATCTGATTCTGTTTATAACTCGGGTAGTGGTTTATTTGTTAGGGGGAGAACTGAGTATGATCATAGTGGAAACAAGTCTAAGTCTAGGTATTAAGACCTAACCTGTAACTACTGTCATAAGAAAGGGCACATTAAGAAAGACTGTTACAAGCTTAAGAGAAAATTAGAAGCAGATAACAGGTCTGACCAGAGATCCATAGCAGCTAGTGTTGTGAATGGTGAGAATGAAGATTTTCTATTGTCTGTGTTTGAACCTCAGTCCAATTTGAAAGATAGTTGGATTTTGGATTCGGGTTGCTCCTATCATATCTGTCCCAATCGGGATTGGTTTTCCACGTACGAGTCAGTTCGAGGTGGAGTTGCTTTGATGGGTAATGATACTTCATGCAAAGTTTTGGGTATAGGAACAATTCGTTTTAGGATGTTCGATGGCACTATCAGGGTTTTGGGCGATGTTCGTCATATTCCTGATTTGAAGAAGAATCTCATATCTTTAGGTACTCTTGAGTCTAAAGGGTACAGGTACAGGTACGCAGCTGAAGGTGGAGTTTTGAAGGTCGTTAAGGGTGCATTGACAGTTATGAAGGGCAGAAGGTTAGGTACGTTGTATGAGCTTGTCGGTTCCACAGTTGTTAGATCTGTTGCAGTATCTTCATTATCCTTGTTGTTGACAGAACCAGAAATCACAAATTTAGGACGTTTGAGATTGGATCATTCAGGTGATAGGGGTCTGTCTGAGCACAGTGTGAGGGGCTCTTTGTGCGGTCAGTCTACATGACTGGTGGTATGTGAACAAGGGCTTTATGGGAAGCAGAAAGGTTTTCGCTTCAAACAATTCCTGACGAGTAGACGTGTCACGTTTGGTGAGTCTTCGTTATTGTCTCCACAGAAGATGTCATCAGTTGTTTGTGATTCAGGTCAGGTGAGTAAGCCAGAGGGAGTTCAGTTCAGTAACACAGTTCAGCAGCAGGTGGCTGTTTCAGATAGTGTGTCAAGAGCCAATTCAGAGAAGAAGAAGATTGGCATTGCTAATAACCTCTCAGATATGTTCACTCAGTTTCTACCTAACAGGAAGTTCAAGCTTCGCTCGGTTAGGTTTCGTACCTCATTGTGTTAACCCCGTTGTGTGGGGGTTTAGTGGAGAAGGTGGAGGAAATTCTTTTATGTCTGTAATTTGAGCCAAGGTGGAGATTTGTTAGGTTATGTCTCGAATTACTTGTTTTATTTTTATGGGGTTGCCGTAGGTCACTGATCGATCAGGAGGGAATCCGATCGATCGGGTGATTTAAGGAAAGATTCGGGATTTTTGGGGGAGAGAGGGTGGATCGATCGGCACTTGGCCGATCAATCGGGTCCCTCCCAATCAATCGGGAGTCGTTTTCCGCAAACCCTAGCCGTCTTCTATAAATAAGGGCTTAGGGTTTCAGCTTAGGTGAGTTTAACTCCAATTATGATCCAATCAAAGGTGAGGCGCCGCCATTGAGAGAAAAGAGGTGATTTCGTAGTTCCTCCAAGATTTTTGAGTGCTACGAGAGTTCAGAGGATGTGATTGTAATTCTTCCATATATCTCATTCTGGGAAGTGTCGTTGTAATTCTTTCGTTCAGTTAATAAAGAATCACCATCTCTGCCCGTGGTTTTCTCCCCTCTCGATTGTAGAGGGGTTTCCACGTAAATATTGTATGTTCTTGTTTTGTTCTTTCTTTCTCCATATTTGTTTACTTCTCGTTTGTGTGAGTCATATTATTTGAATCGAATCAAGTTATCAGAGTTTACGCTTCGGCATTAAGATTTCCCTAACAAATTGGTATCATAGTATATCAGATTTGTTTAAGTTTTCTTTACAGAAAGTACTTTCCATTCAAGAATGAACACCCTTAACATCTGGCAAAAAAATGATTTCTTCAGGAAAACACTTTATTTTCCAGAAAATAAGTTTGACCAAATAGATCCTTAACTGAGCAAACCGGCTCGTGTGATGTTAATGTATAAAGTATTCACGTGTCTTTTACCTAATTGCATAAAGTGTTGGATAGTTGGGTTCTTCAACATGGTGTGAAGGTCCCCTTTCGAGCGAAATTCCAACATCAAATTAGGAAATGGGTTCATTGTTATTTACACCTCAATGCCAATGAGCGTTTGCGTGAGGCTTAATGTCGTAGTATAAAATTATTCTTCAACCTTTACATAATATCTTTGAAAGTGTTTGGCTGTGTCAATATGGGTACGACATTGGATTTCCTTGTCATGTAAATCGGTGTGTTTTACTGCAATCAAGGTTGAGATCCTAAAACAAGAAATTTCATTAATCTCGCTTACTCGTTAAAGAAAAAAGAGTGTTTTTTATTGTAATGTTGGTTTCCTTGTGTGGTTGAGAGGCATGTTGGAGTATTTCCGGTGTGAAATGATGCTTATGTTGACATTGTTGTAAATTTTTGAGATTATGTTGTTTCTTTGTTTATCCAATAAAAATGTATTCTGGAAACGCTATGCGAATTGCTTATTCTTTTGTTTTTCATTTGTAGCATTTGTTTATGGTATTTCGATTTTAGGTTTTGATGAGCTTGTCATATATGCACACTTTGAAAGTACGTAAAATTTGGAAAAAACAAAAAAAATGTATTGAGAAGGGAATTTACTGTGTATATATATAAAAAAAACAACATATTCTGAAAATGAACCAAAAGGGGTATTGGCTATGTCATAAGTAACCGAAATTATTATGTGACAATTAGAAAAATGATGTAGCAAATACCATCGTAATTGAAATGATGATGTGATTAATGATGTGACAACTACTGATAAAGTTTGTGTCTTTGATCCCCTCAAAATGTGTCCTTGTCTATCCCTGCAAAATGAGCCTTAGTCCCAAATATCAAGCCTATCATAAACATTATGTCATTATGGGGTTCGATAAGTTTGAGTAGGGTTGGTAAAATATGACACGATATGATACTATAACATGGACCTGACACGAAGATAGCGGGTTTGGGTCGTGGGTTTTGAAGTCGGGTTGAATTTGGGTTGACCTTTTTAACCCATTTAGATAATTGGGTTAAATTTGAGTTTGACCCGTGTAACCCGTTTTGACATGATTGATCTGTTTATATAGTTATGTTAGCCATTTAAGTAATACATTATAGTTATTATAAATATATTTATTGAGTTTAGATAATTTTAACTATATTTAGTAATATTAATTTGATAGTTTATTTTAATAGTTATAAATGTAACAAGTATTTATTAGTATTATCAACTATGAAGTGCATTATTAACATGTTTGTAAGTTAAAAAACTAACATTTAATAAAAAAAAGTTGCTGATATAATTAAATGGGTAATCCGCAGGTTACTCGTTTAATAATTGGGTTGAGTAAAGGTTGAGAGTTCGTAACCCATTTAATAAACGGGTCGGGTTCGGGTTGACCCCGTTCTTAAGACCCCTCGCATAGCACGAACACGACACATTTGCTATCCCTAGTTTAATGTATTAATTTTTTAGTTTAAAAATTTTATAAAATAATATTTTAATTTAAAAAGTTACATGTATTTAATAATACATTCCCAATAATAGTATGTAAGGGTGTAAAATAAACTCATTATCTAATTTTCTTCATTATTATTGTCATGATATTATGAGAGGAATAGCGAGATATGATGAGTTTATTAACAAATAATAATAAAATTTATAATATTTTACACTATTATTTTAACTATTTTGTTATCTGTATATGTAATTTTATCCTATAAAATATTAATTCGTTTCCCCTTCTACTCGCTCTCTCCCGCACAACGACTCCGCCGACGTTACCGCTGCTGGCAAATGAAAAGATTCAAACTTTTCTCCAAAATTCTCTCTCTTCGCTCAACCCTTTTTCAATCGAATCCTTCCCCCTTTGTTTCCCTCAAAATTCACTCAAAATTCCATAATTTTCCGCAAACTAATCCAATTCCCAATCCACCCACATGCCCTAATCCTCAAATTCAACCTCCAAAACCCCTAGATTTCGACCGTACCGCAGTTTACGAAACCCTAGCATCGTACGCCAATGATTACAAGCGCGCATTGGAGTTCTTCAACTGGGTCGAACCCAATTGCTTAGGGTTTCAACACAACACGGAGACTTACAATCGGATGATTGACATTCTGGGTAAGTTTTTCGAGTTTGAAAAATGTTGGGAATTGATTCAAATTATGAAAAAGAACCCAATTTCATGCCCTAATTACGCCACATTTAGAGTTATGTTCAAGCGCTATGTGTCTGCACATTTAGTTCAAGATGCAATTTTGACGTATGAGAAGCTAGATGAGTTCAATTTGAAGGATGAAACTTCATTTTGTAACTTGATTGACGCATTATGTGAGTATAAACATGTAGTAGAAGCTGAAGAATTGTGGATTAATAGGAGATTTTGTGTTGGAAATGAGACTAAGTTTTATAATATGATTATTAGAGGATATTCAAAGTTGGGTTGGTGGGGGAAATGCAAAGAGTATTGGGGAGAAATGGATAGAAAAGGGGTGAAGAAAGACTTGGTTTCGTATTCGATATACATGGATATACAATGTAGGTGTAATAAGCCATGGAAGGCAGTGAAATTGTACAAGGAGATGAAAAGAAAGCGGATGAAATTGGATGTTGTTGCGTATAATACGGTTATAAATGTGATAGGATTGAAAGAGGGTGTTGATTTTTCAATTCGAATGTACAAGGAGATGATGGAGTTGGGATGTAGACCAAATGTGGCGACTTTCAATACGATTATAAAGCTTTTGTGTGAAAATGGGAGGGTGCAGGAAGCGTTTAATATGATTCGTGAGATGCGTAAGAAGGGGTGTGAACCGAATGTGATTACTTATAATTGCTTTTTTCGGTCTTTGGTGAAGCCGAAGGAGATAATGGGATTGTTTGAGAGGATGTTGGAAAGTGGGGTTCGTCCGAGTATCGATACTTATGTGATGCTTATGAGGAAGTTTGGGAGGTGGGGGTTTCTTCGACCAGTTTTCTTTCTTTGGGAGAAGATGGGAGAACTTGGGTGTAGTCCAGATCAAGCTGCTTATAATGCTTTTATTGATGCTTTAGTGCAAAAGGGGATGGTGGATATGGCTAGGAGATACGACGAAGAGATGGTCTCAAAAGGGCTTGCGGCTAAGCCGAGGGTAGAGCTAGGGACGAAAGCGGTTTATAATGGGACCGGTGATGTGGGTTTGTGATTCATTCAGTTCTTGGTGGACGGGTTAAAATTCTGTCTTGCATACGATCTGAGTTGGGTCAAATTTTAGAGGGCTTGTGTTGGTGTATTTGGTAATGGTGCTCTACTGTGAGCAAAAGGTCACAGGTTTGAGTCTCCAAAGATAGTCTTTATGCAAAAGTGTGATAAGACTGCGTACATTTAACTTTTTTCAAATTGCACCTTGTGTAATGTGCTTCTCTTTGCATTATATGAAAGTTGGTTCGAGCCGTTGGAGTTGCTGTAGTGGCTAAGAGGTCTTCAGTTCAAAATTCATTCCCCCCGTATCATCAAGACATGGTGTTTGTAGTTAGAGAAGAAGTTGTATCCGCCTTACCAGTGTAAAAAAATGAAAGTTGGTTCTCACATGGAACTGCAAGATGCTTTCCTTTGATGTGATCTTAAAGGTCATAGGTTCAAATATCCAAACTAACCACACCACACCATGAAAGCGAGTTCAAGTCTGTATATCTAACCCCTTCAAGATGCTTTTCCATGTCTTATTGATTGATTATCTTGTAATACTTTTTTTTGAGCCGGGTGTTGCTCGTTGATCTTATTTATGGGACAGCTTGAAGCTGTTAACTTTGATCCATGTAGCTGGCTCTGAATAATGCAGAAAAGCAATTGAATTTTGTTCATCTTGCTGGTTTGCAGGTCCTGTGGCTTAATTTTATTTATCTTTGGCTAATGGTCGTTACATAATGGATTCTGAGGTAGTTATTTGATCGAGGGACGTGTCATATAATACCCATAAGCATATACTGTATATTATTTATGAAGATATTACTGTGGGATCATTTTATTCAATCTTTTTTGACATTAGAGGTTTGAGCAAACTTATTTGAAAAGAATAATAAAAAGGCTACAATATTTACTAGGGTTATTTATGCTAAAGGTTCCTTTACTTTGTCTATTATGTCAATTTGGTCCTTATACTTTTAATTGTGTCAATTTCCCTGAACAATTTAAAATGTGGCAAGTTAGTCCTTTGGTCAAATTTAAGTTAAGTTAATGACGTAATTTTGAACGGTAAAATTATGTTAGATGCTAGTAACTTATTATAAATTCATCCGTTTACTCAATTCAACCCAATTAGTGGTCGAACCATTAAAAATTTCGTTAAAAACTTAACATAAATTTTTTTCTAAGGACCAAATTGACACATTTTGAATTGTACAAGAACTAGATTGACATGATTAAAAAGTATAAAGATTAAATTGACACAATAAACAAAATATGGGGACCTTTAGTGTAAATTACCCTATTTACTTTATACAATAAAAATAAATATTGAAAAGAATAGGCAACATGAAGCTGTAAAATATATCAATTTTGTTAAATATGTTGTCCTTTACGTTATTTATTCAAAACATACTACTTTTCTTGTATATATGTATAAATGTCGTAACTTTTATTTTAAAGTAACTTTTGTAAGTTATTATTCTAAGATACTAAATATAATGAACGTTTCAGATTTATTCAAAAACATTGTCATTCAAGTCTAATATAAGAATTTTTATTATTATTTTTTTTTAAACACCAAAAAATTTAAGTTTCTAAATGTAAAAGATTATAGAAAAGGTTATGACATAAGGATACATTCATATTAAGGAATCAAAGTATCTTAATTGTTCAAGCACGTGTTTCGTATCGTTTTCTATTTATAATTTTTTGTTTCTTGTTTTAGTTTTTAATTAGCCTAAGAAAAACCTTAAAACAAGAAATTAAAAGCTAGAGGAAATAAAATCGTTTTCAAAATATGGTTTTAATTTCCAAAAGATCAAAAACTGCAAAGGTCCATTAAGTTTTAAAATACAAATACACAAAAGCATATCATATCTTACGTTGAAATTACATCAATACAAAGAGTGCATAATTTGGAGATTCGAGGTTACCGAAAGATTTTAGATTTTGAATTCCAAACCTCTTAGTTAAAGAAGCTTTTGTATCACGTTGAATCAATTATCCAAAAGCTTCACTTACTAGGCGAAAACTTATGAATGACTAATCTTGTAACCCCTTGAGAGCCAACTCATTCCTTAAAACTCGGTTACACTCTTGAACTACACGAATGCTAGACTGAAGATCGTCATGTCTTTAACCAAAGTGATAAGCTCTGGAGGCAAGTGCCCCCAATGATTTTTGGATAAATACGTGTTGAATATTACATTTTATGTAAAATGTTAAACTGACCTCAACCACTTCTAAACATTTCTTGGTTAATTGGTTTGCCCGTACTTTTATATCTACTAAAAGGATAAAAGTTCTTGTACGTCAATATAGCTCTTGTTGAATTATACGATATAACAACCTAACACCGCTTTAAATCATAGGTATTCAAAATATTATAGATTTGCGCATGCTTTTAGATTCTTTTAGTAAAAGTTATAAAATAAACTATGATTCACCCCTGAAAATTTTTAGAAGTTCTAATTGTTCTGAAATAAAAGGAAACGATGGAGATAAAGTAAAGGTAAATTTAAGTGGGCAATAAGGTACATAAGATGTCATTATCTGTTATTTACCAAAAAGATATTATTACATGTTATCTATTAAAAAAAGACATAATCTATATATACTTCACGATTTTACAATGTACGAGATAATACACCATGACATCGCATTTACCATGCTCAAATTATATATTCAAAAGTATTACTACAATGACCAATATTTACAATGAAAAATTATCTAGATCCTCCACCGATTACAAGTTATAGTACAACTCGTTTCAAAGCTTGTTGAGCCAAGTTCAAGCGCAATCGAATTGAGCCAAGGAGAAAGGGGAAAGCAAGTAATGGTTACCTTTATGGAAGGTCAAACATATCAAGACTCAACTTCAACGGGCTTTGTCTTGGAAACATTCTTCCATACTTTGTCAACTTTCTGTACACAAGACAAGACCTAGTATTAATAAGTTGGGAGAAAGAAAACTGGTTATATAGATCGTTAGCTAATCAGTTATCTCAAAATCTTAGCGTTGTCTGGGAAATTAAAAATCAGATTTTAAAAGTGGATTTTTCTTGTTTTGAGTTTGTGTAAAGTTTTTGCTTATACTAGGAAAAAGTTGGATACAAGAAACCAAAAACGAGAAAAAAATTATTATCAAAATATGGTATTTTATTTTTTTAAAAACAAAAAATTGCAAACAGAAAATAATACCCAACAAACCCTAAGTAAAATCTGAAAAAAATGGTTTAGACTTGTATACTAATATATTCTCTTACATGAATATTCATCACATAGCATCCTTTTACCTTGTGGAATATTATACCATTACATAAACTAATGTCTTACAGGATTTCAACTTAAGATTTCTTAATAATAGGTAATCAAATAGCATATCAAGAAACCAATTATCCCTAAAGATAGTTGGGTGAAGATACACGAACAGTTTTATACTTTTTACCTCAATACAAAACGACATTTGAGAAGATTGATGGATAGTTTACCTTTGCATATCTGCCATAATACATCTGCTTAAACTGGGTTTTGAGCTGGTGTTGAAGCAGACGTAAAGGATTTGTTTCTGGGATCAAAGTCAAGGCAATGAAGTGCTTTTTACAAGGGTAAGGTAAAGTACTTTGCAATGCCCATTTTGCTGTCAATGGTGACAGGCTCTTTCTAACTCGATTTCTTGCTTTGTCCAGCGCCTGCGTTGATACAAAAGCGGACCAAACCACAGTAAGCTGAGAGGAAAATATATCGAGACATAGAAGATATTTCATCAGATTGTCATAAGATAGAGTGAGTTTCCGCAATGAAATCAAATAAAGGTCATATTGTGCTGTAACACTGTTTTTGGATACCGTTTGGTGAACTCTTGGGAAGTCCTCACCCTCAGGTTGGGAGCACTGAGAAATAGCCTCTCTTCAGGTTAACACCCTGACGGGGGAAGGCTGCGTACATCCGCCCCCCCAGACCCTGCGTAGGCGGGAGCCCTTGAGGCACTGGGTATGTTCCTTTTTAGTTTCCACCACAAACCAAAGCAACAAGAATAAGCCCTGTCCCCAAAGTCCTACGTACTACAGAAGAAATAAAGAGTCCATGATGGTGAAGGTTGTTTGTCCATTGGGAAACCTATGTTTAGGCTTGTGCGCGGAGCTTCATTTTATTCTTAAAGATAACCGTCCTTGTGGAGCAAAGGATGGGCTCGAGCTCAAGGGGTTCAAGGGCGTAGCCTCGTGAAAACTTTAAATCCATATTAAGGTTCACATCCAACCTGGTTCAATGTGGGTTATCTTGTACACTAAGGGGTTTTGTCTGAGGTCTATAAATATGCCCTCCTTGGGTATTCTCCCTGAAAAAAGTGAAAAGTTTCTATAACTCCATAAGTGTACACAAAATTGGATGAACCACATAAATCTTGTATCAACTTTTAATTTTTCTTGTTAATCTCTTTACTTTATCATTCCCCTAACAACGCAAGCAAACTCATTGTCTTTAACTAGCCATGAAATAAAGAAGCAAAATGAAGCACAGACCTGAAACACGGAATTCACATCGCCCGAATAAAACCTCGAATAGTAGCTCCTGAAGATTTGGAACAGCCAGTATGTATTTTCCTGCAAGAACAGAGGACCGGGTATTTTCTTTCTTTCTTTAAATAAGAGCAAAATCAATTTGTTTGGAAGGATTCCAAACAGTCATAATTGTGTGAAGTGCTGTAAACATCATCCAAAATTGAAAAAAGAAGAGAAATAAAGGAAGTAGAATCACTGCAGCACACAATTGAAAGTGAAACTTCAGAGTTTATACCTTACTGGGCCCAACCCGAGATTTAGGGGTCGAAAACAAGTTTGAGTCGTGAGCCCTTTTCGGTGACCGAGTTGTGTAGGCTTGGTAAACACATCTTAAATAATCCACTTCATACTGTGATACCAACTAATATGTAGGTCCTTCATATAATGCAAGTAAAATGTGATTTCTAAAGCATCATATATATTATTGTTTCTCTAGTTATGAATGGTAATATTGGATAAAAACAAACTGATAATACACTAATTTTGAAGAGTTCTTAACAAATTGGGGGCCCTATGCAACTACTTCCATTGCATGGGGTATTGACTGGCTGTAGTTCCTAAATAATAGAAAACAGTAGAGTAACTGGCACTGACAAAGCTTTAATTTATTTAAGGGGGAACCTCGCATTCTTAAGGATGCCATATTATATATGGGAACCATTTTTGGAAAAGAATATGGGACTCTTGTTATCCCTCGAATCCAATAACAATAATGATCTAAGCCATGCTTGAAATGAGGTCCTTTTCTTGAAAAATAACCATAACTTTTTTAATCTTCCTCTACCTATCTTGCTAGGGCTGGCTCCCATAATTCAACCAATTTTCATGTCCATATGTCAATCAGTTACAAGAGTCAAACACAGGTGTGTCCAGAGGTCTACTCACTTTTTTTTTAATGTTTTTGGTTATAAAGTGTCTAAACGTCATACCAATATTTAGATATATTTACCCAACAGGGTACTTGAAAGCAGAATGGATAGTCGAAATAACTATGTTGGAGATTAAGAGGTTCGCTTCAACTGTCAAGCAATGCATGACTTCGATCACGTGGTGTTGGTTATTTATGATGGATAGATTAATAGAGAGCGGGGTCACGTGAGAAACTAATTATCGCAGAAATATACAATGGAAGATATGTATATCTTTGTGGAGACACAACCCCAAATGCGCGAAAATAGGACCGGTCAAGACCACAGGCAACCCAAGCAATCACTTGGGGCTCCCAATCTATTAAGAGCACATATTAGCTGGTATTATAATACAACATAAATTATTGGATATGTGCTTGAGGGTCCAACTGAACCTTGCTATGGGCCCCTGAAATTTCCAGACAGACCCTGTTCGGAAATCATTGTTCTTCCCTTCTTGCATGATTTCAAACAAAATGGCAAAAGCCTTTCTCACAGAGACATACCTGCAATGCATTTTCATAGTCCCTTTGGTCAATTTCAAGGACAGCTGAAATATCTTCTTCAGAAGGGCCATTTTCTTGGAGCCGTTGCATTTCAGCTAGCACAACATCAACCTGTTGAGGTATTACGCACTGTTAAGGATTTCACCTATGAGTCCATTAACAAATCCTATATCGAAGATAGAGAAGAGATCAATATAAAAGCCTATTGCGCTACTCCACATAATGCCAATTCCTTTTAGGATGAAACCCCACTTGGGTTTATATGTGGACTTCATATATGCCAACTCCATGGGTTGAGCCTAACCTAAATTTGACGAGCACCATCATATTACTTTGTAGACGGAACAACACATTATTATAAGACTATAGTATAAAGTAAACTCACCAATGTAGCAGAAACATTCGGGTCACAAGAAAAGTCTACTGTTATATCACCATGCAGATCCTTAGTTCTTGAAGGTTTGCTATAACCGAAGTCTGAAGAGACACTTGCAGAATATATCTGAATGGAAAAAGAAATCATGCGAGGCATCTAGTATTAGTAAGATACATGTATGCAAGGTTGAACCCAATAAAGCTGAGTGTGGACATTCCAAGTTCAGTAAGGTTTAGTTAATGGAAAAATATGAAACAAAAATGACCCAACTGCATTATTAATTCTATGAGGAGAAAGCCATAATTTGAACACAAAAACAAATTAACATAACTCTCATTTTTATTCATGTGTAGAATATGAGGTGGTTGTACAATGATGCAACTAACCTTTGGTATTATTATATACCCATTAATGACCCCAATAGTAAGCTCTAATTAGTATCTGTTAGGCAAATATCCATTGGATTGAATTTAGATTGTGCAAGAATAGATTTGAAAGAAATTGAGACGAGAAGAGAGAAAGAGAGAACAATTAACACACAAATTTAGGTGAAAAACTCTCAAATTGAGGGAAAACCAAAGGAAAAAGAGAAAGCAATCCACTATTATCTGAAAGAGAGGACACAACTAGTGTCATATGCCTATATATACCCACATGGGCCTGCTGGGCCCTCCACTAGCACCATAGACCTTTATTTCTTAATCGAGACATAAATTCTAGGCACAACACAATAATATCTCATCCCCATTAAAATGAATCCCTATATCAAACCGTACATAGAGATCCACATGCACATGAACATTAAAAAAACAAAGACAGACGTGATTGTACCTTGCCATGTTTAAAACGAAGAACCTGGGTCAATTTTGTCTGCAGAAGTTGAGTCAAAAATCCAATGAAGCACATCTCTTCCATCTACAAATGACAAATAAGAAAACGAAAAATTACCATCAGAATCAGACTATCAGCACTGTCACTATCTCATTATCATTAAAAAAAATCCACACCATGGTTTCACTCTTTATCTTGACGTTGAAGGATATATGGACTGAACACTGTGCTTCAACCATGGGGCTCCGCACTATCTCTCTGCACAGACCACCAATACCTTAGAAATTCATCCTATTTGTCAAGGAATCATCTATCCCAAACACTTACTGTTAGGTGAAGATATGACACTAGTTTTGTCTCTAACATGCTCTCCTTCATGAAAATGCCTATTTTCATAACTCGCATTGAAATTGTATTAATATTGGGAGTAGGGGCACATGGTTTCTAGCTCGAAATTTCCCAGTCAAAAAGGGTTGTACCATGACAAACAACTAGCTGTGCCAAACGCTTAAGCCGTTCAAAACCAACATTATTATTAAAATATCTTTTCCTAAATATGCATTCATGGGATATTGACTTATATTTAGATACCTGACTGTACTCATAGGAGAAGTACAGGGCAATGCTTTGATATCATCATAATCAAAATGAAAAATTGGGTCGGCAGGCTTTGGGATACCACCCTGCATGAATACATAACAAACATGAGTAAATAATTCTTAGCTAGCTTACTCTTTGAGAAAGATGAATTGCAACTAACCAGATACTCTAGAATCAGCAGTTGCGCAATGGCAGGATCAATATTACCGACAACCACAACGGTAAAATCCGAGGGATCTTTAAAACAATTGCTGAAATATTCACAAGCTTTTTGTGGATTCACTTTCGGAAGATCATTAATTTGCACTGGCTGCAAAAGATAAACATCAATGGATTATAGAATGTACCCATAGGTATAGAAAAGAGTGGTCCATTAGTCTAAGGGTACAAATGAGCTGAACTGGCTCACGAGGCTCGTCATAAAGATGGAAAAGGCTCGAGTCGTTTCAAGCTTGAGCCAAGCCCGAGAACCTAGTGAAGCTCAAGCTTGTAGGCTAGCAAGGATAAATGAGCCTCTTTGGAGACAATTTACTAGGATAAATATGCCTAATTATGCCAAGTTTGAGCCTAGATTAGCTTAACCCAAGCATAAACGAGCCCAAGCAAGTTTAGATCAGGCTTAAATGAGCCTAAATAAGGTGAGGTTAGCTTGGAGCTTGCCAAGTTGGGTTCGAAGTCAACCGAACCAAACCGAGCCAACCTCGAGCCTATAACAAGCTAAGCTCAAGCCCAACCCAGACTAAATATTAACAAGCCAAGCTTTGAGCCCAAAAAGCTCAGCTCAACACGGCTCATATACCCCTTAGTTAAGTCATAAATAGAAGCAACATACCCGTAAGAAGTATGAATTTCCATACTTAATCTTATTCACACGACTCCAAAATGCAGTATATGGATCTCTTTCGCGAGCTCGAATATTTTCTTCAATTATATGCATAACTCTTTTAATATCTCCCTCATCCGGTTCCACATTAGTCAAAAACAGTTGATAAACAAGCTGGCCAAAATCAACAAAGGAATAAATAAATCAAACTAGAGACACTAATATAAGTTATGTGGAAAAAGGAGACACAAGAAGATGATAAAAGCACATTGAAGTAAAAGGAGATGAGAGACAAGTAATTTAAATTTAGGAGAACCAATAAGTGTTTTAAGGTATGAAAATCACGCAATGAGGGCCAAAGAGATTTCTATATTTTCTTCTTAGTAAGACAATATTCAGGGCATATATTTAGTAAAATACAGTACAAGAAATAAACGGGATTTAATACGTATGTATATTATTCAGCTTTACATGAAAATTTCGGTCAAAGGTTTGTTAACTTATAGAAAAATGCATATACATAAAACAACCCATTATTTTAAATACGAATAAAGTAGGGAGGGATATAGTTCTATCAAATTCAACTTTTGTTCAACGACGTTAGCTACAATAATAGTAGCAAGAAGTATATGACACATAGTAAAAGATAAGGCATAATCAATAACTTGACAGTTGAAGTGACAAAAGCAACATACCCGGTGCCCTAAGGGCTCCCGCCTAAGCAGAAAAATAATAAAATATGGATACTTAATCATTTGTTTTTTGAACGGGAAGACACACATACATGTTATAAAATGTTTATTACACAAAAAACATCAAGAAAGCACGTACTTTACATATTATTGATAACTACACGTAAACACCATATTCAAACGTGAAAATACAAATACTTGTTCACTATGCATATTATATGGGTTTTTTACCATCAGAGTTTCAGGGAACAAACCTGCAGGGCAGTTTCCAAATCGGTTGGGGAACAATCACCGGAAAAAGTTCTCGAGTATAATCCAAGATCTGTAGTGACATTAGCCCTTTTACCAGCTAACATATCCTCTAAAACTGTTGGCTTATAACCAAACATGCCAATCTCTTCAGCAATGGCTGGTCCCATTATGCAGGAAAGATACTCGTTTTCTCGGAGTTCGGAAAAGCCTCCATATGAGAATCCTTCAAAGATAACCTGTCCAAACAAGATTGTTCTGAGGATACTGGGAATCATTCAAACCTATTGATACCTAGACTCTGTTACGTGTCAAAAGATAAGACTCAGCAAATCATAAGTGTAAAAATACCTTATCCATCAAAGATTTTTCGTTGTTTTTGACTTAACTAGAAGAGTTCAAGTATCGTACCAACGCCTGAATCTCTTGTCTACAGGGTACTTTACTGAAGAATAAACAGTCGATGTAACTATGTCTCAAACTAGTAATAGCAATCGGCAGTGCTAATGTAGAAATTTCTACATCAAAAGTCCATTCATTCCTGTAGCCTTTTCTTAATTGAGAAAATATTCTTACCCATCGCCATAAGCTATTGGAGTAGTTGGTTTCTTAACATAGTATCAGAGCCTTGTTGACTGACAGGTCACTGGTTCGAATCTCAATAGCCCTCACTCTTAATATTAATATAATTTCAGCATAAGGTATGAGATGGATTTATGCAATATTTAGGCTTTAAGTGTAATGAGCATTCGCGTGAGGAGGCGTGACAAAACCATTCTTAGGCTTTTACCATCAGCATATGCTATTAGGACGTTGGGTTCTTGACATCAATTTAGTCTGGACAGAAACATGAATTGAACGAAATGAAAGTGGGAACTTTAAGGTCTATGTAACCCAAAATTACTACGATAACAAGCTTAACTTATACCTGGTCATTTTTGAAATCTGTACATTTATAGCAAACTTTCATGCCATTTGAAAGAATCAATTCAGTAACTCCAATATCTGGATATTCAGATTGCTGCACAATATGCCTGGAACAACATGAAGCCACGGTTGGACCATAATATCCAAAATCATCAAGAAAAAACAAATTAAAAGCGAGTGACTTATCAACTACAATTGGGTTATCCGTGGAGAAAGATCATAACTTTCCCTTTTTGAACTGCAGAGAAAACTATGTAAAAAGAGGACGAGATAAACTCTTTTCATGCAAATGCTCAAACGGCCAAATATCTAGAAGGCTTCTTCAGTATTATTTATGTGTTTGCAGCTTGTGGTTTTTGGAAAACTAAGAGTCTAATTTTGAAAACAGATACTTTTGTTTTTGGTTTACAGTTTCCAATCTGCACTCAAATTAGGAAAAAACTACAAAAACCAAAACTAGAAAAAATTATTTCCAAAATACGGTCTTTAGTTTCTAAAAACAAAGTGCAAACAAAAGAAGGTATCAAACAAGCCCCAAGGAAACTACACCGTAGTAGGTGCCAACAAGAATTAATTAGTCAAACGCTTCAGCTTATCAGCTACCCAAAAAAAAAAAAAAAAAAAAAAAAGGGACGAAGAAGAAGAGTAATAACTCTACATGCCTAATGTATACAGACTTTGAATTTTGATCAGGTATTTAAACAATAATCAAAATCAAGCCATGAAACGCCCTATAATAATCTAAGATGATGATATGTTTATACAAAAATCATGAAGGAGATACCATAGAAGAGGCTAGTAAATTAATGTGTATAATAAAGTTATATTGGAGATACAACGAGAAGATAGCCTTAGATAGAGCTATGTGGCGGTTAAAAATACATGTAGCCAGTATAGCTGTTAGGAGGTATGAGCACAACAATGCTAGTCCACAACACTCTTAGGCTTACATGTCTGCTATTACTACTTTATTATTGTTTGCACGCTTGCATATCCGATACTGCTATAATTGACTTGGATTTATAAATATTGTTTGCTACTGCTTTATTTGCTTTTTTAGGATTGGGGGCCCTTCGGAAATAGCCTCTCTTCAGGGTTGCACCCTGTAGGCATAAGGCTGCGCACATCTCACCCTCCCCATTGACAGGAGCCCTTGAGACATTGGGTTTTTTGTTGCTGTTAAATAAAGTTCCATTGGGTAACATACCAATTTACATGAATAACAAATGCTGTAAGGGGTTACAAGGCAGGCATAGTCACAAATTCAAAGGTAAGAAAAATCTCACCCAGGGTTAGGCTTCATTTGCACAATTTTTTCTGTAACAAAATCATCGTTCCAAGCAGAAATCTGCCCTTCTGCCTCTGCATAATTTATCCTCAAGGCAACAGCACAAAGATCTTCTGATGTAACAGTAGCTCGAGGTTCGGTTGTTATTATTACACAGCTTCCCGATGTTCGTAGCTTCTTTGAATAGTCAGTCACTTCTGATGCCGATATCTCTGATCCAGATTCAAAAAAATTGAAAATGAAATGGTGGCCCTAGAATGCTCAGAGCTGGCATATACATGGTTCACATATAAGGTCAAGCAGGTTCCATCCTAAAACCAATTAGAATTAGATGGCGTAGCTCACTAAACCCCTTTTTTTAACATTGGTAAGGTGGGGGAGGGGGAAAATGCTATTAGTAGGAATCGAATCCGGTGACGCCTTTGGCCTCCAACGTTCCTCACCACTAGGCTATGTCTATAAAGGACTCACTAGGATTATATGTTAATCTTTTTTCGCTCACAACTTTAACGTCGGATTTCTTACTAGACTCATATGTGGAATCCTTTACATGTGAACATTTGAGAGGACCCAATATTCAAACTCACGAGGTAAAATAGACTTGCAGAGCTTTGCCTCGAACTCAACTCCTAGAACAGCTTCACTGCGAAGGAAATGCTGGGGCCAAATAAAAAAAAAAAAAAGGGTCAGCATAAGATATGGCTACCAGGAAAAAAAAAAAAAAGAAAAAAAAAAGGGAATGAAACGAACACAGAATTGCAAAAGAGAACTAAATGAACATACTTGCAGATATTGATACCGCCAGGCGCTTGATTCCTGTTGATCACGTTCTAGATACGCAGATTCGATTTCTGACAATATGATCAAACGGGCAATCGATATTTCATGCTCTGAAAAACCATGTAGTCTAACCCTTGCAAGCTGAGATGTAAAGTGTCAGTAATCACTTGGAAGGAAAGAGATGCATTCATCATATGAATGTTCATTTGCGCTAGTTCTATGGCTCGATTTTTTCTATAGAGGCCCAAAGTGAGTTTTCATCGCTGAGCCCCTATTTCGGTAATGAAGGTATCCAAATCAGCTCAAACACACACACTGAATAAAATTCACTTTATATTATAATACTAGCTATAAGTGATTGTTTTATATTATAAACATTACTTATACGTTTAAATGTATCATACGTAAGTCGTTATTTCTCTAACTATGAATGATGATATGCAGTAGAATCGAATTGATTACACCATGCAAACCTACCTCAGTGAGCATGGATTCAAGTGCTTCAATAGTCCCTCGCTCTCTACAAGTTGAAGTTATTTGAAAAGCCTTCCTTGGGCAAACCCACTCAGCTTCACCACCACAGCAAGAAAAATAAGGGGGGTCCTTTCCACGAGCGATCTTTGAGAATCTTCGGTTTAAAGCAGAAGAGAACATGACACCAATAAGCCAATCCCTGTAGTCCCTCACTGTCTTAGCAGCGCAGTTTGGCATCTTCCAGTTTATCTGAACTGTAGTCTGTCCTCAAACAGATTCGAATCGCATCACTATCAATGCATTTGAATTGATCTAGCACCATAATAACTATGCTTTTTATTAATTAGGCTCTATTTGTTTTGACAAAACCTATATCAATTCTATTGTTTCTTTACATAACTTCACAACAAGAAGCACAAATATGGAAAATGTTATCCTCCGTTGAGGGAAAATCAACAAGCGGAAACATATTTTCAATGGAGGGAAAACATTTTCTACTACAATTTCGCATTGGTCAAGCATAAACATCATACAAATTTATAGAATGAAACTATTTTCTTTTGCTCAAAAGACAAATTTGAAAAAATAACATTTCAATTGAAAATATTCTGTAGGGAAAAAAAAAATTTCTATAAGGAAAATGTTTTTCGTTGAATCAAATAGAGCCTTAATGGTTAGCTACTTGAATAATGAGATTTTGATTATCCCCTTGATCCAGAAGCAGCAACCGAAAATCAACATATGATGAGCCAAGATTTTCCAATATCTAATCTGTGAGATAGTACATTCACTAACCCCTCCAGCTTCAGATTCAGCAAGACATAAATAACGAGGCTCATCGTGTGTGGGAACCCCAACCACTGGTGCCAATGGAGGGTCCACTGCCGAAGAGATTTGCCCAAAATGCTCCTTTATCAACTTTATTACACTCTGAGAAAGACGGATAATAAACAGGTTAAGAGTTATAATCTCAAATCATGATTAGGACTCCCGCATGAAAGAAGAAATGGTCACTTCGTTGAGCATAAATGAGCCTAATCTAGCCTGAGCTTTGGCTGGCCAGCGTTTTGCTTGGCTCAAGTTCTGCTTGAGCTCCGTGAGCTCCAAGCTATGCTTCCTTCTTTTAAGCTAATTAAAGCTTGCCACAAGCTCATCCAAGCTCGAGCTCAACTTTTGATGCTCAAACTCGGCTCGACTGGGTTCATTTAGGATCACAATTTAGATTGACATTGGCTCATTTAGTCCCTCGTGCTTTCGAGCAAGGGAATACCTGGCTCACGGTTGGCTTGCTTAGCTAAAAGAGTCAGCTCAGCTAAGCTCGAGTCAAAATGATCCAAGATTACAAGCTTTATAATGAGCCGGTTCGATTCACTTGCATCCAAATGGCAAATACGAACCTCGGTATCAGGAAAGTCTCCAACAGCTATCACTGCCATGTTTTGCAGATGGTACCACTTCTTATAAAATTGCTTCGCCACCTCAGAAGGTACAGATTGAATCACATTTTCTAGACCAATTGGTAAGCGCTCGGCATACTGCAGTCGGCCGATGTTTTTAAATGCCAATGAGCCAACAGAATAATAATAGGACCACAAAATTAGGCATCATGTAACAAGTAGCTTTTCTATGAGATACCAGTATGAGATATTATCTAGAAAATGAAGTACCATATCAGCGCAAATAACCTTAACAATGACAAGCACAAGTACATGTGATTTTAGAGAACATTGAGAAAGCAAGGTCCGGAAAATTGTTGCTGTCAAGGAACCAACTATCGCAAAAGCTTAAGCTGATGGGTGAAAACCCATAATTGGTTTTATACTAGCTTGAATTGTAGATATTACGCAGGCACACAATACCTTGTGCTCAAATTACATTAACATTGAAAATGGGGGACTATTAGGATTCAAACTCATGACCTCATGGTTAACAAGGCTCTGATACCATGTCAAGGAACCAACTATCCCAAAAGTTTAAGCTAATGGGTGAAGATTTATGATTGGTTTATACTCTAACACTTGCAACTTATAGTGACGATTCTTCTCATATTTAGGGGCATGCAATCACGTTCATGAATCTCATATTTTTGTGTACTTTGTATATGAATGTTGCAGATGCATTGCTAGGACAACAATCAAGAAATACCCTTCAAATTTATCTTGTCCCAAAGTTAATAAAGTAGGGTTGTACAGCTACCTTTGAACCTTCCAATATTGAGGTCCAACAAGCTTCATCCAACCGACCACTGGCATCCCTGCCCTCTCTATATTCTTCCAACACGGCTCCTCTTTCCTTCTCCAAGTCCTCTGATGATATCCGAATCTGCATATAAAGGATTTGTTAGGGGAAAAATACCCAAGATCTGGATTTAATTTATATATCAAACGAAATATGAAAAAGTCAAAAAAAAAAAAAGGGAGAAAGAGAAACGAAGCACCAGTATTTACGTTAAAAACCCTCAAAGAGAGAGGAAAAACCACGGGTGAAGGTAGAGAACTTCACTAGATCAAAATTGGAATATTACAAGAATTTCTTCACTACCTCTCTCTAACTCTTTGTGTTTCTCTCTCTATCAAAAACGACCGAAGCCCTAAAAAGGGTGAATTTATAGCACCACATAAATGAGAGAAACACTAGAAAAAAATAAACAGGTATAACAATCCGAGTCGAAATAAAAGGTTTGTACCTTGCAAAAATTTAAATGAATAGCATACAACCGTTGACTTCCATACCCCTATAAGTATGAATTCTCTGCTCACGCTAGTGCTTTGTGAAAGCGGGTTGTCATGGACATAAATGTAATAGGCCAAGGCAATCACATTGGGTTTCTAGTTGAACAAAATAGAAGTCCTATATTTGCAAAAGTTTAAATCAGTACCATAAAATCATTGACTTTTGTACCCCTTTGTTAATCTTTAACATGTAAATACATTTAGGAATATGTTTCAATAAAAAGCCACAATATATATGCATTGTATAGCCTATGAAAAAAGTAACATCATGTAGAGGCTAATCACTCAACAGGCAGTCAAAACCTCTCAAGTAAGGCCATTATCCTACATAATAGCTTTTATTCGATTCTATGCTATAGATGATGACAAAAGATTTTGGCGATTGGAAGAAACAAAAGCGATAGGAGGATTGAAATGTTACCTCGGAACTGAATTCTGACAAAATGGAAATAGCCTCAGATAATACCCCGGGTTTGTCAATGGGAACAAAAAACTCATACACAGTCTCATCAGTACTAGTGTATGCATTTCCACAAGCACCAAACTCTGCCCCTATGCTCTCCAAAAATTTCACTATATCGTGATTCGAGTACTTCTTGGTGGCACTAAACGCGAGATGCTCGACTATATGTGCAACTCCTCGTTCGGTTTCCTGTTCAAATACTGAACTGCCAAGAGAATGGTAGATCATCAGCTGTAAACATAATTAAACACTGGTGAAACAAGTTGCCTGATATACATATAGAAAATAAACGTATGAGACACAAGAAAGGATAAGTACAGTCTAGGAATAAATAGGACTATCCTAGTAGAGTTAGTATCCGATAATATGATCTCTCATAATTCATACATTATGAAACCATGGACAGATTTGTCAGAAAAGGGCATTTCATCATTGGTCACCGAAATGACATCATAGCAACGGCAATATGGCATGGCCGATGACAGACTAATTGAAAAGACGATGTAGTAGATGACATGGCAATTAGCCATGAAGTTGGGGTCTTTTGTTCTTTTCTAAAGTATATTGTCTATCAAGAAACCAACTATATCAAGAGCTTAAATTGATGGATTAAGGCTAAGAAATGGTTTTGTCCTATAATGCCCCTCACGAAAATGCTCATTAGCCTTAAAGCATGGACAATACATAAACCTACCTCAGACCTTGTGTTGAATTATATAGATATCCAAAGTGGGGTTGTTAGGATTCATACTAGTGACATCTCGTTCAACAAGGCTCTAATATCATGTCAATGAATCAACTATGTCAAATGCTTAAGCTGATGGTTGAAGCATATAAATAAATTTATTCTCTATGCTTAAGCTGATGGTTGAAGCATATAAATAACTTTATACTCTAACATACCCCCTCGTATCAATGCATATCAAGCTTGAAGTGTTGATATACAAGCTCATCTCATATCATATGCTAAAACTACTTAATACTTAGAGTAGGGACTACTGAAATTCCAACTAGCGACCTCTTTGTTGGGTTACTTCTGTGCGGAGCCTGGTTTCATACTACAAGGGACCAAAATTTTTTGGGCCTCAATTTGGGCCCAAATCGAGGTTCAGGCTCGTTTTTGGAGAGAAACTGAGATTTCATGTAGTGCACCTATTTATACCCAGTTTTAGGATTTGAGAGTGTAGATCGAATTGAAGAAAATTCTCTATACAATTCCAAGAAATAAAATTCTCCCTACAATTCTATGGACATAGGCAATTTTGGCTGAACCATGTAAATCTGTGTGTTTGTTACTTATTTTTCCCGTTGAATTTTTTGTTGTTTAGTTGTTCCGTTTCCTAACACTCTTAGCCAACATGACTCCAATACGATTAAAGGAACGAACTATCACAAAAGCTTGAGTTCATGTTCACTTGTTCAAAATATATTGCATTTACTATACATGTAACAAGGAAATCAGCGATTGACGATGAGCTAAAAGAACCTCTATAGAAAGAGAGAGAGTAAAAGGATACATGACCTCTAAGAACTCAGATGAAAATCCACGCCAAATTTTAAGCAGAACCAACTACCACCGCCATCGGAACCACCTCACAAACACAAACACCTCAAAGAAGCACAACCAATAGAGAACGAGACAATTGTCGAAAACTCCGCATATAAGTCTATGCAGTAGAATCCCACATTGAAATAGTGAAAGCGAAGAGATCAACTTATAAGGCTGGTGGATTATTCCACTTGTTGCTAATTAATTTTAAAATAGAACTCGACTTCAACTTATGGGTATCTTGTTTGTTCCAACTCCGTAGGTCTTGGAAGAGGGGACGAGGCGCGGATGGAGGGGTAGAAAATAGCAAGAAAATGACCATTTTTGGCACCATAAAAATGACCATTTTTTGCACCATAAAAATGACCATTTTTGGTACCAACACGTAAGCACCGGGTCCTATTAGAACTCTAAAGTTAAGTATACTTGGGCAAGAGTAGTACCAAGATGGATGACCTCCTAGAAAATCTTCGTGTTACACCCCTCAGGTTGGAAATTCTCGGAAATAGCCTAACACCCTAAAGGAAGAAGGTTGTATACATCCACTCTCAATCCTACTTAAACGGGAGCCCTTAGGACACTAGAAATGTTGCTTTTAATGCAGGATATTTGTAGGCCTTTTTGCTCTATTTGATTGTATTTATTTTGATTAGGTTTCTCGTCGTTGTATTCATGTGGTTCATTGTCTAACTTATCATCTTCTTATAAACAATTGTAATCATCGGTGGTGGATTAACCCGCCAGCCCAATTCTATTATGTAATTTTTCTTTGGTCAAAACTAGATTGGTCTAGGCTTAAAGTGAAGTTTCTTTCTTTATTTTTCATTGATAATCAAACATTTCTAATTTCATTTAACTGTATTGCTATACCAATACGCCATCATCAGATCCCTTTAGAACTCCAAAGTTAAACGCAATTGGGTAAAAGCAGTATTAGGATGGGTGACCTCCTAGAAAATCCTTACCTTCAAGTTGGAAGCACCCGAAAACAGCCTCTTTTAGAGATAATATCTTGAAGGGGAAAGGTTGCATACATCCGCTCTCACCGGACACTGCTTAAACGGGAGTTCTTAGGATAGTGGGTATGTACTCGGTATATTGCTTTGTATTAGTATACCAAGTTCGAATCCAATTAGGCTCTGCATTAATTGGTCCAAGTCCGTTCAATAGTTTCAAGTTCTGATTTATTTTATGACTAGAACATTATCTTCTATGTTTATGTCAAGTACTAACCCAAAAAAAAAATTTAAAGTTTATGCCAAGTTGGCTAACCTTGAGCATATTGTATACTGTGAAGCAATGCAATTGATGATAAAATAAAGTGAAGAGTACATGCTCTATATATAGAGCTACAAGACATGACAAAGTACTAAAGCGCCCTTACCTCCTCACATATGGGGGGAGGGTAAGGGAGTCAATATACTAAATCCTAGAAGTACTATACTCTAATAGGCCCCCTCAATCTGAGGGGGAAGCAGCCACGTGAAGATTGGATTTGTGGTAGTGGAACATGGTTGGCCCTAGACCTTTGGTGAAGATGTCCGCAACTTGACGAGAGGTGGAGGTGTAACGAACTTGGAGATCACCCTTGAGGACCTTTTCCTGGACATAGTGAAAATCAACATCAACATGTTTGGATCGATCATTTGAGATAGGATTGGCAGCCAGGTATGATGCAGAGACATTATCGCAGTAGATGATAACGGGGCCGGTGTGCCGGAGGCCTAAGTCACGCATGAGGTAGCGAACCCAATCTGCTTCAGCAGCTGCCCGTGAGACGGCCCGATATTCGGATTCAGTGGAAGATTTGGAGACCGTGGCTTGTTTCTTAGCACGCCAGGAGATCAGGTTGGGGCCAAGGAACAAGGCGTAACCAGTGGTGGAACGACGCGTGTCAGGACAGCCACCCCAATCAGCATCAGCATAGACAGCAACAGAGGTGCAGGTACCCGGAAGGATGGTGAGCCCATGATCATGGGTGCTTTTGAGGTACCGAAGGATCCGCTTAACAACCTGCCAATGACTAATCCTGGGAGCATGCATAAACTGAGAAACAAGATTAACAGCATAACAAATATCAGGACGGGTCATGGTGAGATATTGGAGAGCGCCGACGGCACTTCTGTATTCTGTGGGGTCAGAGAGGAGGTCACCATCGGTTAGGGAAAGATGGGTGCGAGGGGGTAAGGGGGTTTTGATGGGTTTTGCATCTTGCATATTGAGTTTGGTGAGAAGATCAATGGTGTAATGATGTTGAGAAAGAAAGAGGGAAGACGGAGTTCGGCGCGCCTCAATACCGAGGAAGTAGTGTAGGGGACCAAGGTCTTTCATAGCAAATTGAGAGGAGAGGGTGTCAACAAGAGTGTCGAGGGACTGGGTGTTAGAGCCAATTAAGATGATGTCATCAACATATAGTAGTAAGCAAGTGATGTTGTTGGGGGTGCGAAGTAAAAAAAAGAGAGGGATCAGCACGACAACAAGTAAATCCTAAGGTGTAGGGAAAGGTACTGAAGCGTTGGAACCAAGCTCGGGGAGCTTGTTTGAGGCCATAGAGGGCTTTGCGTAGGCGACATGCATGGTTGGGAAATTTGGGGTGAATAAAGCCTTGCGGTTGCTTCATGTATACTTCTTCCTTTAGGTGGCCATGTAAAAAGGCATTTTTAACATCAAGTTGCTTGATGGACCACTTGTGAGTGATAGCAAGTGTAAGGATGAAGCGGATGGTAGGAGGTTTGACAACCGGACTAAAGGTTTCCTTGAAGTCAATACCTTCACGTTCGTGAAAACCTTGAGCCACAAGGCGAGCCTTGAATCGATCAACGGAGCCATCCGCTTTATACTTAACTCGATATTTCCAAGTTCTACCGATAATGTTGTTAGTTGGGTGCGGGGGGACGAGGTCCCATGTGTGATTATGAAGTAAGGCGTTAAATCCATCAGCCATGGCTGCTTGCCATTATGGATTTTTGACCGCCTGAGAGTAATAAGTGGGTTCCTGTATGACTGTTATGGAAGAGAGAGACAAGGGATATTTTGTCTTTCGAATACCATCCTTGAGACGAGTTCGCATGGGGTGCACGTTGGTTGGCAGTTTCATGGAGCCAGGGTCGGTGGGAGACTCGACCCGGTCGTGGGGGGAGGGAGGAGCAGCAGCCAAAGCTGCCGGTGGTGGGGGAGAGGTGGGCTGGTCAGTGGGGGGTCGGGCAAGGTCTTCATGGGAGACCGTGGGTGTGATGGTGGGGTTGGGTGGACTCTAAGGGGAGGGAATAGGGGTGGAGGCCACCGCAGGTGGGGCAGGGGCCGAGGAGGGCTCGAGGGGGGCAAGGGCCGGTAGTGGCGGAGCTCCGGGAGTGATAGCGATTAGGAGAGGAAGGTCGACTATACTCACGGTTGAGCCCGGTGGAGTGATATGTGTAGGGTTGACTAGTTCTGGGTAGGGGAAGCTAGTTTCATTGAACGTGACGTGCCTGTTTATGTAGACTTTACCCGTTTGAGGATCTAAGCACCTATAGGCTTTATGGCGAGCAGCATAGCCTATAAAAATGCATGGTATAGAGCGAGGTGCAAGTTTGTGTGGTGCACGAGGTGTGAGATTTGGAAAGCATGCACAACCGAATATGCAAAAACCGGAGTAGTTTGGTTGTTGTTTAAACAGTTTTTCAAACGGGGATAAGTTATTAAGCACAGGGGTAGGAAGGCGGTTAATAATAAAGCATGCTGTGTAGGCAGCGTCATCCCAATGTGAGTAAGGTAACCGGCCTTGAATAAGTGAAGTCCGAGCCATGCCTATTACGTGTTGGTGCTTTCGTTCCGCCACCCCATTTTGTTGTGGGGTATCAGGACAAGAAAGACGAAAGTGTATGCCATGTTGTCGGCATAGGTTGTTCATACGACGGTGATCAAATTCACGGCCACCATCACTTTGAAAAATTTTGATTTTCGTGGAAAATTGGTTTTCAACTAGTGCTTTAAATGTGACAAAGATATCAAATACTTCGGATTTATGTTGCATAGGGTATAACCATGTAAAGCGAGTAAAATCGTTAATAAAGTTAACATAGTATTTGTAACAGGAGTTTGACGCTACAGGAGCTTGCCATACATCCGAATGAATTAAATGCAAAGGCGAAGAAGCTAAATGTAAAACACGTTGAAAGGGAAGTCGGTGAGACTTTCCTAAGTTACAATGTTGACAAAAATCAGTAAAACGAGGACGAGGAATCAATTTTCGAGAACAAAGAACATTTAACATAGGTTACCCGAGATGCCCTAACCGTTGATGCCATAGGTTTCCAGAAAGAGTTTGTGCCATGAGACCGGTGTAGTGGGGTGAGAGATTTTAAAGTGGCCCATTACTGCAAACTCGAAGCAGAGGGATCCCCGTAGCCTTGTCCTTGACAGAGAAAAATTCAGAGTTAAATTCAACAGTGCATGAGTTATCTTGACATAGTTGTTTTATGGATAATAAATTATGGGTGAGTTTGGGAACCAACATAACATTGTTAAGTTGAAGAGGACGCATTTGAGTTTGTAAGGTAGTGGAACCAATATGACTAACAGGTAGTAAAGCACCGTTCCCAACTAAAACTCGTTTTTGACCACTGTAAGGAAGAGTAGTGTGAAGCATACCAGAGTTGGGTGTCATGTGATTAGTTGCGCCAGAGTCAGAATACCAATTGTAGTATTGAGATTCGATGATGGACATAGCAACAAGGGAATGCGAAGGATCTGAAAAGGATGCATGATCAAAGCGGTGGTAACATGATGCAGCACTGTGACCAAGCTTATGACAGATTTGGCAGGATACCGGTGCAGGGCCGAGAATTCCAGGTGTGGGCGAGCGTGCCTGTGGTGGGTTGGGGTTGTTGGGTCCTGTGTTATGCTGTTGATTTTGGCCCCCAGAGCGGCCCCCTCGATTGCCACGGCGATCGTTGTTACGGCCTTTACCTCGACCACGACCCCCACGACCAGAGTATGACCCTTGGGTACCTGTATTTGAAGCAACTAAAGCATGCTGTGGGTCAGTGATGGTGCGGCCCTGGTATCAGCTTTGGGCACTTTCTTCATTGAGCAAATTAGTTTTTAATTTTTCAAAAGCAGGGGTTGGAGTGGTTTGGCGAGTTAAAGTAGCAAAAGCGGCATATTCAATAGGAAGCCCATAAAGGGCGTAATGTACTAGTTCTCAATTGGAAATTGGGGAGTCTATAGCAGCTAGATCATCAACGACGGATTTTAGTTCCGAAAGGTTCTGTTGCATTGTTTTGCCATCTTTCTTTAAGTTGATTAGTTGGAACCTCAGATCATATTCCTTGGCCAGCGAGTGCTCTCGGAATCGTTTGACAAGTGCATCCCACATGGCTTTTGATGTGGGTTGTCGAACAGTATCGTTTAAGAGAGGGCGAGCGAGAGTTGCAGAAATACAAGATCTGAGACTTTGGTCAGTACGGACCCAATTTAAATAGTCCGGGTTGGGGATGGAGGAGCCAGCACTGTTTAATATATGAGTTGGGGGACAGGGAAAAGAACCATCAATGTAACCCATGAGTTGATGGGATACTAAAAGCTTGTAAAATTGTTCTCTCCAGGCGGTATAATCAGTAGCATTTTCAAGTTTTATCGTTATTATACTGGAGATATTAGAAAGGGGAAGTAATAAAGACTGATTTGTAGTATGAGTTAGGTTAGGGTTTAAAAGAAGGGTTGTGGGGAGGTGAACACCAAGGGGTGTTGGCTGGTCAGACGCAGCGGCAGCGGGTCCCCACCCATGGTGACTGGTCGGTACAGCCAGGTGGGTCCCACTGGCGAGCGGGTGGCCAGGGGTTGCAGCGGGGAAGGGTGGGATTTGAGAGCAGCCTGACTAGCGGTGGTCGCCATTTCGAAGGGCGGCACTGGAGGTCGTTTGTAGGGGGAAGAAGGGGAGGGAGGTTGGGATGCCCAAGCCAAAAAATTGAGAAACTTGCGGCCTCGTGGTAACTAACGAAGTACCGGAGATGGCAACACCGGCATTAGTTAGACCATTGAGGGGTAGATCCGAGGTCATAGATCCGATATGGGGAAGATCAGGCATGACCATGGAGGAACCGGACACCCGATGTTCGACCGAAGCACCGGCATAGGGAGAGCCGGGTTCGGCTGGAACAGGGGCGGCCGGCGCTGGGACCGTGTGGGGGGGAGGGGCTGCCATAGATCTTAAGTAAAAGAAACAAAGAAAAAATTGAAGAGAGAAGAAGAAAATTGATGCGAAAAAAAAATTAAATAAAAAATAATAACCAATTGAGAAGTACTTTAGACCGGAAAAAAAAATTAAAGAGAAGAGAGAAGAGGAGAGTCTCTTTGAGAGACTCTTGATACCATGTGAAGCAATGCAATTGATGATAAAATAAAGTGAAGAGTATATGCTCTATATATAGAGCTACAAGACATGACAAAGTACTAGAGTGCCCTTACCACCTTACATATGGGGGGAGGGTAAGGGAGTTAATGTACTAAACCCTAGAAGTACTATACTCTAATATATACATATAATAAGATTTTACTTAAAATAATTGGTGTTATCGAATTACTAAAAAAACCTTAAAAAATTTAAACATACCCGACTTTAACAGCAAGTGCGAGAGCAGCACGCATTTGAGGTTTGGGGTTACATCGAACATAATAAGTCAACCCGTTTTCAAGTTGACCAAAATCCGACCCGAATGGCAGACAATCCAACTCTTCATCCAGATCCATGTTCACTATTTTCATAGACTTGAACCCGTGCTTTTTGACCAGCTCCAATGTCTTCCTCGGTAGCACATCCATCTCGGGTAGTAGCTTACGGTCTGATTTGGTTCGGTTCGGTTCGGTTTCAAAGCGGCTCAAAAGGGCCTTTCAAAACCAATTGAACCGGTCACTGCTAATGTTAGAATGTATATATAGCAAATATGTTCAAATTTGATGAAGTTTCCAGGCAAATGATTGGCATTAAACAAAGACTACAATCTAATGCTTATAATTTTTATATTTGAAATCACATTTTTTTAATCAAGTAATAAAAAAGCATTTTCATAATCTTATAATAATGTTTGTTGCGGGTCAAAAAATCTTAAAGAGTAATGGAATATAAATTATCCATCACATGGCGAAATTATAGGTTTCTTTGGTTATCGTTATTTTTTATATTGTTAAGAAACACATTAGCCGTCGATGAAAAGTTGGAGGAGGATGTTTGCAATGGATTGGTCGTATTAGGAAGAGACTGACTACCATCTTTGTTAGGAAATATGAGCAATTTCATAATATATACTGGAAAAGAGACAGAGGTAGATCGGAGAAAGGTTGGATGGAGACGATTAGATATATGACCTTATCCACCTAAATCTTACTGACGGGATGGTCTTAGATAGAGTTGAGTTAAAAGTACATGTGGTCGACACAGCTGTTGGAAGAGAGGAGCGCGCTGATGCTAGTTTACAATGCTCTTAGGTTTGCATGTTTGTTATTGTTGCCTGTATATTTGATATTATTTTTTTTTTACTTAGATTTTGTAAACATGTTCCTTCTTTCTTTTTAGGATTGGAGCCCATTCAGAAACTATCTCTACAAAGGTTGCACTCTTTAGAGATAAGGTTGCGTACATCTCATCTTTCCTAAACCTTGCATCGGCAGAAGCCTCGTTAGGCACTAAGTTGATGTTTTTGTTGTTGTAAGGAGTACGACGACATTTTTTTCTAAACAGAGAAGTCGACACTTTGAGGAAAGTGATGAGCTTTGAACCTAAAATCTCTTACTTTAAAAAAATTAAAAGACAAATTACTTTATCGACACCGTTGAATCCAGTTTGCCAAAAGAGTCTGTTAGAGTATAAAACCAATCCTGGGCCTTCACACATCAGCTTAAGCTTTTGGGATAGATGGTTCCTTGACATGGTATCAGAGCCTTGATGATCAAGAGGTCAGGAGTTCGAATCTCAACAGCCCCCATTTTCAATATTAAAACAATTAAGCACAAGGTATGAGGCGGGCCTGTGCATTGTCCACGCTTCAAGCCCAAACGGGCATTTGCGTGAGGGGGCATGTTAGAGTATAAAACCAATCCTGGACCTTTACCTATCAGCTTAAACTTTTGGGATAGATGGTTCCTTGAGAGAGTCGTTGATAGTGGGCCAATATTCTAAGTTCCGGACGTGTAATGGACGAGTTATAGGACAATGTAAGACCTTCAAAGTTATGTTTGACTCGTTCTTATTTCTTGATTTGACTTTTTGTGCAAATGCCTTGGAAGCTAAGAAACCGTGGCTGATTCGCGTGGTAGGTGCTCGAAAATTATGTATTTTATTAATTTAAAAATTATTTATTTTTTATAATCTTCTTATATATATATATATATATATATATATATATATATATATATATTATATTATATTATATATATCTATCTATCTCTCTATCTATATACATATAGAGAAGTTCCATCCCCCTAAAAACCCTTCCCAACCCAAATACTAAATTTTGAGATTTTTTTTTTTAATTACCTTTTCACCTAATCCCTTTTTCTTTAATTTTTTTTATTTTTCCTTAATTTTTTTTCAATCCTAATTCTTACATAGTTATCTTTTTATTTTTCTTTTTTCTGAAATTTTTTTTTTGATCACCTAATTAATTTGTATATTAAACATCAACAATTGTTAACACCCTGAAAGGGGATGACTGCGTACATCCGGCCCCCCCAGACCCTGAGTGGGCGGGAGCCTTTGAGGTATTGAGTATGTTCCTTTTTATTAAACATCAACAATTATTATTTATTTGTAAATTAAACAACAATAATTAATCTAAAAGTAGCCCAACTATATCTCAACTTATCAAAGGGATGGCAATGGAGCGGGTGGGTATGGCGTGCCTCCTGTATACCTGCCCCATTACCCTAATGTGCATATAACATTTGTAAATAATTTGGATTATTGAATTCAAAAGCATATTTTTTAACTTTAGGATTAACTATATACAAAATGAACCATTGGTGGGTATGAGGTGGGCCGGGGCGAGTATGGAGCATGGCTGGGTGGGTCCTCACTTATACCCGAGCCTGCCCTGTTTAACTTTGGTTTATAAGATCTAAACATTAAACAACAGAACTAACGGTACCCACCACCCGAATTCTGCACCCATACCCACCCCATTACCTGTCACGGGTATGAAGTAGATACCCAATAATAATTAATCTAAAAGTAGTCCAACTATGTCTCAACATATCAAAGGGAGGGTAATGGGGCGGGGTGGAGCAAGTCGGGTACGGGGTGCCTCCTCCACATCCGCACCTGCCACCCATAGTGAATTGGCAGGTGAGTGTCTATAAGTGGAGCGGGTAGTGCGTATGGGCTAGGTGTACCTGCCTTGTACCCAACACTGGTATAAGGCGGGTATGGATATATAAAATATTTATTTAAATACAGTCCACAAATTCTACATTTCTAATTTTTAATGTAATTCAATGCTTGGTTGTATCACAATGAATATTATATTAAGATATCGTAATTAGTAAATTATATAAATTACATGAGAAAATCCATACTCTAATTATTAAAATAAATAAATCCAATTCAATTAAATTATATAGTAGTATTTAAATTGGACACTTAAAACTGAAAGCATGCTTATCCATCCTTATCTAAATCCTTACAATGTACAGCCCTCTAAAATTAATTGAATACAAATGCTAAAATTATATTATGAGTATATTCTATTTATCTTTTATTTTCTTTATTTGAACTGAAAAATATCATTTAAAGTAAATGATGACTTCTCACTTAAAATGAACGAGAAGGAAATAAATAAAAATTATATACCCTTCCCACCCCAAATTCTAAATTTTTAGATTTTTTTTTATTTTCTTTTTTTCAATTCTCGCGTATTTATCCTTGTCCTTTTAATTTATTTTATTCTTTTTTTCCAATCCTCACAAACTTAACCTTATCTTTTTATTTCTTTTTTTCTTATTTTACTTTTGCCAAGAAAAATGAACAAATTAAACAGAATTTTTAATGCTTGAACTCTATTTTTAATGATTAGAATATAAAACGTTGAATTTTGAAGGGTTAATTTTAAAAGATACTGAATTGATACTGAATTGACAGGTGAGTGTCTATCAGTGGAGCGGGTAGTGCGTATGGGTTAGGTGTACCGGCTCTGTACCCAACACTGGTATAAGGCGGGTACGGATATATAAAAATATTTATTTAAATACAATCTACAAATTCTACATTTCTAATTTTTAATGTAATTCAATGCTTAGTTGTATCACAATAAATATTATATTAAGATAATTACATGAAAAAACCCATACTCTAATTATTAAAATAAATAAATCCAATTCAATTAAACCATATAGTAGTATTCAAATTGAACACTTAAAACTGAAAGCATGCTTATCCATCCTTATTTAAATCCTTACAATGTACAACCCTCTAAAATGAATTGAATACAAATGTTAAAATTATATTATGAGTATATTCTATTTACCTTTCAATTTTTTTATTTGAACTGAAAAATGTCATTTAAAATAAATAACGACTTCTCACTTAAAATGAACGAGAAGGAAATACATAAAAATTATATACCCTTCCCACCCCAAATTCTAAATTTTTAGGATTTTTTTTTTTATTTTCTTTTTTTCAATCCCCACTTACTTATCCTTATCCTTTTAATTTTTTTTTTTTTCAATCCTCACAAACTTATCTTTATCTTTTTAATTTTTTTTTCTTATTTTACTTTTGCCAAGAAAAATGAACAAATTAAAGAGAATTTTTAATGCTTGAACTCTATTTTTAATGATTAGAATATAAAACGTTGAATTTTGAAGGGTTGATTTTAAAAGATACTGAATTGGCAAGTGAGTGTCTATAAGTGGAGCGGGTAGTGCTTATGGGTTAAGTGTACCGGCTCTGTACCCAACACTGGTATAAGGAGGGTACGGATATATAAAAATATTTATTTAAATAAAGTCCACAAATTCTACATTTCTAATTTTTAATATAATTTAATGCTTGGTTGTATCACAATGAATATTATATTAAGATATCGTAATTAGTAAATTATATAAATTATATGAGAAAATCTATACTCTAATTATTAAAATAAATAAATCCAATTCAATTAAACCATAATTTCAATGGACTAATTTTTATCTTTATAATAGTAGTATTCAAATTGGACACTTAAAACTTAAAGCATGCTTATCCATCCTTATCTAAATCCTTACAATGTACAACCCTCTAAAATTAATTGAATACAAGTGCTAAAATTATATTATGAGTATATTTTATTTACCTTTTATTTTCTTTATTTAAACTGAAAAATATCATTTAAAGTAAATGATGACTTCTCACTTAAAATGAACGAGAAGGAAATACATAAAAATTATATACCCTTCCCAACCCAAATTCTAAATTTTTAGATTTTTTTTTTATTTTCTTTTTTCCAATCCTCACTTACTTATCCTTATCCTTTTAATTTTTTTTTTCCCAATCTTCACAAACTTATCCTTATCTTTTTATTTCTTTTTTTCTTATTTTACTTTTGCCAAGAAAAATGAACAAATTAAAGAGAATTTTTAATGCTTGAACTCTATTTTTAATGATTAGAATATAAAATATTAAATTTTAAAGGGTTAATTATAAAAGATACTGAATTGATGCTGAATTGGCAGGTGAGTGTCTATAAGTGGAGCGGATAGTGCGTATGGGTTAGGTGTACCGGCTCAGTACAACACTGGTATAAGGCGGGTATGGATAAATAAAAATATTTATTTAAATACAGTCCACAAATTCTACATTTTTAATTTTTAATGTAATTCAATGCTTGGTTGTATCACAATGAATATTATATTAAGATATCTTAATTAGTAAATTATATAAATTAGATGAGAAAATCCATACTCTATTATTAAAATAAATAAATCCAATTCAATTAAACCATATAATAGTATTCAAATTGGACACTAAAACTAAAAACACGCTTATCCATCCTTATCTAAATCCTTACAATGTACAACGCTCTAAAATTAATTGAATACAAATGCTAAAATTATATTATGAGTATATTTTATTTACCTTTTATTTTCTTTATGCGAACTGAAAAATATCATTTAAAGTAAATGATGACTTCTCACTTAAAATGGACAAAAAGGAAATACATAAAAATTATATACCCTTCCCACCCCAAATTCTAAATTTTTATATTTTTTTTATTTTTGTATTTTTTTCAATCCTCACTTATTTATCCTTATCCTTTTAATTTCTTTTTTTTTCAATCCTCACAAACTTATCCTTATCTTTTTTATTTTATTTTTTCTTATTTTGCTTTTGTCAAGAAAAATGAACAAATTAAAAAGAATTTTTAATGCTTGAATTTATTTTTAATGATTAGAATATAAAACGTTAAATTTTGAAGAGTTAATTTTAAAAGATACTGAATCCTCACTTATTTATCCTTATTCTTTTAATTTCTTTTTTCAATCCTCACAAACTTATCCTTATCTTTTTAATTTTTTTTTCTTATTTTACTTTTGCCAAGAAAAATGAACAAATTAAAGAGAATTTTTAATGCTTGAGCTCTATTTTTAATGATTATAATATAAAACTTTAAATTTTAAATGGTTAATTTTAAAAGATACTGAATTGATACTGAATTGGTAGGTGAGTGTCTATAAGTGGAGCTGGTATTGCGTATGGATTAGGTGTACCGGCTCTGTACCCAACACTGGTATAAGGCGGGTATGGATATATAAAAATATTTATTTAAAAATTTAAATGTTTGCTTCAAACTAAAAGTCATAGGTTTTAAATTTGAAAAGCCTCAAACTAAAAAATATAGTCCACAAATTCTATATTTCTAATTTTTAATGTAATTTAATGTTTGATTGTATCACAATGAATATTATATTGAGATATTGTAATTAGTAAATTATATAAATTACATGAGAAAACCCATACTCTAATTATTAAAATAAATAGATCCAATTCAATTAAACCATAATTTCAGTGGACTAATTTTTATCTTTCTAATAGTAGTATTCAAATTGGACACTTAAAACTTAAAGCATGCTCATCCATCCTTATTCAAATCCTTACAATGTACAACCCTCTAGAATTAATTGAATACAAATGCTAAGATTATATTATGAGTATATTTTATTTACCTTTTATTTTCTTTATTTGAACTAAAAAATATCATTTAAAGTAAATGATGACTTCTCACTTAAAATAGACAAGAAGAAAATATATAAAAATTATATAATATAAATCCCAAATTCTAAATTTTTAGATTTTTCTTTTTTTTTTTCTTTTTTTCCATCGTCACATACTCATCCTTCTCATTTTAATTTCTTTTTTTTTTTTTTCAATCCTCACAAACTTATCCTTATCCTTTTAATTTTTCTTTTTTTTATTTTTACTTTTGCACAAAAAATGAAAAAATTAATGCGAAATTTTAATGCTTGAACTATATTTTTAGTGATCAGAATATAAAACGTTGAATTTTGAAGGGTTGATTTTAAAAGATACTGAATTGGCAGATGAGTGTCTATAAGTGGAGCGGGTAGTGCGTATGGGTTAGGTGTACCGGCTCTGTACCCAACATTGGTATAAGGCGGGTGCGGATATATAAAAATATTTATTTAAAATTTCAAATGTTTGTTTCAAACTAAAAGCCACAGGTTCTAAAAATGAAAAACTTCAAACTATATTTTTTTGCAAATTACACAATTGAAAGCATAATGATTTTTAAAATCCTTTTTTGGGAATTAATAATTAAAATGCTGAGAATTAAACTAAAAAAATACAGTCCACAAATTCTATATTTCTAATTTTTAATGTAATTCAATGCTTGATTGTATCACAATTAGTGCATAGCACCATTGCAATCATTACAATGTACAACCCCCAAGATTAATTGAACTCAACTAAATGTAATGTAATTCAATAGTTTTTCCGCACTTAAACAATAGTTAATGTACTTCAGTCAAACCCAAATTTACCAAATTCTAAATTCTTAGATTTTTTCTTTTTTTTATTTTCCTTTTTTTAATTCTCACATTCTTACATGTTTATCGTAATTAGTAAATTATATAAATTACATGAGAAAAGATCATTTAAAGAAAGATAATTTTATCATTTTCAATTTCAATGTTTTAATAATAATAAAGTTAGTTTTGACATTAACATCTTTATAATATATATTATCCAAATCTATATTTACATTATAATAAAGTCTCTCATCCCAATTTCAATGTTTTAATAATAATAAAGTTAGTTTTGACATTAACATCTTTATAATATATATTATCCAAATCTATATTTACATTATAATAAAGTCTCTCATCCCCAAAACCTCCAAACTCAAAGAAAGCATTAATCCACTTTTTAAATTCCTCATACTTATCAAAATTTCTCTAAAGCTCTCACCCACCCTCTAATAACAAAGTCCAAAAAATTTCATTCCCCTTCAATAGTGGAGAGGCCGTTCAGCATTGAACGTATTATCTAAACGGTAACAACTTCCACCTTATGTTTACTTTGTGTCCAGCAAAAAACTCCGGTTTACTTTATATTATGTTATATGTTAAACTTTAGTAAAAAATGTTTGGATATAAGCAAACTACATATATATTTACACTTAAATATATTTGTGTGTATTACCAATTCTTTCGTTTATATGTAGAATCCAATCGTAAATTCCATATATGACATATTTATGGCCACTTAAAACTGAAAGCATGTTTATCCATCCTTATCTAAATCCTTACAATGTACAACCCTCTAAAATTAATTGAATACAAATGCTAAAATTATATTATGAGTATATCCTATTTACCTTTTATTTTCTTTATTTGAATTGAAAAATGTCATTTAAAGTAAACGATGACTTCTCACTCAAAATAGACGAGAAGGAAATACATAAAAATTATATACCCATCCCACCCCAAATTCTAAATTTTTAGATTTTTTTTTATTTTCTTTTTTTCAATCCTCACTTATTTATCCTTATCCTTTTAATTTCTTTTTTTTTTTCAATCCTCATAAAAATATAAGACAAGCTCTATTTTAGGCAACAACATTACATAGGAGATTTGACATGTTAATAGCTTGAGCTCCTGCTTCTCTAACTACATAAGTAAGACTTGAGAAATAAAGAACACAAAAGCATTTGCCAGGTAAGAAAACTTAGTTAACGATTTAACTCAGCAAGTTACATAACTGATTTGGCCTGTTAGTACCTCGAACACACAGTTTTCTAAATACACAAGTAAGAACGACAAAACAAAGTACCCTATGACCTTTCAAAAAAAAAAAACCCACAATTTACATTATGTTATGTAAGAATAATAAGTTGAAAAAATTATTTGGAAATAATATTTTAACACAACAAAAGAGATGCATTTAATTGTCATATATGTAAAATAATCCTTATGGTTTACCATATGTTATGTTATTTGTTAAACTTTACTTAAATATGTTTGGATATAACCAAATTGCATCCAAATTTAGGCTTAAAATAATTCTTAATTTGGCTTTCTCTTAAATGTCTGTAGTAGTGTTATGTATTTGTTAACAATGTCATTTATGTGTGAAATTTAACTAAACGAAGGAATATAGAAACCGCAAGGTTCTAATATAAGGTGTAATCCACCTTAGAGGAGCTGCAGTCCGCATTGTACCTGAACAACTTCACAAAGCCATGGACATGCAACAGGTACACGCAACAACTACTCCAAGTTAAATCTTTATCTCTATCATAGTTAAGTTGTACATGTCCTAACAACATTTACCTTAACATTATATGAGGGAATTTGTGTTACTCCTCATTTGCTTGAAATAATACAGTCTTACCCACTTCATTCATCCTTTGTATTGACATAACGTAGGACTTATCAAGAAATGCACGACATTTTCGATTAAAGGCTGCAAGATTACATAGGAGATTTCGCCTCTTAGTAGCTCGAGCACCCAGCCATATACCCACACCAATTAGAATTTCCAAACAAATAATACAAAAGGGGGCGCGCTGGATTAGACTAAATATATTACGTAACAAACGAATCGCACTGGCTCGAATAAGGCGTACAGAACACGAACCTGCACAGGCGCCTGTGTCCGAAACACCAATGACTACGGAATCCGCATTACGTATTGAGGTGCAGAGTACGTTGATGGACTTTGATATAATCAATGAGCACGCGAAAACGGAGCGAGGGCATAACGGGCCAAACAATCAAGAAAGTGAAGGCAGATTGCAAAACAATGAGGAATGTCTCATACAAGGTAAAAACATTATGAAATTACATAAACAACATATGTGACATATATACTTCACAACAAATAATCAGTGGAATGCGCACTTTGACCAACACTGCAGATGCTACATCAACATTTTAATTAATGAAACACTAACCGGCTTACCAAATTTTCAGACATCAATATGGCGATGGAAGTACAGGGGGAACAACGACAATCGAACCACCCTGCATCACCTGAATTCGAAGTGGTCCCTTCTACATATAATGAAGACCGGATGACTCAGGAAGGCGATGCCATTGTGAGGGTGGATATTGCACCAACTATTCACCGGATTGACCAGTACAGCAACACAACGATGAAGCATGCCATTCACAGTACCAAAATATTCAAATTCATATACTATATATGTTTTGCAAAAATAATTAAATAAATGTACTTCATACCATTGTAGATGGCCCCCAAATCAAGGTGGAACATAATTGTACCATTACAGATCGAGTGCTAGCAGTTCCACTACATAATGCAGTCCCACCCAATATTGCAGATGCAAGCACGAGCGTAACTGTACCGGGTACGTTTGTTTATCCCTTTACGCATTAGTCATTAAGAAAAAAAAAATTGCAAAAAAGGGAAGGATATGTGTAAACACAATTATAATATTAGTGCAAGTCCGATTAGTGCATTAACTTGTGGCCCAAACAATCACGAAAATGATGGCAGAATGAAAAGAATTAAACCTCTAAGAACCAAAAATAAAACAAACATAAATTTTTTGTTTAAGACTTTCTATTTAATCCACAAAAAAAAAAAAAAACCTCTATACAAGAAAAAAGGAAAAATAAATTTTCTGTTAAAGAATTAATGTAAAAAATATATTGTGTCATATTTTTTAGTGAAAATTTATGGTGACCAGTAACTACCACCCGTACATCGTACAGGAACAAACCTAGTACTATATACTAATAGAGAAGTTCCCCCCCTCTCTCCAAAAAGCCCCCAAACCCCCAATCATTTATTTTTATATTTTTCCTTTTTGCTTAAAAGTTTTCTAACCTCAATCCTTTTTTTTTTTTAATTACATTTTTCCTTTTTCTTATTTTATTTTTTCCTTTTTTTCTTATTTTGCTTTTTTGGTATTTATTTGTAGATTAAACAACAATAATTAATCTAAAAATAGCACAACTATATCTCAACGTATCAAAGGGATGACAATGGGACGAGTATGATTATCTATACCCGCTCTTATTAGTTATTTATTACTGTATTTAAAAATAAATTGTTTATTTTATAACATTGATAAATAATTAGGATTAATGAATTTAAACACATATTTTTTAATTTGAATGTTAACTACATACAAAATAAAGTGCGGCGGGTATGAAGCGAGCCAGGTCGGGTCCCCACTTATACCCATACCATACCATGCGCCACACTGAACTACCAATTCAATATCTTTTAAAATCAAATTTTTAGAGCTTCATTATTTTTGTGTACAAAAGTTGTAGCTGAGTTATTTTGATGAAAACCCTAGAGCACTATGCCAAACGTATATTCCCGCATAAAGCAATAAATTTTTAATTTAAGACTTCTCTTATGTAATCCAAGAACAGACCACGGGATAGACCTCCAATGACCAAAAAAAAAAAATTAAATTTAAGACTTTCGTATTTATTCCACGAAATGAGGCATTTCGCATGGCCACGGTAACGAAGGATTTATTTTCACCCGGTGAAGTATGTGAAGTTTGACTTTAGTTTATAAGATCTACGCATTAGAGAACAAAACTAAGATATAACAAAACTTAATTCATTAAAGTTCAAAAAATTAAAAAAGAAAATAAATTTTCAATTTAAGACTTTTCGTATTTAATCTATAAAAAAATAAAAAGGGTTCCCGCCACGGGTACGAAGTGCATACCCATACCCTCCGAGCGGATACAGACCCGTACCCCTACCCGCCTCATTGCCCGCGAGTATCCATTACCCGGCCCTTACCTCCTTAATGTGCATACAGAACGATTATCTATATCCGCTCTTATTAGTTATTTAAGACTATTTTTTTTTAATTATTTATTTTATAACATTTATAAATAATTGGGATTATTAAATTTAAACATGTATTTTTCACTTTCAAGGTTAACTATATACAAAATAAAGCTCGGCGGATATGGAGCAGGCCAGGACAGGTACCCACTTATACCGGTACCCCCCCCCAAAAGGGGTGGCTACCAGCAAGTAGCGGGTTTCACCCGCTCCATTACCTTCTTAATATCTCTTAATCAAAAAATTACCCAGCTCTAACTTTTCTAATTTTGATGAAACAATAAATTATAGCTAGATAGTTTGATGAAAACCCTATCCCACTATGCCATACATATAGTCTTGCATCAAACAATAAATTTCTAATTTTATACTTTTCTTATGTAATCTAAGAACGGGCTGCGGGTTAGACCTCCAAGAACCAAAAAAATAAATAAATAAATAAATTTAAGACCTTTTGTAATTAGTCCATGAAATGCGATATTTGGCGTGGCTACTGCAAGGAAGAAATTATCTTAACCCGATGAGATATGAAAAGTCAAAAAAGGAAAAATAAAATTTCTGATCAAAACTTAAAATAGGAAATAGTTTTAGTCATATTTTTTTTAATACTTTTTTTTCTTTTTTTTTTTCGAATTCTACTCTTAAATACTCTTTTTATGTCCCTTTTTTTTTCTTCTTTTTGATTGTTGAAGAAAAATTAATAAAATAATTTTGTCACCCAATTATTTTGTATATTTTTTTATGAAATAACATTTGTATAATTTTTTATTAAATAACACGAACTAAAAAAAATAAAATAAATAAAATTTTAATTTAAGATTTTCTATATTTAATCCATAAAGGAAAATAATCCACAAAAGAAAATAGGGAAAATAAATTTCCTGTTGACGACTTAAAATAGGAAATACATTAGTCATATTTTTATTTAAGACTTTTACGGTATACTATTAGTTTTCTCATTGAAATTCACTCAATACCCTTTAAGTTCACCATATAAAGATATACATTATTTTCTTGATATTTATAACCAAGCAAATGTTCAAATTCTACACATGCATCATACTTCGCAAACAAATGTTTGGGTCATCAAGGAAGCAATTGACAAAAATATTTTCATCCTGAACCCACATCCTTTTCCATGGAGCAAATCTCAATTAATTGCAATTATATTGGTACATTAATATTTTTGTTTAAAAGTTTATAGCATCTTTGATTAAATTAAAAATGAGGCGTGTTAGAGTGATTTTCACTAATAGTTTAGAGTATCTGTCACGGGTATAAAGTGGATACCCAACAATAATTAATCTAAAAGTAATCCAACTATGTCTCAACATATCAAAGGGAGGGTAATGGGGCGGGGTGGAGCAAGTCGGGTACGGGGTGCCTCCTCCACATCCGCACCTGCCACCCATACTGAATTGGCAGGTGAGTGTCTATAAGTGGAGCGGGTAGTGCGTATGGGTTAGGTGTACCGGCTCTGTACCCATCACTGGTATAAGGCGGGTATGGATATATAAAAATATTTATTTAAATATTGCCCACAATCTCAATTAATTGCAATTATATTGGTACGTTAATATTTTTGTTTAAAAGTTTGTAGCATCTTTGATTAAATTAAAAATGAGGCGTGTTAGAGTGATTTTCACTAATAGTTTAGAGGCATTAAGGATGAAATTATGAGTTCAAGGCCACTTTGATTTTCATTAATGGTATAATTCGAGAGGTCTTTATAGTATTTGTACTATAACAAAATTAATCTATTATGACTTTGCTTGGTGTACTCAAAATATCAAGTTAAATGTTACAATATGGAGAGATTTACATGTAATTGTGGTTGGCGATCATTGAAGATATATGAGATACCGGAGGCATCGTGGGCAATTTAGAAAATTTTTGAATCTTAGGTTTGGAAAATGCCTCTAGAAGAGTCTAAAATATGGTTTACTTTATATTTTTCAATCAAAAATTATATTTATTTTAGTATTTGATTTGTTTGTGACATTAAAGGGAGAAATTAATGTTTTAAAAAAAAATTATCAAGGAAACAATTGACAAAAATCTTTTCATCATGAACCAACATCCTTTTCCACATAGCAAACCTGAATTAATTGCAATTATATAGGTACATTAATATTTTTCTTTAATACTTTGTATCATCTTTGATTAAATTAAAAATTAGGGCAATGAAATTGATTTTCACTAATAGTTTAGAGGTATTAAGGATGAAATTATAAGTTCGGGGCCACTTATATCCGTACCTGCCCCAAACACAGCTGTAACTTTTCTATAAAAAAATTATCCAACTTCATTTCCTAACCGAAAAAATACCCAACTTCAACTTTTCAACAAAAATAAACCGGAGCGTCATACCATACGCCACACTTAATTATTAATTTAGTAGATTAAATAAAGTTGGGTTATTTTTTGGATATTAAATCAAGTTGGATAATTTCTCATAATTACTTCATAGAAAGAAAAAAAAAACATCCAAGAACCAAAATAAAAAAAAATTATTTAAGACTTTCTGTATTTAATCTATAAAAGAAAAAATTCATAAAAGAAAAAAGGAAAAATAAATTTCCTATGATATACTTAAAATATGCAATATATTTTGTCATATTTTTTTATTAAAACCTTTTTACGGTCACTACTATGAATATTATGAAATTTAACAAAATTGTGGACAACTAATCAAACAAGATATTAGTTTGATGCAAAAATTTAGGACTATAAAATACAGTAATTAATAAATACCACCCATGCATCGTACGGGAACAAAACTAGTCTATCTATATACATATATCTATCTATATACATATAGAGAAGTTTCACCCCCCTAAAAACCCTTCCCACCCCAAATACTAAATTTTGAGATTTTTTCTTTTTCTTTAATTACCTTTTTCACCTAATCCCGTTTTCTTTAATTTTTTTTCTTTTTCCTTAATTTTTTTTTCAATCATAATTCTTACATATTTAACTTTTTATTTCCTTTTTTTCTTAAAATTTTTTTTTTGATCACCTAATTAGTTTGTATATTAAACATCAATAATTGTTATTTATTTATAAATTAAACAACAATAATTAATCTAAAAGTAGCCCAACTATATCTCAACTTATCAAAGGGATGACAATGGAACGGGTGGGTATGGTGTGCCTCCTGTATACCTGCCCCATTACCCTAATGTGCGTATAACATTAGTAAATAATTTGGATTATTGAATTCAAAGGCATATTTTTTAACTTTAGGATTAACAATATACAAAATGAACCATTGGTGGGTATGAGGTGGGCCGGGGCGAGTATGGAGCATGGCTGGGTGGGTCCTCACTTATACCCGAGTCTGCCCTGTTTAACTTTGGTTTATAAGATCTAAGCATTAAACAACAAAACTAACGGTATCCACCACCCGAATTCTGCACCCATACCCACCCCATTACCTGTTACGGGTATGAAGTGGATACCCAACAATAATTAATCTAAAAGTAATCCAACTATGTCTCAACGTATCAAAGGGAGGGTAATGGGCCGGGGTGGGGCAAGTCGGGTACGGGGTGCCTCCTCCACATCCGCACCTGCCACCCAAATCCTAAACCCGTACCCACCCCATTGCCCTAATATGCATATAAAATGATTATCTATACCTGTTCATATTAGTCATTTAATACTACTTTACAAAACAACTTATTTTATTAACCATTGGTAAATAAGATTGTCTATACCCAATCCTATTAGTTATTTAATACTATTTTAAAAACAAATTATCTCTTTTATAACATTGATAAATAATTTAGATTATTAAATTTAAATACAGTTTTTTTAATTTGAAGTTAACTATGTATAAAATAAAGCGCGTAAGGTAGGCATGAGGTGAGGCGAAGTGGTTATGGAGCGGGGCAAGGCAAGTCTCCACTTATACCTGTACCCGTCCCAAACGGGGCGCCTACCCACGAGTAGAGGGTTTCAACCGCCTCATTGCCACAAAATCAACAGGGTATGGTGGGTATGAAGTTGGATGGGCCGGGTATGGAGCGTCGCGGGGCGGGTCCCCACTTATACCCATACCTGCCCCGTTTGACTTTGGTTTATAATATCTACACACTAGACAACAAAACTAACCGTACTCGCCACCCAAAGCCTATACCTGTACTCAGCCCATTACCGGCCATGGGTATGAAGTACATATCCTTACCCACCCCGGCAGTTACAGGCCCGTACCCCTACCCGCCTCATTACTCGCGAATATCCATTACCTACCCTGTGCTTCCTTAATATGCGTACAGAACTATTATCTATATCCACTCCTATTAGTTATTTAATACTATTTTTAAAAATAAATTATTTCTTTTATAATATTGATAAAGATTTTGGATTATTAAATTTAAACACTTATTTCTTAATTTAAAGGTTAACTATGTACAAAATAAAACGCGTATGGTGGGTATGAGGTGTGTAAAGTTTGATTTTAGTTTATAAAATCTACGCATTCAATAATAAAACTAAGATACAACAAAACTTAATTCATTAAAACATAATCCTTCATTTTGATTCTTGAATTTAAACACATATTTTTTTATTTCAAGATTAACTATATACAAAATTAACCGATTACGATGGGTATGGGGTGGGGCGGGGCAAGTATGAGCGTGGCTAGGCCGGTCCCCATTTATACCCAAGCCGCCCTGTTTCAATTTGATTTATAAGATCTACGCATTAGACAATAAACTAAACGTAACCGCCACCCAAATCTTATACCCGTACCTGCCCCATTACCCGCCACCTATATGAAGTATATACCCAACAACAATTAATATAAAAGTATCTCAACTATATCTCAACGTATCAAATGGATGGCAATGGGCCGAGACGGGTGCGGGGTGCCTTCTCCATACCAGTACCCGCCACCCAAATCCTATACCTGTAACCACTTCATTATCTTAATGTACATACAAAATGATTATCTATACCTACTCATATTATTTGTTTAATACTATTTTTAAAAATAAATTTTTTTTTTAACATTGATAAATAATTTGGATTATTAAATTTAAACCCTTATTTTTTAAATTTCAACGTTAACTATGTACAAAATAAGCCAGGTATGACGGGTATGAGGCCAGGCGGGGTGGGTATGGAGCATGGCGGGGCGGGTCACCATTTATACCGGTACCCACCTCGTTTGACTTTAGTTTATAAGTATTAGAGGATAATATCCTTCATTATAGGAAAGCTCATCTTGTATTAGAGGATAGTATCCTCCATCCTAGGCAATCTTATCTAGGGTTTGCATTATTACTGATTTGCCCTTAGTTCTCATGTAAACTAGAAGGGCACCTTTGTCTTTATGTTTTTGTCTCCAGCTCTATAAATAGAGCATGTAATTCTCTTTGTCAACCATTCAATTCAATTGAGTCATAGCCTCACTTTCACATGGTATCAGAGCCTCCAAAGGAGACTCTCTTCTCTTCTCTTTTTTTTTTTTTAAATTTATGTTTTTTGCTTGAATTATTAGTATCTTGATTGGCTATTATTTTCTTTCTGAATTAATTATACCTTATCTTTTCCTTTCGTTGTTTTGCTATGGCATCTGACCCTAATTCTTCCCCCTCCCCCACGGCACCTCAAAGGGTTGCCGCCACTCCCCTGGTGACCGAGACCGGCTCGCCTCATGCCGGTTCCTTGGCCAACCACCGGGACGTGACATCTTCTGTGGCCTATATAGACTTCCAATCGAATACGCTACTTTCGCTACTCTAACTCGCAACACCTCACCAACCCCTTCTTTTGAAAAATTAAAAACTGATCTTCTAAATGAGGAAAGCGCCTAGATTCGCTATCAGGGTCGCCCCTCCTCCGATCAACAGCATGCTTTGGTTGCTTCAAATGCAGGTTCTCAAGGATCCTACCCCAACTTAGGTCGTGGGGGACGTGGTAAGGGTAAAGGACGCAACACAGGTCGCCGTGGCAATCGAGGGGGCCATAACGGGGGACACCAACAACAACATCAACATCAATCGGGACCTCATGCCCCGCAACCCCAACCACACCACTCTCGGCCGACTGGTAAAGCTCCACCCAACCCCAACGGCATTCTTGGGCCTGGACCTAAAATCTGTCAGATCTGCAATCAAATTGGTCATAATGATGTCTCATGCCCACACCGGCTCGACTTTTCCTCCTATCCCGATCCGTCTCACTCTTTCGCTGCCATGTCCGTCCAAGACTCACAAGACTACAGTTGGTACCCCCGACTTCGGTGCCACTAACCACATGACACCCAACTCAGGTATGCTTCGCTCTCTTCTTCCCTATCATGGCCAAAAACGAGTTTTAGTTGGGGATGGAGCTCTCCTCCCTATCACTCATATGGGTTCTACGACTTTAAAGACTAACAAATGACAACTTCACCTTAACAATGTAATGTTAGTACCCCAACTAACTCACAACCTCCTGTCTATAAAACGACTTTGTCGTGATAACCTATGCACTGTTGAATTTGACTCTGATTTTTTCTGTGTTAAGGACAAGGCTACGGGGATACCTCTGCTTCGAGTTCGCAGTAATGGGCCACTTTACAGCTTCTCGCCTCACTCACTTGGACTTATGGCACAAACCTTAACAGGAGATCTTTGGCACCGGCGCTTAGGACATCTAGGACGCCCCATGTTAGATGTACTTTGCTCTGGCAAACTTATACCTAGTTCACGTTTTACTGCTTTTTGTCAAGATTGTAGTTTGGGCAAGTCTCATCGACTACCCTTTCAACGTGTTTTGCATTTTGTTTCTACACCTTTGCATTTAATTCATTCAGATGTATGGCAATCGCCTATTTCATCAAATTCATGCTATAAGTACTATGTTAACTTCATTGATGACTATACTCGGTTTACATGGCTCTACCCTATGAAACAAAAATCGGAAGTCTTTGAAATCTTTGAAAATTTTAAAATATTTGTTGAAAACCAATTTTCCACAAAAATACAAATTTTTCAAAGTGATGGTGGCCGTGAATTTGACCATCGTCGCATGCAGGCCCTGTGCCGTCAACACGGCATCCATTTTCGTCTTTCATGTCCTGATACCCCACAACAAAATGGGGTGGCGGAACGAAAGCATCAACACCTTATTGAAATGGCACGCACGCTTCTTATTCAGTCTCGCCTTCCTTATACTTTTTGGGATGATGATGCTTGTACCGCATGTTTTATTATAAATCGCCTTCCTACACCTGTACTCAAGAACTTGTCCCCTTTTGAAAAACTTTTTCAACGCATCCCGGATTACTCTAATTTTTGCGTTTTTGGGTGTGCATGCTATCCTAACCTCACACCCCGTGCCCCTCACAAATTAGCACCACGGTCCAAACCTTGCATCTTTTTAGGCTACGCCTCACGTTACAAGGGCTATCGCTGCCTTGACTCTCAAACCGGTAAAATTCATACAAATTGACATGTTCGATTCAACGAAACTCATTTCCCATACCCTGAATTGGCCAACCCGTCTTGCACCCCAGACCAAGGTAGTACAACCCGTATCGTTGACCTGCCCTTCCCCCTTATAGTCACCAGTAGCTTGGGTTCTCCACACCTAAGCATACAACATGTGCCACCCGCAACTCCAAGGACTACGACTCCCCACGACAGCCCAAGTCAGCCCACACCAGGTCATGACAGCCCTCGTCTTAACCCTGTTGGCGTCGGCCACGAGGCTACTAATCAGCCCACGGCCCCTCCCGCTGCACCACCAAGTCCTCCCGTAGTCCATACCCATCCCGTACTAGACAACGAGTTGCCCCCTACCTCACCCAACCCTACCCCGACCACCCAACCCCACTGTGCAGCAGCACCCATCCCCACTGAGCCCTCCGACCTGCACAACATAACAACCCAACCGAACAGCACAACAACCCCAGTGTCCATCCAATGCGAACTTGACTCAAGGACGGTATTCGAAAACCGAGGTATCCCCTCTCCCTTTCCTCAATAACAGTCATACAGGAACCTACGTGCTACTCTCAAGCGATTAAAAATCCCAAATGGCAAGAGGACATGGCGGACGAATTCAATGCTTTAATACTCAATAACACTTGGGAACTTGTTCCTCCCAACCCCAAACTCAACGTTGCAGGTAGCACTTAGAAATATCGAGTTAAATATAAAGCGGATGGCTCTGTTGATCGCTTTAAAGCTCGCCTTGTTGCTCAAGGTTTTCACCAACGTGAAGGCATTGACTTCAAGGAGACCTTTAGCCCGGTGGTCAAAGCATCCACTATACGATTTATTCTCACCCTCGCTATCACACACAAGTGGCAAATCAAACAACTTGATGTTAAAAATGCTTTTCTACATGGCCATCTTACGGAAGAAGTCTACATGAAGCAACCTAAGGGTTTCATCCACCCTAAATTTCCCAACCATATCTGTCGCCTTAAAAAGGCACTATATGGTCTAAAACAAGCTCCTCGGGCTTGGTTTCATCGCTTCAGCACCTTTCTCTATAGCCTAGGTTTACCTGTTGTCGAGCTGACCCATCCCTCTTTCTCTTTCGCAAAACTAATGACATCATTTGCCTTCTTCTTTACGTTGATGATATCATCCTCACTGGATCCAATCCCTCCTCCCTTGATGCCCTTATCCATGCCCTCTCGACCCAATTTGCCATGAAGGATCTCGGTCCACTCCATTATTTCTTAGGAATTGAGGCTCACCGTACAAAATCCGGCATGTTTCTATCCCAACATCGATACACCATCGACCTTCTCCACAAACACAACATGCAAGATGCCAAACCAATCAAAACCCCTCTACCAGCTCGTGTTCATCTGTCCTTGACTGAGGGTGATGCATTACCTGATCCTACGGAGTACCACAGTGCGGTTGGGGCACTGCAATATCTCACCATGACTCGTCCCGATATATGTTATGCTGTTAACCTTGTCTCTCAGTTTATGCATGCTCCCAGGTCTAGTCACTGGCAGGCTGTGAAGCGGATCCTCCGATACCTCAAAAGCACCCCAGACCATGGACTTACGATCCTTCCAGTCACCTGTACCTCTATTGTTGCCTATGCTGATGCTGATTGGGGAGGTTGCCCTGATACCCGTCGCTCCACCACAGGCTATGCTTTCTTTCTCGGTTCTACTCTCATCTCTTGGCGAGCCAAGAAACAAGCCACAGTTTCTAAATCCTCCACTGAGTCCGAGTATAGGGCCGTTGCCCAAGCTGCTACAGAGGCTGATTGGATTCGCTACCTCATGCGTGACATTGGTCTTCGGCATTCTGGACCAATCATCATCTACTGTGACAATGTCTCTGCGTCATACATTGCCGCCAACCCAGTCTCCAATGACCGTACCAAACATGTAGATGTTGACTTCCACTACGTTCGGGAAAATGTTCTCAAGGGTGATCTTCAAGTTCGCTACACTCCCACTACTCAACAGATAGCTGATATCTTCACCAAAAGCCTTGGGGCTACCTTATTTCAATATCACAAGAACAATCTTCATGTTGCTGCTCCTCCTTCAGATTGAGGGGGCCTATTAGAGGATAATATCCTTCATTATAGGAAAGCTCATATTGTATTAGAGGATAATATCCTCCATCCTAGGCAATCTTATCTAGGGTTTGCATTATTACTGATTTGCCCTTAGTTTTCATGTAAACTAGAAGGGCAGCTTTGTCTTTATGTTTTTGTCTCCATCTCTATAAATAGAGCATGTAATTCTCTTTGTCAACCATTCAATTCAATTGAGTCATAGCCTCACTTTCACAATAAGATCTACGTACTACACAACAAAATAACCGCACCCGCCACCCAAATCCTATTCCGGTACGCAGCCCATGACCCGCCATGGGTATGAATTGCATACCCGTACCCGCCCCACCAGTGACTGACCCGTACCCCTACCTGCCTCATTACCCGTGGGTATCCATTATCCACCCCGTACCTCTTTGATGTGCGTACAGAATAGTTATCTATACCCACTCCTATCAGGTGGAGCCCATTGCTATCCCAATATCTTTTAGTCAAAAAATTACCCACCACCAACTTTTTTATCGAAATAAACCAGAGCGTTATTCCATGCGCCATACTGAACCATCAATTCAATATCTTTTAAAATCGAATTATTTGAGTTTGATTATTTTTGAGTTAGAAAAGTTATAGTTGGGTTATTTTGATAAAAACCCTAACGCATTGTGCCAAATGTATATTCGTGCATAAAGTAGTACATTTTTTATTTTAGACTTTTCTTATGTAATCCAATAACAGAGCGCGGGTTAGACCTCCGACATCTCAAAAAAAAATAAAGAGTTTTCGTATTTAGTCCACGAAGTGTGACATTTTGCGTGCCTACTACAAGAAAGGATTTATTTTAACCCTGTGAGGTATATAATTTTGACTTTGGTTTATAAGATCTACGCATTATACAACAAAATTAAGGTACGAAAAAAGTTAATTAATTAAAGTTCCAAAAATTAAAAAGGAAAACATATTTTCAATTTAAGACTTTTCGTATTTAACCTATAAAAAAAATAAAAAGGGTTCTAAAAAAGGCCCCTAAGAACCGAAAATAATAAAGAAAATATTAGGGCAATATATTATTATTTTAGTACTTCTCTTATGTAATCCGAGAATAGGGTACCGGTTACACATTCAACAATTTCGAATTAACACTTTTTGTATTTAGTCCATAAAAGAAAATCAAGTAAACTTCCTATAACCAAATAATAATAATAATAATAAATTTTTAATTTAAGACTTTCTGTATTTAATTCATAAAAAAAAATCTGTAAAAAAAAAGAACAAATAAAGTCCCTGTGAAAGATTTAAAATAGGAAATATAGTTTGTCTTATTTTTTGTTAAAATTTTTACAGTTACTACTATAAAAATTATGTAAATTGAATAATATTATAGACAGTAGATCAAATAAGATGTTAGTTCGATATAAAAAATTATGGATATAAAAAAAAAGTGACCAATAAATACCATCCGTGCAATGCACGAGAACGAACCTAGTTATATATTAAAGAGAAGTTGGGGCTCCCAAAGTCCTCCCCACCCCCAATCCCATTTTTGTAGAATTTTTCTTTTTATTTATTTTTTTTTTTTTTTGACTACTACAAAGCTAAGTTTTTCTTTTATTTTCCTTTTTCTTTTTCTAATATAGCAAATTATTTCCCTAATCTCGAGCTTTATTTTTTTCAATATTTATCTATTATGTCTTATCTTATATAATAACATGTGCCCGCTGGTCAATTGCAAAAAACATAAATACATAATTCAAGATGTATTTGTAGAAGTTGAAATTTTATAATGTAATTTGTAGTTATTAATTTTTATTAATAGAATTAAGTAATTTTTAAGTATTGCACTATAATGCATTTTCTATTTCTCCATTTTAATATGTTATGCAAACTGTTGGACAATTGCAAAACACATAAATACATAATTCAAGTACGGCATTGGATTTGTCCACCTTTAGAATGGTCTGAACAATATATTTTTATTATTTGTGTTTTAGAAAAGTATTTGTAGAAGTTGAACTTTGTAATGTAACACCTACAATTGTCAAAAATTTTGTCCCAAAATATTCTAAAGTTGAACTTTTAAAATTTATGTATTTTATTAATTCTGACAAATTAAATGTCATACTTTAATCACGAAATAACGTATTATATATAAATATTAAGAAGTTAAAAATATATTATAAAATGTAGGACAAATATGGGGGCCATACTCTAATCATTAAGAATCAAACACCATAGTTTTTTATTTAGGAACACCATCAAGCTATCAAAAATTTTCTAAAGTTGAACTTCTAAAATTTATGCATTTTATTAATTCTGACAAATTAAATGTCATACTTTAATCACGAAATAACGTATTATATATAAATATTAAGAAGTTAAAAATATATTATAAAATGTAGGACAAATATGGGGGCCATACTCTAATCATTAAGAATCAAACACCATACTTTTTTATTTGGGAACACCATCAAGCTATCAAACACCATACGTTCATTTAAAAAAATATATATGACATATTAAAATTAAGAAATATAAAATACACTCATTAAATTTTAAAATATATTTCTCAAAATTATTATAAACTCAACTTTCATAATTTATGTAATAATTAAACTTTAACAAAATATATGAAGTAAAAAACATATTATAAAATGTAAGACATGCATGGGGGGCCATACTTTAATCATTAAGAATCAAACACTATACTTCAATCAAAAGAAAGAGATATGACATATTAAAATTAAGAAATACAAAATCCACTCATAAAATTTTAAAATTTATTTTTCAAATTTATTATGAACTCAACTTTCATAATTTATGTAATAATTAAATTTTAACAAAATATATCAATGAATACAAAGAAGATAATTCAAATATATTGCCCCAAAATATTCTAAAGTTGAAGTTATGAAATTTATTTATTTTATTAATATGATAAATTGAAGGCCATATTCTCAATAATCAAGTTCACATATTTAAATGTGCTTTGTATTTGAAAGTTTAATTTCATATGTTTGGGCCAATATGAAGTTGAACTTTTATATCACGAAATAACGTATTATATATAAATATTAAGAAGTTAAAAATATATTATAAAATATAAGACAAATATGGGGGGCCATACTCTAATCATTAAGAATTAAACACCATATTTTTTTATTTGGGAACACCATCAAGCTATCAAACACCATACCTCTATAAAAAAAAGATATATGACATATTAAAATTAAAAAAATACAAAATACACTCATTAAATTTTAAAATATATTTTTCAAAATTATTATAAACTCAACTTTCATAATTTATGTAATAATTAAACTTAACAAAATATATAAAATAAAAAATATATTATAAAATGTAGGACAAGCATGGGGGACCATACTCTAATTATTAAGAATCAAACACCATACTTTTTAATTTGGATACACCACCATACTATCAAACACCATACTTCCATTAGAAGAAAGAGATATGACATATTAAAATTAAGAAATACAAAATCCACTCATAAAATTTTAATATTTTTCAAAATTATTATAAACTCAACTTTCATAATTTATGTAATAATTAAATTTTAACAAATATATCAAAGAATACAAAGAAGATAATTCAAATATATTGCCCCAAAACATTCTAAAATTGAAGTTATAAAATTTATGTATTTTATTAATTAAGGCAAATTTAAGGCCGTACTTCTATCATGAAATAATGTATTACAATAATTATTGCGAATATGTCCTTTAATTTGTCATAATTAATAAAATATATAAATTTTAGAAATTCAACTTTAGAATGTTTTTGGTCAATACATCTGAATTATTTGATGGCTTGGTGTAATCCAAAAAAAACTATATGTGGAAAGAGATATGACATATTAAAATTAAGAAATACAAAATCCACTCATAAAATTTTAAAATTTATTTTTCAGGAATATGGTGTTATTATATAGGAGAGGGTCCTATTTATTAACATAAACAAAATTTGAGGTGCTAAGAAAATAAATAAAAAAAAGGACATTTATTATTTCCACAAACCTCACGATACTAAAATGTAAATAACTCAGTTAATTGTAAGGGGTTTTTTTTTTTTTTTTTTTTTGCCTAAAACCACTTTTAAAAGTAATTATTTTTTATTTAGCCATATTGATAATTTAACTTTTTGAAAGATACATTAAAAAATTTAAATGTTACATCAACGCAATTACATCCCTGTTTGGGTTTCATGTATGATTTTACTTAGATTATATATAAAATCAGATAAAATACACACACAATGTTATAGTAATAGCGTCTATGATCTTCAATTTTCTCACGGATCAAAAGTGGCTACTTAAAGTTACAACTGCAAATCAGTGTTTGCATCCCATCCGTTTAGATTTCTTAAGGTATTGATTGTTTCATAAATTTTCAGCCACTTGTCTTACATAAATGAGTCGAGTCGAGTCGAGTTCAAACCTTTATTTGAGCTCGATTAGTTAAGCTTTTAGTATGTTGAATACTCGACTCGAATTTCATTTAGTTAGCCTAATCGAGCTAATTTGAGCTTGTTATTGAGCCGAACTGAGCTCGTTATCGAGCCAAATCGAGCTGATAAGCAAGCCAAGCTTGTTATCGAGTTGCACTCAAGCTGAGCTATTCAAAATCTAGCCACTTTGAAATTATTTTTGGGCTAATACCAAAACATTAACAAGCTCTTATCGAACTGTCTGCAAGTCAAGCATCCCCTTATTGAACTCTGCTAGATAAGCTTATCGAGCATGTTCAAACTCGGCTCAATAAGCTATCGGGCCCCACAATGAAACAAGTCCGAACTAATTTCAAACACGATTAATTTATCAAACGTTGAGTTCGTTTACCCCACCCGTTGCGATGCTATTACTATTAGAACAAAGGCTCCTCTTCTTCCCGCCAAACGCCCTCTACTTCGAATCCAAATTACCACTCCTTCAATCTCTTCTCCAGCTACCGATCTGTAAACTCTCAGTTAAAAAATGGTAAATTTTCTGTAATCTCTATGCCCTAATTTCAATTTACCGTTAATCTACTCGTGCAATTCAGCTGTGATTGTTTCTGTTTCGCTTCTTAATTTGCAAATCAAATCATTTTCTCTATTGAATTCAACTGATTGTTGCTTATTTTGAATGAGTATGCGAGATGATGTTATTTGATATAGAGGTTACTGTTACAATGTGTTAATTTTGTGATTGACTGTGTCAAAGAACATCTTTTCCAAAAGTTTAACTTAATAGGTGAAGTCCAGGATTAATTTTATACTCTAACATGCCCCATAACGTAAATGCCCATTGGGTTGGAAGCATGGATATTGCACAGACCAACCTTATACCTTGTGCTTAAATTATGTTAAATTAATATTGAAAGGGGTTGTGTTGGGTTTTGAACGCCATGATCCCTTAGTCAACAAGGCTTTGATAGTTGATACTATGTCAATGAACCAATTATTCAAAAAACTTAAGCTGGTTGATGGTCCAGTATAATCTCAATCGCAAAATCCAAACACGGCTTAAACAACTATAACAGTAACCTCATGTATGCCAAATGTGAAAAAGGAATTTAGGAGTTTTAGGCTTTTAGCAGTATCTGTGTTAAATTTCGTAGTTGGGCTTAAATGTGAACCTCATGTATGCCAACTCCGTGGGTCGGGCCCAAGGCTCAATGAAATTCAATATGGTATCAGAGTCTTGTTGACTAAGAGGTCACATGTTCGAATCCTAATAGCCCCCGCTTTCAATATTAAAATCACTTAAGCATGAGGTATGAGAAAGGCGTGTGCACTATCAACGCTTTAAGTTCAATAGGCATTTGTGCGATGGGGCATGTTAGAATGTAAAATCATTACTAGGCATTTATCCATCAGCTTAAGTTTTTGGGATTGTTGGTTCTTGACAATTTGCTAGGCTGTGTTTGGAGCACTGGAGGCTAGAATTAGGGCTAAGGCTGGAATTGGAGCTCAGAATTCCAATTCTGTTGTTTGGTTCACCTGCTGGAATTGGAATTACAATTCCACTGCTCAATTCCATGGAATTGGATTTTAACTGAAAACCATATTTTTTAATTCCTTGGGGTGGGGGTAAGGAATTGCAATTCCACATTTATGCCATTGACTTAAAACCCAAAATGATCCAACTTGATTAATCCAAATCCAAGATGACTCAAAATCCAAAGAATTAGATATAACCTAAAATTTGACCCGAACCTCGAAATCACTCAACTTGAATGACTCGAACTTAAAATGACTAAAATCACCTTAGCTCAAAGACTTAAGTGACCCAACCCTATTGACCTGAAATTCGAGATGACTCAAATTTAGAAAATAAAACTACTCGACTTGAATGTAATGTGAACAAGCTGAGGAGAAATGGAAATGGCCTGACCAAATTAACCTAAAACTTACGACCCATACCCAAAATAATCCTACCCATCTCAATCTCAAACTTAGATGACTTGAAACTTGAAATGATACAACTCATTCGTCCCAAAACTAAGATGACTCGAGCTTGAAATAACCTCAATAAACTCAAACCCGATCATAACTAGCCTGAATCCCGAAAACACCTGATCTGATTAATTGAAAATCCGAGGTAACTTGAACACCAAATGACCCGGCGCGATACTTGACCTGATTTGACTCAAAAATCGAATAGCTCGAACTCAAATTGAATTGCTTCGACCATAATAACTTGAATGCAATGTGAACTGCTTCGACCAAAATCCAGCTGTAGTTGATCTGAAACTCGAAATACTCCAACTAGATTGACTGAAAACCCCTGATGATTCGAATCATAAGGTAGTTATAATTCCGACTTTCAATTCCTTTGATGAGCCAAACAATGGAATTTCAATTCCATCACAATTCCAATTCTATCAGAATTGGAATTGGAATTGGAATTGCAATTCCACAGTCTAATTCCAAGGACTTCACATGTGAATCTAGTAGGATCTCACATTAGAGTTCTGAGCAAAAAGAGATCAATATCTAAACATAGTTGGTTGGTTTTAGGATGGAACCTCCCTTGGGCTTATAAGTGGATCTCATATATGCCTGCGCCCCGGTGAAATTTAATTGTATCCGTTATAAGAGGAGGTACTCTGTGTCAAATTGGCCTGGTTCTCATCTCTGAACTGCCATTGAGGAAAAATCATTGTGGTTTGGTTGGACAAATCTTTGCAATCTGGTTTGTGGATCTCGATGTTGATGATATTGCTTCGGTTTCTCTGTGATTGTAGAATTTCTTCAGCTTTTGTTCCACAAGAGTGTAAATGAATCGAGCTGTCAAGTTCAAGGCTCGCTTAGCTAACATTTTGTGAAAACTCTTTGAAACATTTGTCCAGGATCAAAAGTCGATTATTGATGAAATTGCCTGGTTTCTTTTGATCGTAGCAAATTTCTTCAGCTTCTGCCCCCCTGGAGTTTAAATGAATTGAGTTGTCAGGCTTGAGGTTTGACTAGCCAACACTTTGCCGGGCTTGAAACTCACTGAAATCATAGACTTTGAGCTTGAGCTCAGATTGGCTTGGCTTGGCTTGGTTGTGTTTGAATCTAGGTCAGCGAGCTCCAAGCTAAGCTACTCTCGTTTAGGCTCATTTGAGTTCGATCTAGGATAGTTTGGGCTCACTTAGGCTCATGCTCCAGTCATTTATGCTCAAACTTGCTCGTTAGGAACATTTAGACTCATGAATTACATTAAGATTGGCTCATTTAGGCTTGCAACTCTGTGAGCTTAAGCACTATACGGCTTAGGCTGCTAGTGTAGCTAAGCTAGTTGCTCAAGTCAAGCCTTTTGAGCTTTATAATGAGCTGCTTGCAAGGACTCGCAAGGCTTATGTTCACCCCTATTTGTTCCGTTGCGTTTAAGTTTTGGCTGCTAAATTGATACACCTTAGCTATCCTTTAATTCAGTATTTATATGTCGACGCTATGAGCTTAGCTTACATGCGTAGAATTATCTGAAGGAACATCAGTGGACTCAATACTGAACTTTCTCGTCCTTGGGACTTTCTTACTGAATTATGAACTTAACTTTCCTCACCTTCTTGTTCTGTTTCCATTTATGTTGTAGTCAAAGAAGAGGGGGCTTTCATTGGAGGAGAAGCGAGAAAAGATGCTTCAGATATTTTATGACTCACAGGACTTCTTCCTGGTAAGCGTTGTTTACCTTTACTAAAGAGCATTTTGAAATATTTGTTTGGAGAAGGAGGTTTATCATGTTCCTGAGTCTATTATTCATGTTTATTTATATTATATAAGATATCTTCAATAATTTAACGGCTGGCTAGTTGTTACTGTTTTGTTACATTTCTTCGGCTATCAGAAGCTATGCACTTTGTTGCTTCAGAATTCCATTTACGACTCACTCAAAGCCATGAAGTCTCATGGTTTATGGCATAAATTTGAGTTTATACAAATGAAAACATGTTTTCTCTTCATCTTGATTGGGGGATAAATGCAAACGAAGTAGTCATCTACAACATGTAGCAGTTGACAAATTCTTTCCCCGCACCATCACAAAGTATCACCTTCATTGAGTTCATGAAGGCTTCTTTAACATACATGTTTTTCAGGAGCTATTGGCATAGTCAAACTCAAAGGTGTTACTGGGGCTGGTTCTAAGAGTTTTAGGGCCCAAAGCAGATAGTTAAAATGGGAACTCTAATATATATTAATATTTTATTTAACAATATAACTATTGATTAAATAGCTTGCAAAATAGAATTATAGGTATGAGTCAAATTACAAACCTTATAATTTTGGGGGAAAAATTTGGGGCCCCCAAGCAGCTGCTTCCACTAATTGGGGTTTTGACCAGCCTTGCGTGTTACCTACTGGTAATTCTAGAGATAGACTTGCTACAAGATGGTATCCTTAATTTTGAGTCTGTCACAGTAGGCACATGCTACTTTTTTGCTGTTTCTTATGCATCTTTGCTTGTGCATCAATTAAATTAACAAATTCTTTACTTAATTGCAAGTGGGATCCTCTTGAGCATAATTAAGTAACATGATTACCCAGAGTTTCTAGTACACATTTTTTGCAATAGTTCTTGTTGATTTGCATAATGAGCAGCCATTCAACCCTGAGCACAGAGTTGCTTCTATTTACTGTCATTTATCTTTCTTGATGGCCTTTGCATATCATTTGTGTTATGTCCCACTGTGTCCTAGTTCCTATTAACAGTGTTGATTGACTCTGCCTTCTCACCGAGCTCTTTTATTTGTATCGTAGCTCAAAGAACTTGAGAAAATGGGACCAAAGAAAGGTGTCATCAGTCAATCAGTGAAGGATGTTATCCAGAGTCTAGTGGATGATGACCTTGTCTTGAAGGACAAGGTTGGGAGTTCGGTAAGCATAATGTTGTTGGGTCTGAATTTTGAGTGATTTCTATTGGGGATTTGACATAAATAATGTGGGGATGAAATGCTATGGAATCACTTTGTACTCTCTAGACAGGATGTCATTTAGGCAGTTGCTGTAGTTGTAATGGGCCCGTCCCAAGATTTTAGGGTCCAAAGCAAGTTTTATCGATAGGGCAGGGTAACCTAGGTGTCCAAACCAACTTAACACATTCAATAATCTACCTTATGTTACAATATGCGTTAATATGTAGCTTATATATGTAATTAATTAATTTTCTTTCAAAAGTAGCCCTTAAAAATAAGGGGTAGACTAGCCGTTGCATGGATCCACAATACCAGAACACTTGATAATGCTTGTGTTTCGTTGTAGGTATACTTTTGGAGTCTTCCTAGCACAGCAGGAAATCAGGTAAAGGAATTTAGTTTCATAGAGGTGTCAATTTGCTTGGGCGAGAGTAGTACCAAAATGGGTGACCTCCTGGGAAGTCCTCGTATTGCACCCCTCAGGTTGGGGGTTCTTCGAAACAGCCTCCCTTCAGGCCTGAAGGGGGAAGGCTGCGTACATCCACTCCTCCCAGACCCTGCTTAGGCGGGAGCCCTTGGGGAACTGGGAATATATGTTGCTTTTTAGAGGTGTCAATTTGCTGTCGGGCTCTCAACCTATAGCACAGCGAAGGTTCACATTTAAGTAGCGTCAATATTGATTGTTCAACAGCTGAGGAGTGTGCGTCAAAAACTCGAGGCAGATCTCGGAAGTAGCAAGAAGCGTTATGTGGAAATGGTAGAACAATGCAATGCCTTAAAGAGAGGTCGTGAGGAATCTGTAAGTTATCAAGTTCACTCGTTCATTGTTGCTAGTTTTGTTTCAAAAAGCAACCGTCTTACTGTATGAGTTTATTGTTTGGAAGGATGAACGAGAAGAGGCTTTAAGTGAGTTAAAATCCGTGGAGCTGAAGCATCATGAGCTGAAGGTTGTTTTTATCCTATTTGTCTGCCCTGCATTTATTGATGCTAGCATCTTAATTTAAGAGTTTGTAAAAGTTCACCAAGCCTTAGGCTCAACCTAGGGATTTGACATATATGAGGTCCACATAAAAGTCTAGGTGAGATTATATCCTAAAACTAATTGGTATTAGATGGAGTAGCTCACTAGGCTTATATCTTGAATCTTTTCATCTCTCACAACTCCAATATGGGACATCTTCACCATGCTCACATATGAAGTCTTCAACAGAATCTCACAACAATTTTTTTCATTTTGATTAGGATGAGCTGGCACAATATGCAGATAATGATCCAGCTGCCATTGAAGCAATGAGTGAGGGCACCTTACTCTTCCATATGCCTCAACTGGTGAATTTGTTGAGAGATTATTTTAACTTTATGAATTTCCATGGATTTGCTGGTCCTTCTTAAGCTGTGTTACTTAACATGATAAAAGACCCTGCGGCTTATCAATATACTGGGCTGATTTATGTAGAGCTTGGTTTTACTCGTGAAAGGGGCCAAGTTTATGAAGTGGAGGAAAAAAAATTTGTGCATTATTTTGGTGTACTAGGTTTTGTGCATGGGGTAAACATGCGCACTAGGGTTGTGCATATAGTTGTCCTTTGAGCCGTTCTATCGTACTTTTCCCTTGAAAAATAGTAAAAGATCCTGCAACTCCGTGGAGATTGGCATAATTGGTTGAATCACGTAAATCTTGTGTAAGTCCTTTTCTTGTTGATTCTTACGCTTTCTACTTTATTGTTTCCGTAACACTATACTGCCATTCCCAGAAAATGCAATACAGGTTGCATATTCAGCAGCTAACAGATGGACAGGTACCAAATCTAGGATTCTTCCATTTCATGTCTCTGAAAGCTATATTCTTACCTGCTGTTTTATCGATGTAACGGGCCATTTTGCCTATATATTTTCCCTGATGCCGAGCTACATATTTCATATTTGGCAGACAACATTTTCACTTTGAAGCAGTGGTGTTCAAACAATTTTCCACAGGCTAAAGAGCAGCTTGAACATATGTACCAAGAGGTATTTTTAACATCTTAATTTTTTAATTCTATGCTTACATGTTTTTTTCTGCAGAACTTGTTTATTCACTGTTTAATATTTTGCCTATTGACCACTAACACTTAAGACATTGAGGTGTATGCTCAATAAATGAATTTATCCGTTCATGAGAATCTCAAAGGAATGTTCCATTGTGGTGAATTCTTCAAAGTTCCCTTATTTATTGATTGCTTTGGAAGTGTTGTTTGTAACTAAGCCTCTCGTAGCAGGAAGGTCATATTTAAACCACGATTATTACTTATGTTTCTGAATTTTTGCTATTGCATCTGATACAATTATACTTGGATATTTACCTTTTTAGTTCAAGTATTAACATGATTAGTGACATCAAGGGGTTGGCTCAAGTAGTAGGAAACTCGAAGTTGTCGCTTCAAGAAGTGTCATGTCTGAGGTCCCAATTTATCCTATTGCACGTACTATTGCTTCCAAGTAGACATTCTGTGCAACCTGGGGAGTTGTCAAGGTCTATGTGAGTCGGTCGCACACTCTGCTGACCAAAAAAGTTGCAACCCAATTAGTACGGGAAACCACAGGCTATAATATTTGTTTGGCGAGTCCAACTGCCTCTTTCTAAAAGGATTTCCCTATTGGCATGTTCTTGTCAGGCTGGAGTAACGGATGATTTTGATTATCTGGAGGTTCCAGCACTTGGTTCGATTAGTACAGCTGATGAGGTGCTGGAAAGTGATTCTAAGGTATGCGGCTGGGCCTTTTAACTTTCGTGGAAATCAAGCATGCACCTTTTTGCAGTCATCTTAACTCTTATTGAATGATAGCAGAAAGCATCCCTATAATCGTATAATAATTCTTAAAATGCTAGTAGAGTTGAGGAATATAGGATTATATAGATGGAGTTTCTGATTGTAAACAAGCTAATAATTAATAAATAATGAGATGAATGATAGTACTGATGTCCAGTAAATGGTTAGTCGCCGCCAGTAGTTTAGGGCTTAATTGGTACCATTTTCTCTTCTTCATTTTTGGTCTTTCAGAAACTAAAAAAACTATATCTTGATGATGATTTTTCTTTGTTTTTGGTTTTTTGTTTACGTTTCTTTCCTAATTTGAGCAGAAACTGAAATAGTAAACCAAAAACAAGAGGAACATTTTGAAACCCAATTTCTAGTTTCCCAAAAATTAAAACCTACAAATAGAAAATGATATCAAATAAGCCGTTAGATTTCATGTAGTTAATATCTAAATGGTTGTGACACTATACTCCTTCATAGACCATGGTGAGCAGATGAAGGTTCTGCAGCTGGAAAAGGATAATCATGCAGCAGTTCCTCCCATTGGGTTGTTTGGTATTCTGAGCATAACACTATTTATATACGGACTTTCACCTAATCTCTTAAGCTTTTGGGGTGGTTAGTTCCTTGACATGATATCCGGGCCTCATTGACAGAGATATCTCGAGATTTAATCCCAACAATTCCCATCTGTTAATACTGTTGGTGTATTTTCAAAATAAACAAAAGATGATTTGGTGTCTTTTGGGTGAAGATGTATGTCTCTTTGTGAAGGGATGTGTCTCTTCATGAAAAGACGCTTGGAAAACTATAAATATCCCCCTCCATTAGAGGAGATGAACAACATGACTTGAAAAACTTCATTCTCTCATTCCTTAAGTCTCGGTCATCCTTCCTCTCTACGCTTTTACTCTCACTTTGTTTTGGGTTTCATTGTATCTCTGAGACTATTTCGGTATCCACGAAATAAGTTTTAAGGAAAGTGGTTCGCTATACGTCTTGAGACCAGTGATTGAATTTGATATCTATTTTACGAATTTCCCTAAGAAATACTAATTTAATGGTTTGAAATTAGGCTATGCCTTGTCACACATCCAACGAATAGATATTTGTGTCTATGGCTTTTATCCGACAGGTTAACCTTTGAAATAGTTGGTTTCTTAACAATGAGTTATGTTATATGTGAAGTCTAGTTTTAATGTGCCTTGTCTATGAAGTAGAGGATTGACCAATCTGACTTAGGGCCATAGTGTACTAGGGTTTAATTCATGGCTATATGTACATATTAGGGTTGTGTGAGTTATGATGAGAGCCACTGGATATCTTCTCCTATACCATTCTTAAAATAGTAAAATTCTTGTGCTTCCCTCCATGAACCTAAGTTTTGACAGAACCAAGTAAATTTAGTATCTCGTATTTTCACCCCGTCTCTTGTTGCGTGCTCGCTATTCCGATTCCGGGTTCCGGTGTTCATGGGCTAATCAATACCTGAATATTTAAAACTGTCATGCCAAAGTTGGCGCTAATCATTGACCCATGTGGCCAGAGGGAGAGAATCTTAATTAATCTTCAAAGGAAAACGGTGAGAGAACATGAAGCCAGATCATCCTCTTCCACGTGGCAAGAACCTAGGAGGCCTTTGTCATCTGACAGCAAATATATTCTCCTATGGCATACATTATATTCATCTATATAAAGCCACATACGTGTATCTTTGTTGTCCCAGTATCTTAGTCCTGTAATAACATAATTAATAGGCATTTAGAAATCAATGTCAAATAACCAATTGAGCAAACATTCCTTGTTGTCAATGGAGTTCCAAAGAGTATATGCTACTGTCGTCGTGGTTGTTTTGGCCCTCCTTGCTGTGGCCGCGGCTCAGACCCCTCCGCCTGCCCCTGCTCCTTCAAGCGATGGTTCGTGCGCCTGCTCTCTCTCTCTCTCTCTCTCTATCATCCCCTTTCTAGGTCGGGCAATGTCTTGTGGTTGTAGTTGGTTATTTGATATGATAGTAGACTCTTATTGACTAAAAGGTTACGAGTTTCAATCCTAACAGCTCCGTTCTTAATATTAATATTAATAAAATTTAAGTACAAGGTATGTCGTATGTTTGTAATTTCAATTGGCAGTCGCATGGGGGCATTATGTGAAGGTATAAAACCATTCACGGTTTATCACCTATCAACCTAAGAGCAATTTTGCATGAGTGATGGCTAATTATGTCTTTAGCTAGTTCGATTGATTGATGAAACTGCCTCTCTTTTTGCCTCACAATGTCTTCTATCAAAAAATTTTCATTCCATTGGTCAAATAGGTTATTTCAATTGGTTTTTATACAGCGTCGTGTGAGAGTAATCTCACGTCACAAATTCATATATCATAATAAAATAGGTAGCTACGATAAATGTCGTTTATTTAGTATTATTGAATCGCATAGTCAATTCACCGTATATTGGTTAGTAGCTCTTTTTGGAGATGACTAACTTCCATCTTTTAGTATTTTAATCACGGTTAACTGATTGGAAAGTCCATACTAAAGCACTTTTTAGTTCGTTGAGTTGAACCATAAACATACCCACGAAATTTTGGCTTTTGATTCGCGTTTTGGTAATTTCTTTGTGGGGTTTTGTGCAGGTGTAGCCCTAGATCAAGGGATAGCATATGTGCTGATGCTGGTGGCTCTGGTGCTCACCTATCTCATTCACTGACCTCAAGAACCATGCTCATTCTTGAACATGTATATGCCGGGTTTTTGACATTCGACATCGAAAGGAAATGAAGATACTCTTTTTTCCTAGCATTTGCCTTCGAGTCCTACCCTATACGTTGGTTTTTAGTTTGAACTCAAATTATATTGAAAAAAAGATAAAAATGTCAGAGGGTTGGCTTTGTGTTATGTAGTGCATTTGTTCATAAATTCAATCTAGTATACATTCCTTCTTTTTTCCCTGTATTGGTTGTCATTGTTTTAAGAAAATGATAGTAATGTAACTAAGGCCCAAGGGTATAAATCAACAGAGTCGAGTCGGGGCTTGTGAGTCTCTAGGCTCGGCTCAAGTCTCGAAACTGTGAAGCTTGAGCTCGATTCTCCAAAAGGTCGAGCTTGACTCAGCTTGGTTGGGCTCTAACTTAGCCCAGTGAGTTCCTAACTAAGCTAAGCTTGTTTCATTTAGACTCGTTTAAATTCAATATAAGCTCAATTAGTTGGGATAAGGATGTGAATTTGTTGTTTTGGTTTAATTATTTAATGTCGGGGTAGAAGCTTTTTTTTTTTTTTTTTCCCTCTCCCCTGTCCGATATGGATGCTTTGGTATTAATAAATTTGATTTTCTGGAATCATCCATTGGATCTATGGTTTGAATTTATCTTCTTGTATAAACGGAAACTTTTGAATAGACGGTGCTCGTAGTACGAAGACTAGTTAAGGTGCTCGGAAGCTAATCTAAACAGTTGATTTACCAAAGAAAAAAATATAATAAAATAACAACAGTCTCAGTGCCACAGGGGCTCTCGCACGAAGTAGGGTCTGGGGGGTGGATGTACGCAGCCTTCCCCCTTCCGGGTGGAAGAGAGGATGTTTCCGAGGACCCCCATTCTGAAGATCGAGTCGTCATGAGAGAAAAAAATATATATATAATAAAATAACAATACCCTGAATTTACTTTGGCCTAGTTTGGTTGTTATATGAATTGAATTTCTAAAGGAAGTTGTATTTTTTGAAAATTTTATTCCTGTGCCAACTTTGCTAGAAGGTAGGTAAAAAAAGTTTAGTTGCTAGGATGGGAAATAGAACTTCCTTAGGGAGGTCTGTTAAAAACGAATGAATTAGAACTTACTTGGGGGGCTAGGTAAGTTACGTCTTTGCAGGAATTGGAAATTGTTTTCCGCACTCTATCTACTTTCTGTCAACTAGATAAAAGCCAAAATTTGTACTTTTCGTGATCTTCTATTTCTCGAATTTACTTCCTGCATGACAAACCATGCCTTAAGAAATAATCAATTTTTTGTCGGATTAAATATGCAAATTATATAGAAATATGCAGCGCTTCTTTAAACTATATATTATTGGAATTTTGTTTTACATGAGTAAATTATAATGACAATCTACTAAATTTCAACAAATAATACCTAAATAATAAATTTTCTATATTTGAATTTATTAATATGTATACATAATAAATACTCAAATATCAAGTAACTAAATCATAAATTCTCACAAAACAATATAGGCTCGTTTGATTGCCACAATAATTAAATTCCTACAAAAAGTTGTATTTTCCAGGAATTCAATTCCTGTATCAACTTTCCAGGAAGTAGGTAAAAGATGTTTGGTTATTGGAATGGGAAATATAACTTTCTTGAAGAAGCTAGTTAAAAATGAAGAAATTAGAACTTACTTAGGGGGCTAGGTAAGTTACTTCCTGCGTTTTGAATAAATTAGAAATTGCTTAGCAATTTCTATTTCTTGCATTCGACCAACCAAACAAGAGCCCAAATCTGTACTTTTCATGAATATCTAATCCTGTGTTTACTTTCTGCCTACCAAACGAGGCCTTAATTCCCGCATTTACTTCCTATATATGCTGCATGTTGATGGCAACGGGGGTTGTTGTGAGTACAGGAGTGCCCCCTTCATGTCCATATTCGTTACCTAAATTCATACTCATACTCGTCTTATCACCCGTCATGAAGTGGATATCTATATCTGCTTTGTGAGTACAAATCCATACTCGTGCCCACTCCATTACCCGCGAGTATCTACTATTCCCCCTACTAAGGTATCAAACGATTATTTGGACTTGCCTACATTAATTATTTAATATTATCTTTTAGAATTCAGTTATATTTTAATATAACATTGATAGATCAATTAGTTATTTGAATTTAAATATATATTTTTTTAATTTAAAAGTTAACTAGATACAAATTGGAGGGGATATGACATGTATTTTTTTTGGAGGAGGGGGGGGGGGGGGGGGGGGGGGGGGGGGGGGGGGGGGGGGGGGGGGCGTGTTTGGAGCGGGGTGGGTACAAGATTATATGAGGCAGGTATATGGCCACGTGTACCTGATTCATACCTACTGCCTATCTCACTTCCACTCTAAAACAGTATCAGCAATTAACAGGTTTTACCCATCTCATAGACATCTATACCTTCGCCCCAAGGGGTGTATTTAAGCCGAGCCGAGTCTAAGCCTGCCAAGCTCGAGCCTCAGCTCATTTGCATTAAGCTCGGCTTGGGCTTGGCTCGATCCAAGCTTGGTAAGCTTTAAATTAAACTTACAATATTTTGGCTCATTTAAGCTCTATCTAGGCTTGTTTGTGCTTATTTAAGCTTGGACTTGGCTCATTAAGGCTCAAATTTGGTTTGATTAGATATATTTAAGGAAATATATTATATTAAGATTAGGCTCATTTAGGCTCACGAGTTTACGAACTGGAGCTTCACTAGGCTCGAACTAGACTCGTTAAGCTACATAGATGGCTCGGCTCGGTTCGAATTCAAATTCAAAGTAAGTCGAGCCTTTTGAGTTTTATGACAAACAAAGCGCAGAAAGATAATCAGCCGTGTACTTCATTTGAATCCGTGTCGTAACACATAATATACACATTGAGAGGGTCAATCAAAGAGAAGCCTTCGATTCAATTTCATCCCAAATTTCTCTCTCTCTCTTCCAAATCTTCCTCCTTTAGTGTCGATCGCTATCGAGAAATCTCTCAATTGATTCCGATTAATTTCTTTGCGCACAAGATCAATCAGATCTAGGGTTTTCATCGAACTCAATTTCAGCTACAGCATTTGAGTCGCTTCCGCCATGAATCCCGAATAGTATGCTCTCTCTCTCTCTCTCTCTCTCTCTCTGTATCTTTCTATATCGGTTGATTGATTTCAGATTAATGATGCTTAGTTGAGATTTCGCGAGTTTGGGGAGGGGGAGAGCTAGGGATCCGTTGATTTGTCGAATCTGCTAGATTACTGCGGTAATTTGTGTATTTCAATGTTTGTTAAACTATAGAATCATTCATGGGCTTTTGTTAGGGAACTGATTATTTCAATGGTTTAAGCTGATTGATGAAGATTAAGACTCCTCTAGGAAATAACCTCTCTACGGGATAGCACTTCGTAGGGGTAAGGTTGCGTACATCTTACACTCCCCAGACCCTGCCTTGGGAGAAGCCACCTCAAGGGCATTGGGGGGGTTGATGACGGCGAAGATTAAAAATGATTTTATACTCTAATATATGCGTCATGTGAATCGCTTACTGTTAAGTTTGGAGAGTGATGGTCTCCCAAAATATCCAATTTATGGCTGAAACACATTAGGGTTGCATAAATGAGGTGACTTTTGGGTTTCCTATGGTTATAATTGTAGAAGCCTATAAATAGGGTCCTCTTGTGCTTGATACTGCTAGAGGGTAAAGCAAGGGGATGTAGAGCAAACAGTGGGAGGTAGAGTTAGTGTAAACATTGTTGTAATATCGTTGTTTCTATAGTGAAAACTTAACAAATGTAGGCTTCAGCTGAACCACGTAAATTCCGGTGTCTAAAATATTTCTTCCAATCCCTTGTGTTTGCTATTTCGATTTAGAGTTCGGTATTTCGTGAGTGGTCCTAACACTCAACCGCTTATGTTGAAATTATATTAATATCAAGAATGGAGGATGTTTGTGTCCAAATTAAGATCTCTTTAATATCATGTTAAAGAACCAACTCCCTCAAAAACATAAGCTAAGAGCAGTGTCGTAATCTAAGAACCTTTACCTAACAGCATAAGTTTCTATGACATGATATATGGCCCTCTTGACCTAGAGGTTTGAGTTAAGAGCCCAATAGCTTTCTCTCTTTGTATTAATATAATTGAAATACAAAGTATAATAAAATGAGCATGCTTATTATTTGTATTTTAAGGTGAATGAGTATTTGCATTAGAGGGTATTTAAAGGTATAAAACTACATGTAAACCTTCACCTAACAATTTAAGTTTTTGGAATAGGCGGTCCTTACTTTACGGGTGTATTTGGATGCAAGTTTTAGTAAATATTTTTGCATGATGTGCCTCATACTAGACTTCCTGTATTGCTTTTGTTTATATGAGTAGATGTTTTCTTCCCTTAACTTCCATTGTCGTGGAGAAGTCCCCACGTGCAAGTTGGGGCCCAAAGACTCGATGGGTGGCTGTAAAGAATTGTTAGTACCAAACGTCAGGATTCGAAGCCTTGACCGAATGCTTTACTAGACACTAGGTTGAAATGCGTTACCACTTGAACCACCTCTTTGGTGTTGTATCATTGTAAATCTTCTAATTTATAAAGCTAATCAAATTGCTGATGCATGAAACGATTGCGCATTTGTATTCTGTTGAAAAGATTGAGGTAATCTCGATTGGTTCGTTTGATCCTCATGTCGTAATAGATTTACTGAAGAGTGCTTATTTGGCTTGTGCTTGTCTGTTAGTGTTGTTCAAAGATGGGAATTAAACTTCGTGGTTTTGTAATTTAAAAATATTCTTTGTGCAGTGACTACCTCTTTAAGCTTTTGCTTATTGGAGACTCTGGTGTTGGCAAATCATGCCTTCTGTTAAGATTTGCGGTAAGGCCCCAGTCCTATCTGATGTTGCATCTTACTCAGCATCATTATTGGTGTATACGTCCCCAATATAATGTTCATTTATGTTGAGAGCTGAAGTATTTGTGATATTCAGGATGATTCTTATGTGGAGAGTTACATTAGCACCATCGGGGTTGATTTTGTAAGTACCATTTTCTTATATCCATGTTAGAAAATTTTTCTGTCTCCTCTTGATAATCTCCTGGTCTCTTTCTTCCTTTTTTTGTTTGTATCTGTTACACTCATTACTTCTAAGAACACTATATCTTTTCGGCAGAAAATTCGAACAGTGGAGCAGGACAGCAAGACCATTAAACTCCAGATTGTAAGTATATGGCCATTCACACATGAGTTTTAGTTCATGAAATGAGTCATTATTGGTGTTTCCTCTGTTGAATACAGTGGGATACTGCTGGACAAGAACGTTTTCGGACTATCACAAGCAGTTACTATCGTGGTGCCCATGGAATAATTGTAAGTAGTGACACCCCCTTGGGGACTAATCAATTTCTCTATCATCAGTATAAATTTTTTTATCACCGTTAGATTTTGACTATCTTCGTCTTGCCAGATTGTGTATGATGTCACAGACCAACAAAGCTTTGAAAATGTTAAGCAGTGGCTTAATGAAATCGATCGCTATGCGAGTGACAATGTTGTCAAAATCTTGGTTGGAAACAAATGTGACTTGACTGCAAACAAAGTGGTCTCATCTGAAACCGCAAAGGTATAATTCTTATAATGAACTCCAAACGTTCACGACTCTGGTTCTTTTCTTGAATTGTTTACAAAAGCAACGAGTACATTGGTGATGCCATTTGGTTTCTCCTTTTAAATTCTTTACCTGCTGGTTTTTTTTGATCGGAAAAAGAAATACGAAAAACCAAGAAATAATAACATAAAGCCTTCCAATCCCGCTTAAAATCAGCTATGGTTACTTCAATGAAGCCCCCCAAAGCTCTTTTCAAAAGACTCTTACCTACTTGTTATTCATGGCTTTGTTATTACTTTAGGCATTTGCGGATGAGATTGGGATTCCTTTCTTGGAAACAAGTGCCAAGGATTCAACCAATGTGGAGCAAGCATTCATGACGATGGCAGCTGAGATCAAGAAAAGGTTAGTCTCTTTCAATGTTATTTATCAGCAATTTTACACCAGCAAAGGGGAAAAAAAAACGCTCCATAGATCCTGCAGTTTGATTTTGATACTCTTGTTAGGAAGATTGGGTTGGTGTAAGGTTTTATTAAACTTGATTATCACCTTAATCCTTAATTAACCTTAATAAATCAACATTTACTTGTAACTTTTTCATCATCTAGTGGGTTAGCATAATTTCTGAGACCATAATCCAATAAGGTGCTTATGATATCCTATATTCTTATAAGAGTTTGATAGAGTTTGAATGTCATTTATCATGTAGACATGTTCGTGCTTTGGTTTATGTTACCCTAAGGCTGCATTCTATGATTGTAGACGAGTGTCTAGTGAAACCAAATCATCAACTCACATTTCCCCAATCTGTTGTTTGTGTTTAGGGAAATTATAATCTCATTACGTATATAAAAAAGATTCTCCGTTGCATATGATTCTGTAATAATAAGTTAATTACTCCCGTGAGGTATATGTTTTTTATGCTTTAGAATATTTACCCTAATTTCTGACATTGATGTTGCATATAAACAATACCATAAAATATTCCAAAAGTCTGTGATTTTCCTTCTTTTAGAGTAGGTGGTCTATGGAATTTGTTGGTACTGTAGCTACTGGGGTGTATTTGAGCCAAGTTGAGCCCGAGCTTGTCCAGCTCAAGGATTGGCTCGTTTACATTTTGCTCGGCTCAGGTTGAACTCAAATACGAGCTTGGAAACTTCAAGCTTGAACTTCGTTCAGCTCAGTTGAGCTTAAACTTGGCTCAGCGAGCTCCGAACTAAGCTTGCATTTTTAGGCTCATTTAAAGTTAATCTGGGCTTGACTTTACTCATTTGGGCTCACTTGCTCTTGTTGGACATATCCAAGCAAATAGTTTATATTAAGTTTAAGGTTCTAGCCTACAAGCTCAAGCTTCATTTGGCTCGGGCTCAGATCGAGCTCAGAACGAGCCAAGTTTTTTGTGACAAGCTGACTCATGAGCCCATTTACACGCATAATAGCTACCCACCGTGTACTAATGTTGAACAACGATTATTAATTCTACGGAAGAATTTTTTCTTCTTGCAGAGTGGCAAGCCAACCAACCGCAAATGCGACTAGGCCTACGACAGTGCCATTAAGGGGGCAGCCGGTAGGCCAGAAGTCCTCATGCTGCTCCTCTTAGATTTGCCATCCAATCTGCTGCTCTATGAGATATGCTGATCTGGGACTCGATGGGCTACACAATGGGACAGTCTTACCAAATTCCATGTCTGTAAATTGTTGAAATATTTAGTATCTGCGTGTGATGTGTTTATTGTGTTGGATAGTAAAATTTAAAATTCAAACTTGTTCTTATTATCAACTTAGATATAATGGCATTTACAATGTTCATGAATGTTGCTGAACTTTGGTTTGCTCTTTGGTGAATAATTCAATGTGTTTCTTGTTCTTTTTAGGCACTTTTATAAACTAAAGATAGGTAGGTTTTGCTAAACAATTTTTTTTTTTTCCGGATTTTTCGTTTTTGGTTTTGTGTCTGCAATTTTCACGTTAACTTTCAAGGTATTGATTATACCTGATCATTTGCTATGTATTATACTTCTGCTACTGTTATTATGGCTAACATTATCCTTTATTTTCACAAATTAATGAACTTTTTAACCGAAGTTTTTATATATGAAGTCGAATAACATGTATATGTTCTAGATCTCATTTCCGTATCATATTTTACTAATAGGGGGTTCAACTTAGTGTACTTTGATTTGTACATTTATTACATACCAAATGAGGTTTCATTTCAAAATTAATTGGCAATGGGTAGAGTAGCTCATTAGGTATATAAAGTGATATTTTCTCTTTTAAATTACCACTATGGGATTGCACTTTTCTCCTCTTTTTTTTTGGCTTATATCAACATCGGTGATATTTAATGTGTTCCTTTTTTTTTTTTTGGCCTGTCATTTTCTGGTTGCAATTGTGGTCTTTTAGAAACTAAACATAGGTATTTGGAAACAACTTTTTCTTTCCTCTTGGTTTTTGAATTTTTAGTTTTTTTTTTTTAATTCAAATAAAAAAATTTTAAGTAAAACACTGAAAATAAGAAAATAAAAAATTTAATGCGATATTTTTTTTAAAAAAAAAATTCAAAAACTATAAATAAATTGTGATATCAAACGTGCCCTTAAGTCTTAAGTAGTTCAGAAAAAAAAAAGTCCTGAACTAAAATGGCATTCTGCATTAGTACAAGCAGGAAAATATTTGTGTATAATGTGGGATTATTTACTTGTTATATCTCGATGTTTGTGATAATAATAAATAAAGATATTTTAACCTTTTTGATTTATTTTTGAAAAATTATTACCTAGATACTCTGAAATTTTAATGTTTATTACTTAAGCATTCTGATATTTTAATATATATGATAGGGTATTTTAAAGTTTGAATATTTTATCTCTTAGGTATTTCATGTTATTTTGATGTTTTTTGTAAATATCTAATTAATTTTATATAAAAATGTTGATATATACGATAATATTTACAAGCTAATGCTAATATTTTCTTTAAAAATTTAACAAATTGTGAGAAAATATTTATCGAATGTTGATGTAAACTGCTTAAAAATTACCATAATTATGTTTTATCTTTGCATTTTTGGACGAAAAATATCAAATTCTAATGAAGATCCTAATATATTGTTAAAATTATGTTTAATTTTAGCATTTTTTAACTAAAATTTATTAATTTTTTGACAAATTTTAAAATTTCAGAGTATTTAAGTGAAAAAATGTCTAAAATTTAAGGTACCTTGTTGTATATATTCAAATGTCAAGGTGTATAAGTGGTAAATGTTCAAATCTTATGATACTTAAGTGATAATTTTTTTTTTATTTTTTTAGTACCTTAAGTTTTGTGAGTCGGTTCCCAAAATAATGCCGAAAAATAAAAAAATAAAAAAAATAATGCTAAAAAATAAATATTTACCAATCTACTGTTGAACCGCGTTCAAAAAACGCGCTTATATGTAAAAATAACCGTATCATGCAAAAAAAATTTTTATAGGGCATGAACCGCGTTTAGAAGACGCGGTTTAGTATCACATAAAACGCGGTTATAATGCTTTATGAATTAAACAACATAAATAACAAACTACTATATAAAAAATAATATAAATAAAACATAAATAAATGTTCAAAAAAATGAAACATAAATAAATATTACTGTGATATATTTCACTGCTACTAGCTGCTAACCGAGCCTCGTGCTCCTTTTTCATCTTGCATGTCAATACATTATGACATTTTCTCTTACAGAATTCACGTGTGACCCTTCGTGTATAGTCATTTCATCCATTTTATTTTGAATTCGTTTCGAGCGTGGGCGTCCTTGACTTCAAGACTTATCTTGTACAATGATATGAACCGCGTCTTAAAGACGCGGTTTAGTCACATATGAACCGCGAACGCGGTTTATGTTCATATGAAACGCGTCTTTAAGACGCGTTTTATAGCTAGAAAAAATTAATTCGGTTATTTTTGGAGTGAACCGCGTTTTCTAAATGTGATTCAACAGTAGATTGATAATTATTTATTTTTTAGCATTATTTTTTTATTTTTTAACATTATTTTAAAAACCGACTCAAATTTTGTTCGTATTAATAAATAAGATCTTTTATGGCCAACCTCAATATTGAATGCATGGAAAGCAAAATGTTCCTAACCAAAAAACGACGTTGACACGTACTATTGAACTTGGTGCCATAATTATTTTTTTGTCTTCAAGGACAACTAAACACAGCATTTGAACGTAATTTATACTTAAATAATAACGTTTTGTCATCTATTTAAAATGTCCCAATTGTTATCAAGTGGTATTTTCATCAATATATTTTACTGGTAAGTTAAAGTGACTTATTACGTTAACTTTTTTTGGAAATAATGTCATCTCACTGGAGAATATCCTATTGATTAATAATAAAAAACTTTAGGTATATTTGGTTATTTACATTTTAGTACCCCGACCTTTTCGATAATTATATAAAGGATCTTGACGTTTTGAAATTATTAAAAAGGATCATAAATTTTTATCGTATTAATAAAAAGAACATTCTTCTGCCAGAGAAAGTTTTTTTTATTAATACGATAAAAATTTAGGGTCCTTTTATAATTATTAAAAACTTTAGAATACTAAAATATAAATAACCTTAATAAACAAGTGTCGGAAATTTTTTTATTATTTTTACAAATATCAAGATATTAAAAAATAAATAACCTTAAAAAAAAAGGAGAGAGAGAGAAATTATGGCTAACTACATGTCAAACCGCGGATGGTTAAATAGAAAAAAAAAAAAAAAAAAAACCTTATTCACGTGCTTCAACAAATTATAACACGTGACGTGCCTACCTTTTTTTTTTCCTCAATGTTTGTTATTATTTTTTATTTTTATTTTTGATTTATAAAATCAGAAAGTTAGATTTTACCAAAAAAAAAAAAAAATTTATTTACCACTTTTAATTTTCATTCAAATTGAAAAGAAACCGAAAATAAAAATTTTAAATAAAAAAATTATCTCTAAAATATATATTTTTTGATTTCTAATGAATTCAAAACTAATATTAAATAATGCCTTCACTTATATATTTAATTGTGTTGTTATAATCACCTCAGGATTACAACTGTAGCATTACGATCCTAATAATTACATAAAACTATTTCCGACTTTTTTAGCAAATTATCATAAATTTTAAAAAAATTTAGCAAAATATCACATTTTTACAAATATTTAGCAAACTATCACAGTTTACTGTAGCATGGTGGTTGCACGATGTCCCGTACGTCGTGTAACAGTGCCCAGATTTTTTGCTTTTTTTTAGTTTTACATCTTTAAAGTTTAAAAAAATTAATAATTTTTTTTAATTTAAATTATTTTAATTTTATAATTTGAATCACTAAAAATGTATATGTATATTATTATTCAAACTATTAATAAAGAAGATATAAATGAGGGACACATTTAAATAAAGAGATGGTGATATGTATGTTATTATTTAAACTATCTCATACAGGAACTATGGTATTATAATACTATTAATAAGGAGGACATAAATGAGAGACACGTTTAAATGGAGGGATATTAATGTTTCCAACAAAAAAATTCACGAGTTTATGCATTTATATATTATTATTTGAACTATTTTATTAGATACTTGTAACTCAAAAACTAATATATATGAATTTTTAAAATATATTTTATAAACTATATGAAATAATTTTTTAGTTTTTGAGTTACATATATCTAATAAAATAGTTTAAATAATAATGTATAAATGCGTAAACTTGTAATTTTTTGTTGAAAACGTCAACATCTCTTCATTTAAATGTGTGTCTCATTTATATCCTCCTTACTAATAGTATTATAATACCATAGTTACTGTATGAAATAATTTAAATAATAATATATATATCACCATCTATTCATTTAAATGTGTTCCTCATTTATATCTTCCTTATTAATAGTTTAAATAATAATATACATATACTTTTTTAGTGATTCAAATTATAAAATTAAAAATTAAAATAATTTAAATTAAAAAAAATTATTAATTTTTTTAAACTTTAAAGATGTAAAACTAAAAAAATAAAAATAAAATTTGGGCACTGTTACACGATGTACGGGACGTCGTGCAACCACCGTGCTATAGTAAACTGTGATAGTTTGCTAAATATTTTAAAAAATATGATATTTTTTTAAAATTTGTGATAATTTGCTAAAAAAGTCACTATTTCCTTGACAAAAAAATTTGACAGCTCAATAAAATTTGGACAAAACTAAATCGATTAGATGTATAAACCCATGTAACAGAGTTGTTAGAAAAGCAACATTCCTAGTGCCTCAAGGGGTCCCGCCTAAGTAGGGTCGAGGGGTGAATATACGCAGTCTTTTCCTTTCACGGTAGCACCCTGAAGGGAGGCTATTTTCGAGAACCCCTGACTTGAGAGGTGCACGAGGACTTCCCATGAGGTCACCAATCTTGGTACTACTCTTACCCAAACACGCTTAATTTCGTAGTTCTAATAGGATCCTGTACTTACATGTTGGTACCCTCTTAAGCTAACAGAGTTATTAACTTTTCAATAAGTTGTTAAATTTGGTATAGTGATTAGACTACCTATCCTGAAGTATGAGCTATTTGGGTTCAAAGCCCTTCTCTTCATTCTCTGTATGCAAGTGGCCCTTATTAATACACTGTTGTATCATTAAGATCCAAAATAATTAATTTTTCCCATCGAAACAATATAACAATATATCCATCAGCTCCGTCATTATAATTTAAAATACGCTAAAATTATATTGAAGCAATTATGTTCCACCCATTTTCCAATAAAAATCTCAAATTTTGATAGAAAGGTACATACTGATAAAATTTTAAAACTTTATATAAAAGGAACATACCCAGTGCCTCAAGGGCTCCCGCCTACGCAGGGTCTGGGGGGGCAGATGTACGCAGCCTTCCCCCTTCAGGGTGTTAACCTGAAGAGCAGCTGTTTCCCAGTGCTCCCAACCTGAGGGTGAGGGCTTCCCAGGAGGTCACCCATTCTGGTACTACTCTCGCCCAAGCACGCTTAACTTCGGAGTTCTAATGGGATCCGGTGACGGCGTATTGGTGCCCTCTTTGGTAAAATTTTAAAACTTTATATAATCTTAAATAATAAATAATTTTAACCATAAAATAAATAATTAAATTTTAGAAATTCAAAAATTAAAATTTTCAAAAATAAATATCTTTACACGTACATCAACTCCCCCATATTATAGGTGGGTGAGGATCGAGTGTTGCGGCCTCTACCACACCACACATACTGTGGCCCCACTTAGAGAGAGAGATGTGTTTTTTTTTATTTTAATTTATATAAAATAATTTTAATATATAAATTTATTTATTTTATTATTTATTATTTAGATATTTATTAAATTTTAATTTAAAATATTGAAATAATCTATCAACAAAAATTTAACAGGTACATGAATAATAAATAGTCAAATAAATAAATTTATATATTAAAATTATTCTATATAAATTAAATTTTAAGAATTAAAATAAAAAAATCACTACTCTCTTTATTTTAATTTTTAAAACTTAATTTATATAAAATAATTTAATATATAAATTTGTTTATTTAACTATTTATCAAATAGTTACCGTTAAATTTTTATTGATAGATTATTTCAATATTTTGAATAAAAATTTAATAAATACTTAAACACTAGGAACGCTAGTACTAGTCATTAATTGAAGTCTTAAATTTTACATTTTATTTATCAAAAAAAAAAAAAAAAGTCATTAATTGAAGCTAACTCGATGACGTGCACATTTCCACACCAGAAAATATTATGTGACCTGGGTCACTGTGATGGCATGGTAATTTCCTACTATTTTTTATATTCATGAGTATTAGAAAGCTATTTTTAGTAATTAAAATTTATTATTTAAATTAAATTTAACTTTAAAATGATAGAAAATGCATTAGGATCACCATGTTATCACGATGACCCCAAATCACCTAATAATTTCTCTTTCCACACCGTCCCCACAACATTAAAACCATAAATTATCACTGCCTGGGATATCTATCGTATAACTTTATATCTCAATATAGGATAATTTATGTTAAAGGTCTTTATACTTTATATATTGCATTAATTTAATTTTTATACTTTTAATAATTTTAATTTAGTCACTAAATAATTCTAAATATATCAATTTAGCCATTTGATCAAATTTAAGTTAAATTAATGACATAATTTTGAACAAAAATATTATAACAGATACAAAATATCTTATTATAAATTCATCCGTTTACTGAATTTAACCAAATTCAGGGTCAAATGGTTAAAAATTTAACATAATTTTTTTTTTCTAATGACCAAATTGACATGTTTTAAATTGTATATGAACTAAATTGACACAATTAAAAGTACAAAGACTAAATTAATATAATAAAAAAAATATAGAGACTCTTGGTGTAAATAACCCCTTAATATATATAAATATATATATCAAATAAGTTATCTTAATAATAAAAAAATTGACTAATTTTTAGCATAAAATATCAATGTGTCATAACAAACAAATCTTAACGTACCGATATATTGGGTTTTAAATTTTATTAGTTAGTTATATTATGCATGAATTTAGTGATTTTTTTGTTTAAATTTGACTACTTTTCAGCATAAAACATCCATATAATACATAATTATGATTTATATTAATATTTTAATTGAAAGTTCACTAGATTCAAAAAAATTTAGTAAATTATGATAAAAAATATCTACAAAATATTACAAAAATAATGTCATATTATCGTCCTATAACAGTGGTGGATTTAGGGGGCTTGTATTTATATTTTTTAAAAAATTATTATAGATTTTATTTTTTTTAAATTTATTTTAAATGTTAAGTTCGCCCTCTTCGTATTTAAATATATAAAATATAATATTACAAAAATAATGTCATATTATCGTTCTATAACACTGGCGGGGTTAGGGGGGGCTTGTATTTATATTTTTTATATAAATTTTATCATTTTAAGGTAAATTACAGAAAACTCATCCATCTTTCGTTTCAAAAACAAAAAACTCCTTTCACAAATAAAAACACTCACAAAATTTATAACTTAACTCCTATGAAACTTTTTGTGACCATTTTGCCCCTCAAAAGTAAGGAGATTAAATATTTAATAATATTTTTAAAAAGAAGTTTTATATTATTAGGTAAAAATTAAAAAAATATATATTTTTGTAATAGAATTAAGAAAATTTTATAAATTTATAATAGATATAATTATTTTAGTTAATTATAGTAATAATATTATAAGTTTAGAAGATAAAAAATACTTTTAAAATTATTATAAAAAATATTATAAGATAAAATATAATATTTTTGTTGATATTATAATGTAACTATTATATAATTAATTAAAATAATAATTTTTATAAATATAAAAAGTTACTTTTTTATAAATATGAAAAAAAATTCTTATTTTTCTCAAAATATAAAATCCTACCTAAAAATAAAATTAAATACTTAACCATTTTATTTTAAAGGGTAAAATGGTCAAAAAAAAATTGTTTGGAAACAAAGTGATATTTTTTTAAAAGTGAGGGGTTTAATGAGTGATTTTATTTGTGAGGGAAGTTTTATGTTTTTGAAGCAAAAATTGGCGGAGTTTTTTTGTAATTTATCCTGCATTTTAAATGTTAAGTCCGCCCTACTCTTATTTAAATATATCAAATATGATTAAAACAATTTTAGATCTTACAAAAAATGAGCCGGTTTCCAAAATAATGCTCAAAAATAAAAAAATAATGCTGGAAAAAAAATAATTCCAAATCTACTGTTGAACCGCGTTTACAAAACGCGGCTATACTGAACCGCGTCAAGGTGATGCGTTTAAAATTCATAAAAATCGCGTCTACAAAACGCGTTTTATATGTACATAAAACGCATTAACTAAACACGGTTCACCATGTGATAAACCGATTTTTAAGAACGCGGTTTAACACTAAACCACGTTCACTAAACGCGGTTTAACACTAAACCGCGTTCACTAAACGCGGTTTATTAGCAGTACGCACAAACACTCATCGCTTATAGTCGCCATTATGCCGCAATTCGTGATGATCGTCACATTGATCCCATGTTCCTCTCAATGAAGCTCCAACATTATAAGTGGAGGTGGTAAGAAATCAGGAAAAGTTATCAATAAAAGGCTATTAATTCAGTAGTGATCAAATAACTACGACAATGATAGTTAAAGATCTCCGGCGTATAAAGCAGAAGAAGGGCGACAGCGGATGACATGACCGGCGGTGAGTAGGGGTGTAAACGAACTGAGCGTTCAATGAACTACTCGTGCTCAAAATCGATTAGAGCTCGTTCGTGTTCATTAGAAGAGCTCGATAGCTTAACGAGCCAAGTTCGAACAGGGGGTGCTTGGCTCGCTATCGAACAGTTCGATAAGGGCTCAATAAGAGCTCGTTAAGGGGCTCGATACGAGCTTGTTAAGGGCTCGGCTCGACTCATTGCGTTTGACCATATTAAACCGCGTTCATATGACGCGGTTTTTATTAAGGTGAACCGCTTTATCAAAACCGGGTTATTATTAATGTAAACCGCATTAGTAAGACGCGGTTATTATTAATGTAAACCGCATTATGAAGACCCGGTTTTTATTAATGTAAACCGCATTATCTAGACGCGGTTATAATATTGGTAAATCGAAACGCGTTTTTTATTCATATGAAACGCGTTTTTTTAACTCGGTTTACTATAACCGCATTTTGTAAACGCCGTTCAACAGTAGATTTCGAATTTTTTTTTTCGGCATTATTTTTTTTATTTTTTTATTTTTCAGCATTATTTCGGAAACTGACTCACAAAAAATACTGGTCATCATTTTATACTACTCTTTTATGCACAAGAAAGACAAAAAAGACAATCTTAACATTACGATAGAACACATCTATATATTATTGTCATTGTAATTATGTTTTATATTAATAATTTCAAATAAACATCCACTAATTTTTTTATTAAGGATACCTTTTTTTGTTCAAATTTAAAGATACCGAATTAATAAATATTTTAACCTTCATAATATTTGAACGACAAAATCTTTTAACTCTCGGGTTTATTATATATAATAAAATGTCAGAGGACTTAGATGATAAATACTTAAATCTCAAGTATCTAGTAATAAATTTCTGAAAAAAAAGAAAGAGAGCTGAAAATTCACTTTCTAACAGAATAAATGACTACCTTCATCCACCTTCTTCTTCTTCCTCACTCTCTCTCTCTCCTCCTTCCGGAGCTCTACACCTCAGCTTCCATGGCGTCAACTGCTAACCCTAAGATACGCCACGTAGCTGTCTGCGCATTCCCTTTCGGCACTCACGCCGCTCCTCTCCTCCTCCTCATACGGCGGCTGGCTGCGGCAGCGCCGCCACTCCACTTCTCTTTTCTCAATACCGACCGCTCCAATACCGCCTTATTCCGATCGATCGACGAACTTCCGAATATCCGACCGATCGGCGTCGGCGACGGCGCGCCAGAGGGAGACTCCGCAGTCGGCGGAATAGAAGCGATCGAGATGTTTTTGAAGGCCGCGCCTGAGAATTTCCGGCGAGGAGTGGCCGCGGCGGAGGCGGAGGTTGGAGCGGCGGTGGAGTGCGTGGTGTCCGACGCGTTTCTGTGGTTTTGTGGAGAGATGGCGGAGGAGAGAGGAGCGGCGTGGGTCCCGCTTTGGACAGCTAGCCCTGCCAGCCTGTCATGCCACGTGTACACGGACGTGTTCAGGAGGAAACTTGGTCTGCAAGGTACTTTCTTCAATTGGATGTTACGGTTAATGTTATAAGTTATATATATGTATGTATGTATATGTGTATGTATGTATGTATGTATATATATGTATATGTATATGTGTATATGTATGTGAGTATATATATATATATATGTATGTATGTATGGGTGGGTGGCATGAGAGTGTGAGAGGGGCGAATCTTGACTCATTATTATAATGGATGACCAAGATTTTTTAGAAAGAAATTGTTCTTTTTTTCAATACTCAACAAAACTAAGCTGTAAATTGATATTTTTTTTTTAGTGTCCAACAAATCTTGGCCGTTTATTACCATAAAGGGTCAGGATTGACTCCTCTCACGCTCTTATAAGAACACCATCGTATATATATATGTACACTTTTTATTTAAATTTTTTTTTGTATTTTCAATAGAAAAGTGAAGATTATATTCTGAAGCGAGGAGAAATAAGCTGGGACGGTTGACCATTTTCAAATGTAGAAGTGGATCCAAAATACTATTGGTACTAACTGAAGCGAGATTGAAGAAAGATTCGCATATCATTTCTTTAATCGAACCATTGAAAGTTCATTTATATTAAGAATAGGATCCATGTTTATAAAACTAAAAGAATAACTTTAATCTAACTAGAATGCTACGTAGATTTTCATCAAAGAATTTAAAATTTTAAATTTCGGAAATTGCTATAGTTTCATACTAAAGACTTCTTAAACAACTTAGCCTTTTAAAAACTAAAAATTCTAATAGAGAAATAACTATAATTTTAGACTTCTATTAGGTAAATAATTCAAATTAAGTTCCTAAGTGACTAAATAAAGAATTCGATCAGCAATTAATGATAATTTTATGTTCTACATCAAATATTAATATCTCATTAACCGAAAAGTTCCAACTCATCCTCCACCTGTCAAGTCAAAATAACTTAATGATAAGTTATAGAGTCTGCTTATGAATTATTGTCTTAAAATTATATGAAAGATAATTTAAAATATAAATCTATTACTATCTTTACTTAACAAAATATTTTAGGTTATTTTCATTTAATTAATTATAGCCCACAATAGGAAAAAAATGCTACAGAATATACCCAATTTAAATATTTAATTATGTGATAACAGATAATTAAACTACTAAAATTATATTGCATAATTATTTTTTTACAATCTAATATATTATTGTCATATAAAAATAACTATAAAATTAAATATATAAATTAATTATAAATAATCTTAAAAAGAGAGGTGCTATTAACAAGTTAATTTTCCTAATGTCATAAAAATTTAACATAACAAAATTTAAAAAGAATTTTTATTTACCTACATTCTAATAAAAATTATCCTAATAATATCATTATTATTTAATGCTATTATAAAGCATCGCATTTCAAGAATCGAATTTTTTACCCAATTAGCACTATTTAAAATATAATTACAAAAATAGCCCTAGTTACTCCGTTCAACAATTTTTCTTTTTAATATTTGGTGGGGTACGCGGTTTGTCAAAAACATTTTTTTTTATATTGTGTGGGGGTATGCAGTGACACCACAACTTTTTTTTTTAATTATTAAAATTATTAAATAATTAAAATTTTTTAAAGGGTTATTTATGTCAAAGGTTTCTATACTTTCCTAATTATGTTAATTTGATCATTGTACTTTTAATTATGTCAAGTTAGTGCATGAATAATTTAAAATGTGTGAAATTTATTTTCTTTGATCAAATTTAAGTTATGTTAGTGACGTAATTTTAAACGGTGGATAGATTAAATTGAGTTAATAGATGAATTTACAATAATTACTTATATCTAATATAATTTTATCGTTCAAAATTTCGTCACTAACATAACTTAAATTTAATCAAAGGAACTAAATTGATACATTTTAAATTGTTCATGCGATAATTAATAAGTGACCAGAACAATTACTCGGAAAAAATAAATGAAACATACAATGTTATAATGAAGTTAATGTACTTTCTTGAAAAAATAAATTTTAAAATTTATTATTTTTAAAAATTATTAAAATTTTAAAGGATTATTTAAGCCAAAAGTCGCTATACTTTCGCAATTATGTTAATTTAGTCCTTGTACTTTTAATTACGTCAATTTAGTCCATGAATAATTTAAAATGTGTCAATTTAGTTCCCTTGATCAAATTTAAGTTATGTTAGGGACGTAATTTTAAACGATAATATTATATTAGATGTAAGTAACTTATTAAAAATTCATCTATTTACCGTTAAAAGTTACATCGCTAACATAACTTAAATTTGATCAAAGAAAATAAATTGACACATTTTAAATTATTCATAGACTAAATGACCCAATTAAAAGTACAAGGACCAAATTAACATAATTGAGAAAGTATAGAAACTTTTAACGTAAATAATCCTTTAAAATTTCTTAATTATTTAATAATTTTAAAAAAAAGTTGTGGGCGTAAACGGCGTACCCCCACATAATATAAAAAAAAAATTTAATGGGGTACGCCATTTGTAATGGCGTATCCCCACTAAATATTAAAAGAAAAAAATTGTTGAGCCGTTTAAAATAACGTATGTTAATAAAGATACAGTAAATAATATTATTTTGATAAATATTTTTAGAACTATACTATTTTAGTAATTTTTTTAAAAATAGTGTCAATTGGGTAAAAAATTTCTAGGAATCAACATGGTCACATCACATGGACTCTGCGACAATAAAGTTTTTTTTTCTCCCAAAATTTTTTGAACTTAGATTCATCACGTGGAATGCCTTAGAAAATGACATCAAATTGCATTATCACGTTTATACTCATTCACTTTTTTACTAAATTATACTATTATAAAAAGATTGTTCATTTAATTAATGTATTTTAATAGCAAAATAATTTATTATTTTTGTATTGACCATTGAAATGTTAAAGTTTAATTTTATAATAATAACCGAGGTGTAATTAATATACCTTAATACGTATCATTTAGATACGTAATAAAAAAATCCTGTATGTTTTATTAGTTATAAGAGAACTGTAGAAATACCGCCAACCACCAACAAATCAAAAGGAGTGATGGAAAGGGGAAAAAAAATGAAGCTATCCAGAGAAAATTATTTGAAAATCAATGCGATATTGTACATAAATAGCTTTTTTATCTAATGAATAATTTGTCTTTGTTATCAATGCTCTTTTTTATATTGAGAGTTTTTTTTTCCTCTTTATCTTGATTTTTGTATAGATTTCAATATCAAATATCAAAATAAAAAAGTAGTTTGTGACGACAATGAGCATATAAAAAGAACTATTGCCAAATATACAAGACACCAAGAGATCTTATAAATATTCGAAAATATTTTATCTAACCTTCTCAAAAGAATCCCTATAAGAAAACAATGTTTTATTAAGCTGGTTTGGTAAGAGCAAAAGCCTTAACAATATCCTCTTCTCAAGGGGATCCCTAAAGTATCGGCTCGCTAAAGGATAAAAAGGGCCCTTTGCTAAGAGAAGTCATCCACAAAAAAACGAGAGCCCAAACGACCAGCCTTAGATATACAATCCGCTAACCTATTAGCTTCCCTAAAACAATGCTTGACCTTTAAAACGCAAAAATTACTGCTCAAAGTTCGGATATCCTCTATAATACTAACTACGCCAGTAACAGTCGAATAATGTGTAGTGACATACTTTGATCTACGACGCTATTCTTATCTACTAGAAAAGACTTTACATCATTGTTGCTGTTCTTGCATGCTTTATATATACATCTTGTCAATCTCAAATTTTTCGTAGTTAAAAGTAAAATCGAACACAATTTATGCAGGAATAGAAGCACGAAAGGATGAAAGCGCCGATTGTGTACCCGGGTTTGCCAATATCCGTATATGCGATCTACCAACCAGTGTGGTGTCCGGCCCCCTAGACTCGCCTTTCAGCCAAATGTTTCTTGACATGGCATTAGCACTTCCCAAAGCAACTGCTGTTGCCATAAACTCCTTTGAAGAACTAGACCCCACAATTTCAAGTGACCTCAAATCCACGTTCAACTCATTCCTTAATATCGGACCGTTCCCCTTAACCTCGCCCCAGAAGGCGGTTAACCCTGACCCACATGGGTGCATCCCCTGGCTCGATAGGCACGAGCCAGGGTCTGTGGCCTACATCAGCTTCGGCACAGTCACATGCCCACCAGCCGAAGAGATAGTAGCCTTGGCTGAAGCCCTGGAGAAGAACGATGTCACGTTCCTGTGGTCAATGAACGACAAGTCCAGAGCAGAGTTACCAAAAGGGCTCATAGAACGAATTAGCGGGAACAGAATGGGGAAAGTAGTCCCATGGGCACCGCAACAGGAGTTACTGGGGCGACCAGCAGTGGGCGTGTTTGTGACTCACTGCGGGTGGAACTCAATCACAGAGAGTATAGTAGGCGGGGTTCCTATGATATGTAGGCCGTTCTTCGGTGACCAAATGTTGAACATGAGGTTCATAGAGAGCGAGTGGAGGATCGGGGTCGGGGTCAGGGACGGGAGGTTCACGGTAGACGGAACCGCAGCTGCACTGAAGAAGGTGTTGAAAGGGAAAGAAGGTGAAGAGATGGGAGAGCGAGCAAAAGCGCTTAAAGAGCTGGCGTTCAAGGCAGTCGAACCAGAAGGGAGCTCCAGTAAGAACTTCAAAGCACTAATAGATATAGTTGCAGGGTCACAAGATACTTGATGCCGCCAATGTAGATTTTTGTCATCATTTAGATCAGCAAATCACGAGACTCGAATCAGGTCAATTCAGGTTTAGAATAAGGTTCAGATCTCCGGATTCTTGACTCTGACCTTAGGGAATAAGTAGAAAATTGTCGGTAACTCGGAAATTGTCTTTTTCAAGGTTCTAGATAGGCAAATTACTACATGATGCGAATAAGAAGTCTTGTATTCGAAGTTCATCCTCCCTCACCCCCAACAAAGTCACCATTTTTGACAAGAGAATACTGTATCCTTCTCACAAATGTAAGAAATAAAAAAAATTTGCAACGATGGAATAATGGACAAGTAGTTCTGTTCATAAACGCGTTTCTGATTGACAACTCGTGTTGTCCCAAAATACATGTCATTTTTCTATTCCGATTGTACAACAGAAGCCATGCCTATATGCTTTACCGATTTACAGGCTGAACTTTGCTCCTTTCCATGTTCATCTTTAGTGTGCTCGTGCTCCACTTGCTTTACCGTGAAAATTTTCACAAACTGAACGTACCCTGAAGCATCTTTCTTCTGGGTATCTTCATTTTTCTTCCGTAAACGAGGTCCCATTATCGAATCTTCTTTTCTATTCGTTGTTCGGATGATTGTCAAATCTTGTGAACGCTGCAGCCAGCATCTTCAAAGGTCAAGTTTTCCTTCCAATTTTCAAACTCGGAACTGCCAAATACCACTTGTTTTATCCCCACATAACTGCTCCATTCAAAACCCTCAATTAGACATCGCAATGCTTTTGGGACATAAAAAGTTTTCAATCTTCTATATTGACGAAAAAATCTTTCATGTCTCAGTTCTATTGTTTCTTTGCTTACTTTGTAAAAACAACCACAAACACGGAGATAGTTTTCCTCCATCGAGGAGAAATCAACCTTTTTTCAAAAACAAGGGGAGAATATTTTCCTTCATGGAGGGGAAAACGTTTTCCCTCGTAATCTAACATCATATTTTTCGATTTAATCTCAAATTGGCCCAGCGTGAACCTCATAGAAATTTATAGAATGAAACCATTTTCTTTGAATGGAGAAAAAAAAATTTAATTAAAAAATATTTTTAATGGAAAATATTTAGTGAAGAAAAAATTTTCGTAAGGAAAATGCTTTTCATATAACCAAACAGAAGCTAGATGCATCCAAAGTAGGCTATGTTACGCACTCTGTCAGTAAAAAAAACACTTATCGTATGTGTATTAGTCATGTATCCCTATTTTCCCATTTAAAAAGGATATTTACGTACAATTGCCAATAATATAACAAATTACGTGTTTTTGATATTATTCATTCAATTCATGCCTCGTATCAAGTATCCATTTTTTTCCTGTTTTAAAAACAAGTAATTAATTCAAAATAATCATATCCACACCTAAATTAAATACTTTGCTAGATTGTGACGTCAACTTCCAATTATTGAATATACCATCGTTTAATATGTGTTAGGTTCATGCTACTGCTATAGGCTCTATTCTGAATAACACTATTAAACAAAAGGTGAATTGACAAAATTATATCCTTCCTTACTCTGTTTGTATTTTAAAAGAATATATTGTTTCAGACATGAATGTATCCGTATACATTGTTTTATAAATCAAAGAAATTATGACTGAAATTTTCATGATAAATCCAATTAATACATGTATGTATGTTTACAATTCACCCCCCCCCCCAACAAAAAAAAAAAAAAAATTAAGGGTGAAGTGAAGAAACTTACTCAGAGCTCAGCTGTGTCAATGCATTTATGAGAACATCAAGAAGCAAGGGTTCAGCAATCCCGATATCCACCCTGTCAACATGAAAACATTTTCCGTCTCAATTCTATTACTTCATTACATAGCAACAACTATAAACATGCAAGCTGTTCTCTTCCACTAAAGGAAAATCGCTTCCCTTTAACGAGAGGGGAAAACATTTTCCTTCACGGAGGAGAAAACGTTCCCCGACGTAATCTCACGTCATATATTTCACTTTAACCTCAACTCAGCCAAGCGTAAATCACATACAAGTTTGCAGAATGAAACTATTTTCTATAACTAGAAAGACAATTTAAAAAAATATATATATCTTCAATTGAAAATATTTTGTGAAATTTTTCATAAAGAAAATGTCTTCCATTGAACAAACGATGCCTTTGAGTTACAAGGAGTGAAATAGATATAGTATTGGATCCCATACCAAATACGAGCAAGAGTGTCTTGAATCTCGAGGTCACCGATGTTATAGAATGTCGTTGGCTCAACATTTGCTCCTTGAATAGCATCGTAACTCGGTCGCTTTTCCAAAGGAGCTTGAGATAACTACCATAGAAATATAGTCTTATTTCACGTAGCAAAATGGACAAGTTGTCAATGGAATCTTAGTCCAATGGTAAAAACATAGCCAAAGTCGAGGACCTAGGATAAAAGGTTATAGATTCAAATCCCGGCACCTTGCCCTACTTATTGTCGGGAAAAAAGGGCAAGAAGGATTTTAATAGGATTATGACGACAAGAAGAGTGCATCGTTTTATCTCAAGCTTTATCACTCAATGCCAGTGCTGATGGTCATTGCATATGCAGGTTTATCGTGTAACGAGAATAAGCGGGTTCCAGATCTATCCCAAAAGTTTAAGCTAATGAATGAAGACCTAAAAATGATTTCGTGCTCTAATATGTGCCCCCTCATGCAAATGCCTATTGGGCTTCAAGCGTTCATAATGTACAAGTCCACCTCATATACCTTGTACTGACTTTATTTAATATTAAGAGTGGGTGATGGAATTCAACTCAGGACCTCTGGATTAACAAGGATTTGACATCATACCGAGGAGTCAACTTTCTCAAAAACTTAAGATGATGAGTTAAAGCCCAATAGTAGATTTATACTCCAATAACAAATGTTAAGGAAATATTTTGGCATGTCCATGATGATTTTAGCACGAAATCAGGGTTATTTGTGTAATCAGTCGTTATACTTCTAACAGTGGCAGTCTTATGTCGCTAAATTCATGTCAGGTATATCTGAGTTGAAATTTGCTTGTCATTGTAGAGGAAAATTTGATGCTTTGTTGCTTCCATGGTTCTCAGGATACCATGTCCTCATGACAACAAGTTCTTCAGGATGGGGGTCCTCGGAAACAGCCTCTCTTCCAACCGGAAGGGGGAAGGCTGCGTACATCCACCCTCCCCAGACCCTGCTTGTTGCGGGAGCCATTTGGCACTGGGACTGTTGTTGTTGTTGTTGCACTTCTAATTGTGCCAATTGAGTCCCCACATAATTGAAATTGTTTCATTCAAATCCAATTTTGAAATTAACGCCAACTTTTGGCTGAAATTGTAACAACACATTCATTCTATGTAAAGGTTCATCCCTTTCTAAACACCTCCTTCACATGGAAAACACATTGAGTGCTAAATAATATTACAGTCTCCACCTACAATTAACGTTAATTTCAACATTGAACTTGATTGAAACAATTTCAGTTGTACATGGACAAAACTGACACTATTAAAAGTACAAAGGCTTAATTGACCCAATGAGCCAAGTACAAGGACTAATGAAGTAAATAACCTTAAGAGTTATCGTCTACCATGGGAGTAACACAATTTCATATGCAGATTTGCGAATAATTTCTTTATCCGATGAACATAATTATTCAATGAAGCATGAAAGATAAGAAAGCATACTTGCATATTCAACGAATTCAATCCCCCAAGACGCCCGATAATGTGCCATGATCGAATCGTCTGCAAGCAGTGGAGGAAAGAAGAATTAGGTTCGGTTTTCCTTTTAAAAAGATGTTCGGGAAAAACAAAAGGGACTTACATCACATATCAAGGAAACATCTTTCTCCAAAGGAGTATTGTAGAACTCAAACCATATATATGAATTTGTGAAATCAAATCTGCCAACACCCAACAGTAACATTATAAAGAATGAAGGGTTCCGACTTCATCTATATGTCAAATAGACTACAAAATGATGTGGTGCGAAACACCCATTAAAGTACAAATAAAGCACACAAAGAAGAAGAAAAAGGAGACATGAGATTTACGTGATTCAACTATACCGTTGAGCCTATGTCCATAGTATAGTAGCCTGCTTGAACTGGGCTCGATAGCTCGAACATGAACGAGCCAAAATCGGTTTCAAACATGAGTATTTCATTTAATGTTTGGTTCTTTTACACCCTAAGTACCACATATATAAGAGGCTCTAACATTATGATCACACATCAGCAGTTGAAACTCACCTTAAATTTTTTTTTTTTTGTTTTTTAATTGAGGAACCCGGTTACAAACTCAACTTACTTGTTAAATGTGACTTCCATGGGAGTTGCTGAGCCAGTTTTCGTATGCAGTATCTTGTTCCTCTTTTTTCTCAGCCTCTCTTCCATCTGCAGAAGGCAATAAATTATACCCAGTTGAGCAAAACTCACAATCTCAACTTAAAACACAAAAGTTTCAAGCCACCGACAGAAATTCGCTAGTCAAAACCCTAAATCACCCACAATTTATTGGATATTGAACTACAATCAGCCAAGAAAAAACTACAAATTGGCCAAAACCCATCTCAAAAGTTGAACCATCATGAAGAATTTACATCAAATTTGACGAGCAAAGAACTGGCCAAGAAACATCTCAAAACTTGCAGTATTGTGAAGAACATTACTAGAATATAAAAATATTCATGAACTTTTCACCCATCAGTTTAAACTTTTGGGTAGTTGATATCTTGATGGGGTATCGAAACCTTTGTTGAAATCCAAACACGTCTCACTTTTAAATAATTTCAACAAAAGGAATGAGGCGATGGGCATCAGCAGTCTACACGATCCACGATTCCACGCTTCGGATGCAATAGGCATTCAGCTGGTTCCTTAAGAAACGCATGTCAGATTCTAAAAGCCTCAAACTATCAAAACCCATCTCAAAACATAAGTGAAGATTCACCTCGCCATAAGCCCGACCCATGAAGTATGCAATACATGATGTCCATGTACAAGACCAACAGGGGTTACATTCTAAAATCAGTTGACATTAGGTGGAATAGCCTATAAGATTCAGACTTAGATATTGATCCATTCCATCTCACAACTAACTTGCTATATAATTTCTTACCAGACTAACATATCTTTCAATAAAACTCGCAGTATTGCAAAGAACATACACGAAATTCAAAACCCCACAACTAGCCAAATCTAATAGAAACCATATCAATCCAAGACAATCAATCTACTCAAAATAGCAGTATATTTGTATAATTCGCACAAATATATAAAGATTTACAGTAAAGTAAGATCTATATAGTAGAAGGGAATGTAGGGGGCGATCGGGGAGGGAGAGAGAGCTCAATTCAAACTATTCATACTCCTCGTCTACACTAAAAACCTTATATACATAGTTAGCATAGTTATTAATACTTAAACTATCCCTCGTTTAACTACTATATTTTATATTATATCAAAACCCCATCTCAAAAAACCACACAATCATATTGAAAACACACCAAAATCAATTCACCTTAGCCTGCCCTTTTTGAGGATCATCAATACAACTCCCTAAAATCTCAGCAAACTCAGGGTCCCTATCATAATCCTTCTCTTCCCCTCTCTCTCTAAACCTCCTTTTAGGCCCATCAAGCTCTTCTTCATCTTCCAATTCATCATCAATCCCCTCAAATTCTACATCCAAACCCTCGTTTCTCGACCTTTGGGTTCGAGTTTTAACCGTGTAAGTGCGAGTTCTGGGTCTTAGATGGGTCGGGTTGGGATACTTGGCAATTAAATATGGTGGGTGATGGTGGGTTTGGTGAGAATTTGAGCAGTTTGTAAGGGTAGATAATTGAAGCGGGTGGCAATGGAGATTTACGGTAAGCATTTTGATTCTGGGGGTTTTTGGCTCCGGCGTGAGATAAGAGAGAGAAGCATATTTATAATTTAATGATAATTTTACCGTAAATATAAGGTTATTTATGCAAAAAGTTAATATACTTTACTTATTATATCAATTTAATTTTTATACTTTGTTTTAATTTAATACGATTCATTTACCAGACACTAATACACCGGATTCCATTAGAACTCCGAAGTTAAGCATGCTTGAGCAAGAGCACTACCAGGATGGGTGACCTCCTAGAAAATCCTCGTGTTGCCAACCCTATAAGGTTAGGGGTCCTCGAATACAACCTCTTTGTAGGATTACACCCTGAAAAGATAAGGCTGCATATATTCACCCCCAAATCCTGCTTAGACGGGAGCCCTTAAGGTAGTGGGTCTGTTGTTGTTATTGTACTTTATTTCAATTTAATCCCTGAAGTAAAATTAAAATCGAGTTGCGACAAAATTTTGAATGCTTAGGTGACGAGTGAAGTTAAATTGAGTTAGCGAATGAGTTTTTGCTGGATCATTGCATTATATATAACCAAATCATTATAATTTACACCGTTAATTTAACTTCAATTTCACCTACATACTAAATTGACACAATTTGAATTGTACAAGGATTAAATTGACGCAATTAAAAGTATATGGATTAAATTGACATAATGGGTAAAGAAGAGGGATCTTTTACGTAAATAATTCATAATTATATTTATAATTATAATTATAAATTAATAAAATTTAAATATTACATTTAAGATTTAATATTTCAAAGGATTTTTTTTTTTTTTGAACAATAATAGTTCAAAGCATGTAATATGCACATAACTAAACATGTCATTTTGTTAAAAATTTGAAATTTGAAATAGAAAATGTTTAAGGACAAAAGGTGAAGAATAAGCGGGCCTGGGCCTCATGTGAACAGAGGAAATACTACAGGCTCCAGAGGCCCAAACATCAAACGGGCTCAGTACAAAAAGCCCACGAAAATTAGGGTTTTGCTTCACCCTCTATGTTCATCAATCCTCCGCCATTTTTAACTGCTGCTGCGCCACTTCCTTCTCTCATTGCTCCTTGCTGGTAGGTCTCTCTCTCTCTCTCTCTGTGTGTGTATGAATTAGGGTTTTGTTGCTTCTATGGATCTGTATGCTGACGGTTATGGCTATGGATGCAGGGTAGTTGAAGAGGAAGAAGAGAGAGAGAGAGAGAGAGAAGTGAAGATGGTGGAGAAGACTAAGGGAAGGAAAGAGGAGGTGGTTACCAGAGAGTACACTATCAACCTCCACAAGCGCCTCCATGGCTGGTACTCCCTCTCTCTCTCTCTCTTTCTATCTATCTCTCTCTCTTCGCGTATATATGAATGCGCACACAGTTTTGGAGTCGTTGATCGGAAGAACAGCGTTTGGAGATAGTGATTTTTCTTATAGTATATGTTGAAGAAGTAGTTTTTAAAAGCTTAAGTTGATGGGGAAGACTTAGGAATTGTTTTATACTTTAACAGAGAATGTTTATTGGGCTTGAGCATATCTTGTGTTTAAATTATGTTAATATGGAGAGTGGGGGTTGTTCGGGTTTGAATTTGACATGTTGCTCTACAAGACTCTGATGCTATGTTAAGGAACCAGCTTTTCTAAAAACTTAAACCATTGGATAATGATCCAGTAATAGTTTTATACTTTAATGCCCTCACGCGAGTGCTCATTGGGGTTGAAATGTAAATATTGCACTGACTTGTTTCATATAAAAAAAGAAACATATTCAGTGCCTCAAGGGCTCCCGCCTACGCAGGGTCTGGGGGCCGGATGTATACAACCTTCAGGGTGTTAAGAGAGGTTGTTTCCGAGTGCCCCCAACCTGAGGGTGAGGTCTTCCCAGGAAGTCACCCATCCTGGTACTACTTTCGCCCAAGCACGCTTAACTTCGGAGTTCTAATGGGATCCGGTAACAGCGTGTTGGTGCCCTCTTTGGTTGACTTGTTTCATGTCTTGTGTTTAAACTATGTAAATTTTAAAAGTGGGGGTTATGACCTGTTGGTTAACCACGCTTTGATACCATCTCAAAGTACCAACTTTCTTAAAAGCTTAAGCTGATAAGAAAAGACGCAAGAATGGTTTTATACTTAAACGCCTAGAAATTCACTTATAGCTTAATTTTAGGATAGTTGATTCTTCACATTGAAGTCTCTCTGACTGAGAGAATGGACGAAAGAGATTACGAGTTTGTCCTAATATTTCCATGCCCTTAATAGTAATATAACAATTTCAATGTGAGGTACAAAGGCCTTGTATTATTCAGTTAATATTGATCACTAGGAAGTGGAAATCAGTCGATTGGATTCGAGCTCAATCTGCTGCTATTGATGAGAAAAAGGTGGAATTTTTGGTGGTAGATGTTGAGATTTCAGCTGCAAAATCTATGTTGTGAGAAAATTAGGACTCGTTTTTACGACATTATATTGTGAATAAGTTGCTTGCTGTGTTATTGCTCTTGGTTTTCCTGCATGCTCATTGCCACTGATTGCTTTGAATGCGATTAAAAAATACTTCAGAATTATATAGCATATGAAGATAGCATATGTGAGAGATTAAAGCATGTTTTAGAGAAATGAACAAGATTGTTGATTGGGCAGCGAAGTTTGGTCATCCTATCTCCTCTATAGTCTAGTGATCCTCAATGCCTAGCTTGGATTTGGGATCGATCGTGTGTGTTGATGCGTTTAGGTAGAGCTATTGCTAGGAGGCTCTTCTAATGCTTTCCCCATTACTATTAAAGCATGTGAGAGCTATGTATGTAAGTGAAGCTTTGTCTCAAAACCGATTGGTATTAGTCGGGATGCTGTCTAGGCGTAGATGTTTATGTGTACATAATATTTATAGCTGTTCCTTAGGGCCTATTTGGTCAAGAATTTTTTCTTGAAAAAAAATTCCGTTTTTACAGGATTTTAGCATATCTGGCTTGGAATGGAAAGTGTTTTCAAGTAGAAGTAAATTTTATTTTTGTACAAAATTATTTAAAGTGTTTTTGTACAAAGTGCTTCTAAAATGCATTTTCTTTACAACTTGGCCAAACACATCTTTATTTGACACACATAAATATCAAATTCATTGACTATAATTTAGAATTTCTCATCTCTTTTCTTCTTAATCGAGTAGTCATTATTTCTGAAAGTACTATTTCATAACAACAGCACATTCAAGAAGAAAGCTCCGAACGCAATCAAGGAGATAAGGAAGTTTGCAGAGAAAGCGATGGGGACTAAGGATGTCAGAGTAGATGTGAAGCTGAACAAACACATATGGAGTAGGGGAATCAGAAGTGTCCCAAGGAGGATTCGCGTCCGAATTGCTCGTAAGAGGAACGATGATGAAGATGCCAAGGAGGAGCTCTACTCTCTTGTTACTGTTGCTGAAATCCCACCTGAAGGATTGGGGGGGTTGGGCACCAAGGTCATCGACGACGAAGATTGATTCAAATTTCGGTTAAATTTTGCACCAATAGACAAATTACGTCTCTATTGTCAGTTAACTCATGTTTTATCTCCCCAGTGTTTGAACTTCTTGGATATGAATTTTGATGTTCCGGTGCGAGTATTGGTTATCGTTGCGTGGTCTTGAAAATGAACATTTTAACGGATTATGCAATGAATTCGGAGGCCTTTGTTATTGGTTAAGCCGCTGCATAATCTGTGTGCTTACAAATAGGCATCGATCTCGGGTGGTGTTGAGTTGATTGATCATTTGAACTTAACATGCCCGCATACCCAACTATGGGTTGCAATCGTATTGTCTCAGGAGTTGGTTCAAAAAGGTGCTAAATAGAGAACATCACAATGTATGTAAGAAGGATCGAGATGGCGAAATTCTCATTGTATACACGAGAAGAGCAACATGTGTTAGAAAGAATAGGATCAAGTATACCAGTTTACATCACAGGTGACCGAAATAATATGGGATTTTGAAAGATGAGATGGCAGATGACATAACTGAAAAGATGATGTGGTGAATGAAATAATAGCTTTAAAGGTCGGCGCTTTTCTTAAACAGCTTCCCTACAAGGTGTCACCTTGTAGAGGTAAGATTGTGTACGTCTTATTCTATCTAGAACCTGATTTGGTGGGAATTTTTTACGGCACTGAATTTATTATTGTTGTGAATGAAATGATAATTTTTAATAAAGTTAATTCTATTTCAAAATATATGTCACTATTTTAAAATCTTTTATAAGACATTACTATTCTAGAGTATATAATAAAAAATTATATTCTTGTCATTTTTCCAAATATTATGACCCGGTAAAACAATTCTTCAGATGCTAAGCATATTACTTCACAATATAAGAGATCCACAACACAACAAAATCATCCCTCAATTATTTCATCTATATTCTAACCTATCCTAAAAGAACAAAACCCACTGTCATCAAACACAGTAGAAAACACAACGGTAACATCACCTCCATTATGCAGACACATGGTGTGCAAATGCCGGTGCGAAGGAGCCCGAATTCAGTTTCTTCTCTCACCATCAAAGTACATTTGACAGCATGCTGTCGATTATCCTTCAACCGCGCTCTTAATTTCACTTGTTTGCGTTCGAATCATAGGGTGAGGAAGATCGATGTGGAAGAATATTATCTTGTCTTGTAACTGTACATGTAATTTCGAAGCTTTTTCACTTCTTCGGATGATTGATAGAGTAGTCGGTCCACATACAAGCAGATTCCAGATGCACTGCAAAAAAGAGATCGGTATAGGTGAGATTTCACTGGGCCTCAGGCATGACCCATAGAGTTGGTATACGGCCTACATACAAGTCCAATTGGTGTTCAATCTAAGAACCAATTAGAATTAGGTGAAGTGGCTCACAAAACATAATCTCCTCTTTCGTAATGCCAATGTGGGATTTCGTACTAAACCCACATGTGAAGTCTTTAACAATATATGTAAGTGAAGAACAAATTCCACAGTGGAATTATAAAAATGAAAAGATCAATATATACTTCTAATGAGTTGATCTATGTATAGCAATTGGCTTTACGATAGAACCTCACATGAACTTAATGTATGAATCTCAGAGACCCACTATTGGTTGGGCCAAGCCCGAGAAAATTTCACAGTTTCAAACATGCTTAGTGACTAATGCGATGTGGGAGAGTCGATGCGTTAAAGACATACCCCAGGGACCCGAATGGAAGCCAAATAATCTCCCATCGAAATTTCGGCAATCTACAAGATTAATAAACCACCAAGAGACACGAATAAGCAAAAAGACAATGCCAAAGGCAATAAGCAAAATAATCAGTGCCTGTGTTATCCAGATTTGGGTATAAGAAGCAGTCATGAATACATGTGCAAAGGTCAACTAGTTTTTTGTGTTTTTAGAAACTAAAACCCGTAGATTGAAAATGATTTTTTTTTTTTTTTTTTTTTTTTGGGTTTCTTATTTTCATTTTTCCCTAGTTGGATTAAGAATGAAAAACCAAAAACCAAAAATCATTTTCAGAAACTTGTCAGTTTCCCAAAGATTAAAAATTAAAAATAAAACAATACTCAACAAAGCCCCGAGTATTTCTATGGTTTTTATTTCATTTGAAGTGCTGTCTTTATCCGACACAGACACTTTAGGGCAGAATGAAGAGCCTGGGTATCATAGGTTAGTATGATCACGTCAAACGGATAAGAAGATGTTAGTTAGCTCAGCTGGCAATGTTTCTAAGAGGCGGTGCAAAAGACCTGAGATTGAATCCCGCCTTCATTATGGGGAAAGGAATTAGGGGATCTGGGAAAGGATGCCTGCTTTGCGTAGCTAATGTGGCTTTCTTACCGTATATAAAAAAAATATCAAGTGGATGAACACGAAGGGAAGAGAACACAACGGTTGGATTACCTCAGCATGTAATAAAGCCAGAAGAGTGCAAGTACAGTTCCCGGGAAGCTTGAGTACCAAATCCATCGCCTGTTTCGACTGTGAAGTAATCCTCCAATGCACATTAGACATGCCAAAACTGCTATCCAATCTGTTTTAACACTCAGATAAGAACAATTGAAGAATGTATTAGGATACTAGAAACGACAAAATTATTACACCATAACTTTTGAAGACATTAGTTAGTGTTACTGGGTGCAGACGTGACAATAATGACTGTTACGTATAGATTTTGAGCTTTATGTTATGCAACAGTATCTTTGTAACTGCCTTGATAATCCATATATATTGTATTTTATTGACTAATGTTTTGGATGAAGGGAATTATGATTGACAATTTGAAAATTTGGATGACAATTTTGATGAGAGGGAGAGCAACAACGAGAGATGGGGAATGTCAATTGACAAAAGCAGGAGATACTTATCCTACAAAGCGAAATGCTGCAAACTGAAGGTTATTGTTGTGCAATGGGATTTGCTTTTGAGAAATATATAACTGGGCTCATTCTATGCTTAAAAAGATTATTGACGTTTCTTTACTCATTTCTCTTCATGTATACTGATAGTTTCAGAAAGAACATGGTTGAGTTTCATCTAGTGCTTATTGAGATATAGGCTTTGTAGGATTTTCTTGTACACATTTTTCAATTGATGTCTAAGCAGCTTGCTTAACGCTTGGCATTTATTGACTAATGCTTTGGATGAAGGAAATTATGATTTGCAAAATATATGCATTACCCTTGGGATCATTTACCAAGCACTAAGGCACCGGATCCCATTAGAACTCTGAAGTTAAGCGTGCTTGGGCGAGAGTACTATCAGGATGGGTGACCTCCTGGGAAGTCCTCGTGTTGCCAACCCTACAAGGTTGGGGGTCCTCGGAAACAGCCTCTCGGCAAGGTTACACCCTGAAGGGGTAAGGCTGCGTACATCCACCCCTCCCAGACCCCGCTTATGCGAGAGCCCTTGAGGCACTGGGTCTGTTGTTGTTCTTGTTGTTGTATTGTATTTTATAACATGATTCTAAAACAGTTTACATGTTTAAAACAGTAGAAGAGGTACTAAAAGTAATTGCTATGACTTTGATTTGTGTTTGCTAACATATGAATAAAAAGCAACTTATGTTTCCAAAAAAAAGGTAATGTTGATCACGAGAAACCCGTTACTTGACATATATGACATCATGCTTCTTGCGACATTATGCAAGACATCCCACTTTCAAGACATCCGCAAACTACTACTAACTAGGAAAAGTGAGAAAATGTGAGAACCTATGATGAGCAAGACAAGTTATCATTCAGCATACCACAAGAATAATGAATCTTTGCAAGGTATGAGAATGAAACTCAATATAATTCACAAAGCATCGTCAATCAAGCAAGTTATTCATGGACACATCTTAGAGGAAGTCTTCCGAAGAACAACAGAAAGCCATCATAAAGATAAAAGGGAAATAAGTAGTCCCTAGAAGAAGAGACCTGCAAATATGACCAGGCCGGAATCAATGTCCTCCATGAAGTAGGCATGATATCGCTGCCCATCGAAAGATGAAAGGAATTAATTCTGATATTCTGATGTCAAACAAGAAGCATATATACACAATCATACAACATAAGCCAAGATACATGTAGCTTCAACCATTTACCAACCATGCCATACATTACTATCACGTGAGATTTCCTGAAGAAGTTTGGGAAACGGGGAAGGAAGAAAGGGTGATTTCTAAAGAAAGAGATTCTAATATAGTTGTATTCCAAAAAGTTCAGCATCCAGAGTATAATGTTAACGTCGCATGCTGCAATTTATGGCAAGTGACATGATAATCTGACTTTCTGCCCTTTTATGAACATAAATCTTGGATTTTTCATGGGAAAATAGTAATGACGAGGAAGGGGGGATGTGAATCTCGAACCCCATGACTCCTAATTTTATAATTTTCAGTAAACCAAGGTACATCAAAACATAAAGCTCAACTTAGACTCAACTCACTATACAAGTGAAATCTCCGAAATTTTGAGTTCCGTCTCATTTTCATCTTTATGCCGAATTGTTTATTGATTTACTGCAAAGATGACTAAGAAAGCACTCTAACAGAAATATCAGGTCGAATTTCATCACGGATATGCAGCCAATAACAATAAAGGAGCCCAAAGAGAGATCCTAAAGCTTACTTGAATGCATAAACATAGTTGATGGCAGTTTCAAGGTAACATAATCAGCCAACATATATTTGAATTGGCTTACACTCTAAGAGCACTGACTCTTTTTAGCCTTCCATTGTCCAAGATAATGTAGATTTTTTCTGGTGTCATACTACCATTAGAAACATTTAGAAAGTTCCCAAAATTGATGTGGGTCAACCTACTTCTTATAGACCTATGTTACCCAAGCATGTGAGTTCATGGGTATGTGTTCAAATGTCAGACTCACCTATTTTTTAACATTTTTTCTATGTTTGTAGCCTAATTTGAAGTGTCCATGTGTCATATTAACGTCCAAGTACCCTTATTTAGCACGGGTATTCTAGGGTAGAATGGCAATCTGGGTAACATGGTTCAAAACTGTAATATGCAGTGCAGCATATTACAAATGAAATCTTTGAAAGGTCTGATTAAAAACATAAAATGTTTAAAAGGAAAAGCAGGGAACAAGTGCCGAGTATTACCAACTCCCAAGGGTAGGAAGCCTGCTGGTAGATGGAGTAAACGAGGAAAGCAACATAGCCAAACACCAGAGTTGTGAACACAAACTGCAAGAAATAGAACCCAAAATCCAATTTCATATACGGTAGAGAGAATACATAGATCTATAGTGAAACTCAGATAATGAAAAGGGTAAAACAGTACACAAATAAGAAGGAATGTACCCTCCACAGGAGACTCTGCTGGGCTTGATCCCGTTCGAATGATCGAACTACCTCCTCCTGCTCTGTAAATGAATAAAACAAACTAACCGTCACCTATTAATAAACCAACTAGCTGAAAATTTTAAGTTATGTGAATACTGTATTGTTGGTTTTATACTCTAACATGTACCGATACATGCATTGCATTGGCAGATAAGAATTCGCTGTTAATTAGCTGGAATTAGTGATAGAGAGCTATATAAACACTTGTAATCCGGTATTACATGAATATCAAAAACCACAACATCATTTCTCAAACTCTCTCTAGATTCCTTGCTCTCTCTACTAATCTCTAATTCTCTCTCTCTTCCAGTACTCTTCTTCTGCCTCTCTCTCCCTTATCTTCTACTCCTTGCCACGTCATTTCTTGCAACTCAAAGCCAAAACTTACTTCAAATCGAGATACAATCATTATTGATCATATCAGCCCTCACACAGATGCCATTGGACTTAAAGTCTTAATAACGCAAACCATCACTTCATATGTTATGCTTGAAATATAGTAATATAAAAAATATAGGCTATTGGATTGAGACCTCTCATTCAAAGAGGCCTCACACCGAATTATCAAACCAACTATCTCAAAAGTTTAAGTGTTGATTGAAGGTTTAAAAATAATTTTTATACTCTTAGAGCTTGTTTAATATGTTTTCTGTTTGCAGTTTTTTGTTCTTGATAAAGTAATAACTAAAGCCTTTTGGTTAATATGCGAATTAAATTCCCATAGGAAGTTGTATTACTCAAGAATTTAATTCTTCTTTCAACTTCTCAAGAAATAGGTATTTATGTTCAGTTACTGTGACGGAAAATAGAATTTCCCAAAAATTAGAACTTACCTAACCCCTTAAATAAATTAATTCATGCATAACAAAAGAACTGTAAATTGCTAAGGAATCTTCATTTTCCATGTTTTATGTATTCCCCAGTAAAATGCGCACTTCCGTGAATGCCAAATTCCAGATTACTTTCTGATAAACAAACAGCCCCTAAGCAAAAACTAAAAACAATAAATCAAAATTAACATATATTGTTTCCAATCAAGGCCGGACATGACTCCAAACAACCTAAGCACCGCTTGGGGCCCCCAATTTTTAGGGGCCTCCAAATTTTTGGGGTCGTAGTTTTTAAAGTATCAATTGAAATATTAATAAGTTTTATCATCAAAGGTTTTATTCATTTATTGTATACAAATTGCCTCTTTCAAAAAATTTGCTTAAGGCCCTGAAAACTGATACGAACCATAATTAATCCAATGCACAATCAACCAATCCAGTCATCAAATCAATGAATCAATCGATCAATGAACTCCATATAGTAATATATTCGTATATAATACATACAATAGATATTTGTATAGTATGAAGGAAGGTAGAGGGAGATAAAGAGATAAAAAAAGGGAGAGACCTAGAGAGCGAGGGAGAGAGATAGAGACTCTAATCATTTCATCCATACCCTTCCTCTACACTAAAGCCCTATATATAGAGTTATGAGAGGGGTACCGTTGTAATAAATGACTTAGCCTTTTTATTTAAACCTAAATTACCACCACTTAACGACTATATTTTGATTTGTATCAAAAACATTAGGACCGACCCTGATTCTAAGATATATCTTTAGCTTCCAAAAATCAAAATCTACAAATACAAACAAACTAAATAGACTCTATAACTTTTTGATCAATGCTTTATCCTAGAGCATAAAACTATTCCTCGATCTTCACCCATCAGTTTAAGCTTTTGGGACAGTTGGTTCCTTGACATAGTACCATAGCCTTATTGACTAAGAGATTACGAATTCGAATCCCAACAGCCCCCACTTTCAATATTAAAACATATTACGCACAAGATTTGAGGTGGATATGTGCATTATCCATGCTTCAAACTTAATTGGCATTCATGTGAGGGGGTGTGTCATAGCATAAAACTATTCATCGACCTTCACCCATCAGCTTAAGCTTTTGGAAAATATGGTTCCTTGATACTTTATGCTCTAACATCACAATTCACAACATACATCGAATTGAAGCAAGCTGAGTATATGAGAAACAGAAACCCTAAATCGCTAATTAACAAATAAAATAGAGAGAGAGAGAGACCATGAGTGTCGATGGGACGGGAATCGTCAACGGTGGGGAGAGAGAAACTGTCACCGGCGCCGGAATCGCCGGGAGAAGTTCGCCATTTCCTCGCCAGTCTCTTCACGGTTGCCATCATTCATTCCTCTCAGCTTTACGGTGGCATATAATTTGGTGGTGGTTATTAGAGTAAAAATTATTATTGTTAGTGTTGTTGATTAATTATACTGTTTAACTTATCAGTTGGATAATTGTTTAAGAAATTTGTGAAAATTCAATAATTGCTACTACTCTTTTAAAATTGGTTAATCGAAATTTTGGTTTGAGTTAATCGGTTGACCTCTTATTGAAAAAAAATTATGTATTTTTCTCACCTATTTAAATCCTAAAATTTTGTTATTTCCGTATGATCTAAAAAAAAATAAATCAAGTAACCACTTAGATTTATGTTTAGATTCTCACTTGTATTTCTAAGTCTACATGATTGTTATGGTAAGTTATATTGACCTAGGTTATGAATATAAAAAGTTGAAACTAGATTGAATGAAATAATCATACAAAATGAAGCATGAGTATTTACCCGCTAGGCTATAACTTATAATGCATAACTATAATACTCTCATAAATATACTAATCGGTTATTCGATAAACCATTTTATTCGAACCCATGAACCATAACCAACCAAATTAACCGAATTTTTTACCTCTAACTTAATAACCGAGATTTGCGGTTTGGTTTTCTCTGTTTCAAGTTTCTACGAACGTCTCTAATTATCCGAGCAATAATATTTCTTATAATAAATGATAGTTACAAATTTTTCTTGAAAATAATGATATTACTTTGACAGTAATTATTTTGTCATAATAATAACATTTTTCTATAGTTTAGATATATAATTATACCGAAAAATAATTAATAATATAAAAATGACTTTGAACATATTTTTGTTTGTTAATAACTTTAATTTAGTATATATATTTAAATAAATTATTAGGTGACTCAAGTTCACCGTGCAGCTTTTGTAAATTTCTCTATTTTTCTTCTTGTTATTTATATTATCTTCTTATAAATTTCTCTCTTTCTCACGCAGGATGTATGGTGATTTCGGGTCCCCTAGTAAATTTTCTACATTGATTGGGAAAAGAGTCTAAGCAGTCCCGACCACTGCATCATGTGATTTGATTGCTCTCAAATCCTAACTCAAATCCCATATATTTCATAGATCGGTAGCACCCTAAGTCCAAGTATCGGTCTTATAGTTATGTTGGCAATCCCATCTAAATAAATCATGCATCTAGGAATACACGGCAATAACAACAACAACAACAATTAAGCCCTTATTATAAATAGAAAATAATTTTTAACTTTTTCATCATTCAATTAAAAAGCATGTTAAAGAATGAAAAATCATTAATAATTTTTCAACATAAAAAATCTAAAAAATGCATTTAAGTGACCTCGATATTGCTTAATGTTGGCTTCCTTGTGGAATCAAATCATGATTCGTAGTCGAGATTTGCAAAAGCAAGTGTCGTGGGTGTTATGTAACGAGACATGATATTTACATTGGGTTTTTGAAAGATGACAAGTCATATTTAAATCTTGAAAATTTTAATGCAAATTACATTCACGAATATGGTTTAGTAAATGAAAATAATAAATATGAATTATGGGAGCAAAATTACAAAAATAAGAAGAGTCATCGTGGCTTATAACATGCCAGCCAATTGCATAATATATAGCTCGAAATCATTTAAGCATTATTTATTCATTTATAGAAACGGGTTATTTACGCAGTTGGTTCTTCATGTTATAAGTTTGGTCAAATTAATTCATTATTAATTTTTTTGTTCAATATAATCTATAGTATCTGTAATTTTATTCAAATTAGTTCCTCATCTTTCAAAAACAGCCTCTCTTATTTTATTTTATGGCAAAATTGATCCTTTATTCTTTTAGCTTTTATATAATTTTGGATGCAAGATGGGGGATTAATTTTATCATATAATTTAATACTATAGATTATTTTAAACCAAAAAATACCTATTTTATCATAAAATTAAATATAAGAACTAATATAAACAAAGTTTTAAATAATAGAGACCATTTAATGAAAGGGTAATCTACAGAAAATCTCATTTTCTTTTACTTCAAAAATAAAAAATTTCCCTCACAAATAAAAGCACTCACAACATCCCATTACTTTTAAAAATTTATCACTTAACCCATGCAACTTATTTTTAACCATTTTGCCCCTAGTATTTAATTTTATTTTTAGAAAAGGATTTTATATTTTAGACAAAAATTAAATATTTTATATTTTTAGAAAAAAATTAAGAAATTTTTTTATATTTATAAAAATATAATTATTTTAATTAATTATAGTAATATTATATAAGTTCAGAATATAAAAAATATTTTAAAATTTTCAGAAAAAATATATTATGAGATAAAATATAATTTTTTTTTGTTGAGGGGCAAAATGATCAAAAAAAGTTATTTGGGGCAAAGTGAAAAATTTTCAAAAGTTAGGGGATTTAGTGAGTAATTTTATTTGTGAGAAATTTTTTTTATTATTAAAGCAAAAGTCAGGATATTTTCTATAATTTATCCTTAATAAAGAGAAAAACTAATTTTAAATAAATCTAGAAATATGAGACATAACATAGTAAATAATTGTTATAGGAATATATATAAGAATTGAAGCCCACTTATTTGGGCCTTGAGAACAATCAGGCCCAATTTCCTACCATCACCTCCTCTCCACCCCCCGCACACTATAAATAGCTTCAAACCCTAACCCTAACCCTAATTTCCGCATTCAGCCTCTCACAGCAAAAGCTCGCAGAACCAGAAGAATCAAACCAGCAACACTTTGAAGATTAAACATGGGTTAGTGATTCAAATTAGATCGAAATCAATTCATACTACATTAAAGTTTCGATCTCTAAGCATTAGATTTTGTGTTTAAGCTCATCTTTTGATCTCCTTTTGTGCTGATCAAACATGGGTTAGTGATTCAAATTAGATCGAAATTAATTCACGTTACATTAAAGTTTCTATCTCTAAGCATCAGATTTTGTGTTCAAGCTCATCTTTTCATCTCCTTTTGTGCTTTGTAGGGCAAACATTGTTCTCTTTATGACTATAAGAAAAGCGATTCAAAAGAAAGGATTTTTTTAGGCTTTCGAATTTTTATTTTCGTTGTTGAAGGAGATTTTGTTGATCGTATGGAAATCTGTGTGCAGGTAAAGTACACGGATCACTGGCACGTGCCGGTAAAGTGAGAGGCCAGACACCGAAGGTGGCCAAGCAAGATAAGAAGAAGAAGCCCCGTGGCCGCGCTCACAAGCGTATGCAATACAACCGCCGCTTCGTCACTGCCGGTAACCCTTCTCTCTGATCTGCTTAGGTTCTATGAAGTATAAATATTTGAAAACTTCATAAGCTATAGCTTCATAAAAAAAATATACCCCAAATTGGTCCTTCATACGCGGACTGAAATTAGTTTAAAATTAAAAGATAAAGCTGAATTTTGTCATTAAAAAAAAATAATGTTGTCGGCGGGATAAAATTGTTATTGCTAGAGCAAGATTGTAGTTTACAGGGCAATTTTGTGGCTCTCATTGTTTGTAAGTAACACTATTGCTCTGTCAGTTGTTGCTGTTGTACTATTGCTCTGTCAGTAACGATTTTTGCTCCACACAATACCAACTCCCAAAATAGAATATAGGGATTTTAAAGAACCTATTATCTCAAAAGTTTAAGATGATGGGTGAATGTTTAAGAATGGTTTTATACTTCACCCAAATTCCCATTGGGCTTGAGGTTTGGATAATGCACAGACACATCCACACCTTGCTTGAAATATATTAATATTTAGAGTGGGTGTTGTTGCGATTTGAACTTGTGAACTCTCTATCAATAAGGCTTTGATACCATGTCAAATAACCTAATTATCCCAAAAGCTAAAATTGGGGGATGGTTCAAGAACGATTTTAGACTCTAACAAGGACTATTTTAAGCCAAAAAAATAAGTTGTGAATCTAAACAAACTTATATATATTAGGAGCCGATTGATAAATAAGTCTTTTACTACTTGTAGCTAAAATTACGCGTACATTACTTTGTTAGTTTAGGTTAGTCACTCCACATTAGATCACATTATCTTTAAGTAATTATGATTATTGTGAAGTTCAAAACTTTGATGGCACTGAAGTTAAGAGCTTTAAGTACTATGAATTCATAATTGTGGGATCTTTGGATGAAATTGAAAGTTTAAAGTCCTTTTGATTTCAAGCAGTTCAGAAGAGTTTATACATTGTTGATCCGACAAATTCTTGACGGGTCTTTTTGGGGCGGTAGATCATTCGTTTCGCAATTCTTACTGTATTATTTGTTTCGATTTGTGATTGCAGTCGCTAGTTTTGGGAAGAAGAGGGGACCCAACTCATCTGAGAAGTAAACTTGAAGGTCAATGGGGTTCATAGGGTTGGGATAAATTTTCATTTGGCTAGTGTTATTATCAGGGTATTTTAGTTAATGGCAAAGCAATAACAAAGACTTTTTTGAGTTTTGTTATGTCATCTGGGCATTACAAAAAAATGCCCCGGCAATAACATTATGTTTTATATTTTTGTTCCATCGGTTAAATTTCGTCTTTAGACTATATAATTGATACTCCTCTCAGGGTTTTGGTACTCTTTGTATTGTTGATGTTATTTCTGTTGAGCTATGTTGATTCCGGTTTAAATTCGATAACAAGTATAAGTTTCCAATCTCTTGAAATATGTTTGTTCTATTACTTATGTCTTTCCGCCGTTTGGGTGATACATTTTAATTACGATTTCATTTTAAAACCAATTAACAGTAGGTAGAGTAGTTCATTATATATCTCGGTAGTCTTCCTTTTTTCAAGACTTTTTTTTAATTTATCAGTTTGATCATTGCTTGAATATGAGTTAAGTTGGGGACAAGCTTCTACTGACGCCGACTTTTCGATTAGCTGGATTAGCTTTTAAGTTTGGCGACTCGGATCATGCAAATGCTGCACTTCCTTTTAAAGGGAAGCCACAAATACCATAGTGGAGGGTGACGTGTATGGCAACAGATGTTCTCTGCTACTAGGTTATGTCCTTAGATTATGCGAGCTTTTTGTATGCTATTTTCAAAACAAGTTAAAGATCCTTCATTAAAGATCCTTAAAGCATTTATTGAGAATAAATCCCCTTAACTTGCATCTTCAAAGTGGGAATGGCAAAATCCGATACGAAACAATAATACCACACAAAGATATTGAGTTTAGGTCGGGGTTTTTATAGTCCGCTTGAATTTGGATTAACATGTTTAACTTGTTTAATTAATTGAATTTGAATTTGAGTTGGGTTAATTAGTTTTCAACATGTTTAAATGTTAAGTTATGTGAACGGTAGTTATTGCTATTATGTACACATTTTTTGGGCAGCACGTGTCACATAAGATAATTTGAATTATATTTGGTTAAGTTAGCTTGGCTAATTTATTATAAAAATTATAAATATGCAATGTAGGTATAACTAGTATCAATTACGTGATGCAATACTGGCTTTTTTTGTAAGTTAACAAACAACCATATAAAAAAGGTCATTCATTATTAACCTGTTTGTTAATTGACAAATTAATATGTACCAAAAATAGTCACCCTTATTATCGTTAAGGTGGATGTATTAGTTTTTTTCCTCTTAAGTGAGGTACCCTAACGCGGTCTTCCATTCCTTAGCTTTATTTACAAAAAGGGTGAGTTGATAAGGGTTGAAAGCTGCTAATTCTTTTAGCATTTCGGGTATAATACGAGCACGACATGAATCAGTACTTATACGCAAAGCTATTTTTTATTTTTCTTTTAATATTTGAAAGTCTAAAATAACTTAAAAATAAAAGTAAAACAAAAACCGTACCTTCAGTCATAGTTAATAAGGTACAATGATTCAACTTTATGCATAATATCGGGCCAAAAGTTAATCGACTTATAAAAAATTTATAAACGATTGCATTCATGTATATATGGTTCCTTTTAAAATACGGATGGAGTTGTAAAAGAAAGTAACTCTATCAATTTTAGTTTTTATTTGATGGTGTTATCTATAATAAAATAATTAAGATGTATGATACATATTAAAAAATAATATGTATATATATATATATACCTATAGTTTGAGTTAAAGCAACAAAATTTTACAAAATTTAAATATGAATATTTAATATAACTATAAGTACAATAATTCTCAACTGTTACATTGATTTTATTAAGAAAAAATACAAATACTTGTTATAGAATGTATTATATGACTCGCATTATTTTATATTGACAATCATATATAAGTGCAAAAAAATACGAATACGTGTTTAATACGTCAATTATACTCATATTTATTAAACTATACTTTCGAAATTTTAAATATGTTTGGTATTGAGAAATTAATTTATTTTTTTGTGTGTAGATTTAAAACTAAACTAAAAATCAATATATATATGGAGCAGTTAAAATGAGAATGGAAGTTTCGTGAGAATATAAAAAAATTTAATCTACATTGTTGGATCTTAATAAGATTGATCAATGGTTCTAAATGACTCATCGTGCCTGAAACCCTACCATCACCGAAAGGTCACCACCTCCACCACCCACCACTGCCGCCGCCACCTACCACTGCCTACTTCTTCCTATCTCTAGGCTTCTCTTTCTACCCGAATCGAAGGTTTATGGCGAGTCGACCACTAGAAGTACTGGTTTTTGCCGAATACCCCTGGCCGGTTCCATCGGTTAGGGCCGGATCTTAGATCCCTACAGTCATCATCACCACCACCCACTGCTGCCACCGTATGGCGGGCAGCAGTGGCAGTGGTGGTGGGAGGTGGCGGCGGTGACTGTTGTGATTTGAGATGGGAGGGAGAGAGAGATGCGCGAAGAGAGCAGCAGCAGCAGTGGCGGCGATGGGGTGGTGGTGGTGACTGTAAGGATCTGAGATGGGATGGAGAGAGACAGATTGGTGGCAGTGGCTATGGTGGTGGATGGCAGCGGTGATGAGTGTAAGGATCTGAGCTGCGTGGCGGTGGCGGGAGTGTTAGCGGTGGTGGTGACCGTTGGGTGGTGGTAGGGCTCCAGATATAACGAGTCCCTAAGAACCATTGATTAATCTTACTTAAGATCCAACGGTATAGATTTAATTTTGTCATATTCTCAAAGAGCTTCTATTCTCATTATATATATATATACATATATATATGTGTGTGTGTGTGTGTTTTAATTTTGAAATTTTCAAAAAATAAAAAATAAAAATTGACACAAAATATAGACAATTTTTTTTGGGTAATGTTATTACAAAGGCAAAATTATTACTGTTAGAGTAAAATTACAGTTTTTACAGCAATATTCTTGCTCTTATTATTTGCATCATTAATTTGACAATAACTATTTTTCTGTCTTTTGGTTCGTTTCGTCCGATTCCTTGTTTACTCGGAGTCCTCTTCAAAAGTGTTTGAGACATTTAATGCACATTGATTTCGCCTATTTTTTATCTTGTAATCCCCTTTTAAGAGCCGAGATATTATACTATTTTTTATTATTTTATTTTTTATTTTTATATGAATTAACTCGTAACTAGTTTGTACGAGTTTCCTATTTTTTATTACCATTATTGAAAAAAAAAATCGAAAAGCTTGCGATCTCCATTTGTGAAATGCCTTGCGCTTACGAAATTCCCTTCTCTCTCTACCCCCTCCCATACTCTCTCTCTCTCCTCGACCGAATTCCACAGATCGCTTCATACGTAATCCCCTGGAAACCCTAATTTAGGGATCAATTTCAAGCCAAAATTTCATACAATCCCAATTCAATCGGATTTTATATTCAGGTATGCAATCTAATCTCTATCTAATCGCCGGTATCCGTAATCAGAAGGATGATTTTTGTATTACTGTTCTTGATCAATCCTCCGTTTGTTTCAATTGATTATGGTATAAATTTTGCTATTTAGGGTTTTCTTTTTCGCTATCTTATTGTCATGTTGTGCTGTGTTGGTGTTTGTCAAATAATTCAAAAGTTTAAGTTGATCGGGCAAGATGTATGAATAGTTTTATATTCAACATGTTCCCTTATGCAGATGCCCATTGAGCTTAAAGTGTGGATAATGCACATGTCTACCCATACCTTGTGCTTGAAATATATTAATATTTAGAGTAGCGGTGGTTGAGATTCGGTCTCGAGATCTCGTAGTCAACAAGACTATGATACATTTTCAAAGAACCAATTATACCAAAAGCTTGTGTTGATGGATGAATGTTTATGAATGGTTTTATACTTAACAGTGTTGACCATGTTCTTTAGGTTTTCCGGTTTGACTGGAGAATTCGATCATGTTTACTCGGATTTTCGGCAAGCCTAAGCAGGAGCCCAGTGCCGTTGCCACTTTGGATAAGTTGACGGAAGTAAGTCTTAATTTTTCGTATGGGCTTTCTGGTGAAGAGTTTTGAGCTTGATTCATGTTTGTAATGTATGATTGTGTTTGATAATGTCAAGGAACCGACTTTCCCAAAAGATTAAGCTATGAGTGAAGGTACATGAATGATTTTATATTATTAAATGCCGATTCACGTGAATGTCTATTGCACTTGAAACGTGGATAATGTATAGATTGTATTTAGAGTGGGGCCTATTGGGATTTGAACTCGTGACAAGTCTTTGTCAACAGGGCTATGATACTATGTCAAAGAGCCAACTATGCCATAGTTGTGATATAATCTATTTAGATTGTATCTAAATTTAGGAAAAAGAATATATGAGGAGAAGAATATTAGAAACAAATACGACAGGAAGAGGAGAATAGAGCATAGAAGAAGAGAAAATTTGTACAAGAATTGAGATTCTATTTTTTGGATGACCAATCCAATACAATCCACCTAAGTATTTATAGAGTAACAATACTACTAACTTACTTTCCCTCCAGTCAAATTTGAATTACAGTCTAAAATTGAATTTTGAAATGGTGGTGGGAATTAAGAACGGGAACCGAGAGAGGAGCGTGTAACACTTTGGATGGAATATCATCCATGGTAAAATAGCATTAGCTTTTATTACAGCAAGACCAGTGCTTATAGCGAAAATGATCAACTTGGTTCTGGTGCATTTACATTTGACAGACCTTGGAACTCTTAGAGAAGAAAGAGAAAGTACTCCAAAAGAAAGCTCAAGCAGAGGTTGAGAAAGCCAAGGAGTTTACTAGAGGAAAGAATAAAAGAGGTGTGTTTGCGAGTATTCAATCTTCTTTCATATTGGTAACACAATTTGGTGTGTTTGATTTGATTGTCTAGAAACTCATTTGCTTGGAAAGTACTACATGGGTGATTGTTCTGTTCAGTTATTTGAACACACATAGATCTATCTATTTCATATCTATGGTCATTCCCAAAGTGATCATTCTCTCCTTTCCCGTTACCAGAGATCCTAAATAACTTCCATGATCAGATTTGTTTCCTTTTTCTTTAATATGCCATTCGTCTTTGATTGAACTTTCATTAGACATTTACTGGCCAGTTCATGGTCAGTTCTTTTTTTTATTGTTTTGATACTTGAAAATTCCTCCACCCGAACTAACGACTCTTTCAATTTGAAGCCACCAACATTACGCACATACCTAACAATACACCTGTATGTGCATGATTTTGGCTGTCTTTCAAGCCAGATATGTCCAGATTAGGAGAAGAGAACTGGAATCATCATGGCAAATGTGCAATGCTAAAATTATGTGCCATGCGTTAATTTGACCATTATCTTGGGCTGAATAGATCGTTTTGCACACCATGTATTATTCCATGGTAGTTTCGTAGGCAGGGAATGCAAATTTTTTTCAAGGATGAATATCTAGAAGAATGTTAGAAGAGGCTGCATGCTCTGTAGAGTTTGCTGCTAGAACAATAAAGATGATTAATGATACCAGTTCACTTGTTTAGCACATTATAAGTCAAATTTAGTTTAGTACGCTTTTGATTCTTCCCCATTATTCTGTACATTCTCCGATTGCTTGTCTAGACGTGTTTCTCTTCCCTCTCTCTCTCTCTCTTTTTGGGGGCGCAGGTGGGGGGCCGAAGGGGTTGAACTGGTGGAAGCATTAGTTATGCTCTTTTTTTGTTTTTTTGATTTTTCCATTTAAAAAAAGCCATTTTCCTGCAGCGGCCATACAATGTCTGAAAAGGAAGAAGCTATATGAGCAACAAATTGAGCAGCTTGGGAATTTCCAGCTACGTATTCATGATCAGGTGATTTAGAGTGCATTCTTTTTAGTCGTCAGTTACGTAACCCCTGGTGTTTCGCAAATTTTGATTGCATCTGGCATGTTTGAATTGCTTAATTTTAATCTTGATATTGTAGATGATAATGCTTGAAGGTGCAAAAGCTACCACTGAGACCGTTGACGCACTGAGAACTGGAGCTGCTGCAATGAAGGCCATGCAGAAGGCAACGTAAGTGGCAAATACTAAACCCACCCCGAGTATCAGACTGGCAAAGGCTCTGTGAGCTTTAGCTCACAAAGCGGCTGAATCCCTTATGGTTTGTTTGGTAGCGTTTTTTGTTTGCAGGTTTTTTTTTTCTTTTTAAGAAAATGAAAATTGTATCCTGGAAAGGATTCTCTTTTGTTTTCGTTTTTTGTTTTCAATTTTTTCTTAGTTTAAGTGAAAATTATTTTCACCTAATTTTTAGTTTTTTAAAAACTAAAAGCTGAAAAATAGAAAACAATATCAAACAAGCTCTTGGAAAATTATTAATCAATTTTACCCATAAGCCACAAAATAGAGAACGCAGAACCTAAGTGAGCACCTGTTCTCTTAAGATCCTTGTTTGCATTGAAGTAGCGTTGAGGGTAGTTGGAACTGTCAGTGGACGATAATAATATTATCCTTGTTCTTGTGAGTTCACTTCGCCTGACGTTTTGCATTCTTCTAAGAAAATTTAACCCAACCCCTTTCTTGTAAGCAGCTCAGTTTTTTGATATTTTCTAGAGCGAGGGGATGGTTATTGCCAAAGTAATGACGTGAAACAATGAAAGCCACAAAATTGTCTTAAAAACTATGATCTTGCTCTTGCAATAACATTAACCTTTCTAGGGAAACACATTTTCAAATTGCTTTCCATTGTAGTAAGAGGTGTCCCTGTTTTTTTCCTTTTCTGTAATTGATGGGGTCGTTTTGATGTAATATCTAAGGGCCTGTTTGGTATAGTCTTTGGTTTGTATTTTTTGGTTTCTTTAGAAACGAAATACCATATTTGGAATACATTTTTTTCTTGTTTGAGTGAAAACTGAAAATATATGACAATATGAAAGCATGAACTACTTAGTTTTTTCCATGTCTTGATATATTTTTTGCTGAGATTTTGTTGCATTTATAATCAGCAATCCAAGAATTGAAGTTTATACTTTCATTTCCTAAACTAAGAAGATTGCAATAGGATGGCCTGTGACAACTTGTTGCGCACATAACATAATCATCATATAATTTGAAGCACTTTCATTTTTCTGTTGAAATTCTTATATGCTGTGTCGGATTCAGGAATATTGATGATGTAGACAAAACAATGGATGAAATCAACGAGCAAACGGAGAATATGAAACAGATTCAGGAAGCATTATCGGCTCCAATCGGTGCAGCTGCTGATTTTGATGAGGTATTGCTTCTTACCTCTGCTTTGACGAGCATCTTTATTTCACCTCTTTATGATGGAATTAGATAATTGTTGTTACATAGTGGATGTTAAACTAGTTGTTATTTAATTAGCTGTTACGGGATGTCACTAATCACCTTCATTAGATACGTTTATTAGTATATCTTTATAAATGTACTTATGTAAGTCGTCGAAGGAAATTGAAATCATCATATATTTTCCTTTCCATGCCTTTTTTTGCAGACATAAGACGCAAAACGTTTTGTCCCAAAAGAAGCTAATGTGATTGTTATGGCTCTATAAGACTATAACATAACCTTCTCGACATGTATATCCATACTAAAGGACCTAATGTGACCATAAACAGATCTGAAAGAAATCGAGAAGAAAAGAGGGAAAATAAAATTAGTAACACTGATTTATGTGGATTAGCCTCAAATTGAGTGAAAAACTACTGGTTGGGGAGAAAGCAATCCAAATTTGATTAATGGAGGGGGTAATACAACCGATGTCATTATAGTCTTTCCATTGACGCCCGAACGTAAAAAACCCTAATTTCCTTAGCGAACCTGGTGGCTAGCGATATTTAATACAGAACATAAAATTTTGGCTCAGCTAGTTTTCATCTTATACCTTATCTTTCAACATGATGCAGGATGAATTAGAGGCGGAACTAGAAGAACTTGAAGGGGCAGAGCTGGAGGAGCAGCTTCTTCAACCTGCAACCACCGCACCCGCAGCTCCGGTTCATGTGCCAGCTGGCAAGCAGCCAGTTCGTCCCGCTCCTCAGAGGCACACAGAGGAAGAAGACGAGCTTGCCGCCTTACAAAAAGAGATGGCTCTTTAAGGTTAATCTTTCGACTTTATTCATTTTCCGTTATCTTGTTCTTCCACTTTGAGTGTGGGAACCATCTCTTTCTCTAGCAGCTCAACTTGTCAGTATGGGATCCCTTCCTCTTCCAAGGCTTCCATAGACTGCTAATAGTGTTGGGTATTTCTTTTACCTCAAAATTAATTGTATGTAAAATAAAAATTAAAAAAAAAGAAAAAAAAGAAAAAGGAAAATGAAAAGTTCACTTGTATAAGTTTTAGGGTACAGGTAGAGGTTGAGGAGTTTACTTCCTTAAGTAAACTAGTGGGTTGTGTCATCTTTTGTCTTGGAGTTTTTTTCTGGGTTATAAATGATGTGTAGTGGGTGAAAAATAGAGAATAGAGAGGAAAATTGAGAGAGATTGAATGTGGGTTTGGGTTTGGGTTTCAATTAGAGATTGTAATCCAAAATTTATAGTGAAAGTTTGACACCCAATCGGGTTGTGGTTTTCCCCTCTAGTTGAGAGAGGGTTTTCCACGTAAAAATTTCGAGTGTTGTTTCGTTGTTTATTTTTTTGATTGTTAATTTTCCCAACAAATAGAAGTTAAGGTTCTTTATGCAAAAGGTTATTGTACCTTATTTGCAGTGTCAATTTTTTCTTATGTTGTTGATTGTGGCAATTTAGTTTTTGTATGATTTAGATTGTATGAATTTAGTTCTAGAGTAAAATTAGCGTTAAGTTAGCCAAGGGATTTTTAATGGCAGGGTCACTTGTGGGTGTTTGACAATTATGCTGTTAACTTTAACTTTGGTTTCACTGTAAAAATAAAAAAATAAACGGACTAAAGTGATACAATAGGTAAACAACGAGGATCTTTGTAGTGATGTTACAACATTCACCAATGGCTCCGTTATCGGAATATCGTCGATAATCTGCTGGTGTAGCTATTTTTAAGATCTTTTAACTTCAACTTATATTGTTTTGGCTTTCCAAATACCAATTATAGTCCCATATAAGATTTGAGCGTTTTGTTGGAAATCTATTATATTTTCCTATTGAATGCTCATTTCAGAGTGCAAAATGATTTTGATAAGATGATACTTATTAGATGATTTGTTGGTTGTAGTGAATTTTCGTGATCTTATTGATTGAAGTATTCAATAGCCGAGATTTTTACTCAGTATTGACTTCTGTTCTTATACATTATGCTGTCACGGTTCAAGTAATGTCATTTCATTAACTTCTCTGAATCTCCACACTCGCTTCCCCAACCCTCGCTTCCGCTTTCTGCAGCTACGTTTAAAAGTGTATTATAAAAGCTCGTAGTTGAACTTGTTGTAGGTGCCATTTGCCAAGAGTGGAGGTGTTGTAAAGATTGGCCAAATTGGTTGGCATGTAAATGCTGCTGCTCGGATTCATACGAAACGTGTCGCGGGGCTCAAGAACAGCGGGTGTAAAGAAGTTGGCGAAGATGAATCAACTCCCATGTTGTCTTTGTACTCTGGTGTTTTTTTTTTTTTCAATTATATTTTTCTACGTACCAAAAAAAAAAAAAAAATTGTATTTTATAGTTTTGGTTGGTATTGTTCTTATTTACTTAATTATTATGCCTTGTTTTATTGTTTTGCTGAGTGAATTGGTAAATACCATCCCTTTCTCATCTTTGCTTGCAAATTCATGAAAAAATTAGGTTTTGCTTCCATTTCTACTTTAAAGATGAATCGTTATCTTTCTGTCTTTGCTTAATATAGAAAAAAAAAATTTGTGTTTACTTAAAATTTTTTTTTTTTTTTTGTCAAATACCTTTAAAATATAAAAAGAATCCTTTTTTTTTTTTTTTTTTTATACTTTTTTCTAATAAAAAGAAGCTTAATCAAAGAGGCACTAGACCTACTAGAAGCCATGAGTAAATATTTTGGTGTTTGCATACATGCCAGATGCCACAGATATTTCGGACGTAAAATAACTCTTATCTCACTTCCTCGTGTTTTACGAGGCATTCTTACAAATAGCATATTCTCTATTGTTTATTGTATTGTGTCCTTTACGCTCCTTTTATATTGTTGTTTTTGCTTTTATGTTTACTGGTTGGGGATTCTCGGATACAGTTTCTTTTAGAGTAGTACCCTAAAGGGGTAAGAATGTGTATATCCCCCATCCCCTCGAGCATTTAAGACACTTGATTTGTTGTTATTGTTGTTAGAGTTCATAACATTTTAAAAATTATAAATTATATACTAAAAATAATTTTTGCTTATTTTTGGTTTTTAGGAAAACTAAGATTAAAATTTGACAGAATACGATTTGTTCTAGGGTTCAGGGCCCTTCGAAAACAACATTCTATGAAGTAACATTCTCTAAAGATAAGCTGCAAATATATTATCCTCCCTAAACCTTGTCTTGGACAAAGCTTCTTTGAGGCACTAAATTGATGTTATTGATAACTAAAGTTTATATATATATATACACACACACACACACACACACACACTCTCTCTCTCATACACACCCAGTGCCTCAAGGGCTCCCGCCTACGCAGGGTCTGGGGGGGACGGAGGTACGCAGCCTTCCCCCTTCAGGGTATTAATCTGAAGAGAGGCTGTTTCCCAGTGCCCCCAACCTGAGGGTGAGGACTTTACAGGAGGTCATCCATCCTGGTACCACTCATACACATAGGCATTTATGAAAATGAGTATTGAAATATGTAAGAAAACAATGCAAAATCTCATGTACGTGGAATACATTTACAAAATAATATGCGCAAAACATCCAAAAATATTTTCCGTATAAAGAAATTTCACAAAAAATCATCCAGTATAATCTCATTTCTTTTCAAGACGAGTCTAAAAATCAGTATTATCTTTCAATTTTTTTTCTTGGAAGCACTACATTGGCTCCAACAATGAATCATGACACCACTTCCAGAATTGACTGAAGCCGAATGAACTAATTCCCCTTACCAGCGTAAAAGTTAGTTGTCGTCAATATCGAGAAAAGATCTGATTTTGATTGATGATTAAAGCTCGAGATGTCGGCCAGTGAACTGGCTCATTAAGATAGCCATGTCCATTCCTTGAACCATGGTAGGAACCGCGACGTCGTAAGAGCACTCCGTAGAGAATCCAGCCTTTCCAGATTTGTGCACTTTCTTGATGCATCTCTTGAACTTCTCATGGCATTTTACATCTGCCATTCCTGCAAAAACCTCCCATTGCAGTTCGTTAGAAATCTAGAAGGGTTATTTACATTTAGGTATCCCGATGTATGTGAAAATAATGAAAAAGCCCCTAATCATTTCAATTTCTTTTTTTAGTAATTTACATTTTCATCGTTAATGAATAGGATCCTCTCTGGCTTGATGACATCATATTCAAGGGTGAAAGTTGACATGTCAGGTCATTTCAAATAACACAAACATTCAGATACTAAAATGTAAACAACCCAATTTTAGTTATCTTTACGTTTATGCCCGTGTAGAAAAGGCATAAGGAAACAAAATTAGAGGGAAAAGAAAGAGCTAGCAAGATAGTGAGCGATGTCATAAAAGTACAGGGAATAGATGATTGAGGTTGGCAATACTATCTGAGATGAGTGTAGATAGGGCTGTACATGAGTCAAGTTGAACCAAGTACCTCTTGTTCGAAACTTGAGCTCGATAGACCATATCAACTCAAATTTGAGTTGAACTTCAATCGAGATTTTGAACCATTGATCAAATCAGTTTGATAAGATATTAGTATGGCTGAGATTAGGCTCGACTAGACTTGTTAACCTAATTGACCCCATTCGAGCTTTTAATTGAGCAAGGTTTGTAATTAAGTTAAGCTCCCTACCTAGCCGAACTATTTGAGTCACTATCAAGCCATTATTGAATCATTTTTGAGCTAATCCCAATCTTTAGCGAGATTCTATTGAGCCCATAATAGGCTTTCCTCAAGCCCTTCTCAGGCTCCTACCAATACCTTATCATATGGGTGCCTTTTTCTTTTTACATGCTAGTTTGTAACTTACAAATATCTCAATAATATATCTTATTGTTGATACTAACAATAAATATATGACATATAAATAAATTATTAAATTGACATATGATCAGATATCGTTCAAATTACGTTATGTCGAAATAGGCTAAAAAAATATGCATAATAGCAATAGAATATCGCTCATATAACCTAAAACAACTATATAAACGGGTTAAACGTATTGAAAAAATGTTGACCCACCACAAACTTGAATGCCACCAAATTACCTAAACCAATTACCTAACGAGTTTAACGTATCAACCTAAATTCAACTCTGCTCCAAAGATTCTAACCAAAGCCCGCTATCTTTGAGTCGTATCTGTGGTGTATAAGATTTTACCAACTCTAGAAAAAGCTAAATAACAACCAACATTTTGCACATTTTAGGGTCACTGCGCTCTATGATAAACCATATATGTGATAAGATCCAAAAGGAGAAAATGAAAATGAGAAAAAGGAAGAGAACGCCAGACCTTTCACAAAGCAAACTACCTTTAAACAACATTGCAAGTGATGATTCAGTGTGTTTAGGGTTTATGTTCAGCATGCAAATGTAAATTTCAGAAGGCAATTCAAGATATGAAGTACCTTTAGATTAATGTTCAAAAAAAAAAAAAGTACCCTTAGATTCAGTTATCTGACACTAATTTAAGTTCCCAAGCATAAGAATCAATTAATCAAATCAACATAATTGGATTTTCTTTCTCTAATTAGATGTTATTGGCCATTCATCCAGTAAAATGTAAATTCAGAAAGCAAGTTCAAGATTTGAAACATCTTGAGATTCAAATACCTGATGGTGATTCATATTCCCAAGCACAGGGATCATTTAATCAAACCCAATTAAACTAGCATACCCTTGTTGCGTATTTTTGGGTAGGTAAGTACGACAAGAGATTTTAACTTAGGACCTCTTGTCTAGCAGTCTCGGCCATAGTTGTATTTCACTACTAGAACAGGGCTTCATGACCGCAATAACACTCAGAGTAGTTCATACAGCTATGGATTCCCTGCTAGGCTTATATGTGGAGCCTGTTTCCAATGAGACTCGTCTATTGAGTAGAGGATTAGGCCGATCCAATTTGAACTAATGGTGCATTAAAGTTTAGTGCATGGCTATATATATAACATACGGCCATGTGAACTACTGAAAATTATCTCGGGTACTATTCTCAAACAGTAAATTGCTATACTCCCCTCTATGACATAGGCTTCAGCTGAAACACATCCAGTGTTTTGATTTTTCCCTCAATCCCTCTTTGTATGTGGTTGCTATATTGATTTAGAATCCCTCTTTAGATGTTCCTAACATCTCGTCCCCCAATATCATGTAAAAGAATATCATGTAAAAGTAAGAAAACGCATCAAAATTAAGTATAAGAGCGAAAAATAACCCCGTTTGCCGACGCATTCATCGTGAACCTTGCAGCAGGCATCAAGATCATCGCATGGCTTTTCTCCTGGACATCCACTGTGTCCTACTCCGCAGTATTTTCCATATTTAATCCCAATATCTAATTTTCCACACGAAAAAAAGCAGAAGATAATAATTTTAGGATGCAACAAAATTAAGGGGGGAAAAAAAAAAAGCAAAGAAACAAATACTACTCAATTTGGTTTAAAATTTAGCGAGTAAAATTGAGCACAACTAAGAAAAAGCATAACTAGGGAAAATAAGGAAAAAGGGAAACTAGGAAACTACTAGTTTGTACTTGTTTGGTTACTGGTTAGTTTTTCTCAAGTTTTCTTAGATGTCCATGAGGTTTGTTAAGTTCTGCTCACTTTTTCCAGTGTTTTTGAGGAAAAGAACCACGTAAAGTAAAACAACTATAGTTTTACTGAGTTCATCCCAGTTTTGCCTTTTTTATAGTTATGCTCTTTGTTAACCTAACACACCTAATTTTTAGGTCTAAACAATTTTGGTAAAGATGAAATTATAAAAGTAGGACAATATACAAGCTAGTCATCCCAAAAGTCACCTGAATGCTAAAATCTCATCAATAACTTACTAAATATATGCTATAAACACTATACTGAAGTTTGCCGCCCAAACAAAAAAACACTATACAGAATACGATATAGTACTAGTAACCTACCACTACTTACCCCCCCCCCCCCCCCCCCCCCCCCCCCCCCAAAAAAAAAAAACCCTAGTAACCTGCCACTAATCACAAGAGATTAAATACAAAACAAAATATCAAATACAAAATATAAAATACAAAAATATATCACAGCAATTTTGTTTAGTTTCTCCTAATTTTACTCGTTACTAAGGCTATGTTTGACAAGTAGCTGTTCATAGTGTTTAGTGTTTTGACTCGTCAAACAGCTGGTAGCATTATTTGGTAAAAGTTTTGTTGTTAGCGTTTTTCATAGCGTTTTAACTTTTGAAAAGCAGCTGTTTAAAAGCTAAACAATTTAGCTTTTAGATTTTCAAACGCTATGTAATCAAATTTTATTTATCATTTTGTCCCTTCTTTTCATCTTAATTTACCAAACACATCACCTATCAGCTAACAGCTAAATGCTAAACGCTAAACGTTAATAACTAACAGCTACAACCAAACATAGCCTAAAACTCAGTACCGGTCCCGACATTTCGAGGCTCCAGCGAATGTTTCAAATGAAGCATTCATATATAACTGAGTTTTTTATAACAAAGTAATACTAATACAATAAATCATAAAAAAGTTTACTCATAAAACCTAATAATATAAACAATTGACACTTTAAAAATGCAACTCTCATAATTTCAGAGTTCCAAACAGTTGCTTAGGTTACATCTGGCCCTGCTAAAACTAAACCAAACTGAGGAATAAGAAAATCCGTAATGGAGATAAGATAAGGATCTTACTGTCACAATTCAACGCAATGCAGGCTTTGCTGCATCCGATCTGCAATGAAGATTAGAATTAACAATTGATATTTGATTAAAAATTAAAAAGCAAATGTGTCGCGTTAACTACAAATATGATTCGATGAAGAAACGGCAGTTACCTCGGAGTCGTTAACTGCCGCAGCAGTGGCGAGGAGAGAGAGAATGCAGAAAACGGTGAACGCTGCGGCGGCGATCGGACGGACACGGTGGCCGGAGAGTCGCCGCATCTTCTCCTCCTCCGCCTCTCTCTCTCTCTCTCTCTCCCCGTCTTTTTCTTCAGTTGACAATCTAACCAAAATGAACGTCGAATTTTACCATTTTGAGGCCGAGTTATTTCGGTTAATATTATTACTGTTAGAATAAAAATACGTTCAGCGAAAGTTTTTAAGTACTGAATTTATTATTATTATTGTTTAAATTGATCCATTGAAAACAGTTTTTAGTATTTCATTTTATAATAAAAATTTTCTTATATGATGATCAAAATTAGATAAAACTTAAAGATATAAAATACTAATTTTATCTAAAATTAAATATTATGGATCATTTTGAACAAAAGATGAGAGATTAACTTTAATAAAATTATAAAAATAAAAGATCAATTTAAACAAAATAAAATATAAGGGCCAGTTTGAACATAACTAAAAGATAAGGACTAACTGTGTAAGTAACTCTTTTGATGCTCGACGAGTAAACAAGTCGTTGGGGATTCGATCGGCTTATAGAGGAATTTTAGATAGATTTTTTATATTTAATTAATTTCTTAGTTTATGTTGTTTGAAATAGTCGCTTGTATTTTATTTTTATGATAAACTAATCATTTATCTAATGACTGAAAATATATAAATTTTGTCATAAAATAAAACACGAGAAACAATTTTGAACAAGAAAAAAATAAAGGTTGCTAGGCTTGAGGCTCAACTCATTTGCGCTAAGCTCGGTCGAGGCTCACCAAGCTCGAGACTTCAAGCTTAAGTTTGGCTTGATTTAGTTAGGTTGAGCTCAAACTTAGTTCGGCGAACTTTAAACTAAACTTGTAATATTTGGGTTCATTTAAACTCAAACTCAACTCAAAACCTTTAAAACTTCAAGCTCAAGTTCGAGGTGGCTTAGTTTGGTTGAGTTCAACTTGGCGAGATTTGAACGAAACTTGTACTACGTATGCTCATTTAGTTTAATCTAAGCTCATTTCAGCTCAAGCTCGGGTCAATCTTAGACATATTTAAGCGAATATATTGTATGTAGATAGACTTACTGAATTTGTTTAAGTTTGTGAGCCTACGAGCTTAAAATTCACTAAATTCAAGCTTAGCTTAATCAGCGAAATGAGTCAGCTTGACCAAGACTTAAAACAAGCCAAGCTTTTCAAGATTTATTACGAGTCAAATGGACTAATTTACTATTACATTCCACAACAGCACTTCTAAAAAAAAAAAATAAATAACATTTTTAGTGTACTAAGAGTTTCCATCTAAGCAGAGTCTAGGGAATGTACGTGAGGGTGACTAATTCGAGAACCTCCAACCTGAGGGGTGCAATATGAGGACTTCCCAGGAGTTCACCTATCTTGGTACTACTCTGACCCAAACACGCTTAACTTAAAAATTTTAATAGGATCCCGTGCTTGCACGGTGGTATATCACCTTAAAAGCAAGAACCCTAAAAAGTTCTGCACTTTTGAGTCCCATACCTCTCCCCAAAACGCAGCGTTGCACCGATACAGCAAACCGAAACGACGTCGTCTACGCGAATCGCCGCAGCGTGGATATCAAGCTGAGACAGCTGCAACTGCTCTCTCTCTCACATCGCAGAACTCCCTGAAGGCGGAGCATCAACGTTGCTGCAGCAGAGGTAAACCGCCTCTGTATTTACTGTACTCTCTGCGCTCTCTTCTTCGTCGCTTTCTCTCTACTATTTTGACCAAAAAAATGCATGATTTTGAGGTGTATTCGTAATTGTTGATCGATTTTGTACTGTATTTGATGATTTCTTAGCGTCAATTTGGTTATTTGAATGGTTCTGTTCTTAGATCTCGATGTTATCAATTTGGTTATTTGACTGTAGCCGTTCCCTTGAAGGATTTAGGTTTACTCATGTAGTTGCTCGTGATTTTGTGTTTTTTCGTTAGTTACACTGTTAAAGTGTTCGTAGGGTTTGATGCATTGAGTTTGCTGATTTATCATTTCAGTTGTTTACATCGCTGGTCTCTAATGTCTTTTAAGTTTGTTTAAATTGATTCCTCGTCTTTTCTTTTATTCAAATGGTTTCTAGTAAGTTTGTCGAATTGGTCCATCTTCTTTTTTTTTTTTTTTTTTTTTTCAAAATGGTCCCTGATGTTTTTGTAACAAAATTGGTCTCTCGTCTTTTTAATTTTTACCTAATATTGGTCGCAAGATGAGGGACTAATTTTGTAGTAAAATAAAATATTAGGGATCATTTGGACGAGGGACTAATATGAACAAAATTATAAAGATAAGGGATCAATTTTAACAAAAGAAAAGACGAGGGATCAATTTGAACAAACTTAAAAACATCAGGGACCAACGGTGTAAATAACTCCTGATTTATCTGTTTCATCTACGAATTACGCGATTGGGAATATGATGTATTTCATAGCCTCTTAGGATTTTGATTTGACTGAAAATGGCACCATGCTGTATTGCTTTGGTTCTTGGGATTTTAGCGAGATTTATGTTCAAAGAGACTTTGTTGTTTAGTGCTCTTAGTCCTTAAGTCAGGAATCTGTAGCCATTTGTGTTGTTGCTTTGTTATTTTTTCAACAACTACAAGAAACCCAGGGCCTCAGGGGCTTCTGTCAAGGGAGGGTCTGGGAGGGGAGGGGAGGGTGAGATGTATGCAACCTTATCCATACATACCGGGTGCAACCTTGAAGAGAAGTTGTTTCCAAAGGGCCCCCAACCCTACAAGGTTGCTTCTTCATTTTTTTTATATTATGCACTTTCAAACCCTTTTTTAGAGGTTCTAGTATTCATCCACCAAAGAAATGGCAGGCCTTTAAGTAGGTACAAGGATGGAAATGTTTATTCTTTATTACCTAAGAGGGTACCAACATGCCGGATCCCATTAGAACTCCGAAGTTAAGCGTGCTTGGGCGAGAGTAGTACCAAGATGGGTGACCTCCTGGGAAATCCTCGTGTTGCACCCCTTAGGTTGGGGGTTTTTGGAAATAGCCTTTCTTCAGGGTAGCACCCTGAAGGGGGAAAACTGCGTACATCCACCCCCTCCCAAACCCTGCTTAGGCAGGAGCCCTTGGGGCACTGGAAATGTTGCTTTACTGTGATGTGGAGCACTATAACTAGTTTTATGTCCATTTTGATGCAATTGTTGTCTAGTTTTTGTGAAAATAGCACACAGTGGATGGAGGGTGGAATCCTCTGGTTGTTGCTAAAGTCCAGCTTGTACTAATTTGTAATACCCATCCGTTCAACCGGACTTTGATTCGGAAAATCTCTTACCTGTTTATGTTCCAAATTGCAGGTTTCAAAAACCGGAGGTTGATTACAGTAACATTCAAAAATGTCGCGTAAAGGTTTGATGGAGCAAGACTTGAGCAAGTTGGATGTGACAAAACTGCATCCACTTTCACCTGAGGTTATTTCTCGTCAAGCAACAATCAATATTGGTAAGAAACGATTAAATTACTCTTTAATTTGAACTATGTTTGCTTCATTACCATTTCTGAGTTTATACTGGTTATTAAGTCCGGAAACTGGTCTTGATGTTCTCAGGTACAATTGGTCATGTGGCACATGGCAAATCAACAGTTGTGAAAGCTATATCTGGTGTTCAGGTTCCTATTTTATTTTATCGTCATGCTAGTATTATTCCGTCATATATGCACCTATTCTTTTCTCTTTTTTTTTTTTTTTTTTTTTTTTGAGCAACTATACGCACCTATTCTAGATGTTTACTTTTGTCCGTGCTTCAATCTGTTCACTTCAGAAGCATATTTCCTTATGTCTCTTTTTTTATATTCTTTGGGCTGAGGGGAGTTGTACATTGCACGAGGCCTTGGTTGGTTCCAATACTGAACTTTCTGTAAGATCATCTGCATTGTAGGAAACTGACAGATAATAAGAGTTGCTTTGTGCTAGTGAGTATTTGATCACCTGTTGTTGACTAGGACTGCGAAGTGAATTTGGAAATAATGATTTGATCAGTTTGTTGAACATTCACCGATGATAGGAGTTGCTTGCATATATTGGCCCATTGCTGACGCATACTAGGTGAATTATGAAAATAGTTATTTGTTTAGTTTGTTGGATGGTTCAGTTCTGGTATTGGGGACATTAGCCTTGAAAGTAGTTTTCAGTCACCCTGCTCTCTTATATGGCTTTCCAGAATGTAGCCTCTCCTGTACTTTCATTTAATAAATGTTGTCGACAGATGATAGAGTTGGTTGTTTCCTATGGGTTGGTGAAGATCTAGTTATAAAACATCATCTTATTCCATTTTGCAAACCTCTTCCTTAGGCAGAGGGATGTGGTTGGCATGGGTATATGAAAGAGATTCTCACATGTTTTATTTATGTTTTCTGCAGACTGTGCGTTTTAAGAATGAATTGGAGCGTAACATTACCATCAAGCTTGGTTATGCTAATGCAAAGATATATAAGTGTGAAGATGAACATTGCCCTCGGCCTATGTGCTACAAGTATGCCATTTTCTTCACTCTTCTGTAGGCCACTTTTTAGAAATGTATTCTTGCTATCATTTCTGTAGGCTGATTCTGGGGATGTATGTGTGTTAGTTCATTAAATACAACAAAATGCGATATAGAGAAAGGATCACTTATCTGTGGCAAATATCCGTCTTTTGGTCTGTTCTTGTGTCTATCTGTTTGCAATGTACTTATATGTATCAGGGCTGCAAGGCTTCTAGCACCTTTTATATTGTTGGATGGTTTTGCAGGGCTTATGGAAGTGGAAAGGAAGATAGTCCTATGTGTGACGTGCCTGGATTTGAGAACTGCAGGATGAAGCTCCTGAGACATGTATCTTTTGTAGACTGTCCGGTAAGGTGCTTTCTACTGGTGATAATTCTTTTTACTTGTAATTTCTTTGTGTTTTGTTTGCCCTAAAAACCTTTGATTTGTGACTTGTTGACGGTCCTTTCTCTTTCGTTGGCTTTTTGGATTATACACACACAAACATGCATACATTTAATTTTGGAAATTTATTACTTAAGTATCTTGAGGTTTAGTCCTTTATTACCTAGGTATCCTACCATCTTTTTGCATGCAATGAAGTGCTTTCAGGTTTAAAAATTTTATTACTTAGATGCTCGGAAATTTGCTCTGTGTGTCAGTCTTCTTATACCTAAACCTTCAGAATGTTTATTACAGTGCTTGTTGGACATTCAACTCCAGTACGTTTCTGCGAATATTCTCATGTTAAGTCCCAATATTCATGATCTAACTGCGTACCTTTTCTGCAAGTTATTTCATTCATTGTCTACCTAAGAGGGTACCAACACGCAAGCACCGGATCCCATTAGAACTCCGAAGTTAAGCGTGCTTAGGCAAGAGTAGTACCAAGATAGGTGACCTCCTGGGAAATCCTCGTGTTGCAACCCTCAGGTTGGGGGTTCTCCGAAACAGCCTCCCTTTAGGGTAGCACCCTGAAGGGAGAAGGTTGCGTACATCCACCCCCCCCGGCGGGACCCTGCTTAGGCGGGAATCCTTGGGGCACTGGGAATGTTGCTGTTGCTGTTATTTCATTCATTGTCTGTGAAACCTGATAGTTGTGCACAATCAACAAAGCAGTTCATCTAGTTCCGATTCTGTTGAAAGTGCTCCTGTACATAGTGGAATGGTCTTGCCCATGCAGAGTTGTTTGAATTTAGATTAGCTGGAGAATTTTATCTCCGCTCTTTTAGCCTCTATTCTTCTCCCCTTCTTTGCCCCATACTTTCCCCACTATTAAAAAGAAAGGCATCACTATATCAGAGCCGGTTCCCAAAATAATGCTCAAAAATAAAAAAATAAAAAAAATAATGCTGAAAAAAAATAATTCCAAATCTACTGTTGAACCGCGTTTACAAAACGCAGCTATACTGAACCGCGTCAAGGTGATGCGTTTAAAATGCATAAAAACCGCGTCTATAAAACGCGTTTCATATGTACATAAATTGCATTAAATAAACGCGGTTCACAATGTAATAAACCGCGTTATAAGAACGCGGTTTATTCGCAGTACGCAAACACCATTTTCATCGCTTATAGTCGCCATTATGCCGCAATTCGTGATGATCGTCACATTGATCCCATGTTCCTCTCAATGAAGCTCCAACATTATAAGTGGAAATGGTAAGAAATCAGGAAAAGTTATCAATAAAAGGCTATTAATTCAGTAGTGATCAAATAGCTACGACAATGATACTTAAAGATCTCCGGCGTATAAAGCAGAAGAAGGGCGACAGCGGATGACATGACCGGCGGTGAGTAGAGGTGTAAACGAACTGAGCGTTCAATGAACTACTCGTGTTCAAAATCGATTAGAGCTCGTTCGTGTTCATTAGGAGAGCTCGATAGCTTAACGAGCCAAGTTCGAACAGGGGGTGCTCGGCTCGCTATCGAACAGTTTGATAAGGGCTCGATAAGAGCTCGTTAAGGGGCTCGATACGAGCTTGTTAAGGGCTCGGCTCGACTCATTGCGTTTGACCATATTAAACCGCGTTCATATGACGCGGTTTTTATTAAGGTGAACTGCTTTATCAAAACCGGGTTATTATTACTGTAAACCGCATTATTAAGACTCGGTTATCATTACAATAAACTGCATTATAAAGACGCGGTTTTTATCACAGTAAACCGCGTTATTAAGACGCGGTTCTTATAATGGCAAACCGAAACGCGGTTTTTATTCATATGAAACGCGTTTTTTTAACGCGGTTTACTATAACCGCATTTTGTAAACGCGGTTCAACAGTAGATTTGGAATTATTTTTTTTTCAGCATTATTTTTTTTATTTTCTTATTTTTCAGCATTATTTCCGGAACCGACTCACTATATCACACACCCAAGCTTATGAGGAAGATGTATGATGCAACAGTGATGTCTGAATGAACACCAGGAGATTCCAACACGTATTGTTTCATCAGGTGTCAACTTTGATACCTTTCCTATTTGGCCATTCGCCTTTGATGCTTGCTACGGTTCATCAATTTGTTGCCTTTTTTATCTGCATCCGAATTAGTAGTGCTCCCTTGAATCCTAGCCCTTGGAGGCCTTGCTTTATATCCAAAACCTTCTCTGTCATGGAATACTTAACATGTGAATAATTTATTATATATTTTTCTTTTTTCTCGTGATAGGGTCATGATATTCTCATGGCTACAATGCTTAATGGAGCTGCAATTATGGACGGAGCGCTTCTTCTTATTGCTGCCAATGAGAGCTGTCCTCAACCGCAGACTTCTGAGCATTTAGCTGCAATCGAAATTATGCGTCTCCAACATATTATCATCCTTCAAAATAAAGTTGATCTCATCCAGGAAAATGTGGCTATAAACCAGCATGAATCAATACAGAAATTTGTCCAGGTTAGCTGTGTTAAATGATCTTTCAATAATCTACTTCATTCGCTCTAAGGCTTCGTTTGGTTCAACAGAAAAAATTTTCCTTATAAGTTTTCCTTACAAATTATTTTCAATTAAAAATATCTTTCTTAAAAAGTTGTCTTTTAGTTAAAAAAAACGGTTTCATTTTATAAATTTGTGTGAAGTTTACGCTTGTCTAGTTGAGGTTGAAGTGAACGGTGTGACGTCAAACTATGATGGGAAACGTTTTTCTCTTCATGAAGGAAAATGTTCCCTTCGTTGAGTGAAGTCAATTTTCCCTCTATAGAGGAAAACATTTTCCGTATTTGTGGTTATTGTTACAAAGTTATGCTAAGAAACAATAAATTTGAGATAAAAAATGTTTTCTATTAAAATAACCGGAGCCTAAAAGGGTCAATGAATCATATTTTCAAAAATTATTTGTCATCTACCAGGGAACTGTGGCTGACGGTGCGCCTGTAGTCCCAATCTCGGCTCAGCTGAAGTACAATATTGATGTTGTGTGTGAATATATAGTAAAAAAGATTCCTATCCCAGAAAGGAATTTTGTGTCGCCACCAAACATGATTGTCATTAGGTCCTTTGACGTTAACAAACCTGGGTTCGAGGTTGATGACATAAAAGGTGGTGTTGCTGGTGGAAGTATTCTCAAGGTCGGTTTGCCTCTTTGCCGCTTTTTGTTTTAAGAAATCTCTTGCATGTTGTACTCTCCATTTACGATTTACATGTTTCGGCTTGTAAGCTTATGAAAATGCATATATACCATTGAACAACAATCCGGACTGTAATTTTTTTTGAATTTGTGGAAAGTCGGGTGCTTTTTATCCCAACCCCTCTTAATTTCAAACTCTACCTGGATTCGACAAAATCAGTACCGTACATAAAAGTGCCTTTTGCATTCAATAGATTTTTGAGGTAAGAACATTTAGGGCCTGTTCGGTATTGTCTTTTGCTTGCAGATTTTAGTGTTTGAGAAACTAAGACCAAGTTTAAAATGATTTTTTTTTTTTTTTTCTTTGTTTTTCTATTTTTAATTTCCACTCAAATTAAAAAGACTGAAAACAAAAAACCAATAACCATAAGAAATTGATCCAAAACTTAGTGTTCAATTTCTCAAAAACCAAAAACTGTAAGTAGAAACCAGAGAGACCCTTTAAAATCACGAGTGACTGAAACAATAAAGTATCTTCTATATTTTGTTTGGAGAAAGCAATGAATCTTCATTGGATGCTTCGTGGACACATATACAAACTCATTAATTATTTTGATTCTGCTATTGTGCCCTGACAATACATGAAGTCCAATTCTTATTGAATATTTTAGGCCTTACCGCCATTTATGTGCTTTATCCCTGCAGGGAGTTCTGAAAGTGAACCAGTACATAGAGGTCCGACCCGGAATTGTAGTGAAAGACGAGAGTGGCAACATTAAATGCACCCCGATATATTCAAGAATAGTGTCCCTGTATGCCGAACAAAATGAGCTACAGTTTGCAGTACCTGGAGGTCTTATTGGAGTCGGTACGACAATGGACCCTACATTAACCCGAGCTGATAGGTTAGTTGGCCAGGTCCTTGGAGAGGTTGGTTCACTTCCCGATGTTTTCGTGGAGCTTGAGGTAATTTGGTCACCCTTCATTTATTTCCTGGTATATGCATATAGTTCAATCCTGCTATCTTTGTGTTCCTTCTTTCTCCAACTTTTGCTCTTGATGGGTATTGTTATGGTCCGTTTGGTTTTGGCCTGGGAAGAAAAGTGTTCTTCAATAGAAGCAAAAGTTGTTTCTCTAGTTTCAAAGAAAAGTAGAAGCAAAAATTAAAAACTTTTGGAGATGCAGATACTCCTATTGAAAATACCATTTACGAAAGTAGTAAAGAGTGCTTCTTTTTTTTTTTTTCATCAAAAATTCCCTTAGCCTAAGTGGGTGTGTATGTTTGACATGAGCCCTGGATGTCTCCTTGTTCCAAAATCACATACATGTATTGCAATCTTGACCGTTTTGTAGGGCATTGCATTTTCATTTTATTCCTAGCATGATAGATTCGGATCATAGCATATCTTTGGCATTATTTCTAGGTTTTTTCTGCCACCTTTTAAGCTTAAAATTTTTATGGGTTATCTAAATGTCTATATACTTTGCCAACGGTATCAATTTGGTCATTTTACTTTTAATTGTGTCAATTTAGTCCCTGTAAATTTTATGTTATCTGAATTTAGTCCTGTGGGTGAATATGAATCATGTCAAATGCAAGTCACTCAATGCAAACCCACCCTTGACCCAATTTAAACCCGCTTGTGAGTTGACCATTATAAATTTATTGCCAACTCAAGGTTAATTTTGTTGGTTAAATAACACTCTGACATTATGTTGAGGAGCTAATATCCCAGTGGTGAAGCTAAAAAATTATTTTGTATGCTACGAGTTCCATAAAAAGATTCTCGTACTTTCTCCATTGAAAGACGTAACGACTTTTGTAATTTACAGGTGAACTTCTTCCTTCTACGTCGCCTTCTCGGAGTCAGAACCAGGGGGGCAGAAAAACAAGGGAAAGTGGCCAAACTGACCAAGAACGAGATCCTAATGTTGAACATTGGCTCCATGTCAACCGGCGCTAAGGTCCTCGCCGTCAAGAACGACTTAGCCAAACTGCAACTGACCTCGCCCGTCTGCACCAGCAAGGGAGAGAAGATCGCGTTGAGCCGTCGTGTCGAGAAGCACTGGCGGCTCATCGGGTGGGGCCAGATCCAAGCCGGAATCACCCTCGACGTCCCGCCTTGCCCGATCTAAGCGAGTGAGTGAGTGAAGAACAGAGTAAGAGAAAAAAGAAAGAAACTAGTTTAATTCAAAATGTGGGATGGAAGACAAATGTTGGGAACAATTTTTTTCAGATGGAGGAGAAAACATTAAACACCCTTTTTCTGGCAATTTTTGTTTTTTTTTTAATTTATTTTTGTTGTTAGCACTTCGAATATGGTATGGTAGATTCTTTTCTACGTGCACTTTTGGGTTTGGAAGTGTATGAGAAATGTTGCAATATGATTTTGAGGGAATAGTCGTGTACAATTTGGACCCGGATAATCTGAACTCCAGTTTTGATACGGTTGATCTTTTCCCCTTTTCATAGCCCGTCTCAGCTATGGTGTTGAATTTCTGTAGTACCTGTTTGCTTCTTTCTCGCCTGTCTATTTTTTTGTTTTGTTTTTGTCCTATTTTCCTGTTTTGTCTTGACTGTTGTGTATTTGCTCCTTAATCTCCGCTTTTATGCGGGTTGACTATGACCTCGTTTATAAGAGTTGTCATGTTGTATTGCGACCGTGTTGCTAATTATTGAAAAAAGATAGTCATGTACAATTTGGACTTAGATTGAGAATTTGGTCAGTTTATTTAACATGCTATCAAATTACTATAACAGCTTAGTATCTCAATGAGACTCTTGCCAAGGCATTGTCTGAAAAGGGCAAGATGTATATAGCGTTACCCCTTTAAGATGCTATCAATTAACTGCTCGTTTAAAATTATTTTTTATAAGTTTCAAGTAAGTGTATTTTTATCTTAAAAATATTTCATTTCTACCACTAATTTTGCTTAAAGAGAAGCAAGAACAATGGTGTAAAGAAAAAGTTGCTGCACACGGTGTGAGGATAGGAAGAAGCATTGCTACTACTTCTACAGTAGGAATAAGGACATGTATATCTCACTATTTTCAGACCTTATTTTAGCGGGAGCCTCTCTTTGAGGCACTAGATTTATTATTGTATGTAAAAGCAATAATAATAGTAATAATAATAACAATAATAATAAAGGTCTACTTTTTTTTTGTTTTTTGCTAATGAGAAACACGATTATCTGGTAAACTCCAGCCTATGCAGCGACCCACACAATACAAAAACCAGTTAAATCAAGAAACTCCTCGGGGAGAGGTTCAAGGGGAAAATTGTATTCTAGACCTTTTGACCTAAAGCAACATTCAATTATCTCACTTGTCTCTTATCACTTAAATTAGCTTTTGTATGTTAGCCAAATAACAAAGAAACTTAATAAAGTGCTTTAAGCTGTTCAAAAACACTTCTTTTTTGCTCTTCCTTTGCGCAAAAAATACAGGCGCTTTGTTTTATGTTCAAATGCCCATTTTAGCTGTTAAGTGAAGGTACATGAATTTTTCAGGTCTTACGTAAACACCAAACGGACCTTGAACGTTGTACACTCTCATTTCGTACTTGTGCTAGACTTAAATCAGTAAAAAGAATGAGAACTGTTAGAATTTAGAGCCAGATATTTATGTAAAAAGGGCTCTAGTACCATGTCAAAAAAAAACTAATTATTCTAAAAAATTAAGCTGATACCAGTCTTAACACTCTTTCATTCTAACCTTTAAATCGAATTCGTAAATCCTAATTATTTCCAACTTCAATGTAATATTACGTAACATAACTCTTACAACAACAAGAAGAACCCAGTGTCTCAAAGAAGCTTTCTCCAAAGCAGCGTCCGAGGAAAGCGAGAAATACACAGCCGTACCCCTACATGTTGCTACCTGGTAAGGAGATTGTTTTCAAAGGGCCCCCGAGCTCTACATCAACTTTCTTCACCAGAAATTTGGTTTTACACACATGAAAATAAACTACAAACACTACCCATTTCATCACATTCCCAATACAAACCAAAAACACCTGAAAAATTCCAAACAAAACCAAAACTCCACCTTTTTTGACCCAAAAACCATATAAAAACCAAGTTAATGATCTCAGAACAATCCAAGAAACAAAGATTAAAACCATCAGAAAAAGACCATACTTTCGCGTTCCTCTGCTCATATACGCCGAGACACCGAGCGCCACGTCACCATGCTTCGCTTCCAAGATCGAAATCACCATACCCATGTTCCATATAGCAGTCCATTCGGTATATTTTATTAGCAATGCAACGAAAGCGAACCCAGATGGAACTGATAAAAATGCATCTGACGTTACGACTTGGGTCGCCAAAGAAGCCAAACCAGTATAAATAAGCAAACCCAGTACAAAAACATAGAATGATGTGATTAATGGACCTTTAAAGCAAGCTTTTTTATATGTTCTCCACAATATTTCCTTCATATTTGCAGGAGTATCTTCTTCTGCATAAATCATTGATGTGGAATGAACTATAGGAACTGCGTTAACGACATCTAGGACATGGAAAATACCCAAATACAGTAAACAAGATACGAGGAAACTTAAAGTAGTATAATGAAACAATCTACTGATAGAATAAATTGCTGATGGAGACCAGCCAATGAAATAGAATGTACCGAATGACATTGCCTCGTATAGCGACTCGTAAACTTCTGGCATGTATTTGTGGGTTTCAGTAATGATTTGTTGTATAAAAAGCTCGAGGTAGAGAAGGAAACAGAACAAGGGGAAAGAAACGAAGAAGGCAAGGAGGGCGATTGATGGGGTTCGGAAAAGGATTTTTAGGGATTCCTTGATGATTCCTAAGAATCCCAGATTCTCGTTTACGGTGTTCATTGCTTCAATGCTTTTTTTTTCATTCAAATGCATCTGGTTTCTGGGTGAGTGTGAATTTATATAGATGATGAAGCTTCCATTCAAGGTGGGGAGGAAGACTTTAAGTCAACTTTGTTGTGCATCAAGTCATGCGGACAGTGTATTAGTTTATTGAAGTTTCAAGTGCAAAAACATTATTTTTCTTTTCCAAAAATGTGTTAATGATATACTGCGAGTAGCTAAGGAGTTTATCGAACAATTGGACAGTCAGAATTATGGGTGTAAATGAGCCAAGCCGGCTCGCGAGCCCTTGCAAGCTGGCTCGTTATAAAGCTCTAAAGGCTCAACTAGATTGAATTTAAATGGGCTGAGTCCGAGCTTAAACTAGACCAAACAAGCCTAGATTGAGCTTAAATGAGCCAAACTATTTCAAACTTAATTCAAAGCTCACCGAGCCGAGCTCGGGCTTGAACTTTCCGAGCTCGGTGAACTTCGAGCTGAGCCCAAGCCCAAGCCTGAGCCTGCCACGGCTCAAATACACCCCTAGTCGGAATCCCAAACGGTTAAGCCAGAAGCGTTAAACCACAACTCCTACTTAAAACGGGCATAACTTTTGATCTAGAAGGAGTTACAAGGCTCATATCAAGACAAAACTCTTAGACCAAATTGTGCAAATTCAGCTACTTTGTTGCCAGTTCCACCGATTTTGCCAAAAACACGGCCTGTAAGACGTGTTTCCCGTCACATTTATGGTTTTATGGTAGTTTTGTAGCTTTATTGTTTTAGAATTTTGCTTATTAGCTATAAATACTTTACTTATTGCTATTTTCATCATCAGAATAGACTTGCATTAAAAGAAACCCTTGAGAGTTGTTCCATGCTTTCGAGGGATTCTGACCCTCGTTCGAATTTGACATGTTCGATTCGTTCCTTCTACCATTGTGTTGCGCTACTCAAACATTAGAATGCTTTCTCTTGACTTGTGTGTGAAGCTTCGTTTTACAAGTGGGTATTTTTGCAGATCAGAAAAGAAATCCGTTGCAAGAGTTAGAATTTTCCCCTCAATGAAGGAAAATATTCTCTACCTTTATAGTTATACAAAGTTATGCAGAGAAATAATACAATTCAGGCAAAAGGTTTTCCATCAAAATAAACCGAACCTAATTGCTATGCTCAAAATTATAAAGATAATTCAACTTGAGTTCATCTGGCACAAACATTAATAAAAAATTTTCAAGTGTTCTGGTAAACAAACCTCCAAGCAAAATTTGTAACCCTGAGTGGTGAACTCACAACTATATTGATAAGGGTCTGTTTGTAATTTTCATTTTTTGAGAAATTAAAATCAGATTTTGGAAAAAAATTATCTTATTTTTTATTTCACATGATCACTTTTTACTCAAGTTAGGAAAGAATTGAAAACAGAAAACCAAAAACAAGAAAATACCATTCTCAGAACCTGATCTTTAACTTCTCAAAAGCCAAAAAACTGTAAATAGAAAACAATACCAAACATGGCTTAGAGTTCCGCCTTCTTCCCCGTTGATTTTTTCTTTGACCCTGTGTTCATCTTCGATCTCCACCATTGCCTTAGCCTGTGGGAGACTCGGTTTGCGTGCTTCTTCACTGTCTTCCCTGCGGTTACTACGTGATTCACAATTTTCTCTTTCCACTCGGCTTTTCCACTCTCTTTCTTCTCAACAGCTTTCTTCTACAAAACCGAGGTTTTTCCACATCAGCATAGGAAAGCCAAACGGAAGAAATTAGAATCAGAGCTGGTGAAGACCCCAAACAACCCAAACAGTTATTTAAGGCCTTCTTTGAAAACTAATTATATTATGAGTTTGTTTCTACTACATATCACCGTTCATAATTGAAGAAACAACAGTCTATGTGTGATACATTATAAACATATATGTAATATATATATATTGAAAGACCAACATATTCGTTGGTATTTTAACATAAAGTGAATAATTCAATGTGTGTTTAAGCTAATGTGGACGCCTCCATTACCCCAAAAGAAAAGAGGCCCACCAATCAAAATTTGCTCTATACCCCCTAAAATCTCAACAACGATCCTTCCCAGAATCAAGATCTTTCCTACATACCAAATTTGACTTGAAGTTAGCGTCATCGTCATCTTCATCTTCATCCTCATCGTCATCACCCAGATTTTGCATGTTCATCAACTCGTCCCGAGAGTACATTTTCATGCTCGGTGCTCCCGGCATCCCCTAGAGCACAAGGAAACAAGATCAAAAGCACAGTGAGGCCAGGACCGGTTAAGACCCCAAATAACTCAAGCAGTTGCTTAGGGCTCCCAATTTGATAAGGACCCCTTTTGAAAATCATTATGCTATTAATATACTTTTACTGCATATCATCATTCATAATTTGAGAAATACCGATCAATATATAATAGACATAAACATATATGTACATATGTAATATAAAGAACTCAAATATTAGTTGGTATTATAATATAAAGAGAATTATTCGAGATGTGGTTAAAGTTCACGAAGAGCCCGCTAATTAGAACTTACTTTCAACATCCACCAACCCAGTGCCTCAAAGAAACTCCCGCAAAGGCAAGGTCTAAAGAGGGTAAGATGTATGTAACCTTAACCTTACAGGGTGCTATCCTATAAAAGTTGTTTTTGAATAATTAGAACTTACTTTGCGCCCCTAAAATCTCGGTAACAGCTCTAGTAAAGCGAATTTCAAGGGATTTGGACAGAGAATTATTACCTCCATTGATTTCAATATCTTGTCCATTTCAGCCTCTTTAGTTGGCTTCGGGACGAAAGGTTCCCCGGGAGTCCTATCCTGGATTGCAAAGAAACATATAGATTCAACAGCATAAACTCTGCTTGGTTCAAAGGAAATGTTTTTGTCATAGAGAACTTTTCTTCACAAAATATTTTTAATCAAATAGAATTTTTTGTCTTTCTAGCTAAAGAAAATAGATGTCCCAATAAATTTATATTCGGTTCATTCTTGGCTAAGTTGATGTTGAAGTAGGACATATGATGTGAAATAATTGAGGGAAACTTTCTCCCCTCAATGAAAGAAAACGCTTTCCCCTTACTGAGGGGAAGTTTAACTCTCCTTAACTAAGGAAAATATTTTCCATATTTATAGTTATTACTATAAAATTATGCAAAGAAATACTACAAATGAGACGGAAAATATTTTCCACCGAAACAAACCTTGCATTAATAGTAAAAAGTTGTTCGCTTTTGACAACTTATCCACCAATTCCAATATAATATAATAGTGCATATTCACTTGGATTCTTAGAGTCGCAATTTCTTATTTAAACTAGCAAATTTAGTGCAAGTGTAAGAATTCACAAAAATGAATTTTCTAACCGATAACAAATGCACTTTTGAGCCAAGCCCAGCCAGCTCCTTTAGCTTAATAAGATGAGCCTCAACCTAAACAAACCTAACTCGAGCTTAAATGAGCCCAGACAGGCGAGCTTAACTCGAAGCTAGCTGAACTGGGTCAAGCTCAACTTCGATGAGCTAAGCTCAGGCTTGAACTTTTCAAGCTCAACGAGTTTCGAGCTAAGAGTAAGCTAAGCTATTTGTTGACAAGACGAGCCTCAAGCCTAATGAACTCGGTCTTGGCTCGATTCATATACACCTTTGACCCCCTCCCAAAAGAGAAGAGATTGAGGAAAGGTTTTTCACAATCTTCCTTGCCAACTAAATGAGAGGTTTATGATTCCATTTTTGACAGGGTATACGGGTGAGGTAGTACAACTTGCTACTTAAAAACTAAACTCAATAATATTTCATCAGAAGATCTAGCTCAACTAAATGAACACATATAGTTAGAAATCTCTTACCTTTGGCACTGGAGGCGGCTTCCTACTACAAGATTTGGTGAGGCCCTTACATAGATAATTCATCAAAGAATCCAGCTCCGGTTTGTTCTTATACAAGTATTCTGCGACATCAGTGTCAGAGTATCCAATAACCTGCGTTGCATAAAACCCTTAGATCATGAAACCAGGGTCTCAATCCCGTGTATTATTCGGCTTTATAAAACCTCAAGCCCCTCACATGGTGACCAATGTTTAGTAAAATTTTATAAAATGAGGGATTGAGTTTGCTCTAAAATGAAACATAAGGGACTATTTTAAACATAAAAAATGAGGGACCAATTTGAACAAACTTATAAATATTAGAGATTATTTTAAACAAAAGAAAATATGAGAGGTCAATTTGAATAGATTTAAGAACGCGGACCACTGGAGTAAATAACTCCGAAGTTCACACAAATGAATTTGTGCTGGTTCATCTTTCTTTGATAAGTATTCTATTCTGACCCACATACCATCATGTTCTAAATAATCTCACATTGTGTTGAATAGGCATACGATTTTTTTTTTTTTAATGATAAAGAGGTACAACATTGTCTTAAATAAGACCACCATAACCATTTCACCACACCCAACAGCTCGGACGCACCAATTAAATTCCAAAACAGACTTTTGTTCATAACAATCATAACACATTAGAAAACGAAGAACTAAGATACTAACCTCCTGACAAGTGCGTTCAATTGTCTTGCACTCTGAATTGCAATGTCCTTCTACATCTTGATCAACTAGCTTAATAAGAAAAAGGAAGGAACTTTCAGCTTTAGCAACAAAGATAGTTATATTTTAAAAACTAGCCATCCTGAAAGCTTAAATAATGGGTAAAGTCTCGAGAGTGATTTTGTACGTTGATATATTGAAGCGTGGACAGTTCACAAGTTTACCTCATACCGTGAGAGAGAATAAATTTAATGCATAGAATCCGATGGTTGGGATTTAAACTTGAGGCCTCTTGGTCAACGAGGCGCTCGTATCATGTAAGGAACAAACTATATCACGACTTAATTATACAGTATCGCTACACAATTAGCCAAATTCGATCAGAAAAGTATTAAACAGAGTATTGTGGATTATACTAAAATCACGCCACAATCTTCTCATCACTCTGAGCCTGTTTCGGTAAGCTGTAAACAATTACTTTTTTCAAGAACACTTTTTGTAGAAGCAAAAAGTGCTATCAATAGGGTATTTTTATTTGAAAAATTTTTAGTTTTTACTTTTGCTTTTGCTTAGAAGAAGAAGTACCATTTACCTATGTTTGCTTAAAAACACAAAAACAGCGTCTACTTTCATTTGAAAGCACTTTCCTTTACAAGCCAAACACTCATAGAATCTAAAAAGGTGTTCTTCCCCAAAATAAACACTTCTACCAGAAAAGAACTTTGACCAAACATCTAGATTTGCAATTGTTCTTCCCACTAGCTCAAAAGGAATTAACCCTCCAACAAAAAATCAAATTCTCCCATAATTCAGACTCGATGTGGGTTAAGGAAACAATTATCTAGGAAGCTTAACTTGTTAAGTAAAGACTTATGAATTATTTTAAACTGCAATGTGTCAGTCACGCAATGTCAGTTAGACTTAAAGCATGGATATTATGCAAATTACGCTCATACATTTTACTCTAACAATGTCAAAACTGAGATTAAGATATCAGAAATTGAGTACCTGAAGCTTATCTCCCTGTTCAACAATGTCAATCTTCAACATCCAATCTGCCTCCTCCTTCTTCAAATTACATACATTCTCCACAATCTCAATAATCAGATACTCTGATATCTGCGCACAGCAACCCCAATCAAACTACGAATACCCAATATTGGTTTTATATTCTAACAATGTCCCCTCACGCAAATGCTCATTGGGCTTGAATCGTATATATTACACAGGCTCACCTCATACAACAACAAAAACAACAACAACAAACCCAATGCATCAAGGGTTCTCACCTGAGACAAGCTCACCTCATACCTTATGCGTAAATTATGATAGTATTGAATGGGAGCCGTTAAAATTCGAACTTATGACCTCTTCATCAATATTGATCTGATACCGTGCCAAAAAATAAACTAAAAGCTTGATGAGGGATAAGTTTTAATTGGGTCCTTCATATGTAATAATATTTCTCTTAATAACATAATACTAATACAACAAATTATAAATTTGAAATCATAGAACTCATTAATACTGATAATTGATACTTTGAAAACCACAATCCCTATAATTTGGGAGCCCGGGCGGTTACATAGACTACTTGGGTTATCTCCAGCCCGGCTTAAGCTAACAGAGACCCAATTAGTTTTATACTCTAACAAACACATCAAATAAACCCTAATCGAATCAAACAAACACCAAAATCTTAATCAAAAAACAACAAATCCAGATCAAAATGTCACCTTTTTAGGCGAAATCTGATCCTGCTTCTTCTGAACTAGATTATACAACTCTTTCGCAAGCTTCTCACATACTTGACACTTAATATAAGGTACATCTTCCTTCCTTGCTGCTCCGGCTGGTTTCTTCAAACAATTCGACAATGGCGCCCATGATGAGACTATTATTACTGATAAAATTGCAATTAACAGAGATGATTTAGCACGATTTTTCGACATTTTTGTGCTTCTCTGCAGAAATCGAGTAAAAAACTAGGGTTTTAGTAAGAATTTCTTCACAGTACGAGGAGGAAGAAGAGTGAAGAATGAGAGAGAATCCTCTGCGTTTGATATGAATCATATGACGTGTTTGGATGAATTTGATTGGCTGGATTGGTCCACGTCATCGAAGTGGGGTCATTCTTTATGTCTACGCTAGGAATGGCAATTGAACACGAACCCATTGGATATCCGTCTAATCCAATCCGTTTATGATGGATTTGGATGTAAAAAATAAATTTTAAATAAATTTGAATTTTGATGTTGATAAATAGGTTTTGGTTCGGGTCGGATTCGGGTCACGTAAAACCCGACCCAAAATTAAGTATATACTATTTTTTTAAAGTGTATATTAGATAATTGTTGTTATTATTTTTTAATCTCTTATGTATTTTCGCTAGGAGTGAATTGGTGTCAGTTAGTAAGATGGAGATATCAGCATTTTGGAGATTTTTTAGCACTACAATCTGAATCTATTATTTTTTTTATGATTGTACCAAGCATTATGCAACTTGTTTGACACTATATTGTTCATTTTGTGAAAAAAAAATAAAAAATATATGATGTAGCAAGTTTATATGTAAGAACTAGGTCTACATTTTTTGAATGATTATTAAGTATTTTGTTATCATTGTCATGCGCATTAATAGAAAAGTAAAAATGACAACAATTTGGCCAAATATTTGATTGTGTTATTATTTGTGTTGGATTATAATTTGTTCTAGTATTTAAATGGGTGATGAATTTGGGTCGGATATTCATTTCACCTGATGGATTTGGATTTGGATTGAACTTTTATAAAATAAATGGGTTTTTTTCGAATTTGGGTTGGATCGGGTTTTTTCTAGGTTGGATCTGGATGGAGGCAAACCCGACCCAAAACCGACCAATTGTCATCCCTAGTCTACGCATTTGTTTTTAATTGTTGTTTTAATGTTTATGATTAAAAATAATTATATTATATTTGTAATTAAGTTAAAAGATTTTTTTTATTAAAAATTATTTATATTTTAAGTGCGTTAGTAGAAAATTATCAAATTTAAAAATTTTTTTAAGTAATATCTAAATTTTTAAAAAAATTTCAAAGTCGCTAGTAATGTTCATACTATTAACTTTCTATTAAAATAAATACAAATTATGAAATTATTCTTAATAAAACATGTGTTTTATCAAAGAATTATAAATAAATTTATGATAAAAACATTTCTAAATTTTTTTTGTGGCAACAGTAAGTAGCAACACGTCAAACCTTTAACAATTTTACAAATTCAAAGATGAAGGTTAATTTATTAGTTTGTAAAATATATTACTCAAAATAATTTAATTAAATTATATTAAACTTGGTCTTTTGATATATTTATACTCAAAACGCGTCAATTTATTTGATAGAAAGTTAACAATGTCAGTATTAAATGTGATATTGAAAAAATTTTAAAAAGTTTTTGTGCTTAACTTTGAAAAATTAGAAAAGTTATGTGACTTTCTGATATCTTACCTAAAAAATTGGTGGTTTTAAGTAAAAAAAAATCATAAATTAAACGATAACTTGTTTTGTTTATTGAAATTGTACGTAGGTGATAAATGTTAAAATATCACGATACTTATATGATAAATTTTTTTTATTTAGTTACTAGTCAATGGATTGAAATTATAACTAAAAGATAATATACTAGACTAGGTATTTCCCGTGCAATGCACGGGTAATATTTGTTTTTTATATTATTTTATAGTCACTTTATAAATTTTTGCAATCGTATTAGTTTTATTTTGTTATTTGATCAAATTTTAGAAGTGTAAGTTCGTCCAAAATGTTTTCACTCTTTCTTTCATGCTTCTATATCGTTGATACAGTTTGGTCCCCTACAATTAGAATTATATATTTTTAAATTTAAATTATTTGTTTGAATACTATTTTTCTTCGTCAATTTATCTTTTTTTATTTATATTTTGGCAAAAAAAAGTCACTTCTCTAGAAATTGAGAGATGAGGGTTTGAGTGGTTTTTAAGGGGTGGGGGACTCTACAATAATATATTGTATAGATTGGTTTATTGTCTTTAAAGTTTGAATATATGGATTTGAAATTTGGTTTATAAAATTGCAATTTTAATTATAATTCCAATAAAAAAAAATTTAAATTAGGGTAAAGCTGAATTTTCATATATTGTTTAATCAAATGAATTAGATGCTTAAATTATGATTTCATAATAATTCAAGTTATTACTAGCTTTGAGTCATTGAGATAAAGCATTTTGAATTTTGAGTCAGCTAAAGTTAGGTTCCAATTGGACTGCATTGCTTTAATTTTAGGTTATGTTGAATTGTAGGTCAAGGTTAAGATTTAGTCGGAATGGAAAATTTCGTGTACAAGACCTGGATTTTGGATTAATTATGGTGTATCATTATCGACTTTAGGTTAGCGAGGATCAATTTCACTTTGATTCGGGTAATTTGAGCTTGAGTCACATCGGTTTTGAGTCAATTGGGTTGCGTCGTTTCAAATTTTGTGTTATCTCATGAAGAGTCAACCATGAATCAATGGGTTGGGAGAGCACTGGATCAGATTTAGGGTTTATATCATCTTAGATTTGGGGTCAAATTGTTTTTTGGGTCAGCTTGATTTTCCATCATATTTAATTTGTGCTAGTTCGTGTTTGGATTTGATTCCCCTAAGTCTTGTGTCAATCAAGTTGGGTCATTTTGGACTTCAGCTTAGATCGAGTCGAGTTTGAGCCATGTTGAGTCATTCCAGGTAAAGGTGGCCAGTGGGCTGGGTCGGCTCGTAACCCAGCAAGGGAGGAATTGTGTTTGACCCAGTCCGGCTTGGCCCAGAAGTACTACAAGGCCCGCAGGTTGACCCGACCTGGCCCATTAGCCACCTCTAATTCTAGGTTCAATTCATTTGAATTGAGTAATTTCAAGTTTCAAGTCAAATTTATGTTGTGCTGGGTCTATTAATTTAAGTTGCATCAGATCATTTTATGATTAAATGTCATTTAGGGTTTAAGTCGAACATAGGTCGTGCCAGGTCTTTTAATTTTGAGCTATCTTGAATTTTAGATTAATTCATTTCCAGTTTCGAGCTAGTGGAATTAGCATGAAAATTGCAATTCTCTTTTTCAAGATTGGAGCGTGGTTTTTAGTTAAGATCTAATGCTTTCAATCCCTTCGATTGAATGTAGCAAAGTAATTTCAGTTTCATTATTTGTAGATAAACCAAACAACAAAATTGAAATTACAGACCCCGATTACAAATATTTTTTTTGATCGACACCCCAATTACAATTTCGTCGTCAATTTCATAGCCTAATTCCATGCATCAAGTAGGAACTTTAGAAAAAAAATTTCTTATGCCTCATTTGGTATGCAGAAAGTAGACGAGGGAAGTTTTAATTCACAGAAAGTGTCGTTTTTTAGTCTTGTTTGGTATATGATACGGACCAAGATCCGATCCTAACCAAGATATCAAATTCCCAACTCAATCCAGGGGGAGGATCCCCTTTTGTGGATTATCCATAACAAAATAAGCACACGAGAGAGAGAGGAGTTATTTATTTAATTTATTTTTGTAAATTTAAATTATTTATATAAAATAATTTAAATTTTTGTTAAAAATATCATATGATAAAAAAATTTTAACAAAATTTAATATATAATTTTATATTTTGACTATTTATTAATTAGATATCTGTTAAATTTTTGTTGTCGTTTGATATTTTCAATAAAAATTTAACAGATATCTAATTAATAAATAGTCAAAATATAAATTTATATATTAAAATTTTGTTAAATTTTTATTGTTATTTGAAATTTTTAACAAAAAATTTAAATTATTTTATATAAATAATTTAAAATTTAAAAAATAAATTAAATAAAATAACCCCTCCCTCCCTCTCCCTTGTGCTTATTTTGGTGTGGATAATCCACAGCAAGGGATCCTCCCCCTCGATCCAATCCAATACCCACAATTCACACACAATCAATGACAAATCCAACACATAATCAATCACAAATAGGTACATGATAGCTAGATTGTTATTCCTTTATATATATATATATATATATATATATATATATATGTGTGTGTGTGTGTGTGTGTGTGTGTGTGTGTGTGTGTGTGTGTGTGTGGGGGGGGGGGGGGGGGGGGGGGGGGATAAATCTGGAACAAACTGATATACTTTGATACCAATTTGTTAGAAAAATCTTAATGCGGAAGCGTAAACTCTAATCACTTGATTCAATTCAAATAATATGACTCACACGAACGAGAAGTAAACAAATATATGAGAAAGAAAAAACAAATACGAACACACAATTTTACGTGAAAACCCCTCTACAATCGATAGGGAAGAAAATCACGGGCGGAGATGGAGATTCTTCATTGATACTGAACAGAAGAATTACAACGACACTTTCTCTAAACAAGATCTATGAAAGAATTACAATCACTTTCTCTAAACTCTCGTAGCACTCAAAATCTTGGAGGAATTATAAAGTCACCTCTTTTACTCTCAATGGCGGCGCCTCACAAACTTTGATTGGATACTGATGACGAAATCCTACGTCCTAATTTATAGGCGCAGGTCAGGGAGGGCCCGATCGATCGGGAAACACCCGATCGATCGTCCCTCTAATTGCCTAAAAAATCCCGAATCTTTCCTTAAATCACCCGATCAATCGTTGACCCTACGGCAACCCCATAAAACTAAAAAACAAGTAATTTGAGACATGAACCTAACAAATATCCACCTTGGCTCAGATTACATACATAAAAGAATTTCCTCCTCCTTCTCCACTAAACCCCCACACACGGGGTTATCTCAACAAAGTACGAAACCTAACCGAGTCCGAGCGGAGCTTGAACTTCCTGCTGTGTAAAAACTGAGTGAACATATCTGAGAGGTTATCAGCAATGCCAATCTTCTTATTCTCTGAATTGGCTCTTGACACATTATCCGAAACAACCACCTATTGCTGGACCGTGTTACTCAACTGAACTCCCTCTGGCTTACTCACCTGACCTGAATCACAAACAACTGATAACATCTTCTGTGGAGACAATAACGAAGACTCACCAAACGTGGCACGTCTACTCGTCAGGAATTGTTTGGAGCGAAAACTTTTCTGCTTCCCATAAAGCCCTTGTTCACATGCCACCAGTCATGTAGACTGACCACACAAAGAGCCCCTCACACTGTGCTCATGCAGACCCCTATCACCTGAATGATCCAATCTCAAACGTCCTAAATTTGTAATTTCTGGTTCTATCAACAACAAGGATGATGAAGATGCTGCAACAGATCTAACAACTGTGGAACCGACAAGCTCATACAACGTACCCAACCTTCTGTCCTTCATAACTGTCAATGCACCCTTAACGACCCTCAAAACTCCACCTTCAGCTGTGTACCTATACCCTTTAGACTCAAGAGTACCTAAAGAGATGAGATTCTTCTTCAAATCAGGAACATGACGAACATCGCTTAAAACCCTGATAGTGCCATCGAACATCCTAAAACGGATTGTTCCTATGCCCAGAACTTTGCATGGATTATCATTACCCATCAAAGCAACTCCACCTTGAACAGACTCGTAAGTGGAAAACCAATCCCAGGTACGACAGACATGATAGGAGCAACCCGATTCCAAAATCCAACTATTTCTCAAATTGGACTGAGGTTCAGACACAGACAATAAAAAATCTTCATTCTCACCATCCACAACACTAGCTACTATGGATCTCTAGTCAGACCTGTTATCTGCTTTAAGTTTTCTTTTAAGCTTGTAACAGTCTTTCTTAATGTGCCATTTCTATCTACTCGTTCTTTACTCAGTAGGTTTCTCTTAACTTCATCAACAGAGATGGTTTGTCTACCACCGTAAATCATGCTTTCAACAAAACCCTTATAGGAAGCAGAGAGAGAACATAACAACAACATTGCCCGATTTTCATCCTTAGGAACATCATCCAATTCTTTCAAATCTTGAATAATTGAATTAAATTCATTGACGTGATTCTTACGTGACGTACCTTCTGACATACGGAACGTGAATAACCGGCGCTTAACTGCGAGTTTGTTGGAGACAGACTTGAAACAGAACATATCTTGCAATTTCTCCCACACTCCTTAGCGGTCTTCACTTCCAGGACTTCTGTCAAAACGTCATCGATAAGACACATCTGAATTGAGGTGAGCGCCTTCTCATCTAACTCCTCCTATTGTGCTTTTGTCAAATTCTCTGGTTTCTTCTCTTTCCCATCTAAAGCTTTCTTCAAGCCACTTTGAGTCAAGAGGCCCTTAACACGAGCCTGCCATAAATTGAAGCTCCCTTAACCACCAAACTTCTCAACTTCGGTCTTAATTGCAGACGTCATATTATCAAATCGAAATAAACAAGGCTCTGATACCAATTTGTGTGGATAAATCTGGAACAAACTGATATACTTTCATACCAATTTGTTAGAAAAATCTTGACGCGGAAGCGTAAACCCTAATCACTTGATTCGATTCAAATAATATGGCTCACACAAACGAGAAGTAAACAAATATATGAGAAAGAAAAAACAAATACGAACACACAATTTTACGTGGAAACCCCTCTACAATCGATAGGGAAGAAAATCACGGGCGGAGATGGAGATTCTTTATTGATACTGAACAGAAGAATTACAACGACACTTCCTCTGAACGAGATCTATGAAAGAATTACAATCACTTTCTCTAAACTCTCGTAGCACTCAAAATCTTGGAGGAATTACAAAGTCACCTCTTTTACTCTCAATGGCGGCGCCTCACAAACTTTGATTGGATATTGATGACGAAACCCTACGTCCTAATTTATAGGCGCAGGTCAGGGAGGGCCCGATCGATCGGGAAACACCCGATCGATCGGTCCTCTAACTGCCTAAAAAATCCCGAATCTTTCCTTAAATCACCCGATCGATCGAACTTCCCTCCCGATCGATCGGTGACCCTACGACAACCCCATAAAATTAAAAAATAAGTAATTTGAGACATTAACCTAACAATATATATATATATATATATGTATATTTGATGGAGATAGACACATGATCTAAGGAAACGGGGAGATAACTAGAGAAACACAGGGGCGGAGAGAGAGGGGGAGCTTTACCCTCCAATTACATTTGGCATGCTCTCATCCTAACTATCTATCATTTATTTATAGAAAGAACTAGGACTGAGGTGGCAGTTATCAGATGTGGCGGGTATATATCTCGGGTCTGGACCCGGGTTGGCGGGTAGGATGGCGAGAGGGGTCTTGGCGGTAGCGGCAGGCATGAGCTTGGCGGTTCAGGAGATACTCCGTCTGTATCAGTGTATGCGGGAAGTAGGCAGGATGTAGGAAGTTGAAATTGCTAAGTAGGATCCAATTGCTTCAAAATGAGGGAAGTAACTAACCTAATCCCATCAGATAAGTTCTACTTGCTCCATGACTTTTAAGCTATATAACAATTATACCACTTCTAATTTGTAATTATGACTAGCTTCCCCATTACTCCCTCCATCAATGACTTTAGAAGATTGGTTATGGGTATAATAGTCATTTTAATTATATTTCGTGGGAAGTTATTGCATCAGCCAAACAAAACATTGGAATTAAATTCCCGGGAAGTTCTATTTCCTATATAGGCAACCAAATACTTTTATACTACTTTTTAAAAAGTTAATAAGGGAAGTGAATTCATGAAAAGTATAATTTCCTATAGGAATTCAATTCCTTCGGCAACCAAACGAAGCTTTAGTAAAATATTTTGCATTAGAAAGTATTTTTGAAAAGTAAAAAAGAATTCACGCACATTTTCAGTTATCAAAAAAAAAAAAAAATATATATATATATATATATATATATATGTATATTTTTTTTTTGGTTCATTTCAAAAAAAAAACTCACTAATTAATTCCAATATTTATGAAAATGAAGAAAAAAATTTAATTTACCGGCCACCGGGCACGGTTCCCCAAAACCCTAAACCCTAAACCCTAACTTCCCTTCAGCTCTCTCTCCCCTCTTCTCTCACTGCAAAATCCCCAAATTTCACGACATTCCTCATCGATATTGTCAATCAATCATGGCTTTATCAGTAATTAAACCCTCAAATCCTTCAAATCCACCTGAATTCAAGCTCTACATCGGTAAAATCTACGAAGTTTCACTTAACCAATCAATCCAGAAGCTTTTGGATTCATTCAAAGACGGAACTGTAAATTTCTCTGAATTCATAGACAAATTTTACGAATTGATGCAAGTTCGCCTCGATCCGCCACTGGAAACCCTATGGTATTACGTTGCACTCATATTTCATGGCATAAATTCATCAAAAGACGATTTTTTGGGCCGAATTTCATTGGTTAGGGATTTGTTTCAGTTAATATCGGCGTGTTCGGGTTCAAGCGGCGCAGGAAAGAGTGTTTCTTTGCTTGCTCCTGTTGTGTTTAAGGTGTATGGATTGGTTGTTGAATTGTGGGAAAAGGGGTTGAGTTCAAAGAGAGAGAAGAAGATGATGAGAGATATTAGGGCACTGGTTGATGTTGTTTTGGGGTATACTAGTGTGTGTTATTGTAGGGATTCGAGCGTGGATGATGTTCAAAGTCGGTTGATTAGGCCGTTGGAGGATTTGGTTTGCATTTGGATGAGTAAAAGTGAAGTGGGCGATGGTTTGAAAGGGTTTTTTCCACTTGTGAATGATGAGATTAGGAGATGGATTAGTGGGGAGGGTTGTGATGTTGGCGAATTAGCTGGAGTTGTGATTGCAGAGGTGTTGTTACTGAGAATTTGCTTGTGTTTTCATGATGGCGCATCAAGGTTGGAGTTAGAGAAGGAGTTGAAGAGCTGGGTGGTTGGTTCAATAACCGGGTTTCGTAACATTTACCTTTTTGGTCAGTCTTTGTTATCTGTTTCCTTTCTTTCTTTCTCTCTTAATTTGTATGGCTGCTTGATATTTCCAAGGGTGTTAGAATCGGAATTCTATCTAGGATTGTTGGGTGTTTTTAGAATTGGAATTGTAAGATTCTACTATATACGAGGGAATTGTTTCTAATATTAAAATTAACTGTATAATTTACAAAAGTAAGCATAGTGTTGGATGATATTATGTAATTGTCTGCCCTTTTCTATCTAGGGCCTATTTGGCAAGTTTTTTTTTTTCTTGAAAGAACACTTGTATTTTTCAGATTGTAAGGGTGTTTGGCTTTGGAAAGGAAAAATGCTTTTAAATAGAAACAGGAGCTGTTTTTTCTTTTTTTAAGCA